>CM066044.1:158282389-158882389 GCA_033557465.1 Ichthyophis bannanicus | reverse complement strand
TGCATCAGCCCATTTCCAGTCCTATCCTAGCCCCACCATCAGCCCATTTCCTATCCTAGCTCCCCCCCAATAAGCCCATTTCCAGTCCTAGCTCCCTCCCCTCACAGCAAATTTCCATTCCAAGCCCCCCTCCCCTTCAGCTATTTGCAGTTCAAGCCCCCCCTTCTACTCAGCCCATTTCCAGTCCTAGCAACCTCCCCAGTCCATTACCAGTTCTAGCCCTCCCACAGTCCATTACCAGTCCTAAGCCCCCCAACAGCCCACTTCCAGTCCTAACCCTCCCATCACCCCATTTTCAGTCTTAGCCCCCCAACAGCCCACTTCTAGTCCTAACCCTCCCATCACCCCATTTTCAATCTTAGCCCCCCCCATAGCCCATTACCAGTCCTAACTCCCTCCCATCAGCCCACCTCCAGTAGTAAAACCCATCAGCCCATTTCCAGTCCTAACCGCCCTCCCCCCCCCATCAGCCCAGGTAAATTTTTTTAAAAAACCTGGCTTCTGTTGCTGCCGCTGCCGCTGTGGCAGCGGCAGAATCAACTGTCAATTTAAAAACAAACAAACCTGGCTTCTGCTGCTGCTGCCATGGCAACGGCAGAATCAGCTGTCCACGGCCCCTTCCCATCTGCCTGGTAGAGCCCTCAGCTCAGCTCCATCAGCGGCAACTTTCCTTCAACCTCGGCAGGCTTAACATAGCTGCGCGAAAGGGAAATACTCTTTGCGGCTTGAAAAGCCCGTCACCAATGGAGCTGACTGAGGGCTCTGCCGGGCAAACGGGAAGGGGCCACGGGACAGCTGATTCTGCCGCTGCCACAGCAGCAGAAGCCAGGTTTTGTTTTTTTTTGTGTTTCCTCTCCATCGCGGGCTGCACAAAGTTCTCTCGACCCCGGGAATAGAGGCATCGTGAAGGCGCGGCCGAAGTGTTCCCAAGAACTTGGACATCCCAGCCCAATTTTGGAAACATCCTGGACATCCTGAGCCCCATCAAAAGTTAAACCTACTCCAGGCATAAACGGGCATCTGAAAAGTGCTTATTTTGTCAGGGAAACATCTGGAGGGCGTGAAGAAGGATTTACACTCATATCCTTGTTATTTTACAGTTTGTCAGTGGACACTTGAAGGGAATGGGGGCTCAGGTTTTTGTTTTGCCATGCTGCTGGATGTTCCCATATGCAACCTTGCTTGAGATGGGCGTCCCGACCCCACAGTTTCATAGGTGTGACGTCTATTAAGACGCCGGCACAGGCGGCCACATCAAGGGCATCTATGCTTATAAACTCAGGCCCAAACATAGATGTCTCTGGCGTTTTTCTGTACATTCTGCTCTGCATTTCGACACTCTTTTTAAAATGCCACTTTATACTTTTAAATATTAAACTTTGCTTTGCCTGCTCTCCCTGCAAGTAAAAGAATGTATCGATGGCCTTGTCAGTTTATGTAGCTTTCAGAATCGATTGTGTTGCTTCAGCACTAACTGCTCTCTTCTGCCTCCCAGCAGGTTCTGCTCTAGGCAACTGTCTAGTTTTGTCTAATGACTGGGCTGGTCCTCCCCATAGTCCATAAGTAGATCATGCCTGAAAACAGAAAACAAAGTGAGAATCTTTTTTTGCAGTCCTTCAGCAATTGTGTTGTAAATGCTTATGTTCCTGCAGGTACTCACAATATTCCTCATCCAATATGAAAGAGTAAAAGGCGTCCAGTCTTCGGGAGTCCTAATGGTCTACTGGTTGTTATCCCTGCCAGCTGCCGTTGTCCCACTTTGGTCTAATCTTCTATCTGCTGTTCAGGAAGTAAGTTACGTGCACCTTCATGGAAATCTCTGGGTGACTTGAGACTGAAATGTATACTTTGAATGACACTGGGGATTATACATGGTTACATCAATACTAAACATCTTCCTTTAGAGGGTTTTGGGTTCAGTAAGTCACGTATTGAGGACCGGTTTCTAAAGTTTTGATCTTCATTGGTTGAAACAGTGTAGGTTCCTTAAAAATTGCAAAATGAATGTTCTATGTGCGCAGTACGTGCGAGTTAGAGAAAAACAGCAGTAGCAAGTTACGTATGTTGAGGGTAATTTTATCAAAAATAATCTTCTAGACTCACACACCACACAGCAACACTGCTCCAGTAAAGCCCAAACGTCTTAGATCTTGGCCACAGAGCAGGTTCAAGGCTGACTAGTACTTGAATAGGTGATGACGAGGCGCTGTGGGATGTAGAAAGTAACAGCAGAGCATTGTAGCATTCTTCCAAGAATGTCAAAGATATTGTGCTTGGGCTGTATATCACCAATTTCTATAATAGACAGAATCTTTTCCCGTGCCTCCAAGATTTCAGGATGTTGCTCATGCCCCTATACTTTTTCTGTGTCTCCCAGAATTTGCTTGTTTGTTCCGAGGCGGCTTAAGGCAATCTGCTGGGTGCAGAGCAGAAGTAAGACATTCCCCACAAAACTCAATATATTAAAAAAAAATCTGATTCTGGTCATCTCACTAACAAACATTCTCCAGTAACAGGCATATTGGGAACTAATATAAAACCCTACCAAAGATCAACAAGGCCAAATCTACCATACCCTTCTACAACTCATACAAGGGGCTTACCCAGAAAAAAGCAGCACTATAAATAGTGTAGGGGGCCCTAGAACATCCATACACCTGTCTGAAAAGCTGAACAAGTCAAATTACTACAGTACAGATCTCTATGTACACACTCCATGTTAACAGAACGCCAGGCCTAGGTCACGCTCTCAGAACACAGATCCTCACTAAGTACAGAATAAGTAAAAATAAAAATATGTAGACAAAAATCAAATGAAACCCCAAGAAGCCAAACTCCACATGCAGTGCAGCACCAGAGAAATAAGAGATGTGGTTTCCCATACTATGTAAAATATAAAGATAGTACAGAGTCCAATCACTAAATTGAAAATAAAATTATTTTTTCTACCTTTGTTGTCTGACCATTTTATTCTCTGATCATGCTGGTCCCGATCTAAGGCTTCTGCTTTCTTCTGTCTTTACTTAGCTCTCTTTCTATGATCTCTAGTCCATCTGCCATTTCTTGTCTCTCCTTTTGTTTTCTTCACTTCCTTCCATCTTGGATATTGATTTTTTTCCTTTCAGCTTTCTTCCATTTATTTCTCTCTCTTTGTCCACCCAGATTTCACTATTCCTTACTATCCAGGTCTCAATCTCCCTCTTTTTTACTCCATCTACTTACTGCTTTTCAACCTTCACCCCAGTCCTTCCATTCCCCAGCTCTTCTTCCCTGGTCCAATATTCCCAAGTTTTTTGCTCACTCTTCATGTCTAACATCTCTTACCCCATCATCCAGTTTCTCTCTCTTTCCTTCCATCCAGTACCTCCGTTCTCTTTCTTCCATGTCTGCCTTCTCCATTCCTATCCCCCTGCAACCAGCATCTACCCCATCTCCATACCATACCATCCCCTGTCTTATTACTCCCATGTCCATCTTCTCTGTCTTTTTCTCAACCTATTTAGCCCGTGTCCATCTAATCCCCTCTTTCACCCCCATGTCCTGCATCTCCTTCTCCCCTTATTACCCCTTGTCCAACATCTTCCCTCTGTCTTCCTCTGTCCACCCCCCCCCCCCCCAGTCCAGCATTTTTCTAGCCTCACTATAACCCCCTGGCCAACATCACCACTGCATCTCCCCTCCTTGCTTCTCCCTTTGCCCCTTCCCATGTCCAGTATTTCCCTTTATCTCCCTAGCCCCCACCACAATCTTATCCTTGCTGCCTCCTTATCCCCCCCCCTCCACGCATCTCCCTTCTGAATCACTGTGCCCATCCATGTCCATCTGTTGTACATACAAGGGGCAGAGCCTGCCCATGGAACAGCATATCCCATGGACACCCCAGCCCAGAGAGACAGGGTGCAATTGGCCTTGCACAGCCCCTGCCTGCAGGGTATGCTGCTCCTGCAGGCAGGTTCTGTTGTCTCGGCCACAATCACTGCCTCTCACACCCTTCTGCCTGCAGGAGCAGTATGTCCTGCAGGCATGGGCTGTACAAGCTGTGACTGCAGCCCTAAGAAACACAGCCTGACCGCAGGAGCTGAAATCAGGAGGGCACCGTCACTGTCCACCCATCCCCATTCCCCAGTCAGGATGACCTGCGGAGCACCGGCAGCCTGGGGGAGACAAACTGCTCCAGCGCCTTTCACAACCTTCTGCCCATGGTAGCAGCGTGTCCTGCGGAAGGGCTCTCCACTAAGCCGTTGATGCTCTGCAAACCATCCTGAATGGGGAGTGGGGGGGGGGGCAAATGCTCCAGATGTCAACGCCTCCCTGCCATGTTTATGCAGCTTAGGTCCAGCATTTTCTTCTTGCTTCCGGGCCCCCCCCCCCCAATTGTCCATCATGTCTTCCCGCTTTCCCCCTCTGTTCAGCAATTGTCTCCCTTCTTCCCCCCTGTTTTCCAGCATTTGTCTACCTTCTTCCCCCCTCCCCCATTGTCCAACATTTGTCTTCCCCCCCATGTCCAGCATTTATCTTCCTTCTCCCCCCTGTTGTCCAACATTTGTCTATCTTCTTACCTACCTCCCCATTTGTCTTCCTGCTCCCCCCACCATTGTCCAGCTGTTTCCCCCCTCTCCTCCCCTCGCATACATAGCTGGACAAGCTGTTGCCGCGGAACCTATTAGTCTTTAAGCCCCTGCTGGTTTCGCCCTCTCTGATGCAAAAAGCATCATCAGAGGGGCGGCACCCATCAGAGCATTAAAGACTAATGGGTTCCACCTCCTCTGATGCTTTTCGCGCCAAAGAGAGGGCGGAACTAGCAGGGGCTTACAAGCCGAAGGAGGCTTGAAACCCTGCGTGTTTAAAATTTATTTTATTTTGGGACAACGTGATAGCTCTCCGCCGCTGTCCCAGTGTCCTCTGACCTGGAGCAGCAGCGGGGGGGGGGGAGGGTAGGGGGTGGATGGAGGGGTTGATTCTGCTGCTACCGAGAGGCAGATACAGCAGCGGCAGAAGCTTGTCTATCTTTTTTTTCTTTAAAAACATTTTTGAAAGCAGAGTGAGGCAGCTGTTTTGGGACATTTTTTGCTGCCCTCAAAACTTTGCCACCTGAGCTGACTGCCTCACTTGGCCTCATTATAGAGCTGCCCCTGGCTAGAGTTTTTAATCTGCCCTACCGTGTTAGTGCGTGCTAATACGTTTAACACACATTGGGGTTTATGCATTAACTCATGAAAATGGTCATGGGTTAGTACTTGCTTTGCAAAGTGTAGCTACAAGATGCAAATGAGCTCTTGGCTCTTTTACATGCTTAGTTATAAATTGCAGGGAATCTCTCAGGTGTTGCCACAGCTGGGAGTGTCACACATTACAGGCTGCGGTAATGCAAGGGGAATTTATAAACCCATGTGACCCTTTGCGTGGTAGCAGGTGAAAATTAAAGGGCACTGTGGCCTGAAATGGAGGCCCCCCTGGAACCTTTCACCCATGGGGACCCCAATTCCTGGGTGGCCTAGTTGGCCTGACACCTTCCTCCTCAACACCTGCTATGGGGCTAAAATGTTTTAAAATCTCCATCCTTCCTGAAGCCTCTCATTAGTGTCTGAGGAAGCCTAATATTAAAATAGAAAATATGTTTGCTTTCATCTGCATGTATATTTTTTATAGACTGGAACTAGAATAGTATTGTTTGTCTAGCCATTTTAGGGGTGTGCACAGAAACATTTCTATTAATTTTTGGATTCTTTTCAGATTTGTTTTGTCAATTTTTGGAATTTCTTCATTTCAGAAATTAATGCATATAAAATCTGAATTATGCATGTAAACAATTTTTACACAAATACATCTGTTTTATGCACATTAATTCAGGGTTTTTTGCACTCACGGATAATTTTATAGATGTTGTTCCACAGGTAAACCATGTTTTACCTGCAGAAAAGAACTTTTACAAAATTGTTTCATAGTATATGCACATAAAAGTGCACACAGTGACAAGAAGGCATGTATATTTATGGAACGGGTAAACATAAATCGATTGTTTATGCCATCAAAATATAGAAAGATTAGGGGACATGCAATGAAGCTACGGGGTAACCTATTTAAGACTAATAAGAGAAAATATTTTTTCACTCAGTGTGTAATCAAACTCTGGAATTCGTTACCAGAGGATGTAGTAAAAGCTGTTCCTGGAGCAAAGGTCCATAAACCATTATTAAAGGGGACCCGGGATATCCACTGCTTGTCCCAATACAAGCATTGTGGAACTTGTGCCTTTTGGTGAAACTGCTAGGTGTACGGGTGGGGTCCTTTTCCCTTCCCAGCACTTATATCACTTACCCTGGGACCTCCGTTAATCCTCTGGGTCATACACTAGGTACTTGTGATCTAGATTGGCCACTGTTGGAAACAGGATACTGGGCTTGATGGACCTTGGTCTGACCCAGTATGGCATATCTTATGTTCTTATTAACCCACATGTAGGTGTGTTCAGAAGTGTTGTTTGAATGAATCACAAGTGAAATTGTGAAGTATGGGCTTAATTTATAAAATATGTGCATGTTCCCAAGCAGGTATAAATGGACGTGGATGCATTTTAGCTACAGTTGTTGTAAGCTTTGTGAAGCTGTCTTATAAAGACACATAGGGGCATGCTTACTAAACACCACTAACTGTTAGCACGGGTTTCGCCATGCACTAAGTGCAGCATGGTATTAGCGCGAGGCCCCATGGTAAAAATCCCTCACTTACTGGTTAGTGTGCTTTTGGGCAGGGACTGAGTGGGTTAAGGCTGTAATATGGGCAGAGTGGAGGAGTAGCCTACTGGTTAGAACAACTGCTAAGTACCCAGAAGATCAAGGATTCATTTCCCACTGGAACTTCTTGTGACCTTGGGCAAGTCACTTTACCCTCCATTGCCTTGGAAGAAAAGGCCTGGCAATCAATTCCGGTCATACAATGGCAAGAAAACCCAGAGGCAACTGGGTCGCCAGGAGTCAACACTGACTTGACGGCAGTAAAAAAAAAAAAAGGCATATTCATGGCACATTGGGGTTAACACATCCATTATGGATGTGTGCTTACCAGAAATATTGTTATTAGCATGGGTGCACTTACTGCCCTCAAGGGGTGTCAGTAAGTTCACCCATGTGCCAATGCACCAATGCAGGGGACAAGCACACATGTCCCAAAAGTTTGCCGTTAATGGTATGCCCTTTAGTAAACATGCACCATAGGTACCTATGTGATCTTAATAAAATGGTCCCAAAATAAGCAGCTACTTTGACTCCCTACCTAGGTGACTGGTTATAAAATGACCCTCAGAAAGTTGGTTTACTCTGCGTTGTTTACCCACATAGCACACAGTAATGTTTAGTAAACATGAGCCTATCTGCTTCATCGCTCGTATTATTCCTGTGGGTATGATGGCAGATAGCACGCACTAACGTTTAGTAAACATGGCCCAATTGTCTGAAGTGAAACTGCAGCTCAAATGCACATACCGAATCCATCTCTCTGATTCCCCGGTTTAGTTATTTAAAAAAATTATAATTCACCTTTAGCAATATGAATTGATCAAAACAAAGTACAGCAACAACATACATAATAAAAACAAGACAAAATCAAAAATGATAGCATAAAATAATCTTGTTTTCTAGGGGATCCCAGGGGACTCCTTCTACCATGTGACATCTTACATTTATCTTACGCTGGTTCTAGTAGGGCTTATACTCTTCTGCCTTGTGGATCGACCTCCTTTCTTCAGTGAAGGTTTGCGTGATTCAGTAAGTGTATTCAGTTCCTTGAAATTTAAATAGATTTTCTGTGCTTTAGAGAATGGCTTCAAATACATTTCAACAGTTGTTCAGCGTCCTGATATATAACTAGTCAGTCCATGGGATTAATTCTATATTCTAAATCAGGGGTTGGCAACCCTTTGGTCCAGGGGGCTGTGTTAGGGTATGGTCCAGTAAGAGGATGAGCACCCCTTCAGGTCCAGGCTGAGATACGCACAGTAGCAACATGACTTCAAGCCCGTGGTTCCTATGGGATGAATGAAAATGTCCTGCCGCTCAGGCATGGCCCACAGGTCGAAATTCACCCAGCCCCCTGCTATATGGATACTCATACTGGGTGACCTATTTTGTGAAAGGTTTATTCTAGTCTCTGTCCCTATTTAAGTTTGGATCTGTGGGAAAATGCTTAATATAATGAGTGCGTTGTTGCCAAGGGAAAGATAAAACGGAGAAAATGGCAGCAGATAAAGACCGTACGGCCGATCCAGCCTGCCTATCATACCAGCTACTAAGCTCTACTCTCCCTTAGAGATGATCTGTGCTCGTCTCATGCTTTCTTGGATACAGTTACGTCCTCGTCTCCCCCGTCTCCGGTGAGGAGGTATTCCATGGATCCACCATCCTTTCCCTAAAGAAATTCCCTTTTCACCTTCCTTTCAAATGAAAGAGGCCGCCTCCTATGCGTTTATATCACAGAGGTATAAATGTCTCTATCATGTCTCCCCTCTCCCGCCTTTCTTCAGAAGTATACGTATTGACGTCTTTAAGTCTATCCCTTTTGCTTTATGATGAAGACCATGAAACATTTTAGTAGCCATCATCTGGACCATCTCCATCCTGTTTATATCCTTTCAAAGGTGGGGGGTCTCCTGAGAGAAACTATCACCTCCTTTTTCCTGCTGGCCATTCCTTTCCCTATGCACACATACATCCGTCTGGCTTTTTCTATCACATTTTCTACCGGTTTGGCCACATTTAAATAATCTGATATGATCGCTCCCAGGATAATACTGCATGCTCAAATCATTGCCTCCGAACTGCACAATGAAATAAATAGCATAACACTCTAACTCTGAGAAATATGAGGCGTTTTTTGGTAATAGCTTATGAGTTTGCAAGTATGTTTCTTTTTCATCCGTAGAATCCATGTCCCAAAATCAGTGCCTCTTTTTTTTCCAAAATCACATTCTGGTGGCTTTCTGGGTAAGCTAATGTCATCTGACAAACCTATTCCAAAGTAAACATTACATTTGTTGAAGGATTTGTACTTTTTGTACTATTTATTCTCTACTTGCTCAGTAATGATTGCCTCTGTCGACCTTTGTAGCTTAATTTTGAAAGGATGTAGGCAGCCGCTTGAAGTGGAAGACCTGTGGTCACTGTCAAAAGAGAATACCTCTGAAGAAATTGTAACACGTTTTGAAAATGAATGGAAAAAAGGGCTGCATGGATTTCAACAGTGAGTCCTTTGAATTACCACACTGCCATCTAGAAAGTGCACAGAGATATTGTGAGCTCAGATCTTGCATGCCCCACTATAAAACTAAATAAATACAAATAAAAAATACCACAGCCTAATAATATTTGGAACCACTATTGATGGATTGAGCCTCCTGTTTATAAGACCTTTCCAATGATTTTCATGCTAATGCAATGCAAATAAATTTGGAGATGGCCAAGGGTGGGTTTCATATCAATAGTAGAGAGAGGTATCAAAACGGACTGTCCGATGGGTAATATTCCAAGTGTTTTGCCGACTGGTTTAGTTTAATCCTACGTTTCTTGATAATTCTAGCATTAAAGATATTGTTAATTGTTTTCTAAGAAACACAGGGCATGTTACTTTCCGCCATCAGCAAAAAGGAGCAAGATCAAGCCACCCTGAAGAAACCCAAGTTTTAGTGGCGATGCATCCCGAACGACGTAAAACCGGGCTTCTTCTGAGAGCTTTTTGGAGAGTGTTTGGGGCATATTTTCTTCTTGGGACCCTTTGCTTAGTAGTCTGTGACGTCTTCTTGTTTTCCATTCCAAAAACGCTGAGGTGAGATAAGATGTTAAGAAGTATTATACTTCAAAAGATATCATAGAGTTTCATTTTCTGGTCCCTTGTTCCCTGTCCTGTGTGTTTCCTTGATTTCTCGTTTTCTCCATTGCACTTTTATGACTGCTCTTTACAGTACCGGTGTGAAGAAGACCAAATATCCACAAATAGATGCTGATGTCATATAGTCAAAGAGAAGTGGGATAACTGTCTGGATCCTATTTCCTTAGAATTGTGCAGTACATAGCTTACAGAAGATGTAGAACCTGCTTTTGAGGTGCTGGCATCACTTGCTGAATATTTGCTGCCTACTATAACAGGGCATATTTACAAATTGAAGTCCTCTTCAATGGGGGCATGCATACAAAAATCTTTTGTTTCATTTACTATTTTTGTGAGGGGGGCTATTTCAGTTTTGTCTTTTATCATACACTTAGGGGCCCTTTTACTAAAGTGCAATATGTTTTTGCACTTATTTCATATTTATTTACCTGTATTTATATCCTGCTTTTCACTGGGTCAAAGTGGTCAATTGGGGGATATATTTAACACAAAGGGATATGAGACACATATGCTAATACTTACAGGGAACATGGGCAATGGAGGGTTAAGTGGCTTGCCCAAGACCACAAGGAGTGCCTATAGGACTAGAAATCCCAGTCCCTCCAGCCTGAGATTGCTGTCCCCAGGTGGGACTTGAACCCCTGGCCCTCCGGCCTGAAGTACCTTGTCCTAACCACTAGACCACTCCTCCCTTTATTAGAAGCAAAATCCAATAGGTGACAAATGCAAAAGCCATGTGGTAACTATCAAGGGCATGACCATCTTGTTCCCTGCACTTAGCGCATGGAAAGGTGCATTACTGCACTTTAAGATCATTTAAATTATCCGAAAAGGACAGAGTGGAGAGAGGTACAGCTACACAAAATGGTTTTCTATTAATACACTTTAGTGTAGCTGGATTTAAGAAAAGGTTTGAACAAGTTCCTAGAGGGAAAAGTCCATAAACCACTATGAAAGTGGACTGTGTGAAATCCACTGTTTATCCCCGAGATAAGCAGCATAGAATCTTTATTCCTATTGAGATCCTGCCAGGTACCTGTGACCTGAATTGGCCACTGTTAGAAACAGGATACTGGGCTTGATGGACCGTCAGTCTGATCTATTATGGAAAATCTTATGTTCTAACCAACTAAGGAATGACAGAAAACAGAAAAATGATGTATTCATACAGGGCCAGCCCAATGATATCTGATGTCCTGACCTAGGCAGACCTTTAGCTGTGCAGCCCCATTCCCCCATGGCAGTTCAAAGCCCAAACCCTACATGGTCCAATATCTCCCCTCCCCTTCCATAACCACCACCCTCTCCCCGTGTCCAGCATTTACCTTCCTTTCCCTATTCCTTAGCGGGTCCCCAGGTGTTCCTTAGCAGATCCCCTATTCCTTAGCAGGTCCCCAGGTGTTCCTTAGCGGGTCCCCAGGTGTCTCCTTTCTCTTCCCTACACCTAAGGTATCCTGAATCCTCTGTTTGCCTTCCCTGACCACAAAGTATCCAGCATCTCCCCTTCCCCTCTGTCTTGCCTAGAAAAGGTGTAAAATAAAGACTAACACACTTTAGGATAGAGATAATTAGTTAAGTTATAAAATATATAAAAAAGGTAACTTGAAAGCAAGTAATTCGCTTATCCACATATAATTAGTTAGGCTGTGTATAAAAAGATACAAGAAGACAATACATCACCGACAGGGCTATGAGCTTCATCTCATGCCATCACTTCCACTGAATAAGTCCCGGATTCAGGCAGGCAGGAGAGATTCTCAGTTGGGAAACCCCAGGCAGTGCACGCATTCACTTCCTTTCTCTCTCTCTCTCCCTGACTGACTCGAGGCCCTGTTTTTTAAATCTTGTTGCAAGAGCAACCAGTAATTTTCCATCAGTTGACATACACACAAGGAATAGAATCAGCTATTCATTAAATATAATCAAGAGGCTGGCCAGGCACCTGAGAATCCTCAAGGAGGGGTATCTCCCATCCCCTGGTTCAGAAGCTCAGAACTCTGATAGACAACCTTCTCTTTATGAGAAAAAGCACAGTTGCTATGGGAAGAAGCTTTTCCTTATCTACATCCTTGCATCAGGACTCCCTCTCATTAGCTTCACGTGATGTAGTTATACAAGATGTTTCTCACAAAATTGCACAGACATTTCTTTCCTACAAAACTGAGGTTTCATTTACCTCTGACTTACTGCTGATGCATAATCAGTAGTTAACTTTAACTCACTTTCACCACACCCTCCCTATCCCCAAACTATCCCATATCTCCTGTTTCCCTCTCTGTCCCCCTCCCCAGGAGGCCAGCAGATTACCTTCTCTACTCTGCCCCGCACATCTAACATCTCCCCTTCCCTTCCATACCTCTTCCTCAGGTGTCCAGAATCTCCCCTTCCCTACTCCCAAGATATCAGCATCTTCCCCTTTCTATCCCCCTTCCCAGGTGGCCACCAGCTCATATTTTCTCCCCCCCCCCCCTACTCGGTGTCCAGGATCTCGCTTCTTTTCCATTTCCCCTGCCAAAGCCCTATCTCTACATTGGCCAAGGCATAGTGATGAAGAGCAATGTGGTATGGGGCCTTCAGCACAGGCTCGGGCTCAAGTACTGCCAAATCCCACCCCCAACAAAGAATGCCTGTCAGAGGTGGCGGGATGAAGCAGGACTTGAGCACAGGCCTGCACTAAAAGGGCCTGTGCTGCCAATCTAGGCAGATGCCTAGTTTGTCTAGTGGCAGCGCTGGCCCTGAGTTCATGACTATTTCACATTGGAAACATATGCAGTGAGAGAACACCTTCTTGGCCCCCTGAGCTCTCCAGAGTGAAGGCCTGACAGTGATTAGAGCAGGCTGAGTGCCAAGGAAACTAGGTTTCATATCCCACCTCTGCCACCAACACTCCATGTAACCCTCCATTGCCTCAAGTGCAAAACCTGGGGACTCATTTTCTAAGATGCATTAATACACATCAAATAAAACAAGGCCCACTATTCTCTATGGGGCCTGTTTATTAATTATGGGATAGATTGTGAGCAGCGCTTAGCAGGGATGGATGTCTGGTTTGGACGGCCATCCCTGCTAAACGCTTGGGTGGCGATTCATCAAACAGCTCCCCCACACGTACATGCAAGATGTGCAGGGAACTCTGTTACTGGGCGGGAGGGGGTGGGCTATAGGAGGGACGGGGAGTGGGCGGGAACCTGACCCTGGACATACAGGGCCGATTCTGGGGTCAACCCTGTATGTCCGGTGTTGGACATTTGGGTGGGGGACTTATTCCATCTCAGAGGTGGAATAAGTCCCCCTGAACTACAGAAAATGCAGGATCCTGGTGATGAAAAAAGGGGTAAGACGGTCGGGCGGCAGGGAAACGAGCTTTTCAGGGTCTGCCAGGGATCGTGACTCCTGCATGGAGCCATGGCGCTATGGCAACAGGATGCCAGAGCACCGTGGCTCCATGCAGGAGCCTGGCTGGGCGTATTGGGGCCTGTCCAGGCTGGGTACACCCAATTCTGATCCTGCGGGGGATGTGTAGCCCCTGCGGGATCAAAATTGGGTGCAATTCCAGCCTGTCCAGATTCTGGACGTCCGTACTTGCCAGAGGTGCCCAGATCTGAATGGGCCTCCATGTGTTTAACTTGAATTAAAGCATATCAATACAAAATAGTAATGAGGCTTTTATAGAGCTGGTCCAAGGGTTTCTGCCACCCTAGGCAGGCCCACCCGCCACACATCCACATTCCCTTCACGGGGTGGCCCAGGTCCTACCCTCCCACCCTCGGCATCCTTCATCTCACCTGAGGGGGCTGGCACCGTGACCCCTCCACCATTCTGACGCAGAACAGTAGGCCATGCGTGCAGGTATATGCATGGGTGCTTCAGGGCCCACCTCAGTGCCAAAGCAGCTTTCAAGAATGGTGGAGGGATCGCTGTGCCACCCACTGGGAACTGCCACCCAAGACGGCATTCCTAGTTCACTTAATGGATGTGCGACTCTGGGCCCTTATACCATCCTGGGCAGGGGCTTACGGGCTGTACCTGTGTGTGCAATTGACCTTCAGCTTGGATTTGGAAAAGGCAAATAATAAAATCCCATCCCACATTTTCCCTGCCTCTGTGTGCTCATGTATAGAGCCTGAATGTTTAAAGAAAACTTCGCTGTGTGTCTTAAGCAGACATTTTAAAACACATGACCTCTAGCAATCAAACGTTTTTGTGTTGTCATTATAAAATATGTACCCATTATATGATATATATCTTACTTCCCAGTGTGGTAATGTGGCGTGTGGTGGGAAGAAGGTTTCTGTTAAAACACTGAACAAACAGTAGTTCAGGGAAACAAAACGTGTTTTGATTGAAACCCTGTTTCTTAAACCTTCACAAAGCTGTTCTCCTGGCCCTTCTTCCAGACCAATTAAAGTTCCTACCTTTGTACAGCTTGCCTGGAAAGAACTCCTGGCTCCATGGGCCTCTCTCCCTCCTGCAGCCTGCTGGGTTTTTAACCTCGTCCTGTGAGCCACACCCTCCCAGCCCTGAACTCTTGGCTGCAGGCTTTCTTAAAGGGGCCTATTGATACTCTCTCTGGAGAGGGACAGGCAGCCCTCTATAGACCCCATCACACCCAGCAATTATTCTCAAGCAGAATTCTTGCAGGAAAATATTGGTTGGGATAGGTAGGTAAAGTGAAGTGTATTCTTAGTGGAGAAAGTAAAACATTGTCTACCAGTTTATGTGCATATCCCCTTGAAAATGCCAACATTTGCACTTTTTAGGAGGGTGCTGCTAATCTTAAAGCTAAAGCTAGCTCATTGTGGCTTGGCAAGTCTTGTATTTGGTTATAATAATTAATCTCATGAGCTCGGTTCAACGTGTTTCCAATCATTCTTTTATTGCAGCCTTTTCCTGGCGTTTATGAGGGACCCTGAAGCTCAGATCTGGAAGGGTTATTCCTACGCTGCCTTACTGTTCCTGCTAGCCTGCATGCAGGCTCTATTTGAGCAAAGATATATGTATATGTGCTACATGTTAGGAATGAGGCTAAAGACTGCAGTTCTTGGTCTAGTCTATAGAAAGGTAGGATTTTAATTTCAGTTTTCAACAGACTCATACCATTTTTTATATCTAAACTATTGGATATGTCAATGGTAGAAATGTGCTATCATTTTAATACAATATGAAAACATCAGCAGTATTTGTTAGATTTGCCATTCATTCATTTATTACATTTATCTCCCACTCATTATATAACTGCTCGGCAAGGTACAACATACAGACAAAGCATTAAGCCGTCTGAAATGACCGCAGAAATCTAAGAGATCAGTCACTCACAACAGCCAGTGAGGGGGATTTTCAGTGGCAGCGGACTACATACCAGTAGTTAAAGTGGCTGGCCGTCGCTGCTTTAACTTTGCCCCGGATATTGAATGCAGGGGCCATATCCAGGCCCCAGCACTGAACATCCGGGTTGCCCGGATTGCGATCTTGCCACTCGCTGGATTGCAAAACTGGACAAAGTTAGAAGAGCCATTCAGCTGTCCTAACTTTAGCCAATTAGGGTAAGCGGGCAGAGGCAAAATATTGCCGCTGCCTGGATAACCTGCGGTGCTGCCCTTGCTCTGTGCCGATGTTAGTGGCTAGTATCGGGGCAGCAGCAGCAGCACCTGAGCTATCCCGGCGACTACAAATAATGCGGTTAGCATGTTTGGTCAACGTGTTAATCACATTAAATATTCCCCCCTCCCCCCCAATCCCCCCCCCCCCAATTTTTTAAAAATGGTATCCACTGCATTAAAGAATATTCGGATATTCAGTCCCACTATCCAGATAGTGGGTGGCTCTGAATATACAGATGAGGTGGTCAATGCTAGAACTTATCCGGATAGCAGCAATATCCAGTCCACTATCTGGATAACTTAGAACAGCCTTCGCCCTGAATATTAGGCCTTAACAAAATATTATGGGATATACCCTAGAATACTGAGGGAACTTGGAGACGTTCTAGCAGCTCCACTGACTGACCTATTCAATGCCTTGTTGGAGTCGGGAATGGTGCCAAAGGACTGGAGAGAAGCTCATGTGGTGCCTTTACACAAAAGCGGAAGTAAGGATGTGGTTGAAAACTACAGGCCGGTTAGTTTAACTTCGGTGGTGAGTAAATTATTGGAAACGCTGCTGAAAGAGAAAATAGTGAGGTTTCTGGAGTCCAGCAGATTACAGGATCCGAGGCAGCATGGATTCACCAGAGGCAGGTCTTGTCAGACAAATCTGATTGATTTCTTTGACTGGGTGACCAGGGAGCTGGACCGAGGGAGAGCCCTAGATGTGGTGTATTTAAATTTCAGTAAAGCCTTTGACACTGTTCCTCACAGGCGACTTATAAACAAACTGAGCACCCTAGGGATGGACCCTAAAGTTACTGCTTGGGTTAGAAATTGGTTGGGTGGGAAGCGACAAAGAGTACAAGTAAATGGAGCTCACTCTGACGAGAAGGAGCTTACCAGTGGTGTGCCCCAGGGATCTGTCCTTGGTCTGATTCTTTTTAACATCTTTGTTAGTGATATAGCGAAAGGGCTGTCGGGTAAGGTTTGCCTTTTTGTGAATGATACCAAAATCTGCAATAGAATAGACACCCAGGAAGGTGTTGATAACATGAGGAGGGATCTAGCTAAGCTTGAAGAATGGTCTAGAATCTGGCAGCTGGGATTTAATGTTAAAAAATGTAAGGTCATGCATTTGGGCTGCAGCAATCCAAGGGAGCAATATAGTATAGGGGGTGAAGTACTTTTGTCCACTAAAGAAGAGCGGGACCTAGGCATGGTTGTGTCTGATAGCTAAACAGGTAGAAAAGGCGACGGCAAAAGCTAGAAGGATGCTTGGGTGCATACAGAGAGGAATGGCTAGCAGAAAAAAGGAGGTGATAATGCCTCTGTATAAATCTTTGGTGCAACCTCATTTGGAATATAGTGTGCAGTTCTGGAGACCGCATCTTCAAAAGGATGTGAACAGGATGGAGTCGGTGCAGAGGGTGACTACTAAAATAATTAGTGGTCTTCATTATAAAGCATATGAGGACAGAATGAAGGATCTTCATATGTACACCTTAGAGGAAAGGCGGGATAGAGGTAATATGATTGAGATGTTTAAATACCTCCGTGGCATAAATGTTCAGGGAGAGAGCCTCTTTCAATTGAAAGCAAGTTCTGCTACGAGGGGACATGGGATGAGGGTGAAGGGAGATAGATTCAGGAGTGGTATGCGGAAATATTTCTTTACGGAAAGAGTGGTGGATCCATGGAATAGTCTCCCAGTGGAGGTGGTAGAGATGAGGACAGTAACTGAATTCAAAAAAGCATGGGACAAAGACAGAGGATCTCTAAAGGTAAAAAGGGGATTGTTTTAGTTGTTATGGAAGGACAGACTAGATAGGCCATGTGGTCTTTTTCTGTCGTCATATTTCTATGTTTCTATGTTTCTATTATTTCTGTTGTCTGTCTCTTATTTTGGCACTGCTCAGTCCATGCTAAAACATTTCAGTATACACTAATCACAAAAACATGCATGCTGTCAAAATAGCCAGGCTAAAAACATAATAAATGAAAGAAACAAAATAAATGATATAAATGGGAAAAAGAAACGACATTAACCCACAACAAATGAGATGTTGACAATACAAAACCTGGTCAACATTCAAAGCCTAATATTGCTATAGCAGAAGCCGCTGTTCAGACACTATCTGTGGATATTCAGCTGCACTCTCAAGGTATTCAGCACTGCTCACTCTCAATAGCAGCGCTGAATATCCATGATTTATTTAACTGCTACTGCCAGCATTTAAAAGAAACACTAGCAGTGGAGTTTAAATATTGACCTTCACACCCCTAGTTGAAGGCATATACATTGCAGGTGTAGAGAATCTTTAATTTCTAGATCTTTGGTTCATATCTGGCTCATGGTGGTCCCGAGTCATGATCCTAATCAACTGAGAGGTAGGTGGTAGCCAGTGTGACATGAGTTTGGTGGCCTCAGTCTCCAGTCACAGTTTGACACTAATGGACAGCACTGCTGGCAGCAGAGAGACCAAGGATTGCGCAGGCATGGAGACTGAATTGACCTCTCCCCAGCTTCATCATGTTCTCTGTTTCCGGAAGTAATCTTTTCAGGGCGGAACTGAGGTATATCAGTAGAGGAAGTGTGGCCAGAGCCTCTAATACTGCTGCTTCCTCCCCTGCTTTACCTGTTCTGCAGATACATGGAGAGTTTACTCTTCTACTGCTGTCGATCTGGAACCTTTCAGGAGTTCTAATGAATGAACAAAAATGCAATGTGCTATATGGCTTATTACTGCTGTGCATGGGAACAAGTCCTCTGCAGCCATTCCCTGCAGTAGTTTTGATATGATGCATTACCAAGTAGCTCATATATCTAGCAAAGCAAGTTAATTACCGAGAAACTGAAATTATAACACATGCCAAAAATATGGCCATTTAAAACAGATACTTATAGGAGAGGACTCTAAACTCAGTCAGGTTTTCAGGATTTCTACAATATCAGATCTATTTGCATGCATTACCTCCATGAGGTACAGATATGTCTGATGTATAGCCACTGTAGAAATTCCGAATATCTCACTGGATTTTGGCCTTCAATGATCACGCTTGAGGACCCCCTGACTTACAGTATTTTATTAAGTCCTAACTTAACATGGACTGCCCGAAGAACAAACCAGTCAGTACTAGAGGCGATCAAACCTAAGCTTTCTTTAGAAGCTCAGATGACAAGACTTCAACTTTCATACTTTGGACACATCATGCGAAGAGAGAGATCGTTAGAGAAAGACATCATGCTTGGCAAGGTTGAAAGTCAACACAAAAGAGGAAGGCTAGTAATGAGATGGATCAATACAATAATAACAGCTACAGTTGCCACTCTATCAACAATTAGCTGTCTGACAGAAGAGCAAACACAGTTTAGGACGACTATCCAGAGGGTCAGCATGAGTCTGCACCCACTGAACAGCACTTAATAACAACAACAACTAAAGCAACAGTACTTCCAATTACCTTATTTTGCATAATACTTGTCATATACTTCTATCTCTCTAATTCGTAACCCACAGATGTCGGAATGAAGTGGGCCACACAGACCTGGCCCCCAGCAAAATTATGCCTGCCAGGTACCAGCAAACTGCATGAAGACTGCGATCACAGCCTTCCCGTCCTGTTCTGCCCATGGGGATACCATCTTCCACGGGCAGAAGAGAGCAGCCACGATCACAGTAAAGATTCCTTCTGTCTTCCGGCAGGAGATCAGATCCCTGTGGGCCGAACAGGACAAGAAGGCCATGATTGTTGTCTCCATGCAGGTTATCTGCCTGCAGGGATTCGATCTCCCATGAGCAGAAGAGAATGGGAGACTCCTTCTGTCTGCCTGCGGGAGATTGGGGCAGACAGGAGGCGTCTTTGCCAGGATCTTCCTTCTCTTCTGCCCGCAGGAAATCGGATCCCCACAAGCAGAACAGGAGGGGACAGCCGCAGGGGCTAGGGACAGAGCTTGGGGCAGAGTCAGAGTGGAGCTGGAGTCCCCTCCCTCCCCCCCCCCCCCCATCATATGGCCATTCCGTCACCCCTGCTGTAACCTGTGGCTTCAGAAATTCTAAACACCTTGAAAATTATTTTTTAGAAGAGTCACTTGAAATATGGCTACTGGTACATACCTTGAGGTTTCCTATATTAAAGCCACAGACCTCCTTCTGAATTAGGGAATGTAGGTTCTCACTGTCTAAATGTCAGAGTAGCAACGAGAGGCGAAAACATACTACAGCCGAACTGATCAAGTTCAAAAAAATATGGCAGCCCTGCACAGAAGTGGGAATACCCAGCAGGTGAAAAACACTCTGAAATAAATACAAAAGCAAATTCAGAGGCCTGAAATATATATTCTTTAGAGAATGGCGAAGGTGTTGCACAATTGCTTTTTAGTGTGTCCTTCAAGGATATGATCATTTAATATTTCAACTGCATGTTGTAATGTGGGATTATCTGTTGATTTCTGGATTACTATTAGGCCTTGGAGTCTTTGGGGCATTTTTACTAAGCTGTGCTGTTAACGCAAGCCTGAGCGTGTGCTATTCAGCATGTGCCGACCTGCACTAACAGAGTGCACACTAAACAGACAACACAGGGGTATCTGCTCAAAGCACCATGGGGAGGGACATCGGTGAGATTGGTTCAGAGAGTGGGCATCTCAGTCGGTGACAGCTTGTGCGAGGGATATTGCTGTGTGCTCACTGTCTCAACTGCCAATAGTGTAGCTGCACCTAATGCCACCTCAAGAGGGAGTCTTAACTCTATCAGCAGCCCAATATCATGGCTACTACCCATAGTCAATTTAATTCCCATGCTGCATTGGTGCCCCCCCTTCTCCTTGAACTCCCTTTCCCACTGATCAACCCCCCCCCCCCCCACCGATCCAGTCTCTCCCCTCCCCCCAGTCAGCATCACAAAATGGCATCCTTTCCCCAAGACCCTCCCCAACCCTCCTACCCTGATCAGGCCCCGTTTCCCCAGGCATCCACCCCAGCCCTTCTTTCACCCTGCTGCCACCCCTAGAGGTCAATACCATGAGACCAGCATCCTTTTGAGAGTTACTGGAGAAGGAGTAGGAGTGGAAGGTGACTGTTCCTGCCCCATTCACCACTTAGATCACCAGGAAGACCCAGGAGGGTCAGAAGAGTAAGGGAAGAGCTGAGGTGGATGCCTGGGGGAGAGGGGCCTGATCAGGGGAGGAGGGTTGTGGGAGGTTTAGGTAGAAGTAAGCCATATTGGGATGCTGACTGAGGGGAGGGTGGTTCTGAAGGGGGGCTCTGGATAGGCAGATGGTTTTTATTGGTGGGACTGGATTAGAGGGGTGGCTTGATCAGTGGGGGCTTTGATCAGGAACTGGGATGGGTCTTTTGGGGGGGACATTGTGACTACGGCCACTTGTCCTTTTACTGTACGTTTTTCTCTGGGCCCATATACCCCACCTCAGCAGGTAGCGCTGGCACACTGCTTGCCAATGCAGGGAACATGGGCCTGTGTGATAAGTGTCTGCCCTGTGTGTTAAATGCAGGGCAGATTCTGGGCATGCCCTCTGCATTTACCTTACAGGGTTTGCACCTCCCATGCGGGCATTTTGCACATGCTATTGGTAGGTGCAAATTCTTACTACAGCTTAGTGAACATGCCTCTTTGTTAAAATTATACTGTGGAGTCTAGCCTATTATGTCTTTTTTGTGACATTGTAATGCTTAAAGGCCCACGCATTTTGTACTAGATGGAGACAAGTTAATGGACATCCTTTTTGCTTTATAGAACAGGTGCAGTAATATGCTATTTGTGACTGAATAACATTATTTTCCATTGTAGATATTAGTCCTCACAAACGCAACCAAACAAGCATCGACAGCTGGAGAGATTGTAAATCTGATATCTGTCGATGTGCAGAAGTTGATGGATCTCATTGTCTATTTCAATGGCATCTGGCTTGCCCCCATCAGAATTGTCATCTGTTTCATCTTCCTCTGGCAGGTAAAGTGCAGCTCTGCAGCGCCCAGCGCATTTCTTTGGGCTCATTTACCTAGTGAAGGAGATGAATATTGGGAAATGGCTCTTCTAACAGTTTAAACTTCTTGAGCATTTGCAGAGATTCACCTGGTACAAGTCCCATCACTAGGTTCTGTGCTGCACGATGGTAATCGGGATGTTTGTTTGTGATCCACCATGTTGATTAAAATATGGGTTGGCTAATAGCTGGAAGCTGATGTTCATCATTTCGAGTACCGAGCTCAGCCTGCTTTCTTCTTATATATCTGAACATTACTAATAACTGTGCAAAATCTTCAGAATGGTTAAGCTTGGGCTCAGAACACTTGTGGCTATGACTGAGCCGCCTCTGTGCATGTTATATCAGCATGCCTAGGTGCAGTGTGGACTTCTGGATGAGACTAATGAGTTAATTCTACATAGAACTGAATCTGTAAATCTGAATAGCCCTAGCGAAAGTTTGTAAGCAACTTAAAATGGCAGATTCGGGTCATATGATTTACTTTCTCTTACTCTAATGTTATGCTGATAAGACGACGCCCAGCTTTCAGCTGCGGTGGCAATGTATGGATTTAAATGCCAGTGCTTGGGTTTAAATTAATCTATATATTCAGTGTCACTATGGGGGTTATTTTAGAAGCCTAATTTGCATGTGGACATTCCAGCATTTGCATATGAACATGGCTTCCGTGTGTAAATAGCAGTTTTAGAAAGGGCTCCGTTTACACGTGGGTGTCTATGATATGTAGACTCTGCAAGGGGGTGTGTTGGAGGCATAGTTTGGGCGTGGCCTGGTGGGTCAAAAATCAACATGTGTATTGCCCATTTCATAAAGAGACTACACATGCAGGACCTAAAATTTCCACAGCGGGAGGTACAGCTGCTCCCTGGCACGAATAGGTTTTTGGCCAGCCCTTTACAGGAGGGATTAAGGGAGTTATCCTCCTTGTTTATTTCCCCTCCAAACTGAAAGTAAATAAAGACGGTAGCCTCTGTATTTAACTAGCAACATTTATACATTTATGTTTGCAAAATTGCAGCACTTATCCATGGAAATTGCAAAATTAAAACTTCCATTTGTAAGTGTTGGCACATAGATGTGGAAGCTGCTGAGTTTCCTCCACCGATTTTTTTTCCCCATGTGTAAATTTTGTAAAATGGTTCCTCTTGGTCTATATCTGGGCAAATACACGTGCACTCCTGCATGTCCTTGTTCATATTTTACAAAAGGCTCCATGTTTGGCAGTCTTTTCTAAAATACCAGCGGAATTGTGCACATGCCACCCTTGAAGTCTCAGTTCCGAATACATGAGTAGTCCATGGCACTAATGATACAGTTAACATACTGCTGCTGCTATCTGTTTAGTCTAGACCTGCTATTTAGGTCCCAACTATGGCTTTATTGCCCTGAATAAGCCTGATCTTGGCTGATCTCAGAAGCTAAGCAGGGTTGGGCCTGGTTCGTACTCAGATGGGTGATCACCTTGGAATACCAGGTGCTGTAGACTTGTTGCACCTTGTAAAGAAAACCCAGGGGCTGAGTCACCAGGAGTCATCATTGACTCAACAGCACACAGACAGGTCCAAATGGGCAGGTAGCTAACAACATGTAGGTGTGCCTCAGAGCAGATGGAAAGGTTGGCAGGGGCATTTATACAGGTATATATGTTTTTCAATTGTAAAGATAGAAAATATATGTATATTTTTCAGGTCCACCCAAACCGTGCCCAGAACATGCCCCCCTTAAGACGCCGCAAGCACACACTGAAGAGAATGGGATTGATTTTGATGCTAGTGGGCTTAATTGAAATCCTGTTCTGTGAATCATATTTGCCTAGTGAGATAGAAGAAATATCAGTGCTCTGCGGGTTTATTCACTGGAATTTGTATGTTATATTCATCTCAAATTTTGAAATACATTTGGGTAAATTTTATTTTTCTGAACATAGTAGCCAGTATAAAAGGGTTGCCCTGCACTTAAGGCCTTACAAACTGCTGAAGATTCAAGATACTATGGGGTATGTTTACTAAACCACATTAGGCTTTTGCAGGCAACACACTGCTATCATGCAAATAGTGGCGTGTTAGCTGAAAATGCAGTGCTCTATCTGTGGAGGGCATGCAGAGCATTCCCCCAGAAGATACCACCCAAAAATGCAGAGATTACGGCCCAGCAGCATCCTAGATGCAGCTAGCACCACGCATTGAGGTGGTGGTAGTTGCACCTATGCTGTCTGCAAACCCAACGGTTACTGCACATTACAGACACACCCATTCTCCACCCATATCCCATCCACTCTGATAGCTAGCATGGTTCCTACAGATAGCACAAAAAGGTTTTGAGCTATCTGCATGTGCTCTCTGTTATCTGTTAATGTGGCCCTATAGCGCACACTACCTACCGTGTTAACTGGCAGTGCTCTTTAGTAAACATACTCCTAAATACTATCAGCCTGCTTCCAGATAAGTGCCGAAGACAAAGTTATCCATATATTTTCAGCGATACTATCCAAAGAGTGTCGCTGAAAATATGACGGATGACTCTGATGCTATCTGCATAGTACTATGGCACATTAAACAGAAATATCCCCTCTTCAGTGATAAAATACTAGTCAGAATAATAGAATCACCAAAACACTGCCCCAGAATATATCTCACAGTGAAAACAATTTTTTGTCGGATATCACCGCAGCAAAGCATAAATTTAAAACAATGCCCCCAGGCGGTTCAATCCATTTTATTAACCAACTAAGGTATTATTTCATAAAAAGACTTAACTCAGTCCAGTAGTATTTGTTGAAATCTTTGCACGACGTGCACGTTTCGGGAAATTAATTCCCTGTATCAAGTGCTCTTCAGCCCGTTGCTTAACCAACCGTCAAAACCGTTTTTTGACGGTTGGTTAAGCTACGGGCTGAAGAGCACTTGATACAGGGAATTAATTTCCCGAAACGTGCACGTCGTGCAAAGATTTCAACAAATACTACTGGACTGAGTTAAGTCTTTTTATGAAATAATACCTTAGTTGGTTAATAAAATGGATTGAACCGCCTGGGGGCATTGTTTTAAATTTATGCTTTGCTGCAGTGATATCCGACAAAAAATTGTTTTCACTGTGAGATATATTCTGGGGCAGTGTTTTGGTGATTCTATTATTCTGACTAGTGCTATGGCACAGCATGAGCAGAGGTGCCACCCAGAACTTAAACAGATAGAGGATTACATTTCCAGATAACCCAGGGCAGCGAAAAGGCCATTCTAAGCTATCTGGATAAGTTATCCGGACATCAGGCTGAATATCGTTACTCTCTGAATAAATTATCTGGCTATACAGTGCCCACTCACTATCCAGATATTTTTTAGGCACCATAGCCAGCATTTAAAAATAATGCTGACCTTTGAGGCTGAATATTATCCTCAAATCCAGAGTGAAACGGAACAAACCACAGAAGGTGAAGATGTTGAAAGACAACCTTTATTGACGTCTCATACGGTTCAACCCTACATGGGCCATGTTTCGGCAAGGTGGGCCTTCATCAGGGATATCTGAACCCTTAATAAGAAACACAATCATACATTAAAAATGCATACATTAAGATAAAAAAGATAATAAATAATTAAAGGTAAATAAAATAAAAAAATCATGTTATAGTAATAAGACACACTATAAACTAATAAAATTAAAAATAGATAACTATATAAAAGAAATAAAAAAATAAATGTATAAAACAGATAAAATTAAACAAAACAATAACTTAATCAATTAAGAACATCAGGGAAATGCAAGATATACAATAAAACAATATATATGGAACATCTTATTCATGGAACCAAGAGTGTATATAAAAGCGCTAAAAATCCTCCAGAGAACATAGTGTGCATGGGAAGCATAGAAATTAATTACTGATGTATGAGTTGATGGTGTATGAGTTGAGGGGATTGCATAAACAAATAAATAATCATAGATAAAAACAAGCATAGGCGTACATATTATGAAGTAAAACATAGACCTATATAACAGTGGGTCTAAAAGGTAGTTATCCCTAGATTACTGATTATGAGTTGAAGGGACTTCATAAACAAAAAAAAGTCATAGCTAAACACAAATGTAGAAATGCGTGTTATAAATTTATACATCATATCTTGAAATATCATAGGTCAAGAAGTATAAATTATATACAGTAATAATATGCGTTGAAGGGATAATTGGCTCAGGTCTGTTTTAATTACTTAATTCACTTGTTTGAATGTAGTTGTATCATTTACTTTCTTCCTTTAAGTAAACAAACTTGCTTGACTTAACTTGACAAGCAATTCAATTTTGTTTTGTTTTGTTTTTCCAGTTAAGTTACTAACGTCTATCCTTCCTTTAAACACTTAATTTTTCTTAACCTTTGTCACATGACACAAATCCACACAATTTATCAAATATTTAAATACATCAAAGCATGGAAGATCTTCCCATTCATTCACAACAATTATAACTAAAAATACATTACACATAGAATGGAATCAGGTCCCTAATTTTTGCTAAAATGAGCAGGTCGAATGATCCTCCCGCTGGCCAGGCGAGAGTAGGATCCTTTTTCGCCCATTTCTCTCATTTTTTAGAACAATCTTTTATTGCGGATTCCAACAGAGGGTTTTGTTTAATGAGGCAATCTATGGGGTTAGGGCCGGGCTCAGCTCCTTTCTTATTATCCACCCCCTCATTGGATTTTTTCTTAAACATTCTCCTTAACTGTCCCTCTTCCTATAATCTGTAACCAGGTGTTTTCACTGTTTCGGGGACACTTTAATTACAGGAATGATCCTGTTTAATAATTTCGCCTTTTACCGATGTAAAATCAAACCTCTTTATCTGCAGAGGGGCTGGTAACTTCGCTTTTTACAGAACCTCTTTATCTACAGAGGGGCGAAGGTACAAAATCCAGGACTCATACAGACACACTGTCCTTACGCTTTGTCCATCTCCGGCCGTCCCTCTCGCAAGAGTATGGAACCGCAGATCAGGACTCCACACTCGCTTCGTACGCAATTGTACGTCTCACACATACACAGTCAATCCTGGAGATATTAAGACCTAATGTCTGGACAAAACTTCCTTTCCCTGATTATTACAACTGGATCCAAAACACAAACACTCTAATATTTTCTACATAGCAGAATATATATATACATGTGTGAATTCACTACTTATCCACTAGCTAAACTGGGTAAGTCTTCTGTCCTTGGGGGCAAACAGGAAACACAATACTCACCACTGGATTCCTAGGGTATCCACATCTCTCGTCATCCCTCAGGACGGTATCCTTATCTCCTGGACCGGCAGGAGGTATCCTCATCTTCTGGACCAGCAGAAAGTATCCTCGTCCCCTGTTCGTCTTTAAAACAGGAGGTATCCTCTCTGACAAAATGCAGGCAAGCCAAAACTGCAGTCAGAGGAATCCTTGGGCAATTTAGAAAAATTTAGGAGTGTCTAAACTCAGGGTCCTGGAGTCAAAAACTCAGGGTCCCTGTTCGGGCACCAATTGTAGGCAGGGTTCACCTACAAAGCATCCCTAATTGTCACCAACATTGCCTGGGCACATGGGAGCCAAACACCAGGAAAATAAAACTCAGATCACAGTCACTTGTCAGCAAAACTCTTTTATTTGGTACAAGCGAAAAAAACTGCAAGCACAGATATACAAGTGTCTGTCTGAGGGATCTGAGTGCAGGCAACGTTCTCTGCCTCCACAACGGTGAGAGAGAGAAGGCCACCCCCGAAGCTCTATAATTGCTTTCTTATATACCTCTCTGTTCCAAAGTTCCAGAAAGTTCTGCATAAATTCTTATGTCATTTGCAGCTTTCTGCAAAGTTCTCTTCCCGGGACCCTCCCATGTTTATTAGTTTTTGCAGCTTGTGTTTCAAGGTCTGCTTATCTGTGCTGCTGACCGCAGCCCTCTCTGCTTCTTCCTGTGTTCCATCCATGTCTCCTGGCACTGCTTTGTAATCTTCAAGGCTGAGAGTATGTGTGTTCTTTGTTTCCAGCTTGGCCTGTATTTTGCTTGCTAGGACCAAACTCTGCACACTCCTGTCCAAAGTATGGTTACCCAGACTTTTTCATAGTAGGCCGCATATATTCTGTCTTGTAGCCCACATGCTTTTCTTCTGTGCCAACCATATGTTACAGTGTGCATTTCCATCAGGCAAGGGTGCAGTCATATAAAGCAAACATATAAAACAGACCTGAGCCGATTATCCCTTCAGCGTAGAGAGGGGAAAGACCTATATAAGTTGAATATTTCCAATGCTATATACCAGGCATGTCCAACAGGTAGATTACTGAGGGGTCAGAGGTAGATCGCCAGCCCCACTTGGCTCTATCTCTCCAGCAGCTCGCCCTGTTGCTAGGAGAGAGCTCGTGCCGGCAGGTCATCTGCCGAGGGCTTGCCGCCGCTGCTGATTCTTTGCCTGTCTTTTTTCCCTGCCTGCGGGAATCTTGCCTGCGTGTGATTGGGGGCGCTTGTTGTTTTCGTGCCAGTAGTTTGTGGGTACCCCAGGGGGCCGCCACCCATGCCCCGCAACGAGACGCCACAGGCCCGGCATCATACCTGGTCTCCTGCCTCTCAGAATCACCCATTCCTGCCCCTGCCCCAACACCCCTTAGAAGTGTGTTATACACCGGGCGATATCCATTCACCCGGGCTTTACCTGAATACACTTACCGTATTAGTTGTGTCATGTACTGGTCGTTGGTCACTTTATAGTTCGCTTTCATTAAACGTTTTCGGACAGACACAACAAAGTGTCAAGAATTTGGTGATTTTGGTGGGCTTTTCCAATTTTGTTCTAACTTGCCTATGCCTTGCCTTCGAATTGGTTCAAACCACTGTGACTTTTGTTTGCCTCTGCAATTTTATTTTGCCTAGCCTTTGCGTTGATTCTACACTGCAATTTTATTTTGTCTTGCCTTTGCGTTGATTGTACACTGTGTGCAGAATTTATTAAATCGCGTGTGGTGATATTTGAACTTGTTTGGCGGTATTTTATTTTATCTTGTTTGCTGGACAGGTGTTTGAGTTTTTTTGATGATTGTTTGGTGGTATTTGATTATTGGTGCCAGTATAATGAATTCTTATTTTTACTTTTAGAACTGCATGTGTGGTTTTGGCATCTCCAGTTCTTGTATTGCACATCATCCAGAGGTCTTCAGTTCCTGTTGATCTTTAATACTTTGGGACAATGACAGTTTTGGACCAGATTCATCCAGTGTTTATACTAACTTAGCAGATTTGGCCTTCTTGCATCCAGCCACCCCACTATAACGAAGATGAGTGTTCCAAAGAAGAGCAAAACTTACCACTTTCATGATGAATGGGAAATGGACTACTTTTTCATCATGGTGAAAGACAAGTGTTGTTGTCTAATTTGTAACGCCCCAGTATCCTTGCCCAAAAAGGGTAATCTGGAACGTCATTATAAGGCTCTGCATAGCAATATGTTTGATGCTGATTTTCCACCCAGAAGTGAAATTCGTAAACTGAAGCTCAAAGAACTTAAATCAAAATTGGCTACTCAGCAACAGTTGATGGCAAAGCCAAGGTCACATTCGGTCAATAACACCATAGCATCCTTCACGGTCAGCAACCTGATCGCAAAGAAATGCAAACCTTTCACTGAAGGGGAATTTGTAAAAGATTGTTTTCTTGAAGCAGCTGACAATCTTTTTGAAGGATTTAAAAATAAGAAAGAGATCATATTTGCTATTCAAGATGTACAATTGTCAAGAAACACTGTCGTGCAGCGAATAGAAAAGATGTGTGGAGACACAACTGAATAATTGTTGGAGGATGTTTCAAATTGTGTTGCTTTCTCACTCCAACTGGATGAATCTACAGACATAAGAGACATAGCCCAGTTACTAGTCTTTATCCGGATGGTTTTTGAAGACTTAAGTGTTAAAGAAAAACTACTTGGAATGATTTCTTTAAAAGGGAGAACTACCGGTCAGGAAATATTCAGTTCTTTCCATTCTTTGTGACAAAGTGTAATCTTCCATTGCATAGACTTGTTTCCATCACTACTGATGGAGCAAGACCAATGACAGGTGAGGTTAATGGTTTCATAGCCCTCTAGACAGCATGACGACTTCCCAGATTTCCTTTCTTACCACTGCATCATTCACCAGCAAGTTTTGGCAAGCAAGAGACTCAATACAAAGACTGTCATGGACATCACTTTCAAAATTGTAAATTCAGTTCGTGGAAGATCACGTCAAAGATGGCTTTTCAATCTTACTCTTGATGAAGAGGCAGCGGAAATCATTTTGCACACAGATGTAAGGTGGCTAAGTAGGCACAAATTTTTGCAAAGATTTTGTGATTTGCTGAATGAAATAAGAAGTTTTTTGAAGGAGAGGGGAGATGACCAAGCAGAGTTGGAAGATGAGGAGTGGTTATGTGATCTGGCATTTCTCGCTGACTTTACAGGCGAACTAAGTGATATGAACCTTTAACTACAAGGTAAAAACAAATGCATTGGCGAGATGATGAGTACAGTTTCATCCTACAACAGCAAATTTGAGCTAAATAGCTGCCAGCCGATCTGGTCACCTGCGACCAATCTCTCAGCCTGTACATAGCTACCCTCGTTAGTCCCAAGTTGTAACACTTGTTCATTGTAAGTCCAGTGCAGGTTCTGCCTGCACTGTACAAATTTTGTTGACTGTAAACCGCACTGATTCTAAAGAGCGCAGTATAGAAAAGACATTAAATAAATAAAATAAATAAGTCTCTTTGCACGAACCTCCAAGTTTCTGGCAGGATTTAATGCAAATTCACTGTTTTTTCACTCATCGTAAATCTGATGAACTGCTTTTACATGATACCAAACATAACGTGATTTAAAAAAGTACAGGTATGCTGCAGCCACCCTACACTTTGCACATGTAGAGCACATAATTAGGTCACTGCATGCTTAATGGAGTGGAGGAGTGGCCTAGTGGTTGGGGCAAGGTACTTCAGGCCGGAAGGTCAGGGGTTCAAATCCCATTAGAGGACAGCAACCTTGGGCCGGAAGGACTGGGGTTTCTAGTCCCACGGGTGCTCCTTGTGGTCTTGGGCAAGCCACTTAACCCTCCATAGCCCATGTTCCCTGTAAAATAGTTATCTCCAAGTTATAATGCCCTGTTCAATGTAATTTCAGTTTGTTCAATGTAAACCGCACTGATGCAGAATAGCGCGGTATATAAGAGAATGTAAATAAATAATAGCATTGTGGTATGACTACACAACAAGTCTTGATACTTTTTGATCACACCTCGTATTGGTGTCTGAGGAATTTGTGACCGTCCTGCAGTGAACAATATAGTAGCTACAAAAAGGAAAAGAACTCTTCTTTTCCAGGGAAGATTGCAAGACAGAAAGGAATAGAGAATGGGAGGAGGTTGTGTGCCTTGCACAGAGAAGCATACGAGAGGATATGCACACCTTCTCCCTGCTCAACTATTATATGGCCAAGTTGATCCCTAAGGGCCTCACGATCAATAAAGCCTGGGGAATGTTCCAGGATAATGAGATTTTTATAAAAGAATGGAATGCAATACTTAATAAATGTTCATTAGAGCTCATGATTTTATTGATCAACACTTCCAGAAAACAAACTGAATGCATGAGAATTGAAGTAGTAAGAAATTGGATATTTTAAAAGAAAAGGACCCTAGCTTTTAATACACTACTAGTAGACTACAGTAGGAACCTTGATAATTTTAAAAAAGAGATAAAGGATAGTAAACTGGTTAAGTTCAGATGGGATGAAGAGGACTATAAAAGGGGTAATGTGTACCCATGGAACAATAAATAAGAGAACAGGCTTTCAGGATAAATACAGAAGGAAAATTTGTTTTTCTAGCAAGATACAAATTTTACAGGAGGATAAACCCAAGAGGAGAGAGGAGTCTGTGAAAGAACAAGTCAGAAAGTGAAGTAGAAATCAAACAGAGGATACCATAGATCCCTCAGCACCCCTGTTTTCCATGAGTAGAGATAACGATGACTCGGTTTTTCAAATGGATCAATTTATGGAAGGGGGGCGGTTTTTACCAGCTACAATGACCATATCCTTTGGAATTCCACTGGACAAACTACCCGCCCGGGGCAGAGGGAGGGGACGAGGGAGAGGAGGAGCACCCCTGCATACATATGGAGAACGTCCTATCACGATTAAATAATGGCATGATTAATTTATCTAACACCATATTGAGTCCTACCGAGCTGGATGTCCTTAACAAGGACCTGGCCTTTGTTCCGACACATTAATATGAGCCCTTTAAAAATCGAATTGATTTGTACAAATTTTTCAGGAAATTGAAAATTATAGATTTTTTTTTCAGGGAAAGACGATTCACATACAGACTCTTCAATAGTTCATAAAAGATCAAAATGGCTCCCCCCAGATAATAACAACCCTATTATCTCCACCTTTGAAAAAGTAGTTCTAAAGCAAATTAACGATCTGGAACAGAAGCAGTGTATTTTTTTATAATATCTCTAAAGAATTGAAACAAGCACTAGATTCCTAAAAAATAATCATAATATAATCATAAAACCTGCAAATAAGAATGTGCCCTTGTGGTGGTGAATAGGGTGGATTACATAGAAGAAATTAACAGACAGTTAGATGATGGAGGCTTCTATGAATATCTGGATGGGGACCTTACCGCTGCTCTAAAAAGGAGTATTGACTCACTAATTCAAACAGGTTTTGAGATGGACTTCCTCATAAAAAAGGAATCAGAATATCTTACTGTTACATTTCCTGTTATACCCATGATATATGTACTACCAAAAGTACATAAATCCTTAGAAAACCTCCAGGACGGCTTATCATATCTGCTATAGGGTCTCTTTTTGAACCTGTCTCCCAATTTTTAGATGTTTTACTTAGACAAAGAGTCACTTTAACACCATCATATACTAGATACTCATCATACATCATTCAGATTCTAGAACAATTTCAAGGATATTATGATGGATTAGTTTTGGTCACATTAGACATTTTATCTCTGTATACCAAGGAAGGAAGCTATCCAAATCTTGGAAGATATTATATTGGATTAAACTGCTTTTTTAATGCAGTTGGCACAGTTGGCATTGACTGAAAATTATTTTTGTTTTTGGGGTCTCTGCTATAAAAAGATCAAGGGTGTGGCTATGGGGTCATCATTTCCCTGATGATCAATTCTCTTGCCAACTTATATGTTGCAAAATTTTGAAGCTCTTTTCCTTAATTCCAATCGGTTCACATGCCACATAAAATTGTGGAAAAGATCTATTGATGATGTTCTTTTAATTTGGGACGGTGATTCAGCTACCTTGGACTCTTTTTTTTTTAAAATTGGATCAATACACTTGATGTCAACATGTAGTTTCAGGCCAATTTTAGCACAAAAGAAATCCCTTATTTGGATAACTTGATTAAAAAAGGCCTAGTTTGTAACTACCTTATACTGTATAGGAAACCCACAGACAGAAACGTCCTGCTTCATTACGAAAGTTTTCATAATCAGTCATTAAAATCCAGATCGATGTGTTCAGAAAGCCTATGATCGGATGCAGAGTTCCAACCGGACAGAGTTCTAGACGAAGAACAGACTAAAGAGAATATGATAGTCTGCTCGCTCCTCTTTTCCAACCTATTGAGATCGATCACCAAAATAATTAAGGATGAATGGCACATCCTACAGACTCAGCTAGGCGACCGGCATGTCGGCCTCGGGTGCTATCCTCTTCTCCCCCACCCCCACCCCCGCCCCCCCCGGCCCGCCTCCCCCCCGCCTCCCCCATCCTTGCCTGAAATAACTCCACGGTACCATATTATGCCACTAATACAACAACTTTATTTTAAACATAACATTTGGAATCACAGTATACACAACTGTTGGCCACAGCATAATTAAGCATGTCAATACATAACAGTGAATACCATTTGTAACATAATCCCCCAAAAATCACTGACAACCTATTGTCTTCACTTCGAGAGGCACAGCCCAATCGTCTTGATGTCCGGCAGGGATATTTGGAAAATCGGCCGTCCCGAGCCTTTTCCCCACTGCCGTCAGTCCCCATTAGCTTTAGCGCCGTTCAGAAGCGCTTGCCGTTACAAATTGCCTTTTGCTTTGCCCCTCTTCTGCGGCAGTGTACCCTTCTACCTCTGCCCAAGTCCCGTCAAAGGCGTGGGCAGGGCTATGTTGCTAATCACCGTGTAGGTCTCTCCCGCCGCGAAGACGTCGGGATGCCCTCGGTACACTGCTCCTGCCTCCACTCTGTGTCCTGTTGGGGGGGACACATCAGTTCCTCTATGGCCCTCTCCCCTTCTACATGTTTGGGCTGTGCGCTCTCTGGAAGGGGTGGTCCCTATTGCTTCCGCCAATCCCTCCCGGCGGTGACTCCTCACTGCCCGGGAGGGTCCCCACCCTTTCCCGCTGCTGTGGCCAACCACTGTTTCTGCCATAGCCGCTCCATCGTGTCTTGAATCGCACAGAGGAATATGTCCATCCCAATATCGGACAGGTGTATCCCATCGGTGCGATACAAACCGGGGCAGCTCTCCTCTATCATGTCATGCCTGACGGAATGCCCTCCGATGGTTTCCATGAAACGTCCCATCCATTTGTTCACCTTTCTTCTTGTTCGGTCCACTGCTTGGTGTGAGCATTCGCCCCTCCATACCCGCCGAGGTATGATGTGCGACCAGACCAACTCCGCCCCTGGGAATGAGCTCCTCAGAGCTAGCAGATCTCTCTGCATTACTTTGGTGAGCTCGACACTGCGGGTACATGTCAGGTCGTTGCCCCCCAAATGGATTAGTATGGCCCAAGGGTTTTTTCCCGCCCTTTGCCATTGCGTGACCAGCGGCATCAGCTGATCCCACACCATACCCCGGCGCCCCATCCACTTTACTGTCACCTTCCTCTCGGGCAGTCCCAAGTTAAGTCCTTGCGGTCTGTCCTTCGTCCTCCTTTCCGCCCAGTGCACGAACGAATGGCCGCATATCCATGCCTCGCGCCGGGTGCTGCCACCTGTGTGTGGGGGGGGTGTTGTTAACATAACATAACAGCTTGGTAAACTATACCTGGATGGATGGCGAACAATAATGCCAGAATATAATGGTGCATCATTTCCCCCCCCCCCTCGTTTTTTTTTTGTTTTGTTTTGTTGTTTGTTTTTTTTTGCCCCTATCCCTCCATCAGGGTTACGCCAGGCATCAAACCGGGCGTACGTACAATCTATATCTATCAGATTTCCACCGTCCGATCTGCATGATCTGCTCCCTTGTCATACCTATATGAGCCGCCGTGGAAGCGGCCCCGATGCGGAAGGAGTGAGTGCCGTACAAGCCTGACTCCAAACCTGCTGCCTCGAGGGCCATCCTGAGGACCCTGGCGAACTGGAAGCGTGACAGCGGGGCCCCGCTAGCGTGTATTAGCCATGTTCCGCCCCTGCTGGTCGCATTTCCCTGTAATCACTGAAAGTTTGCACAGGGCAGGATGTGTCCCCTGGTAGCGGTGCTAGTACTACCTGTGCCCCTTTCGCCTCGGTGTCGGTCTTGGACCTCCGTACGTACAATACGAGCGACCCGTTCCGCAGGCTTATGTCCTGCTCTCTGATGCCACCCTCGGCGTGCTGGCGACTTGCCGTTGCGACTAATTCGCCTATACGGAACGCTCCAAAGAACGCCCATGAGAATGCGCACCTGAAGAGCCTGGTTTCGAACTGGTCGAAGCATATCCGGCCTGCTACTGCTATCAGGCTTTGCAGGATCTGGTGTGTTATCGGGCGCCGCCAGTCCCTGGTACCGCGTCGTTCTGCTGTCCAGCCCTTCATGACCCTGGTTATTACAAAGTCCTCTCTCGGGCTGCGCTTGCCTAGCGCTTTTGCAAAGAAGGTGATTGCTGCTGGCTGCGTCTGCACCGCTGATTTCTTCGCCCCTAGCCGCTTGGAGTGCAGGATCCATTGCAGAATGGAGTCCGTCGTGGGATCGGCTTCTTCGATCCCGAGCCCCTCGCAGAAGGCTTGAAACCTTTCCCAAGCCGCCAGATAGCTCTGCCTCGTACGTTCCGATAACGAGCTCAGCACAAGCTCCCAAACTTCGGAGGACCAAGGTCCCATACTTCGCCCGGGACCGCCGTCTTGACTGCGTCGGCGTCGGATGCCAGGGATCTGAAGAGCGGTATCTTGGAACGAGAGAGAGCGTCCGCAATGTTATTCCGCTGGCCCGGAATGTGTTCCGCCCTAACCGTTATATTGTGTTTCAGGCATAGCAAGACTACGTTTCGTAGCAACGCGATCACTCCCAGTGTATGCGCCCTCATTCCGTTCAGGGCGTATACCACCGCCATATTGTCGGTGTGGAACGTCACGGCCTTATTGCTTAACTTCTGGGCCCAGATGTATAAGGCTACAGTGATGGGGAATAGCTCGAGGAAGGTGATATCCTTTGTAATGCCTGCCACGCGCCATTCGCCTGGCCATTCCTCGGCGCACCAGGCGCCTTGGAAATAAATCCCAAAGCCTTCCCCCCCCCGCTGAATCTGTGAACAGATTCAGGTCCTCGTTAGACACTGGCGGTGCTTGCCAGAAAGTCAGGCCGTTAAAGGTTTGTAGGAACAGCTCCCACATTCGCAGGTCTTCCCTTATTCCCTTTGTAACCCTGATCTTGTGATGTTTCCTTTTGACCCCTTTCATTGCCAGGGCGATCCGCCGGCAAAACACCCGCCCCATTGGCATGATCCTGCATGCGAAGCATAACAGGCCCAGTAGCGATTGAAACCGCTCCAATGCTGCCTTCGCTCTCCCATGGAAATCCCGAATCGCTACTCTCAGCTTATGTATCTTGTCCGCTGGCAAGCGGGATGATTGTGCTCCCACGTCTAGCTCAATGCCCAGGAATGTAATTGTTCCTACGGGTCCGCAAGTCTTCTCTGCAGCTAAGGGGATCCCAAAACGGTGGGCCACTTGCTCAAAAACAGTGAGGATCCTTTGGCAGTCCGCACCGTCTTTTCCCATAAACAGGAAATCATCCAAATAATGGACCATGGTGTCAGGACCTGCTATGTCCTCCACCACCCAGTGTAGGAAAGTGCTGAACTGCTCAAAGTACGCGCACGAGATTGAGCAGCCCATGGGCAGGCATTTGTCATAGTAGTATTCGCCATTCCATGTGAAACCGAGCAAGGAAAAGGAGTCGGGGTGCACAGGGAGTAGGCGAAAAGCGGACTCGATATCCGCCTTTGCTAGATGTGCCCGCTGCCCCTGCATCCGAATGCTGTTAATGGTCTGATCAATCGTCGCATACCGCATGGAACATAGTGCCGGGTCAATGCTGTCGTTGACTGACCTTCCTTCCAGATATGATAAGTTATGGATCAATCGAAACTGCCCCGCCTCCTTCTTTGGGACTATACCCAATGGCGACAGCACCAGGTTAGGGATGGGCGGGTATTGGAATGGGCCTGCCACCCTTCCTAGTTCAATTTCTTTGGCTAGCTTCCGTTGCACCACAGCGCTAAATTGTTTCACTGATGGGGGGTTGCGGGCTGGTTGGCCCAGCGGCGAGACCGAGGACGGGATTCGGAAACCATGTGCAAAGCCGCTCTCAATATTGAGAGCTTTGTCTCTTTGCGGGTAGGCGCGTAGCCATGCCCGCATGTGGTCAAGGCTGATGGGTGTTGGGGCCAAGGCCATCACTGCCCCTCTGCTGTCCCTGCCGGAATGGCTTAGAGTCCCGGACCATTCGGCATGCGGTAACAGGGTGACTGCCGCCGCAGCTGGAACATGAGTGGCGGAATTTACATGGACGCCATGTGCAACTCCCCGCATTGTACTGCCGGCATGCTCGCCGGCCGGCCACCGGGGCGGTTGGCCGCCATGAGGTTGCCAGAAAGGGCTGTGATGTCCCTTCTGTGCACAATGGTCTGTTGGGGGACATTTCTTCTATCCACATGTCCACAATCCTATGCTGCCATGTCATGGTTGGGTCCTCTGCCAAGCTCTGTCGGAACTTGATATCATAATTGAGCCACGCCCATCCTCCCAGTCGCTTATGCGCTTGGGTAATGACGTCTAGATACTTGATTAAATATTGGCTCAATCCCGGCTCTCGCTCAAGCACCACACTCATAAAAATGTGGAAGGCTGAGACCCAGTTGCTTATGGATTTAGTTACCCTCGGCTTTCTATCCGCTTTCTTGTCCTTATCATTAGTATCCCTTGCCTCCCCGTCGTGATCCCTTATCAGCAAGGAGAATATATCAATGTATTCTCTCCGCCAGATCCTCTTCTTTATCTTCCTGGACACCGCGCTAGCTAGGGAGCTCACACCGCAGCGCGGGTCCCCAGCGACCGCCGCTGGGCTGGCTAGCACCGCGGAACATGTTGTCGCCATGGTTGCACTGGGTTCGCCAGTTCCGGCGACCGGTGCAGTCACCTCCCCACTCCCTGACCAGACGCGCGCAAGCTGACTGCTCCTGTTTGCTTTACCCTTGTGTTTTTTAAAGGTCTTCACTAGGCTTTTAACGGCCACAGCTAATGCGACGCCGCCCTCCGTATCAGAGGAAGAACTCTCAGATGATGAAGATGACAACACCATTGCCCCCCTCTTTCCCGTTGTCTTACCATTTGCCGCACTGGTGCTAGCCGCGCTGCTGTTCTCCGTCCGCGTTTCTCCCATGCTGACGTTGGCCGCGCAGACACTCGCTGCCTGCGTCCTCCTGGGCTCTCGCTTGACGCCTCCAGTCGCTGGCGAAAGGCGTTGATGCCGTGTTTATTCACCTGCTCCCGAATGACCCGGAACAGGTCATCCAGCTCCTGGCTGGACGTCGCCGGCTGCGGTTGTTGCGCCGACTGTTGCGCTGCGTGCCGTGAATTCTGCCGGGTAGTCTTCCTTGCCCCGTTGTCAGCGTTGCCCTTCGCCCCCGCCGACGGTGCTCATTTGGCAGCACCGCGTGTTGTTCTGCGCTCTGTTCCCTGCCTGCGCTCCGCCGCCTTTAGTGTTTTAGACTGCCCCCTGCGATCCGTACCTCCTGTCTGTCCGACCTTCCGTGGCATGCTGAGCTGTGGGAAGAAAGCTAAACAAAGAGCGGTGTAGACGTAAGGGACAAGCTAGCATTTATTGTAAGTCGTTGGCTTATGTCTAGGAACCGCTCAGGGAGGCATTGCCCCTCCCTTGGTGGCCTCCCCTTCGCTCCTATATGCTTTCTATATATATATTTTTTTTTTTGATATATAATTATTACTTTATTCTTTAAATTTTTTTTTTTTTTTTGATTGTCCTGTTGTGTCACTCCATAACCCACACAGGATCGGGTCTGCGGCAAACCCCCCCCCCCCCTCCGCTTTGCTTCCCACACGTGGCCTCAAGATGGCCGCCGCCACATGTGCACACTATCGTACCTGAGCACATGGCATTTTTATTTTTATTTTTTTTTTTTTGGATCTTGCCACGCTGCAGCAGGCCAACCGGGAAATGCGGTTGCTGGCACTCCCCCGGGCACCAGTCCTGCAATCGCCATGCCCTGAATGGCATTGGGCACCGCAGCCCCCCCCACAAAACTCCCACACTTCAGACCTCAGCCACGATTGCCCTGTTCCTCTATCACTCCTAGACCCCGGGCAGCATCACTCCTAGGCCCGGGCAGCCAGCATGCGTGCTCTGCGACATCCTGGCCCATCTCGCCTCCTGAACCTCCCCACCCCCTCCCGCCTCCCGCCCATCAATCGCACAGCCGCGGCAGAGCCGGCGCTAACTCAGCCCTTATAGAAAAATTCTTTTTTTTTTTTTTGGACTGCCCAGGCACAATCCACCCCGTCGCGCTCCCCCGAGTTACCAGCCCGCGCTTACCCGGCCGGCATGGAGGCCCACATGCTGCCGCTCACCAACTCCCCTTCTTTTGCCCGCACGCCGGCCCGACTAGATGGTGGGCGCTTACACAGCGGTGAATCTGGCCATTAAACTAACCTCCGGTGCATAAATCCACCCGCCCATTCTGGGCCTACTCACCCGATCACCGCTGGACTCCTGTTTTCTGCTCCGGTGCTCTCCCGCTCGCTGGAAACGCGCCGATCTGGCGCGCGTCCTCCCAGCTCTCTAACCTGCACTGCTGTTTTCTTCGCTTGCTGTGTTTCAGAGGGATGCACCCGCGTGGCGCCGCTGATGCCGGACGAACACAAGCGAGCTTAAAAACAGCAGCAGGTGAGGCTTGCTTGCGCCGGCTATCGGGAGAGCAGGAAAAAGAGGACGAGCCGCGGCGAGACCGGAGCTTCTATAGCCCGGTCCCGCCGCCACCCGCCCCCCCCCCACCCTCCCCCCTCCCCTCCCCTTGCCAGGGTTTTAACCCTTGGCCTGCCGGCGCCTGCTGTGTCCGGCCGCGTTAATTCGCAGCCGGATCTATTTCTGCGTTCTCTAACCAAGAATTCACGATAGCACACAAATGCAACAGTAATCTCACCAATGTTCTGGTTCCTTCAGCTCTTCCACTTCATTTAGCTCCCACTAAAGTGGCCGGCCACTACAATGTGATAAATGCTTATCATGTGAACATATGTTAGTAATCCAACAATATTTTCTTCATCCGACAACACACAAAAAAACACTACTTGACAGACTTTTCAAACTGCGATATAGATCATGTGATATACGTCATTGTATGTTCTTGTAACTGGTTCTACGTGGGCAAGACAAACCGCAGCATTAAGACTAGAATTATAGAACATCACAGCTGTTTGAGAAGAAGGATAGACCAGAAGCTACTGGTTCAACATTGATTGGAAAAAGACCACAAAATTTCAGATCTCAAATTTTTGATCTTAAAGGTGGTAAAACCCAGCTGGAGGGGTGGCAATGTGGATGCTACCTTGCTCCAGTTGGAACAAAGGTTCATTTTCCGTATGGGTTCTTTACACCCACATGGATTAAACATGGACCAAGACCTCGCTGTATTTTTATGACATACTTTTAAAATCATTTTTTTAATATTTTATATTTGTTTTACCGTTTTATTTGATTTTTTTATTTTCCACTTTCTTTCTTTTATCTTTTTATCCTTACCCCATACTCTCCCCTTCCCTTCTACCTCCGCTCCTTTTTTTCCCTCTCTTGCCCCTTCCCCCTCCCCCTCCTCTTTCCTTTCCTTCCTCCTTTCTTCCCCTTCCCCTCTTTTTCCCTCCCCCTTCCGCTCCTTCTTTCCCCCTTTTTTTCTCCTCTCTTTCTCCCTCCCTTCTCCTTCCCTTCCCTTCTCCCCTTGCCCTTCTCCCTCCCCTCCCCCATCCTATCCTTTTCCCCTTCCTCCTCCTCCCATCCCCTTCCATCTCCCCTCCTCTTTTTTATTTTCATTCTTATTGTTTTTATTATTATTTTTGTTTTAATGTTCACTTCTTATTCCTTTTATAATCTTGTTTTATTCAAAATCTGTCAGGAATGCAATGGCACAGTACAACATTTTGCCGTTTTTACAGTTTTACGGCTCTCCTTGGCAGCCACAACATCCTCATATTAGGAGACTCCCCACACTGATCTGTATTGTTTTGATCTTTCATGGTCTTTTTATGTGGTTTTCAATACTTCTTTTAACATTTGTTTTTATTATTTATTGTTGTTATTAATTTTTATTGGTTGTATTATTGTTGTTGGTTTCACAAACTGTGTTTTTTTTAGTCGCCAATAGTACCATACTTTTATGGATTTTATGTTCATCCTAGTTTATGTCCAGCTTTTTTAATTGGAATTTTATTTTTGTTATGCATTTGGAATTATTATTGATTAGCCTTACAAATTTTTCAATTTCTTGCTCTGACCGTTTCGAGCTGCATATGGCTCCTACACAGCCTTAGCAATATGGTTTCCAGATTGTTTTCAGGAGCATTGTATTGCTTATATGAGATTGTTCGCACCTAACGATATTTCGATATATTAATAATGATAATTACAATGTTTGGTGCTGACATTGATCGCAATTGGGAGACAGAGTTTTATGACTACTCGGCGATTTCTCCCTCTTCCTTTTAATCATCCCTTTACTTCCACCTCCATCCTATTCTTTCCACACCTCACACCTTCCCATTCCACACCTCACACCTTCCCATTCCATACCTCACACCTCACACCTTCCCATTGCACACCTCACACCTTCCCATTCCACACCTCACACCTCACACCTTCCCATTCCACACCTCACACCTTCCCATTCCACACCTCACACCTCACACCTTCCCATTCCACACCTCACACCTTCCCATTCCACACCTCACACCTCACACCTTCCCATTCCACACCTCACACCTTCCCATTGCACACCTCACACCTTCCCATTCCACACCTCACACCTCACACCTTCCCATTGCACACCTCACACCTTCCCATTCCACACCTCACACCTTCCCATTCCACACCTTCCCATTCCACACCTCACACCTTCCCATTCCACACCTCACACCTTCCCATTGCACACCTCACACCTTCCCATTCCACACCTCACACCTCACACCTTCCCATTCCACACCTCACACCTTCCCATTCCACACCTCACACCTCACACCTTCCCATTCCACACCTCACACCTTCCCATTCCACACCCCACACCTTCCCATTCCACACCTTCCCAATCCACACCTCACACCTTCCCATACCACACCCCACACCTTCCCATTCCACACCTTCCCATTCCACACCTCACACCTTCCCATTCCACACCCCACACCTTCCCATTCCACACCTCACACCTTCCCATTCCACACCCCACACCTTCCCATTCCACACCTTCCCATTCCACACCTCACACCTTCCCATTCCACACCTTCCCATTCCACACCTCACACCTTCCCATTCCACACCTTCCCATTCCACACCTCACACCTCACACCTCACACCTTCCCATTCCTTTTGCCTCCCATCTTCCTTCTCTTTCCCCCTCTTTCGCCTCCCCTCCCCCCACTTCCAATATGCACGTTCAATTTTCAGTTTATCTATTTATTCATTCTCCAAGTTATATTTCTTATGGTTTTCATATTTGGGTTGATCAAATACACACTTTTCTATATAATAGTCTAAATAAAAAATAAATTTTGGCGCCAACCAGGACCTTTAAAAATGGCACCCAGGTCCCCAGCTCACTTTTTAAATAGCATCTGCATTTGAATGGCATTTTTATAATTTGGACCACTGCAGGTATGTTTGTGTTGATTGGACTATTTGCACGGATATAACTGCATAGATCTTCATTTGAATTTACATATCTTTGTAAGAATATGTCCTTTTAGTAACATTTCCCGTTCTTGTTTTCTCATGGCATGCTTTACACAACTTAATGTTTCACCGGATATATAAATTACTGTCCTAAGTTTCCTTCTGCCCTACACATAAGTGAAAGCATTGCCACAGGATTCATACACATCTGTAGTAAAACTCACTTGATGCTTGAATCGTTTAGTGACATTCCCCATTTTTGTCTTATCATAACATACTCTACACAACTTCAGTGGCTCTCCCAATTTACAGAACACTGTGATGAGTTTTCTTTTATACCACGAATAAGTGAAATCATTGCTCTAAGATTCCTATACAATCGTAATAAAATTCACCTAGAAGCTCATTCCACCTCAGACGCACAACACCCCCTCTATACATCTGGTTTGAACCGGATGTACAGAGGGAGTCACGATTCTGATCCCATGTGGCACGTCTAGCCCCGTGGGACCAGAATCGTGAATAGCCCTGTACATGCAGGCTGGGACCAATGTTCCCTCTAATTTTCTGTAGGCTGTGTGCGCATAAAATATCAGCTGTGCAGCTTTAGAAGGAAGGTTAAATTTTTGTGCGCCACATAACGACACTCGGAGTTATATACTTTAAAATTTGATTACACGTCAGAATATAGTATGTACACCACATTGATTGCACTAGAAAAAATTGTAGAACTTGTGAAAACCATAAATACGCAACAACTTTTCAATTTTAAGAACGTCTCTGTTGTTTTCTATCAGAATCAGAACCGTAATTTTTGTGCGCTCTGTTGTAAAGTATGTGCGCTCACTCAGGCAGGTGTGTGCGCGCGCACATGCGCACAGCTTAGAGGGAACAGTGCCTGGGACTGTGATTCAGCCTGGCCTGCACATATAGGAAAAGCCTGACTAACTCAGTCAGGGCTTTCCAATGGAGCCGCATCACCATGGCATCCAGTTGCCATGGCACTGCGGCTCCATTGTAAAGCCACGATCCCGGCCGCCAGCTCAACAAAGGCTTTCTCCACAGCCCGATCCCCGATCTGGCCTCCTGACAGGGTCAGGCTGCGGGGAATGTCCTCAGGCCCCCCCCCCCCTTGCTCCATCCACGCCCCGGGTCTGCCAAAATAAAAGTCCAAGGAAGTTATTCCACCTCGGAAGTGAAATAACTTCCCTGCACAATTCGCAGGCCCTGGACGTACAGGGGCGACATTGGAATCGGACCTGTACATCCAGGTCCGGTGACCGCCCACCAACAACCGTAACTCCGCCCCCTATCTGTCCCTTCCCCGCCCCCATCTAACTTCCCCATACAACTAGTGGGGAGGTTAGACGCTGGCGGAGAGGGCACAAATAGCAGGGATGGACATCTTGTTGGGACGTCTGTCCCCACTATTTGTGGGACAGAATCGGGCCCCTGATGCCTACGTTTTCTCCACCTTTTTCCTCCCCTCCCCCTTCCTCCCTTCCCTTCCCCTTCCTCCACCTTACGTATTTAACAATAGGTTTTTTTTCCGTTTTGTAGCTCCTATATTGTTCTCTGCAGTACGGTCACAGATAATTCCTCATACACTCATAACAGTGAGTTTTGTTCTCCAAGTGGGTCACTTCCCTTCCTACTTCCTTCCCTATTGTATATGACACTGTAAATATACAATTTATATAGGTCTCTCTCCCCTTACACATATTATTACTGTATATAATTTATGTCTTTTGACCTATGGTATTTCAAGATATCTGGTTTAAGTTCATAACATGCATTTCTATACTCGTGTTTAGCTATGACCTTTTTTTTGTTTATGAAGTCCCTTCAACCGATAGTAATCTAGGGATAAGTACCTTTCATAGACCCAGTGTTATATAGGTCTATGTTTTAATTCACAATATGTAATCCTACGCTTGTTTTTATCTATGATTATTTGTTTATGCAGTCTCCTCAACTCATATATCAGTAATTAATTTCTGTGCTTCCCATGCACATTGTGTTCTCTGGAGGTGTTTTAGTGCTTTTATATACACTCTTGTTTCCATGTATAAGATGTTCCATATATATTATTTTATTGTACATCTTGCATTTCCCTGATGTTCTTAATTGACTAAGTACTTGTTTTGTTTAATTTTATCAGTTTTATACATTTATTTTTTTATTTCTTTTTATATGGTTATCTATTATTTTGGATGAAGCATCTTTTAATTTTATTAATTTATAGTGTGTCTTATTAATATGACATGATTTTTTTATTTAATTGACCTTTAATTATTTATTGTCTTTTTTATCTTAATGTATGTATTTTTAATGTACAATTATGTCTCTTATTAAGGGTTCAGATAGCCCTGACGAAGGCCACCCTTGCTGAAACACGGCCCATGTAGGGTTGAATCACATGAGACGTCAATGAAGGTTGTTTTTCAACATCTTTGTCTTCTGTGATTGTTCTGCCTTGCTCTGGACTTGATTTCTACAGTTTTGCGAGTGTGTGTTGCTTGCCCCCTTTTTTTGGACTCTGAATATTGACCCTCACATATACGGTATAAAGTAAGGTACCCTTTTATTTTATGTTAGGGTCAATATTCAGAGTCACTGGCTGCCGAGAACACAAACGCGAGAATGCCAGCCTCTGGTTGCTAAATTGCAAGGTAAGTGGCCATCGCATGCTAGGGAGGAAAGTGGGTAGGTTAGGGGCACAGTGTGGGCATGGAGAGTAAATTACCACTAGCATGAGGGCAATTGGCGCATGCTCTTGTAGTAATTAGCGCAAGTGCACATAATGATAGGTGTGAAGTGCACCCGGCTTAATCACGCTTTACGTTCTGTTCTTGATCCTAGCTAAGTGCTGGAAATGTTGGGCATTCCCCCAGCTGGTAATGCTTGATGGTTGGTTGCACTTAGCGCGCATTAGTTTTCCTACTAATCATGCGGTAAGTGCAAACCTTTAGTAAAATGGCCCCTAGATGTAGAAATAACCAAGATAAATCTAAATTCAATCTAACAAAATTCTAATTGGTGGGAGAGAATAACTGAAAAATACTAAAATGATTCTAGATTACAATACTGCAGACCAGAGGTATCAAACACCAGTTCTGGAGGGCTGCAAACCAGTTAGGTTTTCAGGATATCCCTAATACTGTATATGCATATTTGCATGCACTCCCCCATTATATGTAAATACATCACATTAATATTCATTAGGGACATCCTGAAAACCAGGCTGCTTTGTGGCCTTCCAGGGCTGGAGTTTGACACCCCTGCTGTAGACTGTGGTTTTGATTATAAGAAATATTTCTATTTTCTGTCTACGGAAAGATAAATCTTTTTGAATGAAGCCCATTTCTGCCTTGAAACAATGTACCCAGTCAATAATAAAGAAGCAAAACCACCACAACACAACTGTAGAGGCTTTAGTCCAGAATGATTTTCATGCTGAGTTTAGATCTGTCTTTATTCTGCTTTCAGCTCTTGGGACCATCTGCACTGTCTGGAGCTATAGTTTTTCTGCTTATTTTGCCTCTGAATATTCTGATTGCGAAAAAACGAAGGCAGTTTCAGGTACGGGCTGATATATTTCTTCCACTAATATAGGTGCAGACTTGCTATTGCTGTATTCTATACGGCAGCTTCATAACATAGCAGTGAAGATTCATCATCTGTTGTCTTGCATACAACAGCCATTGTATTTGCCAAGCTCAGTTCGCATATCGTGTTATGATCATAGCAACATATTTTTATCTTTGCTATAATTTCAAATGGTTGCACGAGCCTTTGTTCTGAGTGGGCTAGACTATTGTAATGCTGTATATTTTGGTCTGTCCTTGATAGTTATGTGGTCCCTTTGGGTAATTTTTGAGAGAAGGTCATTTAGTTGGATCTAGAAAATCTTGTTTTATAGTCGCTGGTCCTGTAGAATGGAATTCTTTGCTCTTATGTTTAAGGCACACACAGGGTTTTTTGGGATTTCATAAGCAACTAAAGGCCTAGCAATTTGTGCAGGCTTTTTGATACACCTTCATTTTATTTTATTCATGGTTATTTGGGGGTTTAGGTGATAATTTTAAAGGTAAAACTGTTTTAGTTTGTTTTGTTTTGTTCTGTTAGGTTTCAATTGATGTATTTTACTTTGCAGTATACTGTAGTTTAGTATTTCCTGTGATGTTATTTATATTTATTGCACTCTGTTTTGGACAGTTTGTTAACTAGAGTTCTCAGAATATAAATAGTTTAAAATAAATTAAATAATCTAATTGATGTTACTGTATATTATAGTTCTTTGCATCTCCACTAAACACTTCCCTTATTAGCATCTTCTAGTTAACTTATATATGAAAGGAAAGGGTATTATTATTTATTTTATTTATTTATTTGTGTGCTTTTCTATACCGCCCCTTCCAGAGATCAGGGGCGGTTTACAAGGAACTTAAACAACAATATAGCAAAACAGTGCAATATTGCATTACATTAAACATTAAGTGAACATAAACTAGATTACATAAGAACTAGGTTACATGGAAAACAATGTGTGGGTTATTAACATAAAAGGAAACATAAAACTATGTTACAAGGAACCAAAAAGTAGATTATTTACATGGTTAGCAAGAGACTATAATAGTTATTTGCGATCATAAGTACAGTGTTGGGAGTAGGCTAACTTGGGTGGGAATGAAAATGAAGTCTGGGATTTAGGTGGGGTAGACTTGTGTTTGGTTGGTTGCATGTTTTTGTGTAGTAAATTTGATTTCAGGTTGTAGGTTGCTATAGTGTTGGCTAAATAGGTAGGTTTTAAGTTCCTTCCTAAAAGATGTAAGATCCTTAATCTCTCTTAGGTTTAGTGGCAGTTTATTCCATTGGCTGGGAGCATAATATGAAAAAGCAGTGTTGGTGGTTATTTGTTTTGATTTTGTCACTGCAATGGGAATTAGTAGCATGTTGAGGTTAGTTTTTCTTCTGGTTCTGTTTTCTTGTGGGGTTTGGAGTAGAGTGGCCAACTGTGATGGGGCTATTATCTGCTTACCATGTAATTTACAAGTGACTGATGCCAAATATTTGTATGGCTGATAGACAGCTGCATGTCTTACGTTTATTTGACAAAAGTTGCCAAAACAGCCAGCCAGTTTGCTCAAATTTGGCCTTTCCAAGTAAGCGCAGGCATGATAGATATGTGTATCATCCCAGGTCCGGTGTTTAGGGATGATTTCAGATGCCTCTTCATCTATGAAGGCACAGATGAATGAAGTGATATGAACATCATGATTTAAGTTGCATTTGTTAAGGAGGCTTAAGCCATACATTTCATTGGAGGACTTCAGATCCATGTTGCAAACTCTTCTACTATCACTACTCAGTTCTTGTAATTCCTTGCACTTTGGGCTTAGGGTTGCCAAGCAGCTGGTTTTACAGACGGAAGAAGTGTCGGTTTTCTGCCTATGGCTGACCTCAGGCGCAGCTCTGGGCAGTATTTCCATTGCACTGCTGCCACCACATCAGCCTGCTTGGGAGGGGACCTGAGACCTGTGGCGGGGCAAGCAGCAATCACAGCAAGCCAATGTAGAGTCGTGTTGCACCTGTGAGCACACTGAAGCCTCAGCTGCATCCCACCCCAAGTTTCTAGCTTCTGTGGGGTTGGGATGCACCATGTGGCGCAGGCTTCAGTGTGCTCATGTTTGTTTACTGCAATTGCTGCTGTTGGTGCTGTGGCAAATCCTTGAGCTCCGGTGAGATCAGTGCCTGGAGGATGGAGCACTTGACTTCCTGACCTGGCCAGGCGTGGTGGGAACCTGCAAAATTTGTAAATGCTTTTGAATATCGGGCCCTTTATTTTCAGTTTTTGCAATGCACATCTGCTATTGTTATATTTTCCATCTCTTTCTATTGCTCTTGCATTGTACTGCATGCAAGAGTCTGGTTTCTTGGTGTTTCAGTTTCATTTTTGTCTGCATAGCTCTGTTTTTAGTTTGTGGTCAGTTATTTTTTTTATTTGGTGAAGGTCTACCATCTATGTGTGTTCTGCGTGTGTGACTCAGGGCCTCATGCAGAGACGTGGGATGCAGCCCTGCAAGCCATCTGGACCCAATTCCCCCTCCGGCTCTCCCCATACATCCTGAGCATCAGGAGGGGGTGGGATCAGGGCAGAGCAGGGACAGGCCAGCATGTCCCCCCATGGGGACGTGCTGCTTATTCCACCTCAAAGGTGGAATAAGAAGGACTTTTGGCACAATTGGGGCCAGGGATTCCCCCCCCCCCCCGGGCTGGGTGCAAGGTAGTCCCTGCCGCCCGATCCAGGCCACAGCAGGCCAGCTATGGGTCAGACAGCAGGGAAAAGGAGGGCTGTGGATACCAGAGTCGGGGACGCCTGCGGGGAGGCCATCCTCGGACCCAATTCTGGCCACCGCGGGAACATTTTATTCCTACGGTCCAGAATCGGGTCCAAGTGGGCCCATCTTGCTTGGGGCCATCTGGACGGCCTGGACGTGCCCCTCTCTGAATTGGGCTCCATGACTGGATATTCTTTTAGCATGGAATTTTTATGTAGTAATCTGTAATAATCTGTCTTGTTCGGTTTTCCCGGTAGATGTATTGATGTTCTAGGGTCCATTGCAATATTTATGATTTTATCTTTTCCTAGGCAGAGTCCTTATATGAGTTTTGGAAGTTAATGTTGGACTGGTAGATTTGCTTTAGGTCTTGGGTGCCTTTTTTTGTTTTGTTTTATTTCACAATATGACCAAATCACAATATGCCCAGCACTCAGATGTTTATGTTTCTGTTACTGAGAAGACACCAGAATCAGAAATGTTTTTGTATGGTATGTTCTATAGGGAGATTTCCTAGCTCTGCCCTGTACCCATTATTGTGGGAGGTTCTTTCGATGCAGAATATATGTTTCAATTTAACACTGTGTGAAGAGCATATTTGTATTGGGGAACTGAGACAAGGACTGTGGCTCAAAGAAGCTGAAGCATGAAACCTGTGGTACACCCCCTCCCTCACCTCAGTGTGGCCTGCAGGCACTAAAGTCTGCACTGCTGTCATCACTGCAGTTATGGGGCGTGGCACGGGCGGGGAAGAGGAGGGGCATGGAGTGGAGCAGGGGAGGGGCATGGGCAATAGCAGGTGGCTGTTTTTTCTCTTTCAAAAGGTTGGCAGCACTACTTGGGCTGCCTAACTGTTTTTAAAGCACTATGGTTAGTGCAAAGTTTGGCGGCATGGCTGTTGACAGGGATAGTGTGTTTTGATCACATTACACCCTTCCTCTTTTCTTTTCTTTGCCTTGGCTCCCTGTGGTATCAAGCTTAAGGTACTGGCTCTGATTCATCATGCCCCTTATGCAGAGTTATATTTTAACTCCATTCTGAAAATCTGCAGACCCTCTCGATCGTTAAAATCAGAAGGCACTTGACTTCTTCATATTCCCTCGGTCAGGCAATGTCGCCTTGTGGAAACTTGCAACTGGCTTTCTTTCCATAGCAGGACCATTAGAATGGAACAGACTGCCTAAGGAACGGAGATAAATTAATTCTACGACAACATTTAGGACGAAGCTTAAGGCATTCATGTTTGGCCAAGCTTTTGATTTATAATTAAATGCCCGTGTTAGGAAGTTCAAGGAAAAGAAATAATTTTAAATGAGAATTGGCATGATATTGGGGACGGTAATGACTGGATATTAAAATGGATGAAGATAATGTGTAAAGGAACATGTACTGTATGTTCCTTTGTTATCTGCTGTGAATTTTTTTGATATATGAGCTTCAGAAATATCTTGAATCTGCCCTTGAATGCTTTCATATTTAAGTTCAATTGCCATCCTTTCAGAATCCCCACTTCTAATACATAGATTATGGACTGTTACTTTTAGACGGACCAGATGAGGTATAAAGACAAGCGAGCTAGGCTGACAAATGAAATGCTGAGCGAGATGAGAACCATTAAGCTGCACGCCTGGGAGGAAGCCTTTTCGGGGAAAGTGCTCGGCCTCCGCGAGCAAGAGCTTGGCACTCTGAAAGTGTCTCAGGTTCTTTTCTCCCTCTCTCTGTCATCCTTCCACTCATCAACCTTCCTGGTGAGTACTGCTTCTTCCCATAAGATTTAGTAGACAATTCTAGACCCGGCCGCATAAGTGGATGTGCCCAGTACACGCGTAGAAAGTGGCAGATTTGGAAATTGAAAGTACGTATATAATTTTCTTTCTAAAGTCATTGCTTATATACTTGCAACCAGCAGCAGCACGCATGCGTATATATTTATTGCTGCTCTGAATTAGGCATAAATATACAGCTGTCGGTCTGTTAAGTTGTGCGTACTTTAGACACATATGAAAGTATACATAGGAGAGCTCCTTGTGTGTACTCTTATATAACTCCTGTATATGACTGTGAATTTTGCACAGTTGGCTTTTTAGCCAAGCAAAGCCTTTTTTATAAAGTTGCTCTCCACGTGTCCTGTTTTCATTTATTGGAAATGAAATGCACACGGATAATGATGCAGAATGTGAGTTAATTTTTCTCTCTCTCCCTATCTGATTTTTTTTTCGAGTAGTTGTTTTTCTTTTCTTTTTTTTTACTATCATGTTAACCTCTTTAGTGTGATTTTAGAAAGATAGTGTAGCGGATTTTTAATTACCTAAACTATCATATTTACAGTAGCCCACCAAAAACAATGTTGTGACAGAGAACTAGTGTAGTAGGTGAGTAGGCTTGCTAATCATAGGTTAACAAATGTTCAAAGATGCCATCTTTAAGGACTAATAGCATATTTTTTCTCAAGCTACTTCTGTGTTGATTTTCATGTGAAGGCACATTTTAGAAAAGCCGCTTATATGGTTACAGCAACGTCCAAGTGAAAATGTCTACAAATCTATGTCAGGTTTAAAGGAGAGGGTGGGCAGATGTAAGTCCAATGAAAAATTGGCATGTCTCCTTACCATGGACATGTGTTTTAAATCAAAGAAGGAAACGGAGGAAGACACAGGGATGGGCACCCATGTGCAGTGGGAGATGATATTTTACAAACATACAAATAGGCAAAATCGTCACAGGAGCCCAGGCAAATTACATGCATGAGTGTCAGCAAGTGGGAATATGCAGATGTAGATGTCGGCACTTATACGTGTATCCTGGCCATTTTGCTAACCTAAACATCTAGCAACTCTTAATCATACCCAGAGGACTTGGGTGATACTCTTATTGCTAGGGGGCAGCACCACGAGACTGGCACCATTTTGAAATGCACCAGAGGGGAACCACTCCTGCCTCCATTGCCCCTAGACCACCATGGAACTAAAGGGAAGGCCTCTGGGCATTTAAAGGGGGCTGTGGTGGCCTGAGGCTCTTGCCCACCTGACTAGCCTGGACTTTGCCAGTGACTGCAGAGGCGGGCGCCTGATTCCCTCCAGACATGTTTCCAAAGGGTTTGGGAGCTATCAGGGGCAGAGTAGGTGCCGAATGGGGGAGGGGGGAAGCAAGACTACTGTTGTTGATGCTGCGGATTGGCAACTTTTAGATAGCAGGGGACCCCATGAAGACCAGGAGGAAGAGGACTTTGCTGTGACATGGCATGCCAGCATTGGCTGCAGAGGTGGCGTTATCTACAGTCACAGTCGCAGCAATTAAAACTGCCATTGCGCAAGCATTGTTCATGCGGTGGCAGCCTCTGATCGTCACGCCTTTTCCCTACCCTGATCCCACCTCCTCTTCCGCATGAAATATAGGTATCGCAGAAAATTGCCTGCGAGATCTGCATTTCAGCTGCATTAGCTGTCACCATGGCGCAGCTTTCCCACGTTAGTGCCGCAGTGACAGCTAATGCACTTTAGTAAACATCCCCTCAATTTGTTCTGTATTAAGCTTTCTTTTCCAGAAGGAAATGGGAGGGGGAGGGCAGTGTGACCTAGGTCTCGGTAGCTGGCTCCTAGGTTCTGCTGATCATGTTTGTGCAGTGTAGAAGGAATATTACTTCATTTACCTTAAAGTGGTATTTGAATATAGTGCACCAAAAGGCATCTGTATCATTCATCTGCAAGGATAAAGGATTATTCTAGGGCTTATGTACTAAGGCATGGAAAATGTAGAAGGTTAGTTAATGTAACTTTCCAGCTTCACCAGTGCTCTTGTTTGCATTGTAGCGCAGTATACATTCTCTTAATTTTTCCAATGCTAAAACCCTCTATACAGTACCTCACCCAGTGCTTGAAGCCCAGACTTGAGGGGATGAACACGTGAAAAACACCAACCGTACTAATGGACATCTTCCCTCTTTCTCTGTTGTAAATTGTCCACATATTTTTTCAACCAACTGTTTCAATTCAACTCTCTCACACAACAGAAAACACAACTTTTAATATCACAGCAAATATTAAAATGCAAACTATAATGAATAGAAATTGTTCAAAAAATACTTAAACAATATCTAACCCAACCCCGTAGGTCAATGATTTTCATTCCCTTTTCTCATAAAGGGATTAGAAACCTCACAAACTCATCTCCCCCCACTCAGTTAGACAAACATTAATACCAAATCCTCCAGCTGCCCAGACTATATAACCTCAACTCCTACAGCAAAAAACAGCGGGTAACACAGTACTGCCCATCCCAGTGCATGCAATGAGCAAAGGGCCGTACCGAGCCCTGTGTGAGCGGTGCGGCCGCACAGGGCGCAAAGACTTAAGGGGTGCATTTTGGCTCTCTGTCGTTCCTGCTGCTGCCACTTTAGCGGCGGCAGGCACCAGCAGAGAGCCGAAATGCGCCCTTTAAGTCTTCTCTCCGGCACACTAAGCAGGTCTGGTCTCTCCGGGAGGGTCCAGATCTGCTTAGTGTGCCAGCGAGTTGCACATCAGGTGCACGCCTCTTCTCTCCCGCCCCCATAAAGTGGCTAGATGGAGGTGCGGGAGGGGGGGCGCGCGCCCCATGTGCAACTCGGACAGGGCACTTTTCACTGTTGGTATGGCCCTGAATGAGCACTTTGATAAATAATGTGCTTTAATGACATTAGCATGGCCAACTGACTGGAAAAGATCTGTGTTTATACCAATACTAAAGAAAGATGATCCAACTAACTGGAAATTATCGCACAATCTCTCTGATCCCATATGCCAGCAAGATTCTACTGAAGATTATTCAGCAGAGACTACAACCATACCTGGAACGAGAACTGCCTGAAGTGCAAGCAGGGTTCTGGAAAGGGCGAGGAACGAGAGACATCATCGCGGATACGAGATGGATCCTTGAAAAGACTAAAGAAAACCAAAGGATATCTATATGTGTTTCATTTACAGCAAGGCTTTTGACTGTGTAAACCATGAGAAACTCTGGGCCACATTAAGAAGCATGGGTATACCAGAACACCTGATCATTTTTTGCACAACCTTTACATTTATTTATTTATTTATTTTATTTATTTTTATTTCTTATATACCGCACTCTTTCAATCAGTGCGGTTTACAAATGAACAGAATAAACACAATGGTACAAACAGCATTGGTTTTTTTTACATTGAACAGGGTATAACAACTAGGAGGTAAAACAGGGTTAACTATATACAGAGAACATGGCTGTGAATAGGGATAACTATGTACATGGCAATTTTTGAATTGCCATTGATCAAGAAGCAACAGTTCTAATGGAACAAGGAGAAACAGAATGCTTTAAAATCAGCAAAGGTGTACGACAAGGCTGCATACTTTCCCCCTACCTGTTTAATTTATATGCAGAACAAATCATCAGAGAAACAGGTCTGTATGAAGGCAACAGAGGTGTGAAGATTGGTGGGAGATTCATCAACAACTTTGGCTATGCTGATGATACTACATTACGGAAGCTCAGATGACAAGACTTTGACTTTCATATTTTGGACACATCATGCGAAGAAAGAGATCATTAGAGAAAAACATCATGCTTGGCAAGGTAGAAGGTGAATGCAAAAGAGGAAGGCCAGCAATGAGATGGATCGATACAATAACAGCAGCTATGGGTGCCACTCTGTCAACAGTGAGCCACCTGACTGAAGACCAAACACAGTTTAGAACAACTATCCAGAGGATCGCCATGAGTCAACACCGACTTGACAGTATATAATAACAATGACATTAATATGGGCTATTAGAAAATGACGTCTTTAGTGAGCCATCAATAGGGTCTGGAAAAGCAGGGAGTCATTCTTGTAATATAGGGTGAAAACAGATTATGTTCAGAATAACTACTTGCATTTTTCATTTCCAACAAGGGAAAAACTTGGGAGAATTCTTTAGCTACATTAAAATGTACTGGCGCCATCCTTTCATTCCCTATGATTAATTTATCGCTGTCATTCCACTAAAGTTTCAGAGGTGTCTACTGAATTAGAAAAAGTACACAAAAAAATTACAGAACAATGCATTATCTATGAGTGTGCTTTATACGACACGGACTATGATAATCGATAGGATAATTTTAAGACTCACCAATAACTGGCATAAATCTTTCCAGAAAATGAGTTTTATAACTGATGCACAATCCTAGCAAATGACTTACTTGCAGACTCATCATTGTTCTATGGCTTATTCTTTTTCAGATTGCATTCATCATGTTTGCAGTTTACATCTTGATGGACAAGAAGAATGTTCTGGATGCAGAGAAAGCATTTGTTTCACTGGCATTAATTAATATTTTGAACACAGCTCACTCCTTCCTACCATTTTGCATTAATGCTACTATTCAGGTCTCTAGATTATTTCCATCATTGTACAATGACATTTATTACCTTCTTAGCATGCCACTGTTATAAACTGCTGCAATTCTGAACCTGCCTAACTACTTATACTACAATTTACTTGCATTTAGACCAAAAAAAATGTGGTTTCCATAACGTCCTGCTAGACTAGTCCAAACAATTGGGTTGTGTTCCCCTACCGAGCATATTGGTGGAGACAAAGAACAAAAAAAAAAAGCTCCGGTTTCAATGACATCACTCGCATGCCTCTATTCGCCTCAGCCACCAGAGGTCTATTCAGTATTTCTTTATCTCCAACAGAGGGTGGATGGATTTTCTCCTCTCTGAAGAAAATTCTAAGAATTTGAGAGGAAAAGATTGATTTAAATGCTCGTGAATGACCACCTTCATGGTGACTCTCTCACTTGAGCGCGACTTGGGAGGCTGCACTAGATTGCAGTCTTTTTAGTAGCCATGGGAGGAGGGAAAATTGGTTCAGCTCTGCACTCTTACTCTGGATAAGAGCCTGTAGAGCAACCAGAAATTGGAAGGATTTGGAAAGGTCTGGAAGAGTACAACTGCCTCACATGATCTCAATGCCCCCTCCCTCCTCCTCTGTCCCTCTGCTCACTCCAGAAGATTGCAGAAGGCCCTCAGAGGAATCTGCTTGCCAGCCACCTTAAACACAGTGCTGGGAAGTGGAGCTGAGCCCAGCACAAATTTTCAGCCTGGGGCTCTCAAGGGGTGAGTACCAATGCTTTTGACCTCGTCACTGTCCTTGTTGGAGGCTCCTGATTTCGTCTGTCTGGGACACAATTTGGGGTGGACCGCTGGTGACCATTTGCGCCATGAGGGGGTTCCTGCCATTTTCTGCACTCGTCAGTAGAGGTTTTACCTAGTGTGCACCTGGCAGTTGTGCAGTTCTAATGTGTGTTTCACTGAAGTGGCTCTAATGCATGTTCCTTCCCTAGTATCTGTGATGTGCATTGCACCAAAGAGTGCAATTAACATGCACCGCAGTAAACAGTTACCACGCGCCTTCAGGGCATCATGGCCTTAGCATGTGCTGTTGTGATATTGCCTTAACTCTCTGTTTTTTTCCAGGAAATATTGTTTGACCTATGGCAAGTGAGATTCCTCATCTCCAGATTCTGGACTCTTCTCTTCTTGCATGGCAGATTTTGAGTCGTCCCTAGAGGTTGTGGGATGTGATTAGTCCAGTCATGACTGCCTCAGGGCAGAAGGTGATGGATGGCGCTATGGGAAAGGATATCCAGCTGGCCGGAGGCTCCGGCGACCATGCTGTGAGCCACTCATCACCCTCTAAGGGGTTTATGGTGGCTGTGCCCCCTGGTGTTGGGAGGTCATTTCTGAGAGGAGAGCTTCTGGACTCCAGATTGACCTCCCTGAAATCCTTTCTTTTTTGCAGCAGGCCTGGTCCTTCTGGCATGGGAATTCAGACCCTGTAGCCACTGGGTGCCCCTGGGTGCAGTCTCATGCGGGGCAGGCGGAGAGTGGAAGCCCTGTTCAATTGCCTTTGACTAAGCGTCCCCAGTGTGCGAATCCCCTTGGAGATGGGGAACAACTGGGAGCTGTCCAAGATTTTGAATATGACTTGGATTCAGATGACACAGTACTGGCTCTGACATGAATGTAGAAGTATTCTCGCCTTCAAAAGATTTTGAGGAAGCCAGTGTGATTCACCTACTCTGGAAGGAGCTGGCAGTATTGATTGCCAGAGTTTCATCTGCTTTGAGTGTGCAGATTCTTTTACTTCTGGAGCAGAAGCCAAAGGTATATCCGCTCCTTCAAAAGATGCAAAAATCCACTACTATCTTCCCATTTTCAGATGTAATCAAGGATATGATCTGGTCAGAGTGGGACTCTCCCAACTCCCTGCCTAAAGGGTTAAGGATGTGTAAGAAGATATCCGCCCTCCCGGAAGAGGAGTGTGTTGAGTGGTTTGGCATTCCCAAGGTGGATGCACAGGTCACGGCAGCTACCAGACAGACCACCATTCCTGTGGAAGGCAGATCGGCCTTAAAGGATTTTCTGGATCATAAGATGGATTTATGGTTGAGGAGCCAGTTTTTCTATGGCAGTGACTATTCTGCAGCTGGCAGTATTGTCCAGCCTGACTTCTCAAGCCCTGTTCCAGTGGATTCAATCTCTTTTGGAGTTGGCTACAGCCTTCCTTTCTGATGCCATGTATGACTGATACATTTGGCAGCCATGGATGGTGCCCTGATGATGGTGTCACAGTGTTGGATTTGGCTCTGGCACTAGGCAGTGGACACATCTTTTAAAGCACAGTTGGCCCAACTGGTCTTTAAGGGGAAGCTTCTGTTTGGGGCTGATTTGGAGAAGCTGGTGAAGGACCTAGACAAGATAAAATCTGCAGCCTTCCGGAAGATGGGTCCAATTAGCCTGTGAAGTGGGCTGGTGCCCCTTCTTGTCAGTCTCTGCCCTCCATTGAGGGCACGCTGGCCGGATTCCCTGAGACTGTCGGGACTCTTGTTATTACCAACCTGGAAAACATTTCTTCTCCTGTACTTCTGGGATTCAGGCTTGTTCTCAGTCCTTTCATAGAGCGCATGGGCCCAAGGACTTGGTCCCCTCCAGAGGAGGACCTTCCCAGGCTGCACAATGAAGGTTTGGGGGCCCATTTCTTGTGGTTTTCAGTTGGAAGCAGGCTTCGCCTTTTCTTTCAGGAATAGGCACGGGCTACAAGGTTTGTGGGGTGCTAGGCACCATTCAGTTCTGCTATGTCCTGGAATGCAAGAACTCATTCCAGATGCCTTTGTCATCTTTCCTTGTGGGTCTGTGATCAAATGTGCTGCTGTGTGGCTCACCTTGGACAAATTACTGTGTCTAAAGGTGGTGATGCCCTTCCCGCCAGACGAGTGGGGCTAGAGTAGATACTCCGTCTATTTCATGGTGCTCAAAAGGAAGTTCCTTCTAGCCCATTCTGGACCTCAAGGGGGTTGATGAGCACTTACACATCCTATGCTTCTGGATGGAAAAGTTTGCACTCTGTGATTTAAGCAGTGCACTAAAGTGAGTTCTTGGCTTCTCTGGATCTGGCCAAGGTGTATTGTCATATCCCGATCTGGGCGGATCAGCAAAGTATCTGCATGTGCCCATACTTGCCTCTCACTATCAGTTCGCTGCCCTCCCTTTCGGGATTTCCACCACCCCGAAGATGTTCTCTCAGATCATGGTGGTGGCAGCTGTGGCACTGCGACACCAAGGGATCTGAGTCCTTCTTAGAAAGTCTGGGCAAGGTGATCAATCATGAAAGAGCCAGCTTTAGCCATTACAGTCCCTGGAGTTTCTGGGAGCATGTTTTGACTCTTGCGTGGACAGTTTTCCTGCTAGAGGAGAACATCAAAGTCTGTTGGATTGCCTGGCACTTTTCAGTGTGCAACAGGCTCCTAGAGTCGTATTGATGGTGTCGCCTATAGAGATGGTGCCATGGGCACATGCTCACATGTGACTGCTCCAGCGGTCCTTGTTGACTCTGTGATCCCTGAGTTCTCAGGAATTCAAGCGCAGAGTCCCACTCCCATTGATGGTGAAGTCATCTGAGGAAGGGCATGCCACTGGATGATTTATCCTGGATCTTCCTGCTAACTGATGCTAGCCTCTTGGGCTAGGGAGCCTGTTGCCAAGACTGTATGGCCTAGGGCCATTGGAACTGCAAGGAAGCGGTGTCCATCAACTGTCTCCGGACAAAGGTCATCTGGTTGACTCTTCTGCATTTCTGGCCTCTGATCGAGGGCTGTGAGGTTTGAGTGTTCTCAAACAATGCCACAGCAGTGGCTTATGTCAATCAGCCAGGTGGCACAAGGAGTGCCAAGGTAGCTCTAGAGATGTCTCTCCTGTTTGCCTGGGCAGAGAAGAACCTCCTAGCATTGACAGCACATTGCCAGGGTGGATAGTATGGAATCAAACTTCTTCAGTTGGCACTCTCTGGATCCTGGAAAGTAGGAGTTGAGTCTGGAGACATTTCAGTTGATTCTCACCACTGGGGTTGCCCCAAAATGGATCTGATGTTGACCCACTCTAGTGCCAAAGTTTGCTGCATCTTCAGTCGCCACATGGAGACAGGGTCAGATGGCATTGATGCCCTGATCTAGCCTTGGCCAAGTGAGCATCGGCTTATGTGTTTCCTCCGTGGCCCCTGGTGGGGTGTGTGATTCAGCATATAGAACGCCACCTGGACAGGATTTTTGTGGTGGCCCTGGATTGGTCGAGGAGAGCATGGTTCAGAGATCTGATGTGGCTTCAGCACACGCCTTCTCTTCGGTTGTCTCTGTCTCGGGGCCTATTTTAGCAGGGACTGATTGTCCTGGAGGATATGGCTCCCTTCTTGCTTATGGCTTGGCTCTTGAATGGAGATGGCTAGCTTGTAAGAGTTACTCTCCAGTGGTGGTCTGCACTGCTGAGATCATGGAGGAGGTCTACCAAGCTAGAATATGTGCAGATCTGATGCCTCCTTTGAGCGTTGATGCTGTGCTCGGAAGTTGGCTCCTGAGGTGGCCAAGATGCCATCTCTGTTGGCCTTTATACAGGATGGCCTGGAGAAGGGTCTTTCCCTTAGCTCCCTGAAAGTTCAGGTAGCATCTTTGGCTTGTTTTCAAGATCCAGTGGTTGGTAAGTCTCTAGGCTTGCACCCGGACGTCTCATGCTTTCTCCAGAGAGTTCGGTGTCTGTGTCCTCCCTTCCATTCTGTGGTCCTTTCCTGGGATCTGTGTCTGGTGCTCTGGGCCCTGATGGCAGTACGCTTTGAGCCATTGAAGCGTGCTACTTTAAAGGATTTGACACTCAAGATGGTCTTCTTGTTTGCGATTTGTTCCACCAGGTGGATATCCGAGCTATAGGCTCTGTCTTGCCAAGTTTCTTTTTTGTCTTTTTTGAGGAGACCATTGCCATTTGTCCTGTGCCTTCCTTCTTGCCTAAGATGCCTTCTCCCCAGGTGGTCTGCCTGCCCTCCTTCTCTAAAGAGTTGTATTGAGAGAAGGATAAGGATCTTTGCCTTATGGATATCCGGAAGGTGCTTCTCTGGTACTTGGAGGTTACGAATTCCTTTCGTAAGTTTGAACACCCTTTCTTTGGTGCTGTTTGCTGGCCCATGCAAGGGTGATGCGGCAGTTAAGTTGACTTTGGGATGCTGAATTAAGGTGGCCTTTGCCTCAGCGTATCTGTTATAGAACCGGCCAGTTCCAGAGGGTTTGCACGTTCATTCTACCCAAGCACACGTGTCCTTATGAGCGGAGCAGAGCTTGATAGCCCCTGCAGACATTTGTTGGGCAGAAACATAGGCATCACTTTCCACTTTTCTCAAGCATTACTGCTTTGATGTTCACCTGTGAGCATGCTGTGTCTTCTTCCTACCCAGTGGACTTGTAGCTTTGGTACATCCCACTTATCTGGACTGGTCTAGCAGGACGATATGGAAGGTGGCATTTTACTTACATTAATGTCCTTTCCTTGAGTCCTGCTAGACCAGTCCAGGTCCCACTCCTGCAATTGTATTTGCTTTCTTCTTCTGCTGCGGTACCTTTGGATCCACTATGATTTTTATGCTTGGTTTTGTAGGTTCATTTTCTACTGAGAGCCTTCTGTTTATGCTTTCCTGTACATAGTTCTCTACTGTTGATTACACATTGTTGCCCACAATTGAGGTTGTGTGAGGCTTGCCATGTTTCTCCCATATGCTTTGGGATAAATACTGAAGGAACCTCTGGTGGCTGAGGCAAATAGAGAAATGTAAGTGATGTCATTGAAACCTGAGCTTTTCATTGGTTCTTTGTCTCTACCAATCTGCTGGTAGGGGAACTCAATCCACTTGTCTGGATTGGTCTAGCAGGACTCAAGGAAAGGACAATAACCATTAAGTAAAATATCACCTTTTGTTCTTTTGCTGATAGCTCTATAAATATTTCAAGTACCTTAACTATGAATTAGCAGAAATCTAATGCCAAAGGGCACCTTTCAGCCTTTCCCTCCCTTTACATTTGCATCTCATTTCCTCTTCTTGCATAGACCATCCTCAAAGAGCTCTAACCAGTAGAATAGTCTCCTTTGCTGCTGATCCCAAAGATTGGTCGAGCAGACCAAGGGCTTTATCAAGATAGTCTTCCATCTTACAAAGAAAGGAAATAGTCTGCACAAACACCATCTGTTGGATGTGCCAAGTAAAGTTCTCTGTCTTGGGCTTCATGCCAATTTGACTTCGCTTTCCTCTTAAAGACAAATAAGGAAGTGATACCCTGAAGGTGGTCAAGCTTCCACAGCTTCCTGGTGGTTGGAAACAGTCATAAGGTAGAATGATAGCCATAGCTAAAACAGTGTAGGTGATCAAGTTCATACAGCCAACAGTGAGGAGATATCCTTAACTACTGTACAGCAGTGTAGGCAGGGGCCACTAAGCACAGTGGATGGGCCAAGTGGTCTTATCCATGGATATCTACTGTGCTATTATGTTGTCCTTTAAGGATTCAAGATGACCGTGTGTTCAGACTGTGGAGCACCTCACTTTGAGCCTGACTTTCCACTGGGACTAGGAACATCAATTTCTACAGGTGATGATGTCATAACATTCATCTCATTGCAGAATAAAAGGATAGTTATGGCCACTGACTGTTATGCTGTTGCAAGCAAAAACTGGATGCTTCTATATGCGTTAATGGATCTAAAAGCTATCATTCAACTAGAGAACAATGTTACTGGGCAGGACAATAAACCACCTTGAATTTGTGCCACTGAAACTGCAGTAAAGAATTCTAACTTAGTTTTCTTTTCTATATTTTCTTGATATCGTAGGCAAAAGTTTCCTTAAGTCGCTTAGTGGCATTCTTTTGTCTTGAAGAAATGGATCCTGATTGCATAGACAAAAGTACCATAGCCAGCTGTAAGTATTTAGACCTTTAGGGCTTTACTCTCCTAAGAGTTTAGTCTTAGCTAAGTCTATTTATATATTTATTTAAACGCTTTTATATACTGCAAATATGTAACATTCTATGCAGTTTACAGGGCAAATATTTGATAGGGTGGGGGGGAACAATTTTCAAATAGCCTGCCTGGTTGCAAAGTAAGTAGATGCTGTTATCATGTACACTTAGAGATGATTTTCTGTGAACTTTCTCTTTGAAAATTAATCAGTGTACAGTATATGTTGTAACAGCTCCCAGATACTTTTGCATCGTCTGTTTGTGTGGGTGATGAAGCAGAGGCAAAATAGCATGCATCCACTTGAAAATCCAATGTACATTAGCTGCTTTACACTCCCCAACCCAAACATACTCTCTGTGAACACCTTTCTTTTACCCTGCTAGTAATATGCATGATGCGGAAGGCCATGTGTAACTATGTGCACAGGGCAAGCATTTTTGGCTGGCAAGGACCTTATTCCCAATTTCTGGAATTTGTTAGATTCATTTCACACATTCATTTTAACAAAAAATGTTTATGATGTTCATTAGAACTTTTTAAAGTGCACTAATCAACTTAACACACATTAACGTGTAGGTTAATGTGCATTAAATTGATTTAGGAAATGCAAAAATTTTTAAGGCACATTATAGATCTAAGGATTTATTTTACTGATACCCATTAGCCGGTTAATGTACATTTTAGTGAACAACGGCTGGCAGTCAGGAACACTAATGTGTGTGCGTGTTTGCCACTGCACGCTAAAATGCACATTCCTTATTGTCCTGCTAGACCATTCCAGACAAGTGGGTTCTGTTCCCCTACCAGCAGATTGGTGGAGACAAAGAACCAATGAAAAGCCCAGGTTTCAATGACATCACTCCCATGCCTCTATTCATCTCAGCCGCCAGAGGTCTCTTCAGTATTCTTTTGTCTGCAGCAGATAACGGATGGATTTTCTCCACTCTGAAGAAGATCTGAATTATTGAGCAGGAAAAAAATGATTTATATTCTCATGAACAACCACCATCAAGATGACTCTCTCACTTGAGTGTGACGTGGGAGGCTCCACTAGATTGCAGTCTTTTTGGTAGCCATAGGAGGAGAGAAAATTGGTTCAGCTCCACGCTCTTATCATGATAAGAGCTTGTTGAGCAGCCAGAAAATTGGAAGGATTTGGAATAATTGGAAGAGTTCAGGAGCCTCACACGACCTCAATGCCCCCTCCCTCCCTCCCTCCTCTGTCCTTCCTGCTCTCTCCCAAAGATCGCAGAAGGCTCTCAGAGGAATCTGCCTGCCAATCACCTTAAACCACAGTGTCTGAAAAGCAAGAGAAACAGTTACAGGGAAAAAGAGCTGAGCCAGGCATGAGTTCTCTGCTTGGGGCTTTCAGGGGGTGAGGAGCAAGGCTTAACTTGTCATTGTCCTTGTTGGGGGTTCCTGATTCTATCCGTCAGGGTGCAATTTGGGATGCACCGCTGGCAACCATTGGCATGGTTTCCTGCTGTTTTCTGCACGTGTTACTAGCACTTTTTACTATTGTGCACCTGTTAGTCTCAAGGTCCTAGTGCGCATTCTGCCTGAGCAGCTCCAAGGTGCGTTCCTACCCAAGCTCCCATTTCACACGTTGCTGTTAGCGTTGCCTTACAGCCGCTGTTATTGCACTTGCCATAACTCTTAATGTCTTGTTTCAGGAAACATGTGGCAAGTGAGGTACGTCTTCTAGATTCTGCTCTTCTTGCATACCAGCTTCTGAATCTTCCCTGGAGAGCCTATTTCCCCCCTCCCCCCACCCCCTATCAGCAGGGGGATGCAGTTAGGCGCTGTGGGTAAGGATAACCAGCCGGCCGGAGGTTCCAGCAACTGTGCTTTGGGCCACTCCCCATCCTCTAGAGGATTGACAGTGGCTATGTCCCCTGCTATAGGGAGTTCATTTCTGTGAGGAGAGCTTCTGGAGTCCGAATTATCCTCCCTGGAATTCTATTCCTATTTACAACAGGCCTGGTTATTCTTGCATGAAAATTCAGACCTTGTGGCCTCTGGGTTCCCCCTGAGCACAGTGTCGTGAGGGGTAGGCTGAAAGTGGAAGCCCTCTTTGACTGCCTATGGCTGAATGTTTCCGGCAAAGGCTGCCCCCTGGAGATGGGTATCAGCTGGGATCTGTCCAAGATTTGGACTGTGACTTGGATTCAGATGTCTCAGTTCTGGGCTCTGATGTGGACGAAGAGGTACTCTTGCCTTCGGAGGATTATGAAGAGGCCGGTGTAATCCACCTGTTCTGGAAGGTGGAACTGGTAGCGTTGATTTCCAAGATCTCATCCACCTTGAGCTTGGTGGATGCTCCAAGTGCAGAGCAGGAGCCGAAGGTACATCCACTCCTGCAAGGGGTACAAAAATCCACTACTGCCTCCCATTCCTGGAGGTGATCAAGGACATGATCCAATCAGAGTGGGATTCCCCCGAGTCCCCACCTAAGGGGCTAAGGGTATAAGAAGATGTACACTCTCCCGGAGATGGAGTGCATTGTGTGATCTGATATTCCCAAGGTGGATGCACAGGTTTCTGCGGTTACCAGATGGACCACCATGCCTGTAGAAGGTGGATTGGCCTTAAAGGATATTCTGGACCACAAGGCTGATACATGGTTGAAGAACCAGTTCTCCACAGTGGCTGCTATTCTTCAGTTGGTGGCATGTACTGGCCTGACATCTTGAGCCCTACACTAGTAGGTTCAGTCTCTTACGCCACATGGTACTAACCCCCTTTTGGAGCTGGCTCTGGCTTTCCTTTAGGTGCCATGTATAATGTGGTACATCTAGCGGCCAGGCATAGTGCCCTATTGATGATGATATGGTGTTGAATTTGGCTCCGACATTGAGCAGCAGATACATCTTCCAAAGCCTGGTTTACCCAATTGGCCTAGAAGGGAAGCTTCTTTTGGGGTCGATTTTGAGAAACTGGTGAAGGACATGGGCGAGTCAAAATCTTACTGCCTTCTGGAGGACAGGTCTGGGGGGCCTGTGATGTGTGCAGGAGCCCTCTTTCCATCAGTCTTCACCCTTTCCATTTGGATGTGCTGGTTAGACTCCTGGGGGTCTCGGAACTCCCATCGCTACCATCCTGGAAAGCCTTCTGGCTTATTCTCAGTCCTTTTGTGGAGCACATGGGCCCAGGGCCTCTGTCTTCTCTGGTGGAAGACCCTTCTAGGCTGCACAGTGAAGGTTTGAGGGTCCATTCTCTGGTTCCTCCAGTTGGGTACAGGTTTCACCCCTTCTTCACAAATGGGCTTAGGTCACCAAGGATCGCTGTGTACTAGATATCATTCAGTATGACTGTGTTCTGGAATGCAACAGGGCCACTGTGCAGATAACCTTGGACACCTGAAGGTAGTGGTGCCCATTCCTCCAGGTGATCAGGGCAAGGGCAGATATTCCATCTATTTTGTGGTGCCAAAAAAGGACGGCTTATTCCAGCCCATTCTGGACATCAAGATTGTCAATGAGCACGTGCGCATTCTGTGCTTCCAGATGGAAGCTTTGCAATCCGTGTCTCAAGCTGGGTGCCAAGGGGAGTTCCTGTCATCTCTGGATCTAGCTGAGGTGCATTTTCATACCACGATCTGGGAGAATCAGCAAGGGATCTATCTTTGTCATGTTTGACTCTCACTTTCAGTTCACCACCCTCCCATTCGGATTCTTCACAGCCCTGAGGTCATGGTGGTGGCGACTGCAGTGCTACAGCGCCAAAGGATTTGTGTGCACCCATATGTGGATGACTTGCTCATCCAAGCACATTCTTTTTCAGAGGTTCTCAGGTAGCAACCCAAGTGGTGTTCTCTTTGGAAAGCCTCGGCTGGGTGATCAGTCAAGGAAAGAGCCAGTTGATGACTTCCCAGTCCCTGGAGTTCCTGGGAGCATGTTTTGATATTCGAGTGGGCAGAGTCTTCCTGTCTGAGAAGACAGTTAAAAGGTTGTTGGATTGCCTGTCACTGTTCTGTTTGCAGCAGGCTCCCAGAGTCCAGCATTATCTTCAGCTCCTCGGATTGATGGCGGCAACAATCGAGATGGTGTTGTGAGCATATGCTTATATACGACCACTCCAATGGTCCTTGATGACTTGGTGGTCCCCAAGTTCTCAGGAATTTGAGTTCAGGCTTCCCACTCCTGATGATTGTGAAGGCCAGCCTGCAAAGGTGGCAGCCCAGTCGGCTGAGGAAGGGCTTGCCACTGGACGATCATGGATCCTTCTGACGATGGATACCAGTCTCTCGGGCTGGGGAGCCCATTGCCAAGACTGAATAGAACCACAGGAAGGCAGTGTGGTCCATCAACCATCTCGAGGCGAGGGCCATTAGCTTGGCTCATCTGTGTTTCCAGCCTCTGGTCGAGGGTCAGCCAGTTCAAATTGTGATGGGGAAGATCCGTACCTTGGTGTGCAGTCAGAGGAAACTGAAGAAAACAGGTCAGATTCTGACAGCCAGGCAATGCACATGGCTACAGGTTGCCAAGGGAGATGTAAACAAACCAGCCACAAGTGCAGCAGCCCCGCCCAAGCTGCAAACAAGCCCCGTGCCCTGAGTGCAATAGGATTCACCTGGGTGGAGGAGGGGCAAAGCTAAGCACTGTGGAAGATAAAAAGCACTCATTAGAAAGCAGAGTTAGCTCTAGCTCAAGCTCAGGTGGAAGCGCAAGCTTCAGCTCAGGAGGAAGCTCAAGTTCAGGCTCTGGTTCAGGTGCTGATTCGAGTTCAGGCTGGAGAGGAAGTTCAAGCTGGGGAGCAAGCTCAGGATCTGGATTAGGATCCGGGAGGAGTTCTGACAGAGCAGCTGTGAATTCCTGCAGCAGAGCTAGAACAGGAGAAAACATTGGAACAGACAGAGGAACAAAGAAAGCTCAAGCTGAAAAGGTACCGAGAGTTAAATCCCACAGTCTGCAGGAAAGCTTCTCTCAGTTAAAGCCTTGGGAGGAAGGCAGCTGGAGGGAGAAGCCACGCAGGGAGCCAGTTTGGGTGTGTCCAGAAGCTCACGAGAGAGAAAGGTACAAACCTCTGAACTTTTCTAATAGTGAAAGAGCACTACTCAGCAGGGCCCTACTCAGTAAGCCTTGCAGGCAGAAGCCAGAAGGTAGTTCCTATAAGAGGAACAGGGAGAAAACTAAGCCTAATAGTTTTCTCTGGGACAATAAAGCTTTCCAGAATTTTCTTAAGGCTAAAGAGAATGTTTTGAGAATCCTGTGTGAATGCGTCCCTATGTATCCAGCGGGGGATGGGCTGGAGGATATGCAGGTTGAATACACAGATGAAGGCATAAACGATGTATCCATGGATTGTACGTTAACCATTGCAGATAATATGGAAACACTTTGCTGAATTGAATGTTTGAAGCTAATGGTATAGCTGGAGAAAGCAAAGTGAGCATTACTGCCATTGAAAAAGAAGCCTTTATTGTTTCCTATGTAAAGGACTGTGTATTTAAAAGCTGGAAGAAAAAGATGTCATTTTTCTGCAGTTCCTGAGTTACTATTTCTTTATACCAGACGTATGGTTTTGTCCTGAGTTCATTTGTGTTTACCAAAACCCCGGGACGGGGAAATAAAACCTTATTTTGACCTTACCACTCTGTTACCTCAATTCCTTTGTCTGTGAGGTGTTTGGGACTCCATTACCCAGAGGGCCAGTGTACTACTACGCCTGCACTACCCCCACTTCCTGGCTTAGGATAGTCATCAGCTGAACCCTCTCTGCTAGCCCTAGGACCCAGGGTGGGCAACTGGTGACAAAATGTTTTCAGACAATGCCACGGTGGTGGCTTATGTCAATCGGCAGGATGGCACAAGCAGTGCTGAAGTATCCCTGGAGATGGCTCTCCTGTTTGCCTGGGGAAAGAAGAACATCCTAGCTGTCACAGCTCAGTACATTACCAGGGTGGGCAATGTGAAAGCAGACTTCCCAGTCGGCCCTCTCTGGGTCCAGGAGAGTGGGGAGTCGGGAGGCATTTGTTGATTCTGTGCTGCTGAGTTTGCCCAGAGATAGATCTGATGGTGACCCACTCTAATGCCAAGTGTGCCGCTTCTTCAGTCACCACACAGAGCTGGGGTCTGAGGGCATTGATGCCCTGGCTCAGCCTCGACCAAGTCATCGCCTGCTGTATGTGTTTCCTCCATGGCCCCTGGTGGGGCAGGTGATTCGATGTATAGGGTGCCATCCAGAAAGGATTATTCTGGCTGAGGAGAGTGTGGTTTGGCGTTCTGATGATTTATATTCTTTCCTGCAAGCACCACCTCTTCGTTTGCCTCTGTTTCAGGGTCTATTGCGTCAGGAACCAATTGTCCTGGAGGACCCAGCTCCCTTCTTGCTTACAGCTTGGCTCTTGGAAGAAGACAGCTAATGCATGAGGGCCTCCCTCCGTCAGTGGTTCCACTCTGCTCAGAGCTCAGAGGAGGTCTACCAACCTGGCATACGTGTGGATCTAATGCCTCTTTGAGCAATGGTGTGGCACACTGCAGCTCCTGAAGCAGCCAAGCTGCCATCTCTGATGGCCTTTCTGTAGAATGATCTTGAAAAGGACTTTTCTCTTAGCTCCCTGAAGGTTCAGGTGGCAGTTTTGGCCTGTTTCAGAGGTCCGGTGGCTGGTAAGTGTCTAGCCTTTCACCTGAATGTTTTGCACTTTCTTCAGGGATTTCAGCATTTGTGTCCTCCCATCCAGTCTGTGGTTCCTTCTGGGATCTGGGTCTGGTGCTCAGGACCCTGATGTTGCAGTCATTTGAGCCATTGAAGCATACTACTCTGAAGGATATGATGCTCAAGGCCATCTTTTTGGTTGGAATTTGTTCTGTAAGGTGTGAACAAATTGGTTGCCTGCCCACCTCCTCTAAGGAGCAGGATAAGGATCTTTGCCTTGTGGATGTGCTTTCCCAGTACTTGGAGGTTATGAATTCTTTTGTAAGTCAGACCATTTTTTGTGCTGTTTGATGGTCCACGCAAAGGTGACGTGGCATCTATATTTTCCTTGGGGTGCTGGGTTGAGGAGGCCTTTTCCTCAGTGTATCTGCTGCGGAACTGGCCAATTCCAGAGAGTTTGTGCGCCCATTCTATTTGAGTGCAAGCATCCTCGTGGGTGGAGCGGAGCTCAATAGCCCTTGCAGATGTTTGTTGGGTGGCAACGTGGGCATTACTTTCCATTTTTGACAAGCATTGCCACTTGGAAGTCCATGCTCAGGCGGATACAACCTTGGTTCTAAGGTTTTGCGAGCTGCTTTGTCTTCTTCCCGCCCAGTGAGGGGCATAACTTTGGTATGTCCCACTTGTCTGGACTGGTCTAGCAGGACATATGGAAGGTGACATTTTACTTGCCAAATAATGTCCTTTCCTTGAGTCCTGCTGACCATTCTAGGGCCTGCTCCTGGAACTGTGTTTGCTGTGTTCTTCTGTGGCAGTACCTTTGGGTCTGCTGTGATTTATATTCTTTGCTCTTCAGGTTCATCTTCGACTCACAGCCTTCTCTTTATGCTTTCCTGTGTATAGTTCTCTTCTGTTGATTACTTCTTGTTATCCACATTAAGATTGTGTGAGACTTGCCATGTTCTCCCATATGCTTTGGGATGTATACTGAAGAGACCTCTGGTGGCTGAGGCAAATAGAGGCATGGGAGTGATGTCAATGAAATATGGGCTTTTCATTGGTTCTTTGTCTCCACCAATCCGCTGGAAGGGGAACACAACCCATCTGTCTGGACTGGTTTAGCAGGACTCAAGGAAAGAGCATTATCTGGTAAGTAAAATGTCACCTTAATCGGCTATGGTGGGATGGGGCAGAGTATGGGCATAAAGAATGCATTACCGCTAGCGCAAGGGCTATTGCTGCATGATCAGTGGCAATGCAGTTCATAACATGAGTTCATGTAATGACTCCCCTATGGGAGTCAAGTGAACCTGCTTTAGTGAAGCTCACGTTAGATTGGCCCATCATGTGTTTTCTGCTAGGACCATACTGGTCATGTCCCCAAAGGCTGCTATGAAGGCTTTGCAATATAATGTACATTTGTTTGGTGCATTAATTGCAAATCCTTAGCAAGCTTTAGTAAAAGGGGCCCTAAATGTGCAAATGTCAGTTTACTGGTAGTAGTAGCAGTAAATGTCTTTTTAAATTATCCTTTATAAGGATAATTTCCTCTGATATTGTGTCAATGAAAATAATTGCTTCATATTTCTCAATGAGAGTGTAGGACTGTGATATTCCAAGCCCATATCCTATAACAGATAGCATATACATTACACATGGATAATATTGTATGCATGTGTAGCACCCTATGGAAAGTATTGACTGATAAACCTCTAAATGCATATTATCTTTATAGACCAAGAATGCATCCATGTAAAGAACGGCACATTTACCTGGTCCAAAGAAAGTTCTCCATGCCTCAAAAGGTATCTCATGCATTTTCCCTGCATCTTTAAGTTATGGTTTTTTTTTTAAATAATCATCATATAGTAATAGCAGTTAAAGGAAATCCAATAAAGAAAATAGGTAGAAGTCATAAGGCTGACAAGTGAAGCACTAGCTCAACCATTGGCCAAGACTAGGTAGTTGCCTAGGAAAGCAGCTATTGAGAGGTGGCCAAAAGAAGCAGAAGCAAAGCAGAACCGTAGATCTTGACAAGCAACACACACTCAAAGAGAATACAGTAGAAACAACCAATGGAGAATGACCATGGCTAAGACTCTCGATAGTTCCTTAAAAGGTTCTTTATTAAGGACCCGACTCGGCCGAGTTTTGGCAAATCATGCCTGCATCAGTGGTCTATAAAATCAATAGTAAAACAGACAAACGATAAAATAACATAAGAATAACATGACATTACATAAAAATAATAATGAGTGGACACACACATACATACAAAACAAAGATTAATATTTAAAAGCATGATGTCCATTTATGCATTTTTCCAGGAGGGTTGGTGCTGGGATAATCATGATTGATGAGTTTAATATCAAAACCTCAGGGGCAGGGCAGAGGAGCATATGGTTGAAGCTTCTCCTAGTGCATCCAGTACCCTTCGCACAGATGAGAACCTTTAGCACTGCTCCAGCCCCTTCCTCCTTTCTTGAAAGCTTAAATCTTTAAAGAAGTGTTACCTGTCTACAGTGTCATCTCCATCCAACTACTTTTCTGGTTTTAAACAAATTACAGTTTTAGTGACCCGGTGCTGAATTTCTGCTTTCTGGGTGATACAGTATTAGGGTTGCAAATTGACTCTATTCTTTCAGGATAGATTGATCCAAACCTGGTTTGTTTGGGGGTTTTTTTACACCATGGTGTGCATGAACTTGTAGATTTGCTGTTCTTAGGTAAATCAATAGGACTCTCCAAACTACAAGTCCATGTAATGGGGTAAAACCAGGTCCAGATCAACCTAACCTGAAAAAAATAGAGCCATTTCGCCACCTTATATAATATAAACACTACCAAACTGGGGTAGAAGACCACAAAACTTAACATAAAACAGGTCTGCATCCATGTTGTACTAGAATTATTTTTTGCTTGTTGGTGTCTGGATTAAGACTGTTTCATAAAGGAATGCATTATCAGTCTCCAAAGAAATGCACGGCTTCAGGCTGCAGAGAAGTTTGCATAATGGTGATAATTTTATAATGGGGTGCCAAGGTAAAGTAAGCAGGAAGGCACCTATTTTGGTGCTATTTTATAAAGACACATGGGCACCTATGTGACTTCATAAAATACCAGCACAAATCCAGCAACAAGGCAGGGGCATACCTGTTCAAGAATGTCTGTAGATGTTAGCGCATCATTTAGGTGCATATTTCTTAAGATACGCATGTAAATAAATCATGACTCCACCCACACTCCATCCCTATGTACATCTACTTTGCAAGTAATGCCAGCTTTCGCCACACGTACTTTTAGGCTTGACCTAATTTTTTTTAAAAATGACCCTCGGTATGTATTTTTCCAAGACATCTTTTGAATTATAGACCTAAGTTTGAGTGCTGACAGATTCGCCTCGCAGTATGTACACTAAGCCCCAGGTTGTGTTGCAGCATCAACCTCACGGTCCCAAAAGGCTGTTTGCTCGCGGTTGTTGGCCAGGTGGGAGCTGGGAAATCATCCTTGCTGTTGTCATTAATTGGTGAACTGGAGAAGTTGGATGGCTATGTATCTGTTAAGGTAAAGGTCTTTTCCTCTTTTATAATAAGCAAATAAGATTATCAGACTAATTATTTGTGCCTATGAAGCTTGATTGCTGGCAGTGGGTAATAGAAGTCCTGCCTTTAAATACTACAGTAGTGTGTGTATTGCATTGCCTGACCAGCTAGAATCCTACAAGTCCAGAATTCATTACAAATACGAAAATTTGAGCCTTTGACATTTTTTTGGTAAAAAAATCCATCTTGTGGGCATTGAATCATTTTCAATGAAGCAGTTGTAGACCGAGCTGGTGCAAGGATTCCTGCCGCCCCCCTTTGCTCCCGCCCCTGCCCCTCTCCAAGACCTGCAGTGGTGTCAGTGCCTTTAAAATGGCAACACAGCACTTACCAAAAGCCTTTAACATTGTCTTATTAAATCCTCCTCCTCTTGCAGGGACCCGTGGCATATGTTCCCCAGCAAGCCTGGATCCAAAACGCTACCGTGAAAAGCAACATCACCTTTGGGCAGGAACTGGATGAGAGCTGGTATGGGAGAGTGATAGAGGCATGTGCTCTACAACCAGACCTTGAAGCTTTTCCTGCTGGAAGTAACACCGAGATAGGAGAGAAGGTTGTTATTCTAATTTCAAGTTTCTGATTGCCAAGGTTGCTTTTGCTGAGAAACTTAAACAAAGATTATAGAAATTTAAGCTGAGGGGGAAGCTACTGGGAAGCAGAGATGGGCCAGTCCAGCTCCGATGATTTTCTATGGATGATGAAATACTAGTGCCACAAGAACTAGTAAAGGTTACATTACAGAATGTTCGTATTCACATATACACCTGGATCTAAAAAAATACCACTGTCGGCATCCTCTTGGTTCCTTGATATATATTCCGAAAATCTGTAACATTAAAGATGAGTGTTATTGAGAGGATACGCATATGCGCACCTGGTGATTTCATAAGGCTTCTTCCTTTTGGAAAACAAGCTGAAAGAAATCACATTTGGACACCTAAACTAGGTCCAGTTTGCAATCAAGTCAAAATATTCGCTCTGAAGATCACTAAGCTTCATCATTATCAATGTAAGAGAATAGGGTATGCCTCCCATAATACTTTGGGTTTCACCATGAGTCAAAAAATGGCCTGGCTTACCATAGAGCAATGGTGCTCAACACAGTCCTTGGGATACACCTAGCCAGTCAGGCGTTCAGGATAGCCACAATGAATATGCATGAGAGAGATCTGTATGCACTGCCTCCATTGCATGCAAATCTCTCATATATGCATATTCATTGTGGCTATCCTGAAAATCTGACTGGCTACGTGTGTCCTGAGGACTGGGTTGAGAACCTCTTTCATAGTGCCAATGAAGGCACTTACAGAAAGCCTGAGGCAGGTGTGTACTCTGTCTCTCTCTCTAACTTATTCTTGATCATCAAAGCCCTCTAATAGAAGGGAAGTTAGGATTATTAAAATAGTGAGGATCTTTGTCAATATTCAACTGACATGGTCCGTGTTATTTTTTCAAGACCAGTTGCAGATGCTAAATAAAATGTGGTTATTTTGCACCAGCATCCGGACTGCAGCTGGCCCTGAATATCTGTGCAGTGTGGCCAGTGCTGGTGCTATCCGGATAGCAGTGATACTGAGCCTGCTATCCAAATAACTATCTGCATAAAGTTAGGACAGCAAAAAGCTTAGTAAATAAAGGCTTTAATGACTCATGAGTATTTTAATTTGAACTAAGCCATAAAGATCATTGCGTGTCTGCCTGTAAAAAATAACTTCACAAAGAAAACAAACCGAAGCCTGAAAGGGCAACAGGAAAGAAAACAGATACTTAACATCATTATAGTTCTTGAAATATCTCAATAGGGCATGAACTTATCCGGAGGGCAGAAACAAAGACTATGTCTTGCTCGAGCTGTTTATAAGAAGGCCTGTCTTTACCTGCTGGATGATCCACTCTCATCTGTAGATGCCCATGTTGGACAACACATTTTTGAAAACATTATTGGACCAAATGGTTTACTGAAGGACAGGGTATGTACTGTTAAGTTACATTTTCCTGCATTCACAGCATTTGAGGATGGGACATAGGTAATGGCAATGGGATTTTGGTTCAAATGCTGCTTCTGTAGTCTCCCAACAAAGGATAGAGGTTCCTGCCAAAATGTGGGAAAGTCATAAACTAGCAATTATTGTATTAAGAGAACCATGTCCCAAACCTATCAGCTTTAATAGAACAGATACAGAAGACTACAAAACATATATTGACGTGGAGCCCGATTCATAGAAGGTAGGCGTCCGGACCATCCGGATGTCCCCGATGAAGACAGGGCTGTGTGGACCCGATTCAGGTCCACCGGAATGTTTAGGATGGCCCGGCATGTCCTTTCCGCCTGCAGTGACGTCCTCTCCGCAGGTGCCCCGACATCCATGGCTCTGGCCCCCCATTTCCCTACTGCCCAACCCACAGCTGGCCTGCCATGGCTTGGATCGGGCGGCAGGGACCCCCCCCCCCACACCCCCGGCGGGGGATGATCAGGCCAAAAGTACTGCTTATACCACCTTTGAGGTGGCATAAGCAGCACGCCCCTACGGGCCCGGCAGCATATACAGCGTCTTGACCTGAATCAGTCCTGATCATGCTGCTGGGCTGGCCCGCCCCTGCTCCGCCCCATTCCTGCCCCCTCTGGCTCCCCGCCAGCTCTCCCTGTCCTGATGCACAAGACGTATAGGGAGAGCCGGAGGGGGAATCGGGCATGGACGGCTTGCGGGGCTGCTGCATGTCCTGCATAATTTGAGATGGTTTAAATAATAAATATGTGAAATATGATACAGAAAAGAATAGTGATGCTGTAGAATAGTTATGCATTTTAATGTGATGTCATTATTGATTGTATTTGTATTACTAGTGATGTAGTCTGCCTGGTGCATTCTGTTGAATTGAAAAAGAAGAATATAACTTTACTATCAAATTAAATAAGCAGGCAGGCAGGCAGTAACAGTAGCCGTTGGGCAGGTTCTAAGGGTTCCCACCAATCTACGACATCTAGGATTTTTTATGACTCTCCAAAGTTAAATTAGGGCACTTGAGTGAACGAAAGTAAGATACCCGATTTCTCTGTCATTGGAACGGCCACGTGCTTCACCCACAATTTATAAAAGAATTTTCCCATAAGCAGTCCCTGCATTGGAAATATTTTTCAGACACGAGTTGTAGTGACCAACGCAATCAGCATGGTGTCACAAGTGGATAAGATTGTAGTGCTGGTGGATGGAGAGATCTCCGAGGCTGGATCTTATCATGAACTACTCCAGAGAAATGGAGATTTTGCAGACTTTCTCCGTTCATACATTAAAGTAGGACATAACTCAAAAGGTACAGTAGAACAACGAATTGCTTATTTCCTTAAACCAACTTCTTTTCGTACTCTTGCTTTATAACTTCTTTGCTTGACATTTGATACAGCATAAGGCGGCATGTTGTAAATCTGTTATTTCAGTTATTATATTTATATATTGCAATATACAATAAATACTTATGCAGTTTACACAAAAGCAAACGCATGTAAAATGCTAATGTGGTGAAGAGAATAGAATAGTCTGAACTGAGTGAATTCAAAATCCAGTCAAACCTTAGCGGTGTGTACGTTCGTCAGCATGCATTTGGTTCATTTTTATGCACACAAAGTGCACATGTGAGCGTATGCCTACAAATTAGCATGCATACAATTGATTTACACACTTAAAACGTTTAAGTACACATAACAGTGCATGCATTTAAGACAATTTTAGGAAAGATCATGAAAAAGCACATAAAAACCAGGAAAGATACAGAAAATTCAAACAGCAGCCAACTTTTATTTTGGCTGTACACATTCCTAGAACCTTAGGGGGGAATATTCAGCAGTAGCAGTCGGCACTGTTACCGCTGACATTGAATATCCGGGTTGGCCAGATAGCAGTTTAGCTAATCAGTCAGCGGTGATATTCAGCAGCTGGTCAGCTAGTTAAACAGACTAAAGTTAGACCAGCCTTTAAAGTTCCTAACTTTAACTAGTGTAGCATAACCAGTTAGCGAATGAATATCGTTATTTATTAGTTATCCTCAGGTCCAACCTCATAACATCCTAATGCTACCAGCTAGCATTGGGGCATTCAGTAGCTTAACCCCCAAGCATGAATTCAGTGGTACTAATCACGTTAGGGCTGCTGAATATCTCAGTGAGCGGCATTTAGGTGGTTTGCAGTATTTTACAGCAATTTAAACAAGTCATTTGTTGATACCACAATGCACTGAGATGTAGTTGTAACTGCAGTGAGTAAGGAACCGCATGGCAGGTACAGGAAGAAGAGAGAACCGTTTCCAAGTCATGAAGGACACCATGGACCAATTCTGTTCTTTTTGATCTTTTCGCTCTAAGTATTTGTGTCAACAAAAATAGGAGAAATCCAAGACTTTTAACAAAGGGAGATTTCAAAAGTCAAGAATGGTTCACACTATCCCTCCTGACTGGGAGGCTGTTGTCTTTTCTTATGTCTTCTGGCTTGCTTTGATTTTCCAAGACTAGCCGTTTCTCAGTGGCTGTGCTTATTCTTTGGGTAGGTCTTTCATTAGCCTTACAAATCTAGAGGAAGCGAGAGACCCTGTTTGTGCAAAACAGATGGCATGGGATCTTTTGCTTGATAATGGAAACAAGATGAAAACGATATAGATACTAAACACATATGTATATATATATCTATCTATCTATAAAACGATGAAATGATTTATATTTCAGAAATGGATAAGCCTTCTGTTGCAAGAAACAGCCTGACAGAAGAAAGCCTCCGCAGGTCAGCAAAACACAGACGATAAAATTATAGGACTTGATATTTTAAAATACTTATGTGATCAGCAGCACCAACTGCATATGTGGTTTTTTTAATCCACAGCCAAAGTTTTGCTTCCAAAAAGGCGGGTAGGATTCCGTCTGTTCCAGAAACAGCACCGCTTAGTCATATGACTTAAACATTTCAGGGCTCGTTCTGTTCCAGACGTAGATGCCCTCTGTATGTCCGGTCTGAGCCGGACATACAGAGGGGATCGTGAGTCTGATCCCACGAGACATGTCTAGCCTCGTGGGATCAGAATCGCGAACAGTCCTGTATGTGCATTCCGGAACTGTGATTCAGTCCGGCCTGCACGTACAGGACCTTCCCGGCTAGCTCAGTTAAAACTCTTCAATTTATTTTTTATTTCTTTATTTCAGTGTTTTTCTATACCACCCCTTCCTGAGATCAGGGGTTTGGTTTACAATGAAAAATACTTTACATAGAACAGTTTTATAGTTAAACATACAACATTGAATGTAACTATTTACATATGAGTCTATTTACAAGAATATCAGAATTCCAATTGAATTGTCTTAGGAATGTGTACAGTGGTCCTTACAAGATTCAGTGAGCTGCTAGTTGTACATCATTATTGCTATTGTTTTCGCCATAGTGTTCTATGAATAGCAGTGTTTTTAATTCCTTTCTAAATGTTTGCAAATCTTTGATGGCGCAACAAAAGTGAAGGCTCTGTTGCTTGTGACTTTTTTAGCAAAAGGTCGGTGGGATTACAAGTGTGTTCTGCGTGTGTCCCCTTTTTGATCTTGTGTTTGTTGCTTGAGTAAGTAATGTTGTTAACTAGCTTGAATGTTATCATTAGTGTTTTATGCCTTATTCTGCTTGATACTGGTAACCGTGTAGATTGTAAAGAATGGGTATATGGTCAATTAATCGGGCTTTATAGATGATTCTGGCTGTAACATTCTAGGCAATTTGAAGTTGTTTTAGATTCTTTTTTTGGTAGACCATGAAGAAGGCTATTTCAGAAGTCAAAGTGTGGTGTGATTAGCGCTTGTACAACTGATCTAAAGTTATGCATGTCAATTAGTGGTCTAAGATGTTGAAGGGTTCTTAGATGGAAGAATATGGTTCTAATAATCTGTTTTATGTATGATGTCATGGAGAGAGATTGATCGAGTATCATGCCGAGGTACTTCACTTCATTTTTCACTGGGAGTATTGTATTTTGTATCTTAAATGTTGGTGGGGGGGATGAAATTAAGATTCCTTGACATGTAAAGTACTTCAGTTTTTTTGAAGTTAGTTCTCAGGTTATTAGAAGTCAGACAAGTCTCAACCTCAATGATAAATAATGCTATTATGTGTTGAGAAGGGTTCCTCATATCTATGGGGAGATATAGCATAATATCATCTACATAGATATGGAAACCCATTTTGAATTTCCAGAATACATTGCACATTGGTTTTAGATAGAGATCAAATAGTAGTGTGAGAGGGCTGATCCTTGTGGTATCCCCTGCTCCTGTATGAAAGTTGAGGAGGCTTCTTGTCCTATTTGTACTTGTTGTGTGCGGTTGGAAATGTAAGATTTAAACCATTGGTAAGTAGTTCCCTTGATACCAGTTTGGTCAAGTCTCAAAAGCAGGATGTTGTGGTTGATATTGTCAAAAGCAGAGGCAATGTCTAAGAAAACGAGAATGAAAGCCTGTTTGGTATCATCCATGCCATGTATAAGGGTGTCAAAGAGAACTAGTAGGAGAGATTCAACACCATGGAATGGGCAAAAACCAAACTGTTGTTCATCTAATGGAGCATTTAGATTTATGAAGTCTTGAGTTGTGTTTGGATGACCACCTCGATAATTTTAGATATAAATGTATGCTGGCTATTGGCCTGTAGTATATAGGGTCTTGCTTATCAAGGGTTTTGCTTTTTATGATAGGTCTAATCATGGTATGTTTAAGTACCTTTGGCATAGTTCCTTGTAGTAGGGATTGATTGACTATGTGGAGGAGGTATGGAGTGAGTTCAGTTTTTGCTGCCTTAATCCAGACAACTGGACAGGGGTCTAAAGGGGACGTGGTGGTGTTAATTTTGGTGATAGTGTTCATTAACTGTTTTTTATCTATTAAGTGAAAGGTGTGCCATGTGTTGTTATTTGTGGGAGTGTTGGTGAGTGCAATGGGGTCTATAGTGTATTTCCTTTTCAGTTTGTCTTCATAATGATTCGCTAGTGTTCATGGGGTTTATGTAAATATCATTTGTATCATGCTGAGTAGTCTTGGTTAGGGACTTGACGATCTCAAAGAGTTCTTGCGGTCGACTGAGGGAATTAGCAAATATTTTAGTGTGGTAGACCTTTTTTGCATTGTTAATTGCTTCCCTGTAATTATTAAGAGATGTCATATAGATAAGTTTACTTTCTGGAGTTTTAGTGGCTCTCCATTTATGTTCATGTATCCTTAGTTGCTTTTTCAATTTCACTAGATCTTGTGTGAACCATTTTTCCGATGTTCTTTGGGTTGACCTTAAATGGGTATGGGTTAGGGTTGCTGCATTTTGTATTGTGGTGTTCAAATTGGATAGATTGTCATTTAAATCTGCTTGAGGGGTGCTTAGTTTGGGTAATATGTCTCTTAAGAAGGTTTCCTTATCAAAGCGACTAAATCTGTTTTTGTGTGGTGTTATGAGTTGCATTTGTGAGGATGGGGGGACATATGTATGTGGTAAAATAAATTATGTAGTGGTCTGACCAAGGAACTTGTTTTGATTGAGGAGGAGAATAGAGGGGTTGGTCTGTAGATGATTTCAGGAGAAATAAAAGGTCGAGGGTGTCACCCTTATTATGAGTGGGCATGTTTATTATTTGATAACCCATGTCAGCCATTGAGTTGAGGAATAATGTAGTATGCAAGCTATGTAGTGAGGGCAAATTGAAATCACCTAATATGATATGTGGTTTTTTTTAGTGAGGATGAGCAGGCTGATTCTAGTACTGATGTGACATTTTCATGGTTAGGTGGGGAGGGTCTGTAGAGTAGAAATATAGCAATGTTTTTATTCTCTATTTTAAGAATATCTATTCCTTCAGTATTACTGCATATGCTTAGAGTTGTTTTGAATTCATGTTTGCTTATTATGAGGACTCCTCCCACTCTTTTGGTATCTCTTGAGCAGTTGAAAAGGTCATAGCGTACTAATAAACCAACTAAAAATAGATGGATATCTGCATCCGATAGCCAGGTTTCAGTAACACATAAAAAATCAGGGTTTTCATCTTTAACCAAGTCTATGATTGTAGGGATTTTATTCCTGATGGATCTGGCATTTATTAAGATAAAGTCAACTGGGATGGGTCTATCTAGTAAGTGTTGGGTTTGATTGATGCTTGTTGTGTGTATAGAGATTAGACAATGATGTTTCCTATATTTATATGTGTATGGCGCACTTCTGTAGTAGAGATTTGTGTCAAGCCTATTACGGGTTTGAATGATGGGAATGGGATACGGTTGGTTTGATTCTTGTTGAAGTATGTAGGAGGTAGGTTTTGTACAGTTTAAGAGAACGAGAAAGAAAACACACAGTGTGATTTCCTGAGCTTCATTGTAGTGATGGAGAGTATACTGTGAAATAGAGAGGAATCACTTGATTTATGAATCAGTTAATACACTAAATTTAGTGTGGAACTTTAGCAACAGTGAGCTACCGACAGTAAATACAGATAGCAATTTGTCTTATACAGGACCATACCACAAATAATAAGTTGTACAATTGCTGTACTATTGATAATTGACAGAGAGTGAAGCAGAGGTTAACTGCAAAATAATGCAGTCACGTGTGATAGCAGAGGTTATGAAAATAAAGTTTAGCTTTGTGCTATTTGGCTGTGCCCTAAGATGAAGTTTTGAGATGGTAATTTAGTAGAAGGGAAGAATTATACTTGCTTTAGAAGGCAACAGATTAGTATAAGGATGCAACTTGAAATGGACAGCACTTACTTAACAGACTTGTAATTATAGTAATCTGTGCTGAATGCAGACAAGATTAAATCTAAATATTACTATAAGACTTAAAATTTGCTACTCCTTGTATTTGATTAGTTGGCAGCCTTAGGTTGTATCAGATAATAGCTATTTTTGCTAAAGTATAGAAATAGACAAGGAGTGAAGTGATTAATATTAGATATAATCACTTATTAGATATATTCAGGCCTATGATCCACGCCAAAGGGCCCTTTGGTGAAGCCCTTAGGCGTGGGTCCGCCTAATGCTATGTCTGCCTTTAAGTTGTCCGGTGCAGTGTTTCCGTCGGGCCGGATTGGCCTTGTCAGAGGGGAGCAGGAAGGAGCTTAGCTTCCCGCTCTCCCTTGATGATGCCGATCAGATGGTGGAGCAGTGAGGAGAAAGGTTGATTGAAGAGCCGCGATGCTGGCCGCCAGAGAAAAAAAGCTTATTCCCTGCAGCCCAACCCCCAATCTGGCCTCCTAAAGGCCAGGGTCGGGCTGCAGGGAATGTCTTCCAGCCTCCCCCTGTCCCATCCACACCCCTGCATTAAAAAAAAAACATGTCCAGGGAAGTTATTCCACCTCGGAGATGGAATAACTTCCCTGCACAAGTCGCCAGCCTTAGATGTACAGGGCTGACATTAGAATTGGCCCTGTACGTCCAGGCCAGTGACCGCCCACCGCCCGCCCAGACTCTGCCCCTGAGCTGCCCCTTCCTAACCCCATCTAACGTCCTCGCACAGCCAGAATCATGCCCTTAGAAGGTAATTTTATAACTGAGTGGCTAGATAAAAGTGGGTTCCTACTTTATAAAATAGGGGGTGTAATTGTCCAAAAATGTGCATTAAATCTGGGCAGGAGCTTGTACACCAACTCTAGGACTGCTGTAAATGCCTGAGTCTAGACGTCTAAACACCGCCCTCATGTTATCGTATTTTATAACTTGTGCGTGTAAATGTGCGTTCCACCCGAGCTCCATCCCTGTGCATGCCCACCCCAAAAGTATGTGCCATTAGCCTGACGTGTGGACTTGCAAAATAGCAATGAGCTAAAGTACGGCCATGCACGTAAAGCCCTAGATATTATGGGCCAGATACTTGAAAGGCGGGTGCAGTAGGCATTTCCCTGTCTCTGAGGGCTTACAATCTATGGTTGTACCTGAGACAGTGGTGGGTGAAATCACATGCCCAAGGTCACAAAGAGCATCATTGGGAGCAGGATTTGAACACTGAATTTGCTGCTTCTCAGCCCGCTGCTCTGACCACTAGGCTAAGAGTAATTGAAGGGCCAGCTGTACTAAACATTTGCATCTATGAGAAGCACATTTGGTCCCACGTCTTACATAGATGAATTTTTTCCTGACATATATTGTTGTGCTCTTTCTTGTTTATTTCTGTTTAATATGCATGAAGTGGTCAACCAGATAAAACTGCCAACCAAAGTGGAGGGCCAAAAGTTGCCAACGTGGACTGTGTCAATGATGTGACTTCAAAGGAAGTGGGAAAACTCACAGAGACTGACAAAAGGCGAACTGGCAGGGTAAAAACATTGACATAATCTATCTTGTGCATAAAGTTTCTCTCCTATGATTTAAAATGTATATATTTCTTTACATTCTCTTTTATACTGTGCTATTCTGCATCAGTGCAGTTTACATTGAACAAACTGAAATTACATTGAACAGTGCATTATAACTTGGAGATAACTATATTACAGGGAACATGGGTTATGGAGGGTTATGTGGCTTGCCCAAGACCACAAGGAGCACCTGTGGGACTAGAAACCCCAGTCCTTCTGGCCTAAGGTTGCTGTCCTCTAGTGGGATTTGAACCCCTGACCTTCTGGCTTGAAGTACCTTGTCCCAACCACTAGGCCACTCCTCCACTCCATATATGTGCATGCAGGGCCATAGGAAAGGTAGCAAGATGGGTGGCCAGCTTCCTGGGGTACCAGACAGAGAGGGGGACCTGCACCATTTCAGCAGTAGCTAAATCAGTTTCTTGTGTGATGGTGGCCAGGCAGCCATGAGTTCAGAGGAGGGCTATGTCATCCGAGGGCCGACGCCCCAGCTAGCTGCAACATTGCAGAGGGACCACTGCCAGCTACTACTCAGGGTGCCATTTAGCTCAGCATTGGTCCTGCCTATATGCACAGTATTTGTGATACAGAAAGAAACCCTCCTTATCAGAAGAAAATGTTTCCTAGCCTGTTAGAAACTCTGTTTATCAGAACAATAATAAATCCAAGGAAAGCGGACCACCTGCAGATTCATATAATACACCTTTCATAGAGCTACAGCACCTTACACATACCCTCTCTGCATTTGCAGTAACCTGTTTCATATTCCATTAAATCTCACTTTGTTTGTCCACTTTACAGGTGAATGCTAACATTTACTTGGACTATTTGAGGGCAGTGGGGTCTCTCCTCTGCTTGTATACCTTGTTATTACTCATCAGTCAGCAAGCTGCCTCCTTTTGTCGTGGGTACTGGCTCAGTCTGTGGGTGGATGACCCCGTCATTAATGGAACACAGCAGCACAGCAGCACACGGTTTGGTATCTTTGGTCTGCTCGGGCTTGTTCAAGGTTTGCTAATCTGGCCTATTACATCAATTAGATATTAAGCGCAGGTCTGCTTAGGGCATCTAGATCAGAAATGGAACATCTAAGTTGGAACATTCACAGGGTATGGCCTATTTTACAAAAGGCTTGCTGAACATGGAGCCTCTTGCAAAATATGTACAGTACATGTGTATTTTTCAAAATGTGCAGCAGGAGCAAGCATTTTAGAAAAATACCAATGTGCAAAAGAGAGTGGCATCACTCAGCGCCTTATACATGTAGGCACCAGTTTTTCTACATGTAGGTGGTGATTCTCACTGGCGACATGTATTAGTGCCACCAGAATAGGCATAAATATACCACTTTGTGCACATGGAAGCGTCAGTTTTAGAAGGAAACGTATACGCTTGCTTTTCCTGCTTTGGAGCCGTATGCCGGCAGCTGGTTCTAAAATTAACATCTTAATGTCTATTTCTTTGGAAAAAAAGATCGAACAGCTTGGTACTGCCACTTAAAAAGAAAACGTTAATAAGATTCCCTTTTTTTCATGTACATCAGTCCTAGGAAAGTTTGGAGCCACCTCCTCGATACTGCTAGGAGGAGTTATGGTCTCTCGTCAACTGTTTCAACAGCTATTGAGAAACATTGTCCGATCTCCCATGAGTTTCTTTGAGCAGATGCCAATCGGAAACCTGCTAAACCGCTTCTGCAAAGACATGGATGCCATAGATTCTGAGATACCAGACAAGCTGAAATCCTTGCTGGGATTCCTCTTCACTTTACTGGAGATCTACGTCGTGGTCATCGTGGTCACACCCATTGCCACAGTGGTCATAATACCTTTAACAGTTATCTATATTTGTTTCCAGGTATGCCTTAAATATTTGTCATAGGTTTAGATGCATCATTTCTAAATAACAAACTCGGCAACCTACATTACAGTAGTTAAAATAGTATAACACAAAAGCCTGAAAGACTGTATGAACAGGACCGTACCAAGCAAGAAATGTGCCCTGTGCAACTAATGAATTTGGTGTCCCCCATTTTGAGCTTCCTGGTAGCCCACTGATATCAGAGCCCCCTTCTGTGCATGCGCCCTGTGTGGCCACACCGCTCGCACTGTCCTCAATAGGGCCCTGTGTGTGAAAGCTATCTTCATTTAGTAATGTACAAAGGGGACGTTCTACTTGCATCTTCTAATATACCTTCCAAATTACACTATTAGTTTCGACATGCAATGTCAGCTTTTGGTTGAGTAGTAGGCCAAGGTAATGAAGTTCTAGATCAACTGCTTAACTATTAGTGCAGTTGGCGGAGCAAAATCTGGATCTCGAATCACAAAGAGTACTTCCACTTTCTTATAATTGATCGCCAGCCCGTAGGTAGACAGCCAGTCCATTACGGCCTCAAAACAATTTATCAATATAAGTGGAGTGCATAATGGAAAATGCGCCCCCCTGCACCAAGCTGCCCCCGCTGAGCCATTACACCACCCCCACTGCCACCGATTCCATCTTCAGGGGGGGGGAGGCAGCAGCAACAGTAGTATTTTAAAAGCAGTGGCTTTGTGCCACCGCTTTGTTGCCCGCAGCAGACTACGTTCTGCACACATGGCCTGTCACTTCTGACCACGTGTCCCCCCCCCAACAGTAAGGGAAGGGGATCAGAAATCTGAAGCGGCAGGTCATGTGTGTCAAAGCAACAAAGCAGCAGCACAAAGCTGCCAACCTGGGTCAGCCACTCTAGGTGGCTGCCTAGCTCACTTAGTGGACAGGACGGCCCAGCTCTTTCCTTATATTTATTTACACCAACACATCATTATGTTAATCTCTTAGAAGTAGAATATTCAAGCAAATAAAATGCATTAAAACTAGTGGTAAACATCTCAGAATCCGCAGATCTGAAACACTTGGGGGCAGATTCACTCCTATTCCATGTCTAGGAGATAAACCTTTAACGAATCAAGCCACTATCTCACTTGGCATTGCAGAAACTCCTTGTGATTCCTTCTGGTTTTGTATCATGAAAGTATCTGTTACTTTTAATCATTTAGTCTCTGTAGCTGCATTTTCCAGTTGGTAATGTGCCCTCCCTGTTCTGTCATTGCATCAGAGCTATTATGTGTCCACCTCCTGTCAGCTGAGGCGCCTGGAATCTTCTAGTCACTCGCCCATCTTCTCCCACTTATCCGAAACATTCGAAGGGAGTCACGTGATACGCGCTTTTGGTGAACAGAAAAGATTTATCTTACAAAATGACACCAGGGTGGATATAAACCTAAGAGCACGCTTCCCCGCTATTGTTGCCGATAGGTAATGTGGGTGCCTTCCAGCTGGTATGATTTTGTTTAATTTAATTTATTAACCTCTTAGGCACCTATCACAGTATCTAGGCAGCGTACAAGGTACATGCAAAATAACAGTAATACTTATTCAAAAAGTCATAGGAGACTCATAAGACAATACAACAGGAATACTCAAGGCAGTCCAGATGTGTCCCAAACAGCGGAAAATAAATGGGCCTTCAAGCATTTACAGAAAGTTAAATATTCCATCTCCTGCTTTAAAGACAAACATTGTATGCTCCATGTATGAGGTGCTACATAAGAGAAGACTCAAGTTTGCCAAAAAAGATGAAATTTTAAGACCTATAGTGTAAACCTGTTTATGATCCTCTTCCTCCTCTAAATCCTTAAAACAGAGGCACTATTGAAGCCAAAATGATTGCTTATTTATTTGAATTTATCTCATGCATTTCCTTTAGTAGCTCAAGGTGAGTTACGTTCAGGTCCAGTAGGTATTTCACGCTTCATGGAGAGTAATTCTGAAAAGAGCCACATAGTTAACACGCTTTTTTACATGCATGATTCATGCCTATTCTATAAGGTAAAATCCACCAGCCTACTAGCCGAAGTAGCCACTAACCCATCTAACTTTAAGCCACACTCACTTGCATCAGCACTAGAGCTGCTGTAAATGGCAACGTGTTTCTTACACACATTCACCCATATTCTATAGATTACATACGTAAATGTGTGCCCCACTCAAGCTCCACCACCGTGCACACCCACAGTGAAAGCACACTCAGTGGGCCATGCTCCCTCGCACTTGTAACTCACTACACTACCATCATTTAGGCAGGTAAATGGTGTGTCAATTTATATGATTACTTAGAGAATTACTCTCATAGGAGTTCATAATGATACATGCCATCAACACACGTAAATTCCCTATTTACCTGTCATGCCTTTGCATGTATACTTTAGCCGGTTGCTCTTGTCTAAGTATGCTCATTAGGCCGATGGCGTGTACTTCTGCTATGGTCATGCACAGGGGCAAATGTTTCACAGAGCATGGGTGAATGCAAATCTACATACGTAAGTTATAAAATACTATGATTTACGTTCCTTAGAAATCTAGGTGCAGGCATTTAAACAAGCTCTAGGGTTGGTGTAACTGATTGCACCTAGATTTGCTGCACCTATCCCAGCACGTAAGGCACTATTTTATAAGGTAGAGTACACACATACTTCACTTTGTAAAATAGGCATAGTAACATAGTAAATGATGGCAGATAAAGACATCTAGTCTCCCAGTAAGATGGCTAGACTAGATGTACCTGCCTCTATGTGCACGTCACCCCCCCTGCCTTCATTTAGGGTTGTCACTCTTCTCTATTTGTTAACATATTTAAAAAAAATAGTTACGTTTATTTTTATTTTATCCTCTTGCTATACAGGAATCCACTGGGCCCGATTCCATCCTGGACGTACAGGCCCTCTGTGCGCCCGGTCGGAACCGGACGCACAGAGGGAGTCGCAATTCTGATCCCGCGGAGCACATCTAGCCCCACAGGATCAGAATCGGAAACAGGCCTGTACGTGCAGGCCAGGACCACGATTCAGCCCGGCCTGCATGTGCAGGCCTTGCCCGACTAACTCAGTCTGGGCTTTACAATGGAGCCGTGGCACCATGACGTCCGGTTGCCATGGCACCACAGCTCCATTGAAAAGCCGCAATCCCCAGCCACCGGATCCTGAACTGCTTTCCCCGCAGCCTGACCCCGATCCGGCCTCCGAAGGCCGTGGTTGGGCTGCAAGGAATGCTCTCTTCCCCGTCCCGCCACTTTGCAATCCCGGTCCTGCCATTTCCTCCATATCAGGGAAGTTATTCCACCTTGGAGGTAGAAAAAACTTCCCCATTCAAGTCGCCGTCCCCAGACATACAGGGCCGACATTAGAATCAACCCTGTACGTCTGGGGCCAACAACCGCCCTATGGCCACCCCCGATCCGCCCATTCCCTGCCCCATCTAAATTCCCCGTACAAGCAGCGAGGAAGGAGGACGGGGCTGGGAAAGGACGTCCATCCCCACTATTCGTGGCTTCGTGACCCCCACTTTGTCTTTCCCATGCCATTTTGAATTCCATCACTGTATTTGCCACTACCACCTCCATCAGGAGGGCATTCCAAGCATCCACCACCCTTTCAGTGAAAAAGTATATATCCAGGAACAAGCAGGAAGTCAGTCTTCACATATGGGTGATGTCGGCACCAACAGAGCCCAGCGCGTGAACACTCCCCAGCATTCAATAGGAATGCTTTTGGGAGTGTTCCTCCATGCATGTGTGGCTGCTTTCCCACCTTCCCTCCTGGTCTCCTCAGTCCTCTTTTTTCTGCAGAGCCATCGAGACCTTGTCTCTGTCAGCTGTGTTAAGACTTCAAAAATTCTTCTATAGTACCATCAAAGTACTTCGGTTAGCCTTCCCATCGACCAAATCGACTCCCCGTCAATTCCGGTTCCCATTCTCATTTTATTTTCTATATTTTTGATATCTTTTTTTAATAATTTTCTTAGAATTTTGTTTGAGGCCTACAGTCTCCTTGGCACCATTGCCCAGTTTGATTTTGTCTCCATACTTTTTTGAAATATGGAGAAGCCACAGAGTGGTTTTAAAAAATGCTTCATGTGTTCTAGTATCATTTCCATCACTGACAAGCATGACTGGTGCCTTAAATGTTTAGGCCCAGACCACGATGTAGATTCCTGTCCCTCCTGTCATCATATGACTTCCAGAGGCAGGAAGAACTGGGACAAACAGAAGGCTAAGCTATTTCCAACAGACTCGGCTCCTTTAGTGCACTCCTCAGGGGCATCGATTCTATCTAAATCTTCCAATATGTCCAGGATGCCACTTACAAAGGAAAGCATCACTCTGAGTCACTAGTGCTTAAGAAAAAGAAGACATTGACCTCGGCATCAAGATCCTCGACATCAAAGTCAGCATCAGCTTCGGCACAGACATTCATCGCACTCCGATACAGACCATCCAATGAAGCAGCCCCAGCGGGAGTTTTCACCCTCCAAAGCCGCAAAGGAGTTTGGGAATGCCTCGAAGGTTCAGTCCTTGATGGAGCCCCTGATACTGGTGTCCGGAGTTGTGGCGCCCACAGTTGTGTCTGGAACCACTCCTTCCCTGGTACCAACACTCAACTGCATCATCGCCATTGAGCACAGCACTGTTATGCTCCTAACGACAGTAACACCAATGATATCAAGTGTACTGCAGCTGGCACCAGTTCCACCAATGCTGACGAGGGGCACAGATACCACTCTTGGCACCCTTATGCAGTCATCTCCTAACTCTCATTGCTCCACTGAGCAGCTGGTACTGAGGTCCTCGATACCACCGCACCCGATACCCTCAAAATCAGAGCATTGACCCTCTGAGCATCGTATAAGGTTTACTTTGATTTCTTCCCGGACCCAGACTCCGGATCAGAGGCCTCTGATTTGGAATTCATTGGTTCTGATCCCCATAGGGATATGCCATCGGAACCATCACCTCCCTATGAGCTTCAAAAATCACCACCTGAGGACATGTCCTTTCAGGACTTTATCAAAGATCTAGCAGCTGCCCTCGACATCTCGATAGCTACAGAAATGGAGCCAAGGGTTGAGGAGCTCAATATCCTCTAGGATCCATGGGCACCAAAAGAGGCTGCTACCCTCCCAATGCATAACATTTTGAAAGATTTAATGTCTCAGATGTGGGAGGCTCCCATCTCAACCCCTGCAATCAGTAAGAGACTTGATACCCTTTATAGGGTCCCTCCATCTCCAGGTTTCCAGAAGCCATAGCTTCCTCATCATTCCAAGGTAGTAGAGTCTGCCATGAGAGGATAAAGAGTCAGAAAAACCACTCCTCAGTGCCTCCTGGAAGAGAAGCAAGAACCATCAATGCCTTTGGAAGGAAGACCTAACAATGCTGGCCTCGAGAATAGATTCATACATGCTCTATATGGGCATGTTCCTTAAGGATGTCTCAGGGACTTGGCAGTTTACCACCCTGCTGCCTTCTGGCAAGCAGCCAGCTCATCAGGTCTTAATTATATATGCCCAAAACACATCAAAATTCTTAACAAGGACAACGTTTGAGGCCTTTGAGGCCAATAGCAGATCAGCTGCAGCCTGCATTGGAGTTAGGAGGACAGCATGGCTCCAGGCATCTGACGTGGAACAATGGGTCCTCTTTGTCCAAAGGTGGAGGGAGAAAGCCGTGGAGATAGAGACTGATGACCTCACCATGAAGAGGCTTTCAAGAAAGACTTTAGACTCTTCTAAAAACCTTTCTACCAAAAAAAAATGTTTTATCCACCATACCATTCTTACTCTGCTTACACTGCCCCACAACAGCAACAGAGACAGCAGGGCCAGAAACAAGCCAGGAAACCCAAGGTTGCCACGCCACAGCCTGCACCTACTACTCAACCTCCTCCGAGTTTTTAACTCTTTCAAAATGAGCATGGCCAAATCTCCCATAATTTTTCCTTTCTCTTCCATGATCCCAGGAAGATTAGTACACTTCACACACCACTGGATCAACATCACTTCAGAACCTGGACCTTACAACTAGTCAGTCAGGGCCTGCAGCTGAAATTCAAAGATCTTCCACCAACTCATTTTGTGGAACAGCCCTCCTTAGATCTCCATCACACCTCCTTGCTTCAACAGGAAACTTTTTCACTGCTGGAACAAGGGGCAGTAAAAGAGGTTCTCCCATCTCAGCAAGGCCTTGACTTCTACTCTGGATACTTCCTAATTCCAAAGAAGATGGGAGGTCACAGGCCTATCTTAGATCTCTGAAATCTCAATAAATTGCTCATCAAAGAGAAATTCAAGATGATTTCCCTGGGTACTCTTCTTCCATACCTCCAACCAAATGATTGGCTATGCTTTCTGGATCTAAAGGATGCTTATACACACATCCTGATCCACCCAAATTACAGAAAGTTTCTCAGATTTGTATTTCAGAACAACCATTATCAATATCGCGTCCTCTCCTTTGGACTCACCTCAGCACCCACATTCTTCACAAAGTGTTTGGCTGTCGTAGCAGCCTACCTTCAAACCTTGGAAATCTTTCTATTCCCTTACTTAGATGACTGGTTGTTAAGGCCACATACCGCTTCAGCAGTCACCTCTGCCCTCAAAGAAACCATCCTTGTCCTCCAGGAGTTAGGTTTCATCATAATTATCCAAAATCACACCCCACTGCAACTCAAGATCTAGAGTTCATAGGAGCTCGACTAGATTCTGTACAAGCCCGGGCTTTTCTGCCAGATGACAGATGCTTCCACCTAATTGCCTTGGTCACACAGGGCTAACAGCAATCATCAGTAATGGCCAGGACATTTCTATGTCTCATAGATCACATGGCTTCTACAGTCCATGTCGTACCCTATGCCCATCTCAACATGAGAATTGGGCAATGGATTCTGTCGCAACAATGAATTCAGTCTACAGGCTGCCTTTCTGACTTCATCACCATTACTCCTCAGATGAAGATGGCCCTTCAATAGTGGTGCACACCACAGAACCTCATCGTAGGGTCATCTTTTCAGAAGTCTGCACTTCAGTATACCCTGATGACCAAAGCATCAAAACTTGGTTGGGGAGTCCACCTCAATGGCCTTACAACACAAAGCCTCTGGGCTGCTCAGGAGGCTCTCTTGCACATCACTCTCCTTGAACTCTGGACAATTTTCAATGCCATCCGAGTCTTCTCTTCCCAACTCAAGGGACAGTCCCTTCTCATACAGACGGACAACCAGGTGGCCATGTTCTATGTAGGGTTGCCAACTGGCTCCAGATGCGCCCGACAAGTTCGATCCACTCCTGGGTTTACCTTATTGTATGCAGGGATATGTAGTTCTGATTTCTCCATTGCACGCCATAAGAAAAGGAAAACTACAAGTAACTGCATGCAATGGGGTAAACCCAGGACTGGAGCAAGCCTGTCGGGCGCATCTGGAGCCAGTTGGCAACCCTAGTTCTATGTCATCAAACAGGGGGGAACAGGCTTTTGCCTCTAATGCAGAGAGGCCATCCATCTTTGGAATTGGGCAATTCCTCGAGGGGTTCACCTGCATGCAGTCTACCATCCAGGAGCAGAGAATCACTTAGCCAACAAGCTAAGTCTGATCCTCCATCCACACGAGTGGAGGCTAGAATCTCAAGTAGTGCAAAACTTGTTCCACTTTTGGGGGATGCCACGACTCAACCTCTTTACTTCTCCTCTCAATGCCCACCTATCTCGTTTTTGCTCCAGGATTCCCTCCCCTCACAGGGAGAGTTCAGCTGCTTTTCTCATCCACCTGGGACAGGATCTGCTCTATGCTTTCCCTCCTCTTCCCCTCATAGCAAAGGCACTTTTCAAGCTCCAAGCCAACCGGGCATTGATGATTCTCATTGCCCCGTACTGGCCCAGACAACAGTGGTTTCCTCTGCTTCTTCACCTAACTCAAGCGCCTCCCCCTCTGGCTGGGTTATTCACCTATCCTACTGTCTCAGGAACAGGAGACTCTCCTGCACCGCAGCCTCAAGACACTCCGCTTGACAACCTGGCTGCTGAGCGCTTTGTCCTCTTACACTTAGGTCTTCAAGAACAGGTTTTTCAGGTTCTACTATCTTACAGTAAAGATTCGACCAGACGGTCTTATGCTTTCAAATGATGCAGGTTCTCAGTTTGGTGTGCACAAAGAACACTAGGTCCTTTCACATGTCCAATTCCAGACATACTCCAATACCTGCTACATTTGTCCTTCTCTGGCCTCAAGACAAACTCAGTATGAGTACATTTATGCGCCATTGTGGCCTCCCACCATACTTTGGAGAATAGCCCTATCTCGATGTACTCTTTGATGGCCAGATTTATGCACGGTCTTCTTTTGACCAAGCCACCTTTCTGCCCACCACTCATAGCATGGGATTTAAATGTAGTTCTTGTGCAACTCATGCATAGTCCTTTGGAGCCAATGACTTCAGCTTCTTTAAAGTACCTAACATGGAAGTTTCTTTTTCTCATAGCAGTCATTTCAGCTCGAAGAGTCAGTGACTTGCAAGCTTTAGTGAACTATGCTTTATATACCACATTCCACCATGACAAGGTAGTCCTTCGAACGCACCCTAAGTTCTTGCCGAAGGTCATCACCTCCTTCCACCTGAACCAAGCTATTTCACTACCAATGTTCTTTCCAAGACTTCACAGCTCGCCTGCTGAGGCCAGATTGCATATCCTAGGTTGTAAGAGATTATTGGCCTTTTATCTAGATTGCAGTAAGAGTTATAGACAATCCTCTCAATTGTTTATCTCTTTTGATCAAAATCATCTAGGGTAGCCAGTATCCAAGAGGACACTCTCAAGCTGGCTAACAGCTTGCATATCTTTACTTATTCACAGGCTGGGCTGTCTCTATAACACCATGTTACAGCTGATAATGTCTGAGTGGCTAATCTCCAGTCTGTCCCTATCTCAGAGATCTGCCAAGCAGCTACCGTTGCAGCACACTATTGCCTGGACAAAGACTCCAGAAGTGATACTCAGTTCAGACAAGCTGTTCTGCACAATCTTTTTCAAATTTAGACAACTTGCCCACCGCCCATCTGACTACCTCATGAAGAGTGCTTCATATGAGCTCAGTCTGTCAGATCCCTGCTGCTACCTCTAGCTGCACGGAACTCTTCTCTCGCTCAGTTGTCTTGGGCTAGGAAGTCCCATATGTGAAGGCAGACTTTCTGCTTGTTCCTGGACATAAGCATAGTTACTCACCTGTAACAGGTGATTTCTGGGAACAGCAGGAATTAGTCTTCACAGCCCGCCCACCTCCCCTTCAAGTTGTCCCTTTTTTCTTCTACAATTTTTTTCTCCGCTATTCACCTGATTGAGGAGACCTAGAGGGAAGGTGGGAAGGCAGCCACGCATGCATGGAGGAACGCTCCCAAAAGCATTCCTATTGGATGCTGGGGAGTGTTCCTGTACCAGGCTCCATCGGTGCCAGTGTCACCCATATGTGAAGACTGATTCCTGCTGTTCCCGGAGATCATCTGTTACAGGTGAGTAACTATGCTTTCCTGAGGTTGCTTTTAAGTTTACCTCCTTGCAGCTTCTTTTTATACCCTCTTGTATTACAGCTTCCCCTTCTTTGAAGAAAGTTTGTTCATTAACACTAGAAGCCCCAAAAGGAATTTTACCTAGAAACATCAAAGTGCGTCAATTGCCGCATTATCACGATGACTGCGTTTAGCATGAAAAGCAGATGTGAATTAATGTGAAGTTACTTATTTGTTAAATACGTGCAGTATGTGACATCATTACATGACATCATCGTGTGTTTATTGTTTGTAATGTCGGAGTAAAACTGTAAACAGTGATTGAGTTGCGCCACCTAGTGGGAACATGAATTTATACCTAGAAGCCCCAAAGTACGTCAATTGATGCATCCAAAACAATTGAGTGCATCAATTGACGTACTTTGGGGCTTCTAGGTATAAATTCATTTTCGATTCACATATTTGAACATCTTGACCTTACTAACAAAGTCATGGAACATGATTGACATAGTTCTAGCAGTGGCGCTGGTATACAACTTTGAAGATGCATTTGCGATAATTGACACGCTTTGGGGCTTCTAGTGTTAATACGCTTTAAGTGTTTAAATGTCTGTATCATATCTCCCCTGTCCCTCCTCACCTCTAGAATATACATATTTAGGTCTTCAAGTTTCTTCTCACACGTCTTCTGGCACAGGCTCCAAATCATTTTGGTCATCTTTCTCTGAACTATTTTAAGTCTTTTTATATCCTTTGAAAGATATTGTCTCCAAAACTGAGCACAATACTCCAAGTGAGGCTTTAACACCTCCTCCTTTCTGCTCATTATTCCTCTCTGTATGAACCCAGCTTTGGCCACCACCTTGTTACATTGTTTTGCCACCTTGAGATCCTCAGAAACAATCATTCCAAGGTCCCTATTCTGGTCCATGCATACCAATCTCTCACCCCTTATCGCATGCAACTTGGATTTCTGCATTCCAAGTGCACAACTCTGCATTTCTTTGCATTAAATCTTAACTGCCAAGCACTAGACCATTTGTCCAGCTTTTGTAGATCTTTCTTCACATTGTCCATTCCCTCACAGGAGTCAATGCTGTTGCAAATTTTCATGTCATCTGCAAAAAGGCAGACTTTTCCCTTCAGTTCCTCAGCAATATCACTCACAAATACATTGAACAGTATCAATCCCAGGACCAATCCCTGAGGCACGCCACTATGCACCTTCCTTTCTTCTGAGTGAGTTCCATTTACCACCATTTTCTGTCATCTGTGAGTCAACCAATTTCTGATAAGAACATAAGATATGCCATACTGGGTCAGACCAAGGTCCATCAAGCCCAGTATTCTGTTTCCAACAGTGGCCAATCTAGGTCATACGTACCTAGCAGGTTCCACAATGCTTGTACTGGGTCAAGCATTGATATCCTGGGTCCCTTCTTAATAATGGTTTATGGACCTTTCCTCCAGGAGCTTGTCCAAACCTTTTTTAAACCCAGCTACACTAACAGCCTTTACTAAATCCTCTGGTAACAAATTCCAGAGTTTGATTACACGTTGAGTGAAAAAATATTTTCTTTTATTAGTCTTAAATAGTTTACCCTGTAGCTTCATTACATGTCCCCTAGTCTTTCTATATTCTGATAACGTAAGCAATCGATCTACGTTTACCCGTTCCACTCCGTTCATTAATTTATAGACTTCTATCATATCTCCCCTCAGCCGTCTCTTTTCCAGGTTAAAGAGCCCTAACCTTTTTAGCCTTTCTTCATAGGAGTATCCTTCCATCCCCTTTACCATTTTGGTGGCTCTTCTCTGAACCTTTTCTAATAATGCTATATCCTTTTTAAGATACGGCAGCCAGAATTGCACACAATATTTAAGGTGCGGTCTCACCATGGAACAATATAGAGGCATTATAATAACTTTTGCTTTATTTTCCATTCCTTTCCTTATGATACCCAGCATTCTATTTGCTCTCTTGGCCACCGCTGCACACTGGGCCGAGGGTTTTAACATGGTATCCACAATGACGCCTAAATCTTTTTCCTGGGTGGTAGTTCCTAATGTGGAACCTTGCATTGTGTAACCATAGTTTGGGTTGTTCTTCCCTAGGTTCATAACCTTGCACTTGTCCACATTAAATTTCATCTGCCATTTTGATGCCCAGTCTTCCAATTTATCAAGATCCTCTTGCAATTTTCCACAATCCTCTTGGGTTTTAACAACTTTAGTTTTGTGTCATCTGCAAATCTGATAACCTCACTCGTTATTCCACTTTCCAGGTCATTTATGAATATGTCAAAAAGCAGCGGACCCAGCACAGGTCCCTGGGGTACACCACTAGTCATCTTTCTCCATTGGGAAAATTGGCCATTTAGCCCTACCCTCTGCTTTCTATCTTTTAACCAGTTCCTAATCCACAGTAGTACACTGCCTCCTATCCCATGACTCTCTAGTTTTGCCAAGAGTTTCTGATGAGGGACCTTGTCAAAGGCTTTCTGAAAGTCCAGATACACTATATCAACTGACTCACCTTTCTCCACCTGTTTATTCACACCTTCAAAAAAACATAACAGATTAGTAAGACAAGATCTTCCTTGTCTAAAGCCATGTTGGCTGTCTCCCATTAGGCCATGACTATCTACATGCTGAGTAATTTTATTCTTTATGATGGTTTCTACCATTTTTCCCGGTTCTGACGTCAGGCTCACTGGTCTGTAGTTTCCAGGATCACCCCTGGAACCCTTTTTAAAAATTGGGGTTACAATGGCGATCCTCCATTCTTCAGGTATTAGAGATCATTTTAATGATAGTTCACAGATTACTAATAGCAGGTCTGCAATCTCATATTTCAGTTCTTTCAACACCCTTGGATGTATACCATCCGGCCCAGGTGATTTGCTACTCTTCAGTTTATCTAATAGTTGTAATACATCTTCCCGATGTATCGATATTTCCTTCAATTCTTCCGCACCTTTAAATACCATTTCAGTCATGGGTAACATCCCTACATCTTCCTCAGTAAAGATCGAAGCAAAGAATTCATTCAGTCTCTCCGCTATCGCCTTGTCGCCTCTTAGTGCCCATGTCCAGTTCACCACCTTGGAACCCAATCCCAGGCTGCTCAGTTTATTGATGTCTCCTATGAGGAACAGTATCAAAGGCTTTGCTAAAATCTAGATAATCACATCCATCGCAGGCTCTTGATCTAGTTCTCTGGTCACAGTCAAAGAACTCAATCAAATTTGTTTGGCATGATTGTCCTTTGGTAAAACCATGTTGCCTTGGATCACACAACCCATTGGTTTCTAGAAAGTCCACTATTCTTTCTTTCAGAAGCATCTCCATTACTTTTTCCATCACTGAGGTGAGGCTTACCAGCCTATAGTTTCTCACTTCTTCCCTATTACCACTTTTGTGAAGTACCACATCAGCCCTTCTCCAGTCCTGCAGACCCTCTCCCGTCTCCAAGGGTCTATTAAAAACATGCTTTAAAGGCCCTGCCAGAACCTCTCTGAGCTCTTTCAATACCCTAGGATCTATCCCATCCATTCCCTTAGCCTTGTCTACTTTCAGTGTTTCAAGCATGATAGACGTGCAAAAACATGAGATCAAGACTCTTCGACACCTTAGACCCATGCTGGACCCTGATAACTTCCGTACAATATTCCAAGCTCTAGTCACACCCCACTTCGACTACACAAATATTGTACTCCACGGCCTCCCCAAGAACTCATTGAACCCGCTCCAATTAGCAATGAATGCTGCCGCACGTGTCCTGTGCGGGATACCTAGGAGCGATCACATATCCCCTATACTAAGAGAGCTACATTGGTTTCCGGTAAGCTGTAGGATAGAGTACAAAGCCTTCCTAATGACGTTCAAGGCCTTAAATAACATATCGCCCTCATCAATCTCAACGCTTCTTACCCAAACCCCCCAGCAACAGACCTAAGAGAGTACTGGCTGACAATACGCTAATCATCCCAAAAATAACCACAAAATGGGCACAATCAACCAACAAATGCATTTATATCCTTTGCCCCCAGGGCCTGGAACAATCTTCCTCCCCACATAAGAGCAATCAGAGATCTTATGCAGTTTAGAAAAGCAATCAAACACCACCTATTCCTTATGCACTATTCACAACACAGCTACCCCACCACACCTCCCTCCTCTCTACCCAATATATCACTTTAACTTCATAACCCACAAGAGACAACTGACAGGTCATGTAATATAGCCTTCACTAGACACACCCTGCTTTCCTACAATCGCTCTGATTAACTGAATATTCCTAAGAACAATGAGGGATTGATGTGATAACATCCAAATTGTAAATAGTTTCCCCCAGTTTTATGTAAACTCTGATTGCCTTTGCTGTCATTGAGTCATTTGTTATCTGTAAACCGCACTGATTGAAAAGAGCGCGGTATAAAAGAAATTTTAAATTAATTAATTAATTAACTAGGCTCAACCTTATAAAACCACCCTCCAAGAGTCTAAGTTGATACCTGAGGCAATGGAACATAAAGGGTCCGATTCTGAAATGCGGGTTGCGGGGCTGCATGTCCTGGCAGGATGTGCAACCCTGCAAGCCATCGGGGCCCGATTCCCCCTCTGGCTCTCCCTGCATGTCCTATACATCAGGACGCAGAGAGCCAGCAAGGAATGGAATCGGGGCGGGGCGGAACAGGAGTGGGCCAGCCTAGCAGGACATACAGGGCTGATTCAGGTGGAAAAAGCAGAGAAAACCTGGTGATCAGGCCCAGGGACCTTCCTCCTCCTCAGGCCGAGGCCGGGGCCGGGGGGGTCCCCACCGCCAATCCAGGCCACGGCAGCCAGTCTTGGGTTGGGCAGAGGGGAAAAACAGGCCCGAGGACGCCAGAGTCGGGGGTGCCTGCGGAGAGGACATCCCCGCAGTTGGCAGGGGAACACCGGGCTGTCCTCTGGCCCAATTCTGGCTACCACGGGAACATTTTGTCCCTGCAGCTCAGAATCAGGTGCAAATGAGCCCGTCTTACCCCGTCAGAAGGAGCATAGGTGGGAAAAACAGGATTTGCAGTTTGGCTTCCCTGGTTCTTAGACGCCTGCTCTAACCACTAGAGCACGCCCCTATTCCATTGCTGATTTTGCAACAGAATAATGTAACCTTGCAAAATTGTATATATACATTGTGTTAACAGATTTTAGCAGATGTTAAAGCCTTTGCCTGGCCTGTCTCCTCCCACTGACATATGTCTTTCTGCTTGCGGAAAGCTCTTATGACTGCCTGCTATCTCTTGTAATGATAAGCCCATCACGGTTTTGTTTCTTTTAATCTAATAGAGGGCTTCAAGAATGGCAGCAAAAACATTCTGGTGAAATTATTTAACGCGTCCATTGTATATTAGTAAATGGCCCTTTGTAAAAATGTAGGAATACTGCAATCACAACACCAAACAGTCCCTAACAGATATACTACATGAACCTCCTCAAAGGACCATCTGCCTTATCAGATTAGCTGCAAAATATATCATCTGAATTCATGAAGCTATAAAGGAATTTTTGCCTGTAAAGGCCTTTTTATGCATGTGAAAGAGCTTTTAGAAAATTACCCCTGCTGTTAAATGCATGAAAGTGCAGTCTGTCTGACTGAGGTAGCAAAGTATTTCATGAATTAGTTCTCGTCTGCTTCTCTGCCATGATGGGGGTTAGAGTGTATTTTCTTTGTATTCTGTTTCTTAATTTATAAATTGTTTTGCAGATTATCCTTTTCCTATATGCATTGTGGATGTATTTTGTTAAAAAATCCCAATTTAAAAAGAACCAAAAACATGTGTTTTGGCGGTGGGCAGCTGCCCATATGTTAAGGCGGTATAGAAATACTGTTAAATAAATATGTTAGTGTTCACTGCAGCCAGTTCCCGCATGCTATAACACACATTAACTAGGCCCCTTTATGTCTTTATACAAGCTGCTAAAAATAAGAATCTACTTGGCTTTTGCACATAGGCAGCCTGTTACAAAATTGCCCTCGAAGGAAAGAAATGCATTTTGTTTCCATTGCTTGCAGATGGCTGGCCACAAACTTAGAATTTTTGGGGAACACTATTGTGCTGCTGACTGCTGTACTTGCTGTGGATGGCAAAAACCATCTTAGTCCAGGAATTGTGGGCTTTTCCGTATCCTATGCCCTTCAGGTACAGAAAATGTGTAATTCCTCTTTTCAGTTCAAGCTTTCACTATTGAATGCCGGAATGGTAAAGATTACTACTTTTATCTAGAGGAAATCCTACATAGTACATGTATTAGTTAAAATAAGAAAAAAGAGATACGTTTTTATTGGGTCCATTTTTTTAACTTTGTGGTCAGCGTCTCTTTTAAACGCTGACACTGAAATATCCAGATATGGCCGAGACCACCAGATAATGGCAATATTCAAAGCTATTGTGCTGTGCTAAGCTGTGCAGATAGTTATCCTAATACTAGCAGTGAAAATCACAGTTATCTGGATAAGTTGGCATGCTGCCTTGACTCCGCCCCTAGACCGCTCTGGAACTATCCGGGTAGAACTGGAACATTCTCTAATGACTTTCAGAAGCATTATCTGGATAACGAGGGAGGAGTGGCCCGGTGGTTGGGGCACGTTACCTCAGGCTGGGGGCTCAAATCCTACTAGAGGACAGCAGCCTTGGGCCAGAAGGACTGGGGTTTCTAGTCCCACAGGAGCTCCTTGTGGTCTTGGGCAAGCCACTTAACCCTCCATTGCCCATGTTCCCTGTAAGTATTAGTGTATGTGTCTCATATCCCCACGTGTTAAATGTATCCCCCAATTGTGTTGTGACCGCTTTGATTGAAGGATAAGGCGGTATACAAAACTGTCTAAATAAATAAATAAATAACACCCTGTTCAATGTAATTTCAGTTTGTTCAATGTAAACCACCTTGATATCATGAAAGGCAGTATATAAAAAATGATAAATAGTTTTAAATATTGGGTCCTATATTTTTAAAGTTTATGTCTGTTTTTATGTTTATTTTTTAACTTTCTATATTGCCCTTTATGCATGCATGCATCAAAGCAGTTTAGAAGTATAAAGAGTAAGCAGACTTCTGTGCCAGATTGCTCAACAACCGTACGGACTTACTCTACGCCAAAAGCCATCGCAAAAAAGTAGGCCCTCAAGTTTAGCTTAAAATTTTTGTGGGATCTCTCTAGTCTAAGATATTGTGGAGAACATTCTACTGCAAAGGCACTAAATGTAGAAAGGAGAATCCTCAGTGCAACTAAGTCTTTCACACAATGGTGGTATTACTAGTAATCTATCTGTTTGTAAACATAATACCCGAGTAGGTTCATAGAGTATGAGGCTGTCAGACCCAATGGCAATCTTCGACTCAGGATCTTAAATGTCAGGAACAGTATTTTAAACTTGAATTGACAGAATATCGGCAACAAATGAGCCTCCAGAAATAAAAGTGTAATATGGCCTGATTTTTAAAAATACAAGTATTGGTGCTGAATTTTGCTGTCTGAAGCCTTTTAAGTAATGAAGCTCACAACACAGTTCATTCCGGTAATGAATGAGTGAACTAATATCAGTGATGCTTCTTTATCAACAAAGAAGTGGATGGATCTACTGTAATTCATCCCAGATGAAAGAAAAATGTTTTAACTACAGATGCAACTGGTATGTCCCTGGTGGTTCGTAATGTGGAACCCTGCATCATGTAATTGTAGTTTGAGTTGTTCTTTCTTAGATGCATAACTCTGGTACCTAAGAAAGTCCATATGGCAGATGAAATTTAATGTGGACAAGTGTAAAGTTATGCACCTGGGAAAGAAAAGCCCAAACTACGGTTGCATGATGCAAGGTTCCACGTTAGGAACCACCACCCAGGAAAAAGATTTAGGCGTCATTGTGGATAATACCCTTGGCCCACTGTGCAGTGGCGGGCAAGAGAGCAAATAGAATGCTAGGTATCGTAAAGAAAGCAATGGAAAATAAAACAAAGGATATTATAATGCCTCTGTATCGTTCCATGGTGCGACCGCACCTTGAATATTGTGTGCAATTCTGGTCGCCATATCTTATATTCTTGGAATGGATATGCTGCACTAGGACGTAGACTTAAAAAAATATGGGGGACAGAGTGGAACCTCAAGGGACTCCAAAATTAATGGTGATCTTGCAGATGGTGTTGATTGCACCTGGCGTGTAAAGCATGTAGATGAAAGAAAGGGCTTGACCCAACCATAAACTATCTAAGTCCCAAGTCATGCAGCTGCTGGTGTAGCAGTTTATGATCCACTGAGTGGAAGGCCACAGTGAGATCCAGGTGCATGTTGCATATTAATCCCATGATGTCATTTCATGAGAATTCCCAGCAGGATAAAGAAGTGTGAGTAGCCAGGTATTTGGGCAGTGAGCGTGGGATCAGCATGATGCAAATTGTTTAAGGACTGTTTATGGTTTTTATTGTAATCTACCTCGATGTGCTTACACTCGAGAAGCAGTGACGCATATTTATAACTATTACTATTAAATAAAAAGCGTGTGTATGTTTTTTATTTTATTTTCAGGATTTATAGAGTTACATTAACCAGCATGTATTGCAGTTTAAATGAGAACATAATAGCAATAATAGTGAAAGATAGAATATTCCAGAAATGACAATGTGGAGAGTCTAATTGAAAAGACTCGTTTTAAGGAGACCGTGCAGTTACTTGTAGTGAAATTGGGAGTTAATGTACTTTCATGTTTAAAATCTGGAACAAAAGGATCTTGCCATTCGTTTATACAGTAGGTAGTAAACCAGGACGGGCCACAGCAGATCAGTTCTTTATGTTCAGTACCAGGGGTTGCTGAGGCCATTGTCAACATGCTTCTGTTATAACCAGTTTCTGCCATCCAAAAACCATTTCTGACATTGTGCATTCGGGATGTTTCTACTTGTAATTGTGAAGTGTGTTTATGTTGCTTCCTCTAGGTGACTGGCATCCTGAACTGGATCGTGCGCTCTTGGTCAGATGTAGAAAATAGCATTGTTGCTGTGGAAAGGGTGAGGGAGTACTCGGCAACACCAAAGGAGGTAATCACCAGCTTCTTCTCAAAAACTCCAGGCCTGGTTTTCAAAAAGGGGTTGCTCACCGGATCAGCCCTGCTGAGAGGGATATTTGGGTATGAACTAGACTGTGCCGCTGAATGCCCCCTCTAACTACTCTTGCCCTGTCAAGAGTGTGCCAGGGAAGTCCATGGCCGGGACAAGGGTGGTCCTAGCACTTATCCAGCTAGTGATGATTTTCAGTCCGTTAACCAGATAAGTGCACACATAAAGTTAGGTCAGAAAAAAAGTTGTCCTAAATTCATCAGGTCAGGTGTCCAGAGAGTAGCTGAATATCACCACTGTCTGCATAGCCGTGTCAGTCAGCGCTGGAACCAGATAATCAGCATCAGAGGATAGCCAAATCCCAGTACTGAATGTCTGCTTACAGTTTTGTCCACAGGCGTCAGGTGCTTTAAAACTGCTGAGCGCCACGGGCTGAATATTGGCCCTTCATGTCTCAGCAAAAGTTATCTTAAATATGACAAAACCAGCAGTTATTTATTTATTTTATTTATATATACAGTTTTATTTACCGCCCCTTCCAGAGATCAGGGGCAGTTTACAATAAACAGCTACACAGAACAATTACAAAGAACCATAGGAAAAACTTGAACTACGAGTATATACAAAGTAGATGCCTGGATCCTGAGCTATTATATAGGGTGCTATTGATAATATATATAACATCAATTATATAGGAGGACTGCAATCATTCTAAAGCATTTTTCTACATTGCTGTTTAATCCCGGCATGCACTGACAATTCTTTTTGTTTAGCCCAGCTCCTGCCCTACAATTCATGGGACTTGAAAGTTTACTTCTGTCAGAACATCTCTTGTAGTGATTTGAGTTTCAAAGCCTATTTGCCATATCAGTGCACATGCAAGTGGAAAGGATAATTGGTAGCAACTACTTAAAAGTTCTTAAACCTGTTCTGGAGACCCCCAGCCAAGTGGGTTTTCAGGATATCCACAATGAATGAATATGCATACAGTGGAAGTAGTGTATGCAAATCTGTCTCATCAATATTAATTGAGGATATCCTGACGGATTGGGAGCCAGCCAGGACAGATTTGGGAACCAGTAGTTCAGACAAGCCCAGATAGCTTTTCTGCAGTTATGCTTGGTGAACTCTGCTTCCTGTGTGTCTCTCCATTCTACACTCATTGCTTGTTGAATCATGGTTCCCAAAATACCTTTTCCCAATAATGCAGGCTCCCTGGGCTTTGGACATGAATGCTTTAAGTAATACATGGCCTGCTAATGGAAGGATTGAATTCAGAGGCTATGGATTAAAGTATGGAACAGGTTCTGATTTTGCTTTGAAAAATATTAACATAACAATCAACCGGCAAGAAAAGGTAAACTCATTAAAATATTTTCAAATGTTACAGTAGGCCTCTGAACTCTCATTCTGATTCTTATGTTCTTAATATTCAGTGCTCCGCAATTTCTGATTTGGAAGATAAAACATCGGGAGGTTGAGATTCAAAAACACTTATGGGGTCGGCAGCAGCTCCAACTTCTTAATTGCTTTTTTTTTTAATTGCAGCACTTTGAATGGGTAATTTGTATATAGAAATCGTTACACAAAATTATCTATCTGAAAAGATGAGATTTGAGCCATTCCAGGAGTGGCGCAATGTAGACGTATAAAGCCTGATTTTGCAGAGGTGATCTGGGTTGGTAAAGGGATGTCCCAGTAGAGATGTTCACAGTTTCTTAAGTATTTTATCAAAGGTTTGCTGAACGTGGAGCCTTTGGCAAAATATGTAAAGGGAATGGGGGAAATACACATGGGAAGGCGCATTTTACAAAGGACATCCTAGTGCAATCTGGGACTCCAAGACAGAACGTTTGGATAAAAATCAGGAACATCCAAGTTCAGGCACAATTCCACAAATGTGGAAGTGCCCGATATGGGTGTCTATGGGGTTATCTACATAGACATTCCCGGAACAGTATTCAGGACGGGGGATGCCCAAGAATAGCCTAATGGTTAGTGGTGGGTTAGGACCAAGGAAGCCTGGGTTCAAATCCCACTGCTATCATTGTGACTGTGCAGAGCCCTGCCATCTTCTTTATACCCACTGGATGTTTTACAGCCAAAAAAAAGCACTCTCTCGACTTTACAACATACATACGTTTACAAATTTCTATACCGCCAATCGCTGGATTCCTGGTAGTTCACAAGAAACCATAGACATCCATTGCAAACTAAAACTCACATTTTAGAAAGGCCACTTCTGTGATGGGGGGACATGGATTTGAAAAAATTGGTTAATCTGTCAGGTTTAAAAGAGAGGAGGTGCACATGTGAAGCCAATGTAAAATAGACTTCTCTCTGCCCCTCAAAATGGGCATAATTGTTAAAATGGGCCACGGGCAGAAGGAATTGTGGGAACGCACAGGGCCTGATAGCCACTTGTAGCAGAAGGCAGGGTCAGCATTAGAGGTGGGTGAGAGGGAAAGATCTGCTTAGCATGCCGACAGAAGGCTTAAGGGGCACATTTTAGCTTTCTTCTGTTGCCTGCTGCCACTGAGAGAAGAAAAAGTGGCGGCGGCAGGCAACGGAAGAAAGCTAAAATGCGCCCCTTAAGCCTCTGCGCCCTGTGCAGCCGGGCCTGCCTATTCGTGACAGGGACAGTTTCAGGCCTGCATGTGCATTCTCTCTGTGAAACAGGGAATTCATGTGTACATTTTGGTTACACCAAGGCCACACCCCCAACATGTCCCCATCTTCTTTTGACATGGTATGCACATCCATGTGTAAAACGAGCCTTTTCTAAAATAGCTATTTACGCGTGAATGCAATTTACACATGCAAGTAGTTGTATTGACACTTGTAAATTGTAGGGTAAAGGTAGGGTAAAGACCCATCCATTAATATACTTCTTTAAAATACTCAGTCATACTCTCTGCACTGAATCCACAAACAGAGAGAAAAAGTACTTAGCTTGACGTTGAAAAACTGGAGAAATTGTTCCGGCAGAAAACTCAAGTCCAAATCATCTGTCCCATTGTAAACTTCACGGGCGATGCTGCCGGAAACTATAATCCTCCTATATGATGAAACAAAGGGTTCACGCGACACTAATAGTGTTTCGACACTAATAGTGTTTCAAGCCGCACAACCACTTGTCAGCTCTTCCTCAGGCATGTGAACCCCCCATCTAGTAGTTCCAGTTAAATCACAAAATGAGGACGACGTCAGAAACCGTCCTCAACCAAATCAGAAAACTTTATTCCATCACAGCCACAATCCCCACCAATCTACGTCCACATTCATACCCTGCGGAGCCATAGACCCCAAACAAAAAATCCATTGCTGTTCCTTATAGTGCAGGCGGGCATGTCGATCACCACCTCTAACAGACTGGGGAACCACTTCCAAAACTCTCCAACGCAGATCCTCAAATTGATGTCTTCCCTGCTGACAATGTGCGACCCCAGGGGCCCCCTCCTGCCTCCTATTAACCCTTTGAAGGTCTACTTTAAATTTTTAATACACATTCTGCAGCCGGGTTAATTTTTGCATATTTCAGGAAAATTGTACCTGTCTTATTCAATATGTTCTAATAGTGATTTTCCTTCTGCTATGGCCATGTATTATATACCATTTGATAGGAAGATTTAGTCAGAATTTTGGATCCCGAGAGTTTTGGGCTCGGCCTGGAAAGGGTTAATCCTGGAGCGATGTTCCAACAGGCATTTTCTAATAGGTCTGATGGTGCTACCAATATACTTTAAATTACAAGGACAAAGCAGAAGATACACGACAAACGCCGTATGACAAGCAGAAAAATTTTCTGATTTGGTTGAGGACGGTTTCTGACGTCATCCTCATTTTGTGATTTAATTGGAACTACTAGATGGGGGGTTCACATGCCTGAGGAAGAGCTGACAAGTGGTTGTGCGGCTTGAAACACTATTAGTGTCGAAACACTATTAATGTCGCGTGAACCCTTTGTTTCATCATATAGGACGATTATAGCTTCCGGCAGCATCATCCGTGAAGTTTACAATGGGACAGATGATTTGAGTTTTCTGCCGGAACAATTTCTCCAGTTTTTCAACATCAGTCGAGCTAAGTACTTTTTCTCTCTGTTTGTGGATTCAATGCAGAGAGTATGACTGAGTATTTTAAAGAAGTATATTAATGGATGTGTCTTTACCCTACCTTTCGGACATATAGTTTATTTGGACACTGTTACTGACAGCAACTAGTGTTGCTTTGTCAGGTTTCGGGGCCAGTGTATGGCCATCATTAAATGATTTAAATGGAGGGCTCACTTCAAGAGAAGGAAAGTTTCTTTTCATGGTGAGCGATCCGACAAAAACTGAGAGTGTTTGTTAGTAGGTCTGAGGGGTTAGGAGTGGCCATTATTCAAAAAGGTTCTTTTGGGGATAGGGTTAGTTCCTGTGGAGTGTGGGGAATCAAGAGTTTTTTTTGGTTATTATTGAGGTTGATTTCCGGGGGGTGTCTAGTGCTGGATTGGTTCTAAATGGGCAGTGTTTGTAGTAGTTCCTAATGTACCTGGCGGTTGGCACTGGATTATAGTAATGTAGAAATCTTTTAGTCTTTCTTTATCCATACACTCATTAAGAGGCATGTTTACTAAAAGTGAGTGTATGGTAACATTATACAAATATTTATGCAAATGAGGCCCCGCACAAAGTCTCCGCACATGGCCCCGCACCCCCTTCGGCTGCCCCTTGTGTTTGTGTGTGTGTGTCATGGACATTGTTGTGCATTGGGGGGGGGTGCTTGTAGGCAGTGTGTGTCAAGAGCTGAATATATGTCTGTCATGAGTGTGTCACAGGGCTATTTGTGTGTGTGTGTGTGTGTGTGCGTGCATGCGCGCTCAGTATTTGTCGAGGCTGTGTATGTTTGTCATGGTATGAATGTTGGTGGGCTCTCTGTGTGTGTATGTGTTTCTGTATCAGGTGGTCTGTACTTGTGTACATGCATCACAGAGAGTGTCATGGAAATGTTGGGTGGTTTTTGTGTGTCAAGGGGGATTTCGGTGTGTGTGTGTGTAGGGGTATGTGCTATAGGAGAATGTCGGGGTGCAAGTATGGGTGACATGGGGTGAGCATGTGTATGTCAGGAGGTGTGTACGCACATGTGTCATAGAAGGTGTTAGGGGCTGCATGTGTGCGCACTTTTAATGCACATTAGCCGGTGAGAGCTTTAACAAACATTTATGGTGATGAGATGTAAAGCTATACAGAAGCTCATTACTTTTTAGTGCACAGAAAAATAACACAAGTGGAAATGCAAAAGTGAACACAGACCCATTAACGCAAAATACCATAAGAGGTGCAATTAAGATTTTGCAATAATGTCCATGCTAATGTGCTGACTTCAATGCTGTAAAGTAATACAAAATTAATTTGCATCTAATTAACATGAACTGTTAAGCACTAGCTAATTGATATACATTATTGGTTAATGTTAATGCACTTTAGTACATTGGCTTTAAAGTTTGCTCCAGTACACATATGGTGTAATCAGAAGGTCTGCACCTCATTACTTGTATTACAGATTGGCATAGTTGGAAGGACAGGAGCGGGGAAATCATCTCTGTTAAGACTAGTGGAAGCTGCCAAAGGACAGATCTTGATTGACGGAATAAATATTGCTGAACTGGGTCTACATGACCTCAGGAAAAAAATTACATTTATTCCTCAGGTAGGAGAGAGGTGAATGGTTCAAAGCATTTGTATGTGAAATACTGAACTCAATCTTCCTAACATGCAGGAAGGCGATAGTGCCAGAAGAGATTATATCTACAGAAGGGAACAAAGGGGATCAAGGTGAGGCTTACTGTCAACTGATAACCTGTGACCGTTCTGTTCTCTTGTATATTCCAGGACCCGGTTTTGTTTTCTGGCTCTTTGAGACTAAACGTGGATCCCTTCAATAGGCATTCTGATGAAGACGTGTGGAGGGCTTTGGAACTGGCCCTGCTGAAGGATTTTGTGTCAGACCTGCCTGGGCAACTGAACTATGAGTGTTCTGAAAGAGGGGAAAATCTCAGGTGAAATAATGCAAATCTTGTACAGTAAGACTGAAAAACAAAAACTCAGGTCTTAGGATAAAGGACATCTTAGTGTCTAGTTGGAGTGGAGGAGTAGCCTAGTATCCAAGAGATAGGGGTTCAATTCCCACTGCTACCCCTTCTGATCTTGGGCACCATTGCCTCAGAAGAAAAGACCTGGCAATCTTCTTCCGGTCATACCTCGCTAAGAAAACCGGGGGGCTGCTGGGTCACCAGGAGTCAGCATTGACTTGATGGCACTTAAAAAAGTGTCTAGTCATCCAACTGCACTCACTCAATCAGCCAAGTACTTTGATCTGCAAACCATTTTCAACCATAACACACAGTTGTAAGCACCTAAAAGGGCTTTTATAAAATTAGGTTACACCTAAAAATACGTACAGGGCAACCGGGTCATACTTAATAGTAGGCATGCTCAGGAGTGGAGTCTGGGTGGAGCATAGGCAGATTCACGATTTACATGATATTTTATAAAATGCGCCTTTCTGTGTAAAGTGCACACTAGCATTTACACCTGCTTGAGAGTAGACTTAATGTCCACGCCTGCAATCTAGGCAATATTTATGCAGGATTTGTGCTAATATTTCATAAAGACACATGGGTGTGTCCACAAGCCATTTTATTCAGCATTACCACACTATCTATCAGATACTTATTCCATAGGATCCGGGTTGCCTGCTTCGTTCCCAAAGCCACACTCATCTTACAGTTCCAATTAGCAATGTCACCCGTCCTGAGTCCACGCGGCTCTTGGCATTTTATTTTTTTGCCCTAGCTCTTTGAAATTCACTACTCTTATACATACATCAAGATAACTCATTGAAATTATTCAAGGAGGATCTGAAAACATATTTTTTTCAGATGAGCTTTGGGTTCTCTGTAGGGAGATGGACCCTGGAAATGCTCCCTGCACTGTTCTCTTACCCTTCTGCTCTTCTGGTTCCCAGTATATGTTTACGTGTGTTGTCGGTTTTAAATTTATTGGCATTCATTCTTGCTTTGTAAACCGCTTTGTCGCTAACTGCTAAAGGCAGTATATCAAACATTCAATAAATCATGCTAATGCGTGCACCAGTAGCGTATGATTGGGCCACCATATTAGCATGGAGGCCCACGCATCTCTCCACCTGCCAATAGTGCAACGCTAACCCACAGCACCACTCTAACCTGCACGCAGGTTCACTTAACACCACCCATTGCAGTGGTATTAGGGACACCTGCCTCAGTGGTAACAGGCGCGATTAACGTATGCCCAGAATTCCCACACATCCGCAATGTGCTGTCACCACCCACATTATACCCCTAACCTGTCAATTCTCTGCCCAATTATGTGCTAACTGGTTAGAGTGGGACTTTTAGCATGGTGCCCTTAGCATGCACCAAACCTTGGATCACTGGTTAGCACACCTTAGTAAACATAAGCTAAAAACAGGCACCTTCCTGACCTATTAAACTACATACCGTGTTATAAAATTACTTCCTTAGAGTAATTTTACAATTGTCTGCATTCGTGAAATGTATGCCTGTGCTTTTCACTATGTAGACTCCGCCAGATTTTAAAAGCCAAAGCATGCACATTTAATCTCTCACATTAACGAAGGCAGCATCACAAAAACAACTTCACTACACCTCTCCGGTGATAATGGCTATGTTTTGACATTCATCCAATTTAGAACATGCCATCTTGCTGTGCATTTAAACACAGGTAATGAGCTGATTTACATCATTAAGGAGCTCTACCTAGTTATGCATAGATGTTGTTCCAAAGTTTGTGATAGCTAAATAACGCACGCTAAAATGTAAAATAATGCTCACAAAACTTTCAGTATTAATGAAAGAGCCCAGGCGCTGCACACCTCAAACACACAAAGAACACCCTTGATGGAAGAAGCAATGTCTTCAGTCAATCCTCACAGACCCCATGGGAGAATGTGGAGGCACATCCGCAGCCAGCACATAATAGCTCAGCCCCTGAAAAACGGTGCAAGACACGGGTTACAGAGGATGAGCTATTCAGACAATAAAAAAAAAGGTAGAAAAACCCCCCTTGGTTTTGGTTTAGTTATTTGAAAATGCCAGCTTTGGAAATCTGCATGTGCAGTATCTCTGATATCGCTGTACGTATCTTTGTACAGTACAGGAGGAAATGCACTTACATTTCTAGTTCTCCAGTGCTGCACTATAGCTTCTTGAGGTTTCTAGTTCGGGCTTCATCTACACATTTCTTTTTCTAACAATGTGGCCATTTATTCTGTATTTGGCAAGTCACTGTCCATATATTGCATTTGCAACCAAGATGAGGTATTCTGTGAGCGTGTAGTTTTTGTGTAGGGATTTGCAGCAGACCAGCTTGTTCTCTTTTCCCAACAAGAGGGGCATCCTAAGGACTGGTATAATATTTGCAAAGCTGCCTTTTCATAGACACTGTGGCCGGTTGCAGGGAGTGTAGCTATTGTGGCAGCAGGTCCTTCAATAATCATTCTAAGGGATTAAGGACAACACTGCTTTGGATATTGGAACCTCTATTGCGAGGAAAAAAGCACCCCCTGTTCTTTCTTGTTGCGCTGTGCAGTGTTTGGATGAGCTCCCTGAAGAAGCCGGTTGGCGAAACACCTGGTGTCGGGGATCCAGTGTCGCTGCCATGAAAGATGCGGTCTCTTTGAAGTTGCCGTGGAGGTTTCTTTGAGGTTTTGTGAAGTGCTTCCTGCTGTGTTTAGCTGCCTTTCCTTGCTGCCTTTAAGCAAAGTTTCTTCAGTCATTATTTTTGATGCTGGATGACGTTGGTTTTCTAATTCAGCTACATTGGCTTACTAGTGTACCAGCAGTTTTTGGGGTTTCATTTGAGCTTTTTGAGTTGAGTTTTGGCTCTGTACCCAAGTAATGAGGGTTTTTTGACCACTGAAGTCATTTAGAGCTTTGTCGATTATTAGGCATTGATGTGTGTGCCATTCGACTTACTCATCCTCTCTGCTCTAGTTGGCAGGAGAGTTGGCTGAGGTCATTTTTCCTCTATTACAGCTGGCATTGCTTCTAACTTTCCTGTTTTAGATTGATGTTGTTATAGTGCAGTATCCGAGAATTATTTTTTATTGCTTCTTTGTAATTTTTGTTTTTGTATCTTTACTTTTCTCTTTTGATTTTTGTTGGGGGTTTTTGTTCTATTGTTTTTTCATGTCAGGGGGCAGTTCATATATAGCTGGTTTTGACCTTCAACCTGTATCCCCTAAATGAAATAAGGGATAAACATGTATCTTTTTGTCACACCCAGATCACACCCCCATGTAACTTGGACGTGATCAGGGCACACACGTGCAAGACCCTTCTAAACTGGCTGTTCCTTATCATCCCTCCTGTCCTGCCCCGCACCTCTGGGTAATGTACCTCTTCCAGCAGCTTGGAGACTGAGCATGTCATCTTTTTGATGACACCAGCCTACTTATGCAGCTGGCACCACCTACTAGCCCCCGTATGCTCAGTCTCCAAGCAGCTGGAGGAGGTAGTGAGCCAAGGTGCTAGACTCACTGAAGGAACAGCTAAGGAGATAGCTTAGGGTTTTGCTTGGGGTTATTTTTGTCTTAGCCCATTAATTTTATTCTTTTTTATATTAAAACAAAAAAAAAAGGGAAGAAGGAGAACAGCTCTGCTGCCGGGGTAAAGTGACCCCCCCCCACCCCCCCACATCCAGTGCTGGTGAAGGAGGAAGCTTCAAGGGTGGTGAAAGATACAGGCAGAGCAGAATCAGCTCCCAAAACCGTTACCGGATGAAGAGTCTGCATGGTCTGCAGGAGCCGGAGGCGGCGTTTCCAGGTCTTCGCCTTGTCACCAAAGCCGGGAGCATGGCTGCAGGCTGCGTGGTTGAAGAAGGCCTAGCAGCTGCATGGGAAAATCATGAGTAGCTCCTGAGGGTGTCTGTACTGTGCTGGAAGGGGAGTCTAGGGGGGCTCGCCTTCGCGGGCTTTCTGTCTTGGCTGAGTGCCTCGGCTTAAGGGAAAATTAGTTTGTTCGGTTGGATTCGATTGTTAGTGCAAAAAAGGAACAAAAGAAATCAAAGCCAGAGGTTTTTTCTCTTTACTGAGATTTCAGTGGCTCTTGAAATTCTCTTAAGTTTTTATTATTTCTTTCTTCTTCCTTTTGAGTTGGGGGGTTGCTGCCTTCTCAACCCATGGTTTCCAGTTACGTTGGCAGGTAGCCAGCTGACTATGTCCACGAGACCACAGTGCCTGGTATGCAGAGCTTGGAGAGGGGCACTCTCAGAGACGGGCGTCTGCTGCGGTTGTGAGGAGGCGGCGGCCCAATCCATGGAGCAGGTCTTGCATGAGGGCGCAAAGCAGGAGAGTAATTCCTCTGGGGCGCAGGAGGACCGAGTGGAGAGTGGGGTCACAGGGATCATGCCTCCAACTGCTAGAGCCAGCAAGTGGGCTCCCGGCCTCACCTGGGCCCTCCACATCTCAGGCCCTTGGGGACGGAGGGGCCCAGGTGTTTTTTCTCCCAAATTTGTCTTGTTGATGCATAAGGCATTCGGTATGCACTAGCAAGGAGCGAACAGTCAGTTTTTGGTGCAAGAACATGGCTGGAAAAGATTAGCGGCCTCAAAGGAGAAGGAGCCTGCGGTAAAGCAGGCTAGACCTTCAGAGGACTGGAGGGAGCAGTCGTCATTGTCTGACGTTGGTGACGGTAAGGACCCAGATGTGGAGTTAGAGGTGGAAGGTGAAGAGCTAGAAGAAGGAGAGATCTCACAAGAGGAACAGGCACATATTGTACGACTATTCTGCTGGGAAGAGTTGCCATTACTTATTGCGGAGTCCTTGAAGGCCCTGAATATGCCTGCAGAGTACTCCCAGTGGAAGAAGAGGCGTTAGAGAGGACCCACTACTCCAGGCGCTACAGAAGACACAAAAGGTTTTTCTGGTGCATAGAGTGGTCAAGTAGATGATACAGGATGAGTGGGATCTACCAGAAGCCGGACTCAGGGGGGGGGGGGGATACGGACGATGCCTTGCCTGTAACTACTTCTGGAGCAGGAGCAAGAGGCGCTCCAATCTCTGAGAGTAGACACGGCGATGTCAGCAATGACTAAGACAACAACCATTCCAGTAGAAGATAGTAAGGAGCTTAAGGGTGACCAGGATAGGAAATGGGACACCTTGTTAAAGCAGGCCTTTGATATTAATGCCATCTCATTGCAGGCTTCCATTTGTGAGGCCTGGGTGGCTAGGGCCTGCCTACGCTGATCGCAACGTGTTCTGGAACCAGAGAATGTGACCATGGACCCAGCAGGGGAGGCAGCCAAATTGGATTCGGGAGTCACATACCTCGCCAATGCCTGCTAAAATCTTACTAGAAGTCTGTCCAAGAGTATGGCCTCGGTGATTGCAGTGTGCCACTATCTTTGGTTACAAAATTTGGCGGGTGGACAGTTCCTCTAAGGCCCAGCTTAGCAAGCTTCCATTCAAGGGAAGCTCCTGTTCAGAGAGGAGTTGGACAAGTTGTTGAAGGACATGGGGGAATCCAAGGGTGGAAGACTTCCCGAGGATAGCAGAAGCAGAGTCGCAATGCGCAGCCAGCACAGGGTCAGCTGCAGAACTGTAGGTGTTTTCGTACAGTCCATTTTGCCCCTTTTCAGAAGGGAGGTTTTTGAGGAGCCGAGAGGGGGTCCAGCCCCTCCACCTCCTTGGAGCCAAAAAAAAGTGCAATGAAGCAAGGGGGGTCTAGGCAGTGGTGCAGCCTGTGGGAGGTCAATTGCAGGAATTCTACCCTGCCTGGGTCCAGATCATGTCCGACCAATGGGTTTTGGAAGTCATTTGGGCAGGCTACATGTTGGAGTTTGCGCACCCGGTAAGCCAGTCCTTTGTTCAGTTCCCCTGCAGGTCACAAAGCAAGGCAGTGGCAGTAGAAGGCACCCTGACAAGGCTTTGGCAGTTAGGGGCCATGGTGCCCATTCCCAAAGACCTGTGCGGCTCCAGGCGGTATTCCATTTATTTTGTGGTACCCAAAAAGGAGGGCTCCTTCCAGCCAATTCTGGACCTCAAGTGGGTGAACCATTATCTGCGGGTCCCGCATTTTCACATAGAAATGTTGCAGTCTGTCATAGTGGCAGTGAGAAGTGGAGAGTTCTTGTTGTCCCTAGATCTCATGGAGGCATATTTACACATTCCCAACCATCCAGACCATCAGCAGTATCTCAGGTTTGCGGTGCCTATGGGGCATTTCCAGTTTTAGGCATTGTCTTTTGGCTTGGCGACAGCTCCCCACACCTTCACCAAGGTCATGGTGGTGGTAGCAGCGACCCTCCACAAGGAGGGGGTCCTGGTACACTCATACCTCGATGACTGGCTAATTCAAGTAAAGTCCAGGGATAAGAGCGAACAAGCAATGGCAAGAGTAGTCGAGTTTCTACAAAGTCTCGGTTGGATGATCAATAATGGCAAGAGTCATTTGGTTCCATTTCAGGAGCTTGAGTATCTGGGAGCATGCTTCGACACCCGCGTAGGGAAAGTGTCCCTGCCAAGTCATCGGGTTCAGAAATTGCAAAGGCTGGTAGGGCAGTTTCTGGATATGGCAGAGCCGATGGCCTGGCATTACGTGCAGGTACTGGGAACTATGGCGGCAATGCTTGAGCTCATGCCATGGGCCAGAGCACACATGCAACCCTTGCAGAGGGTGCTGCTCCACCGGTGGTCCCACCAGAGACATCCCTTTTCAGAGAAGCTCCCTTGTCCTCAAGGGACCAAGAGAGCACTTGGGTGGTGGCTCATCCTGGAGAATTTGAAAAAGGGAATGCCCCTTGAGTCCCCACAGTGGATCCCTCTGATGACAGATGTCAATCTGGGGGGCTGGGGAGCCCACTGCAAGGGACACATTGTGCAGGGACAGTGGAGTCTGCAGGAAGCCCTTTGATTGATCAAATTGGAGATGCAGGCAGTGACTCTGGCGCTGCTGAGCTTCCATCCATGGTTGAAGGGAAAGGCGGTCCGCGTCTTCTCTGACAATGCAATCATGGTATCATACATCAACTGCTAGGGAGGCACAGGCAGCCTGTCCCTGGAGGAGGAAGCCGAAATGCTGATGTCTTGGGCAGAAAGCCATTTCCTAGCATTGTCGGCTGCACACATATTGGGAGTCGACAATGTGACAGCAGACTACCTGTTGGATGTGTGTGGATCCGGGCGAGTGGGTGCTCGCCCAAGAAATGTTCTCATAGGTGGTGAGCAGACGGGGCATCATACTTATCAAGGATCTGATGGTGACATTCGAGATGGCCAAAGCAAGTTGATTTTTCAGCAGGAGGCGAGAATGAATGGCGGAGGGCTTAGATGCCCTGGTTCAGAAGTGGCTTGAGGAGAGAATACTCTACGTTTTTCCTCTATGGGCACTCATAGACCGTGTCGTGCAGCAGATCGAAGCTCACCAGGGGCAAGTCATCCTGATTGCCCCAGATTGGCCAAGGCGCCTGTGGTACGCGAACCGGGTGCAGCTAATGGCAGAGCGACCATGGAGGTTGCTGGCACAAGATGACCTGCTGACTCGGGGGCTGGTGCCGGTGCATATGCCTCAGGTGGATCGTTTCTCACTTACTGCATGGCACTTGAAAGGGTGCAGTTGTTAAAGAATGACTACTTGGGGGCGGTGATCACCTCTTTGCTGAAGGCCAGAAAGATCTACCTCCCTTTCATACAGGGCCGGCCCGTCCATTGAGCAAGAATGTTTTTTGCACAGGGCCCCTTGTTTCAGGGGGCCCCGCGCAAAAAACATTCTACATTAGCCCACGTAGATTTTTAAAAAAAACCGGCTGCTGCTGCTGCCGCCGTGGCAGCGGCAGAATCAAACGTCAACGCCGCAGGGCCCCGACTGCCCGGCAGAACCTCCCTAGAGCATCAGCTCCCAAATCCCTCCCAAAGCGCGGGCTTTCAGAGCCACGAGAGCTTCTCTGACCTCTTGCAGCTCTGTTAATCCCACCGGGGCTGATGGGAAATCCCATCAGCCCCGGCAAGATTAACAGAGCCGCGAGAAGAAAGGGAAACTCTCGCGGCTCTGAAAGCCCGTGCTTTGGGAGGAATTCGGGAGCTGATGCTCTAGGAAGGTTCTGCCGGGCAGTCGGGGCCCCGCGGCATTGACGTTTGATTCTGCCGCTGCCACGGCAGCAGCAGCAGCCGGTTTTCTTTTTTAATCTATCTGGGCTGGTGGGGGGAGGGGGTTAGGACTGGTAATGGGCTATGGTGGGGGTTAGGACTACTAATGAGCTAGGGGGGAGACTAAGACTGGAAGTGGGCTGATGGGGGGAGGGGGTTAGGACTGGTAATGGGCTCTGGGGGGGGTTAGGACTACTAATGAGCTATGGGGGGACTAAGACTGGAAGTGGGCTGATGGGGGGAGAGGGTTAGGACTACTAATGAGCTATGGCGGGGGACTGAGACTGGAAGTGGGCTGATGGGGGGAGGGGGTTAGGACTGGTAATGGGCTATGGGGGAACTAAGACTGGAAGTGGGCTGATGAGGGGAGGGGGGTTAGGACTGATAATGGGCTATGGGGGGTAAGGACTACTAATGGGCTATGGGGGGGCTAAGACTGGAAATGGGCTGATGGGGGGTTAGGATGTAATGGGCTATGGGGGGGGGTTAGGATGTAATGGGCTATGGGGGGGCTAAGACTGGAAATTGGCTGATGGGGGGGTAGGACTGGTAATGGGCTATGGGGGGGCTAGCACAGGAAATGTGCTGATGGGGGGGTTAGGACTGGTAATGGGCTATGGGCTTGCTAAGACTGGAAATGGGCTGATGGGGGGGGGTTAGGACTGGTAATAGGCTATGGGGGGGCTAGGACTGGAAATGGGCTGATGGGGGGGTTAGGACTGGTAATGGGCTGTGGGGGGGCTAAGACAAAATGGGGTGATGGGGGCTTAGGACTGGAAGTGGGCTGATGGGGGGCTTAGGACTGGTAATGGGTTATGGGGGGCTTAGGACTGGTAATGGGCTATGGGGGGGCTAGGGCTGGTAATGGGCTGGGGTGTTGCTAGGACTGGAAATGGGCTGAGTGGAAGGGGGCTTGAACTGCAAATAGCTGATGGGGACGGAGGCTTGGAATGGAAATGGGCTGTGAGGGGAGGGAGCTAGGACTGGAAATGGGCTGAGTGGAAGGGGGCTTGAACTGCAAATAGCTTATGGGGACGGAGGCTTGGAATGGAAATGGGCTGTGAGGGGAGGGAGCTAGGACTGGAAATGGGCGGAGTGAGGGGGGCTAGGACAGGAAATGGGCTGATGGAGGGCTAGGATAGGACTGGAAATGGGCTGTTGGGGGGCTTGGATTGAAATGGACTCATGCAGGGGTTAGAACTGGAAGTAGGCTCATGGGGTCTTGGATTGGAAATGGGCTGAATGGAGGGGAGCTAGGATTTGACATGGGCTGATGGTGGGGCTAGGAAAGGAGTAGAAATGGGCTGATGGGGGGCTGGAATTGGAAATGAGCTGATGGAGGGACTCAGATGGGGGAGCTAGGACTGGAAATAGGCTGATGGTGGGGCTAGGATAGGACTAGAAATGGGCTTATGGGGGGGCTAGGACTGGAAATGGGCTGATGCGTGGACTAGAAGGGAGCAGATGCTGGGTGAGGCTGGAACTAGAAGGGAGCTGATGTTGGGGGAGGATTAGAATGGGATAGAGCTGGGAGAGTAGAAAAATATTTTGTGTGGGAGGGAAGACAAATCTACAATTGGCCGGATATTGGGAGAGTAAGTGGGGATTGAGGATGGAGGGCTAAAATTTGAGTGGATGAAATAGGAATGAGGAAAGAGCAAAAGGAGAAAGATTAGTATGTTAAAGCAGATGTAGAGAGAGAATGGAAAAAAACTAGAAGAGTGAAGAAAGGACAAATGGACAACAGATGATGGAGAGTTAGCAGAAGACACGAAGAAACCAGAAGAAAGTGGCTGGAGCAATTGCAACTGAAAAAAAATGCACAAAAGGTAGAAAAATATCTCTTTATTGAATTTAACAACTGAAATATGCCAGCTCTGGGAAATGTGCATCATTAACGTCTGTGCTTTGTTTAGTACAAGAGGAAATTAATTTATAGTTTTATTTCTACAGTGTTCTTGGGCTTTTGGGGTTCCCAGTTTAATTATTGTCTTCCTGTTTCTAAATTGTGACTCCTTGTTTGGTGATGGTCTATGTTCTACATGTGTAACTGAGCTGAGGTATTCTGTTTATGTAATTCCTATTTGACATTGCCACTTGTTCTCTTTCCCCAGTAGGTCATGTATTGTTATTCTCTGAAATGTATTGGTTTAATATTTTCAGTGTAGCCTTTTGATAGGTAGGGTCTTGTGTTTTGTGAGTCCTGGTAGTGCTGTTATGATACGGCAGGTTTGCTATGGGTTCTAAATGGGCAGTGTTTGTAGTAGTTCCTAATGTGCCTGGCGGTTGGCACTGGATTATAGTAATGTAGAAATCTTTTAGTCTTTCTTTATCCATACACTCATTAAGAGGCATGTTTACTAAAAGTTAGTGTAAGGTAACATTATGTAAATATTTATGCAAATGAGGTCCCTTATGCAAATGAGGCCCCGCACCGAGTCTCCGCACATGGCCCCGCACCCCCCTTGGGCCGCCCTTGCTTTCATACATACGCATATGGTGCATATTTGAGAATGGGCTTCAGGCCAATTTCGCAGGTCCCTCCCGTCGATAGAATTGCTCTGTTATATCCTAAAGGTGCAGGACAGGACTGGAGGGATAAGGAAAGTTAAATTAGACCTTACCTGTAATTGGCATTCCTTTAGGAACCCCAGTTCAGTCCCGATTCCCTCCCATTCTGGTTAATGATTTCCGTCTCACAACCCCATTCCTGAAGACGTGTCCTTGCAGGAGACAAGGGGTCGGAAATCTTGGCATGGGCGAAGCGTCACAGAATCGTCAGTTGAGGCGACCAGGAGGGCAGGAGTGCTGTTGGGCTCACCTGGTTTTGTTGTTGGTAGCCCTTTTTTCAGAGTTCTACAAGTAAGCCTCCTCCATGGGGGGAGGGGGGGACAGCGGAGTCCTTTCCATAATGGGCGGGGGCACAAGGTTGTTTTTTTGGTTATTGCATTACTTATTTGTTGCTCCTCTGAGTCTGCTTTGTCAATAGGTACTGGGGCTGGTAGGCAATACCAGCTGCATAAGTACACTGATGCCAGCAAAAGATGACAGGCTCAGTCTCCAAACTGCTGGAAGAGGTACACTACCCAGAGGTGCAGGACTGGAGTGGAGTTCCTCAAGGAACGCCAATTGGAATAAGGTCTAATTTAACTTTTGTGCATGGATGTAGTTTGCATGTGCGTGTGCTGGTACATCCATGTGCAAAACATCTATAGGGCTTCTAAAACAACCCCTATGTTGTCTTTATAAAATGCCAATGGTAAATACTAACTGTCGAAAAGTGTAGCATATAAAGTCTAATTAGAATCCAAATAATACAGTTTATGGTATTACCTCTACAGAACTTACAACAAATATACACTATTTCAATTTCTTTCACTACACAAAAAAATCTATTTAAAAAATATATACATTTGAAACAAAATTACTTAATCACAAAAGTCTAATCTGTAAAATATTTTTGATACAGAGTTTGATATAAATATGAAAAGGTCATGTGTACTTCTAGATGAATTTGTCTTGGAAGAAGGAAGTGGGTGTATAAAGGGTACGCTTCTTGGGTGGTTTTAAATGAAACAAGTTTTAGGGCCACATTAAACTTAAGTGCTCTTTGGTGGGAAAGGGGGAGAGTATTTTGGACTTTTTCATTTTTTAGTATGCAGTCTTTACCAACTTTTCTTAATAGACTAAAGGATGAGCAGTGATGAAAGTGGAAATAATGCCAAACAGGGATATTGGTAAGCATCAATTTGCTTGAGCTTATCTTTATTCATGTGAAGTCACATTTTAGATAGCACGTGCATGTGAGACATTTTGCAGACTTAGACATGTGGCTGCTGCTAGTTAACTACAGAGGGCGCTATTTTGGACTCATTTCAGTTTGGAGAGAGAAATAAACTAGATACGATAAAAGAGGATAACCCTCTTCAGGGCTGGCCGAAATGCACTCTTAAAATTTTTAAAAAAAAACTACATATGGCAGGAAGTCGGCATAATCCAAACATGGAGAACTGTGGGCGCACATATGCATTCCCTATATGAAATGGGAAATACATATGTAGATTTTAGGCCCGACACCAGCATGCCAAGAACATGTCCACGACCACATACTAAGAACATCCACATGTAAACTGGATCCTTTCTAACTTGGTCATTTGCATGTGGATGCAATTTACAAGTGTATGTGCCAAATTATACACATGCAACAGGGCATCTAAAATATCCCCCTTCTTATTTTATTACATGGTGCATTATAGATTATTTAGACATTTCTTTTGCTATCAATATTTAATAAGCATTAATTTTGACATTTGATATTTAGTCAGCGCATGTTTTTTATATTGAATTCGATATAGAATTTTGTGATTCTGTTTCAAATTTATATAAAATTTTATAAACTAAATTTTTGTGTAGCTAAAGATAAAAAAAGTAATGAATCCGAAATTTTAATTTAAGTTCTATTTTTATAAAATAGGCACGACATAGTTGCCTATGTACCTCGCTAGCTTAGGCACCTTGTTATCAAATGGCTGTTCACGGACAGGCAATTTTCAAACCGTCCACGTTAAAGGAAAATCCACTGGTCCTTTTAACCATGCACTCTGTGTCAAGTTTCAAAAGAGAATGTGTGCGTGTATCCACAGGTATTTCACCAGCTTTTGTGCGGGCACTTTTTGCATGGAAAAATAACATGCATAGAGTTAAAATTGCAGTCTACTTGCATTCATTTCCTCCCTGACCTTGACATCTGCCACACTGCAGGGGAACAATTTTCTGAAGACCACTTCACATGACTAGATCACAATGTACCTGCAGAAGTGACTTTAACAACTGCCCTCCCGAGCAGACTGTTTTACTCTTCCTGATAATCAAGGTTTTGTTTTAACTGGACTTATCTATAAAGTTAAGGCCTTCACGTCTGTGAAAAGTGCTAATTTTGACTGACTAATGGAGCAGGAATTTCACTGCCACTCCACAAATGAATGTCCAGTGGATATCCTGGCAAGATAACCAAGACAAAGGTTTTAAACTAAGCAAGGGTTCAAAACCAGCATGATGTAATGTGATCTGAACCTATTGTGGTGTCATGCCTGAACAGTTTACCATATCCTTAATTTTCTTTGCAGTGTTGGTCAAAAACATCTTATCTGTTTGGCTAGAGCGTTTCTCCAGAAGAGCAAAATAGTGGTTCTAGATGAAGCAACAGCAGGTGTAGATCTTGAAACTGATGATCTTATTCAATCAGTCATCAAAATGCAGTTTGAAGACTGCACTGTTCTAACAGTAGCACATCGCATCAATACCATAATGGATTGCACACGGTAGCTCTTTACTTTAATATCTCCAAAAATTCATTATTGCAAAATAGACTAATCTTAGCATATTCATTTAAATACAGTTCTAATGCAAGATAAGTGAAGTTGCTTACCTGTAATGGGGGTTCTCCATAGACAACAGGGAAATGCAGCAATATGTTCTGGTGATGTCACTGATAAGAGTCAGAGGGCCCAATTCTGTTCTGGACATCCTGGTCTTCTGCGCACCCGGTTGTAACTTCTAAAACAACCCCCATGTTGTCTTTATAAAATGATCCCACGGGGCACATCTAAGCCCGCAGGATCAGAATCATGTCCAGGCCTGTACAGCAGATTGGGACCCTGATTCCAGTTGGCCTGCACGTACAGGCCTTGCCCAGATAACTCAGTCAGGGCTCCTGAATGGAGCTGCGGCGCCATGGCATCCGATTGCCATGGCGCCGCAGCTCCGTTCAGTAGCCTCGATCCCCAGCCACTGGACAAAACTCTTCATTCCCCGCAGCCTGACCCCCGATCTGGCCTCCCAGGGCCAGGGTGAAGCTGCAGGGAATTATCTCTCCCCCCGCCAACCTCTTCTGAGGTCTGGGTCTGCCAACCCCCGCCGACTAGGGGAACTTGTTCCACCTCAGAGGTGGAATAAGTTCCCCATACAGTCTGCCGGCCCCAGATGTACAGGTCCGACATTGGAATCGGCCTTGTATGTCCGGGGCCGCAGACTACCCACTGCCCGCCCTAATACTGCCCCCTTCCTGCCCCTGTCTAACTTCCCATACAATGTGCGGGAAAGTTAGTCGGGGTTGGAAGAGAGTCCGAATAGCACTTGGACGTCCATCCCCCCTATTCGCGGCTCAGAATGACTCTGAGAGTGTCCAGAGCCCTCCCCCCAGCTATGAGAAGTCTTTTTGACTTCTCTGCCCCTGCATGGATTTTTCCTACTTTCCCTCTGTGAAGTGTTTTAGATAGTCTCTTCCTAGCCAAGTAATTTTTTATTTTGTGGAGAAGGTGGGAGGGAAAGCGTGGCTGCATTTCCCTGCTGTCTATAGAGAACCTCTAATACAGGTAAGTATCTTTGCTTTCTCTGTAGACAAGCAGGACAATGCAGGCACACTTCCTGGTGACTCCATTTATTTATTTTATTTATTTATTTAAAGGGTATTTATATCCCACCTTATCCTTCAATCAAGGCGGTGTACAGAGCAAACAATCAATTTGTATTGGCATTTGTGTTCTCATGTATTCTTATACTGTACGGTGGCTGTGTGTGGGTGTAAGTCAGATTGATTGGAGTGTACTATTTACAGCATGAGCTTTATACAGTGTTATGAAGGCTGCAAGCTGATTATTACAAAGGCTTCTTTTTTTTTTATTGTGGCCCAAGAGTCATACGGGTGAAGGAAGCAGAAAAATGCAGGAGTGTCTACTGTGCAAAGATCTTTTTGAGGACTATAGCTTGGATCGTAGACTGATCCAGAGCATAATGCTTGGTGAGAATATGAAGTTACGCCCACATTGCTGCTTTGCATATATCTTGGATTGGCATAGAGCACAGACTTGCCACAGAGGCTGCTTTTGGTCTGAATTGATGCGGTCTGATTGTCCCTGGAGATTCCATTTTCGATTGTATAAGGCAGAAATTGATGCAATTAGATACCCAGATTGCCAAAGTTCTCTTAGACATTGTTTGGGTTGTAGGTGACGAGCAGTTGAGATGACTTCCTGATGTCCTTAGTGACATGAAGGTGGTAAAGTGGTGCACGTTGACGGTCCAGCATGTTGAGTCGTCCAGAGGAGCATTTGGAAAGAATGTGGGCAAGATGACAGATTGGTTGATGTGGAATCTGGATACAATCTTTGGAAGGAATTTGGAATGCATGTGAAGAACTGACTGTATAGTGTGGCATTGAAGGTGCTCTTAAGGAGCAAGTGGCCTAGTGGTTGGGGGCAAGTTGCCTCAGGCCAGAGGGCTGGGGTTCAAATCCCACTGGAGGACAGCAATCTCATGCTGGAGGGACTGGGGTTTCTAGTCCCACAGCCACTCCTTGTGGCCTTGGGCAAGCCACTTAGTATTCCATTGTCTCGGGTACAAAACTAGGGACAAGGAAAATATATATCATACCTAAACATACACTGCTTTGACCTGGTGTAAAGCCTGGAGCTGACCTGGAGTGGAGGAGTAGCCTAATGGTTAGAGCACTGGCTTAGGAACCAAGAGACCAGGGTTCAATTCCCACTAGCACGCCTTGTGGCCTTGGGCAAGTCACTTAACCCTCCATTGTCTCAGAAAAATCCAAGTTATCAATGTCTCTGTTTAATGTACATTACCAAGTTTGTTACAATATGACTGATATGATAAAGCGGTATATAAGCACTGCTAAATCAAATGGCTAGAGGTGGGTAAGGAACATAGAGTCCCCATGTTGGGAGAAAGCCAGCACCAGCACACCTCATAGGCAGGTACAGTCCTCTGTGAAGAATCAAGGGCAGGATAATTCCTATAGCCTGGGAGACCAGGGGAGGGGAAGAGGACATGCAGTCCCCTTGGGAGCACGACGATTATGCGCTGAATCTCTGCCCGAGAGGGAGTTAAATTAGACTGATTAGCAGGGACTGTCTCTTACTTGTACAGTGCTACATATGCCTTGTAGCGCTATACAAATGATAAATAGTAGTAGTAAGAGCTGTAACCCAGGGGCTAAAGACAGGGAGCTTCCCTGGGATGAGGAGGTGCAAAGCTTGCAGCCTAATCAGGAGGGAATTAAACATCCTGAAGGGTTACTTGCCGGCAGTCAGCCTCTCCCTGAAGGAGATGAAAGCGGAAACCCCAGAAGGGATGCCACTTTACTTATTTATTAACAGTATTAAAATACCACTTTATCATTTCATTCAAAGTAGTTTACATTGTAACTTAGACTTGGTAATGTACATTAAAAACAGGGACATTAATGGAGGCGGAGCCTGCTGGGAAACAAGGTGGCCGCTTAATTGGTGAGCTCCGGCTGCCCTCTGGAGAATCCTATAATTAGAGTGTTGTTTTTGCCCTCCAGGATATCTAAAATCTTTTGGCTTGGTGTCCCATACCTCTGGCTAGATGGCGGGGGGAAAACCGACCAAGTTGGACTTTGCCGCGGCGGTAAATGCAGGGTCGAAAAGAGCGAAGTCTGATCCCCTCTCCCCGCAGAAGATGGCGGCCCCGCGAGAGGCAGGAGAAAGCATGAGGGAGCTTTTGACGGAGATTCGGGCGGTCAAGGACTTAGTTCTGGCGAACGGCGATGCGCTCGTACGGGTGCAGACAGAGCTCGGCGAACTGAGAGACCGTTACCAAAAACCTAACGGAGCGTTTGGAGAAGGCCGAAAACACTATCGTAGCACATAGGGAATCGCTGGCGCCATTACCCAAGCTGTGTAAACGCATGGAGCGCTTGGAGCTACAACTTGAGGATCTAAGTAACCGCAACCGGAGAAACAATATCAGGTTGGTGGGCTTGCCTGAAGGTGCTGAAGGTCCGGATATTTTCTCGTTCCTGGCAAAGTTGCTTCCCTCTCTGCTTAGCGTCAAATTTGTGGGCCCTCTTGACATCGAACGTGCTCACCGGGTTCCGACGCAACGGCCTGCAAGCGGTAAATTTCCTCGCCCGATTATCTTCTGTCTGTTACAACCACCAGCATGCCATGCAGATTCTGTCTACGGCCAAGAGTCGGGCCGCATGGGAATTTGAAGGTAACAAACTCTCCTTTTACCCGGATGTCTGTAAGGCTACCGCGGATAGGCGCCGGCAATTCCTGTCCCTAAGACCCCGACTCCAACGTCTCCAAGCAAGATTCGGCCTCTTCTATCCGGCTCGCCTGAAGATCACTCTTAACAACAGCTCCCGTGCGTTTGATGACCCCGCAGAAGCTCTCCTCTTCCTCGAGGAGCAGGAAGCCCTCCAAATGCAGTGACTGTTGGGTCTCAAATGCTGTTTAAATCTCTGCTTTCTGATGCCTTCTCTTTGCCTTGCACCTCGTTGGGTGGTGGGAGGTGATATTGTTTTTTTCAGTGCCTGCTCTCTGTCTCCCATGATTAACTTATATCTTATAGGGATTTAGTCATGGTATGGGCACTTTTCCTATTTCCACTTGTTCTCCCCCTTATTTCCCTTATTTTACACCTGTTTCTGTGGGGGTGGTCTCTCTCTAGATTCGTCTGGAGGACTTAGTGAGGGGGTAGAAATGTTTGGGTCAGTGTTGTATTGTTATTGCTGTTGATGTACCTATCCCTTCTGATGGTTGTACTTTTACTCTATGCACGGTCAGAGGACTTGGGCTGCCGGTTGTGCCCCTTGTGTTCCTATGTTGGCTCACCTTATTGATAGTCTCTGGTGGGTAATGTTCATAATAGCACCTCATTGGCCTTTGATAATCTCCTTTTTACATCTGGCCTTTCTGTTTGAAGCGATCCAGGGCTTGCAGGCTCTCCAGTATGATGTTTGCCATGCCTTCCCTTAAGATCCTCTCCCTGAATGTAAAGGGCATTAATCTTCCTGCCAAACGGAAAAAGATTCTTGCCTATTGTGCGAAGCAAGGAGCTGACCTGGTCATGCTGCAGGAAACGCACTTGTCTGTCTGCTGCTGAGACGGCAAAATTGGGCTCGGGCAAGTATATTTTAATAGCTCAGGCCCCGGCAATTGGGAAAAAAAATGGGGTGGCTATCCTGCTCAATAAGGCTATCAAGGCTCAAGCGCACTTGCTTCGTGCTGATCCGGAGGGGCGTTGGGCTTGTGCCCAAATCACAGTGGACCAGCAGTGTGTTGTGTTTGTGAATGTGTATGCGCCTAACTGTGACAACCCTGCCTTTTTTCCATCGGCTTGCGGAGGTGCTAGCTGAGTTCGCCTCGTCTCCCACAGTGATAGGTGGCGACTTCAATCTGGTATTGGACCCGCTGATTGACAGCCAACCTTGTCGAAGATCTCGGAGGAACAGAGCTGTGGAGGTTCTGGAGTCTATTATGGAAGAACAAGGCCTTGTTGATATCTGGAGAATTCTGCATCCTGATGAAAAAGACTTTACGTTTTACTCTTTTCCTCATGCGTCTCACTCTAGAATCGACTTCTTTTTAGTGTCTCGTTCCTTGGCCTCAGCTATTCTCTGCGCGGAGATCCTCAGCTCTCACGTCTCCGACCATGCCGCTATTGGGCTCACGCTGGATGTCTCTGCTTCTCCGCCTCCCTCTGGAGGATGGTTCTTCCCACGGCACCTTCTTGCGGACGACTCCTTCAGGCAATTTATCCGGCACGAAATAAAGTCATACTTTGACCTTAACCGGCGAGAGGACACTTCCGCCTGGGCGTGGTGGGAAGCTTTCAAGGCGACCATCAGGGCTAAAATTACTAGTTTTAACATCGCCCTAAAGAGGAAACTGAGAGCAGAATTACAGTCCCTTGATCAACAGATCAGGGCTGGGGAACGCTTGTTACATCGTCAGTTTAACTCCTTGGTGCTCTCCAGGCTACAGAATCTTCGCTTCCAATATAATGCAATCCTCGGCAGAGAGGTTGAGCAGCACTCTTTTGCTCAGAAGGCACGATACTACACGGAGGCGAATAAGTCAGGCAAATTGTTAGCGGCCAGTCTAAAGCCTCGGCATGAGAAAGCATATGTGGCTGCCTTGCTCAACGAGACGAAAGTCTTGAAGACGGGAAATCTGGAGATTCTTGACATTTTTAGAAACTTCTATAGCTCCTTGTATACCTCCGAAGTTGAGAGTGATTTGTGTAGTATGAGAGCGTGGTTGCAAGCTATTGATCACCCGACACTGAACCCTGACCAGGTTGCGGTCCTAGACCACCCCCTAGACCTGCGTGAACTCGAAGAGGTTGTGGCAAGCCTTCCTGGGTGCAAAGCGGCGGGGCCGGATGGAATACCAGTTGAATTTTACCAGTTGTTTGTTAAGGAACTCTCTCCATTTCTTCTGCAATATTTCCAACTTATACAAGAGTTGGACGCGGACCCCGGAGCCTTTGCAGAGGCCACAGTGGTGGTTTTGGAAAAGCCAGGAAAAGATCCGAAGTTAGTGGGTAGCTATAGACCCATATCGTTGTTGAACGCTGACTATAAGCTGTACGCAGCGGTCCTGGCCAACAGACTTAATAAAATCCTTCATCATCTCATCCATCCAGATCAATGTGGTTTTGTGTCAGGGAGATCCACCACTGACAATGCTCGCCTGTTATGTAACCTCCTGGATTTGGCAGCACAGGCTGAAGAGCCTTACATCGGGCTATCGTTGGACGCAGAAAAGGCCTTTGACAGGCTTGAGTGGCCCTTCCTTTTCCTTGTTTTGGAATGGTTTGGGATCCCGGCCAGTTTCATTAACATGATTCGCCCTATGTATGCCCGGCCCAGGGCTAGGATCTTTGCCAACCAAGCATTGTCCCGCCCCTTTTCCCTGCATAGAGGCACGAGGCAAGGATGTCCCATGTCCCCGCTGCTTTTCAACCTAGCTCTGGAACCTTTAGTCATGTGCATTCGTCAACATCAGACCATCCGGGGTTTTGAGATAGCCGACCTGCAACTCAAGCTCTCAGCATATGCCGACGATCTTCTCTTTTTTTTGTCTCCATCCTCGGTTGCGCCCCTTCTCCAAGTGATTGAGCAGTACGCCGGCTTTTCCGGCTACAAAGTAAACTGGTCTAAATCTGTGGCCTTCCCGTTGAATCTGCGGACGCACAGTAGTTTGATCCAGGACTTCTCCTTTCAATGGGCGGGGTCAGCTGTACAGTATCTCGGGACGCAATTCACAGCCCCGCTGGAACAGACCATACAGCTAAACGCCGCGAAAATTGTGGAAACTGCCCGAGCCTTTACTCTGAAATGGTCGCCCCTTCATCTCACTTGGTGGGGGCGGCTTGAATCGATCAAGATGGTTCTTGTACCCAAAATTAACTACATCCTTGGAATGGTACCGGTTCTTTTTGCTACTGAGGTCTATAAGAAGGTGGAGCGGATCTTGAGTTCCTTTTTATGGGGCGGGAAGACTCCCAGAATAGCACTCAAGAAATTAAAGGCTCACAAAACAACAGGGAGGGGTACAATTCCCCGATTTTCAGTGGTACCACCTGGCTGCACTGCTAAAGCAGGGGGGTCTTTGGGGGGCGGATATTGCTCCATCCCTGAAACCCACTTGGCTGTCCTTGGAAGAACGGCTGCTCCGGCCCTGCCCGGCACACCTGTGTATGAGTATGCGCCACTCAGCGACTTCGGGGCTGACCAAGGTGATTGCTGCTACACAAAAAGCGTTTCAAACGTTGCTCCCTCTCATTGCCCAGGATAATCCTCTTTCACTTCAGTCTCCTATCTGGCGTAATCCGGCTTTCAAGATTAATAAGGCCACTTTTTCTTGGCAGTCTTGGCAGCGCTGCGGAATATGGACCGTGGGCCACTTGATCCTGGACGGCGAATGGAAATCCTTTCGTATGCTTCAAAAGGAGTTTCAGCTCCCTGCGTCCTGTTTTTACCAGTACCTCCAGCTCCGACACTGCTTAGCTCAATTGAGGATCAAGCCTCAAGATCCACAGGAGTCCTGGGGCTTGCACAAGCTGGTGCTCGATTTTTGTTTGCAACGGGGAGGCGCATCTCGTTTTTATGCTCTTTTTAGAGATTATCTCCCCGATCAGACCCTGGGCCTCCGTAAGATATGGGAGGCCGAGACGGACCTAGTGTTATCTCCTTTGGATTGGAGCAAAGTGTGGGGTCCCGTCACTCGTGTCTCCCGATCTGCCTCCCTCACGCAAGCGATGTTCTTTTTTGCTCACCGGGCCTTTATTACTCCGTTGAAACTCTCCAAATGGCATTCTGCTCAAACCTCCACTTGCTGGTCCTGCCAAAAGGCGGTCGGTACTATGTGCCACATGTTCCTGGACTGCCCTTGTGTGCTGGGCTTCTGGTCTCGTGTCTGGGAAAGGATACAGAGAGTGCTGGGCTTCTCCTACCCCCTATCTTGGCGTATAGTGGCGCTTAGATCTTCTGCAGTAATCCCAGGATTGAACAAGGAGCACTTTTTCGTATTGGACTTTATGCTATCAGTTGCCATAAAGGAAATCTTATACTCCTGGAAAGATCCTTCGAACCTGCACTGGGGCAGATGGTGGAACCAAGTCTGCCTCTATAGTAGATACGAAAAAGCTTATGACTCTGCCTATTTCCTGAAGGGGAGGGGTACGCCCAAGGTTCGCAGGGCAGCCCTGGATCGCTTCACTTCTATTTAGGATGCTACTGCTATTTCTGTCATTGTTTCTGCTGTGGATGCTCCTTAGGCTAGTTGTCAGAGCTTCCTTGGCCAATGGGGTGCTGGGGTGGGTTTGGGTTTTTCTTTCCTCTTATTCCCATGATATCCCTTTGTTTTTCCTTTCCTTCTTCTATTGTTTTCACGTGCATCTGTGAGTACTTCGGTGGTATGCTTTCGGATGGTTTTACTTATGTTTGGTTAGCTTGTATTGTTTGTTCCCAATCTGTTTGTATTGTCTAAAATTGGAATAAAAATAAATTTAAAAAAAAAAAAACAGGGACATTAATAATGTGAATTCTTCTGAGGCAATGGAGGGTTAAGTGACTTGCCCAAGGCCACAAGGAATGCTAACGGGAATTGAACCCTAGTTGCTTGGATCCCAGGCCAGTGCTCTAACCATTAGGTTACTCCTCCACTTACCTGCAGCAGAGAAGGAAATGGAGGTAGAATGAGCCAGTAGGCTCTGGACTTTATTTTTTCTGGTTTCTTTTTTACTGGATAGTTTAGAGGCTGGTACAGGTGGGAGGCGTGACGAAGATTAAGTCACAGTGATGTGGGTACGTCCTTTCCTCTCTCTCACCACTGGTTGGGCCATAATGACTATTTAGAGGGGGTTGAGGAAAGAATGAAGTTTTTCGTTTTGTCTCTTTTGCCTTTCGGATTGGACTTAAAGGAAGTGTGTGATTGCTGCAGACAGAAAAGGGGTAATAAGCCCCTAAACTGAATATGCTTGGTTTTCTTTTGAATTAACTGGAACTGCAAGACAGGAGGCATAAACTGTAATATTTTTCCTTCCGCCTTGTGAGCCTTGGCAGTTTGGGTGGGATTGCAGCGTAGGCCTTGGCCTGCTTGCTGAGGGAGAGAATGGGAAGGGATTACTGATGTGACTGGGACCAGGGCCGGCCCGTCCATTGAGCAAGAATGTTTTTTGCACAGGGCCCCGCGTTTCAGGGGGCCCCGCGCAAAAAACATTCTTCAGCATCGCAATTTAAAAAAAAAAAAAAAAAACCCGGTTGCTTCTGCCGCGGCAGCATCAAGAGCTCTGCCGCGGGGCCCCCCCCCTGCCCGGCAGAGCCTCCCTGCATCTCTGCTTTCTTCAAGTCACAAAACTCGGGCTTCTTTCAGAGCCGCGAGAGTTTCCTTTCTCGCGGCTCTGGAGCCGCGAGAAAGGAAACTCTCGCGGCTCTGAAAGAAGCCCGAGTTTTGTGACTTGAAGAAAGCAGAGATGCAGGGAGGCTCTGCCGGGCAGGGGGGGGGCCCCGCGGCAGAGCTCTTGATGCTGCCGCGGCAGAAGCAGCCGGTTTGGGGGTTTTTTTGTTGTTTTACTTTGGGATGATAGGGGAGAAGGGGGTTTAGGACTGGTAATGGGCTATGGGAGGGGGGGAGGCCAAACTGGAAGTGGGCTGATGAGGGAGGGGGGTGGTTAGGACTGGTAATGGGCCATGGGGGGGGGTAAGGACTGGTAATGGGCCATGGGGGGGGGTGGTTAGGACTGGTAATGGGCCATGGGGGGGTCAGGACGGGTAATGGGCCATGGGGGGGGTCAGGGGGCTGATGGGGGAGTTAGGACTGGTAATGGGCCATGGGGGGGGGGTCAGGACTGGTAATGGGCCATGGGGGGGCTAAGTGGGCTGATGGGGGGGTTAGGTCTTGTAATGGGCCCTGGGGGGAGGCTAAGACTGGAAGTGGGCTGATGGGGGGGGTTAGGACTGGTAATGGGCTATGGGGGGGCTAAGTGGGCTGATGGGGGGTTAGGACTGGTAATGGGCCGGGGGGGGGGAGGCTAAGACTGGAAGTGGGCTGATGGGGGTGTGTTACGACTGGTAATGGGCCGAGGGGGAGGCTAAGACTGGAAGTGGGCTGATGGGAGAGGGGGGGGTTATGACGGGTAATGCGCTGATGGGGGTGGTTAGGACTGGTAATGGGCCATGGGGGGAGGCTAAGACTGGAAGTGGGCTGATGGGGGGGGGGGTTAGGACTGGTAATGGGCTATGGGGGGGCTAAGTGGGCTGATTGGGGGTTTAGTACTGGTAATGGTCTATTGGGGGGCTAAGACTGGAAGTGGGCTGATGGGGGGTTAGGACGGGTACTGGGCTAGGGGGGGGCTAAGGCTGGAAGTGGGGTGGTGGTGGTGGGGGGGGGGGTTAGGACTGGTAATGGGCTATGGGGGGGGGGCTAAGACTGGAAATGGGCTGATGGGGGGGGGTTAGGACTGGTAATGGGCTATGGGGGGGCTAAGACTGGAAATAGGCTGATGGGGGGGCTACGACTGGAAATAGGGTGATGGGGGGTTAGGACGTAATGGGCTGATGGGGGGGTTAGGACTAGTAATGGGCTATGAGGAGGCTAGACTGGAAATTGGCTGAGTGGAAGGAGGGCTTGAACTGCAAATAGCTGATGGGGACGGGGGCTTGGAATGGAAATGGGTTGTGAGGGGGAGGGAGCTAGGACTGGAAATGGGTGAGTGGGGGGGGCTAGGACAGGAAATGGGCTGATGGAGGGGCTAGAATAGGACTGGAAATTGGCTGTTGGGGGGGTGCTAAGATTGGAAATGGGCTGTGGTGGGGGTTTGGATTGAAATGGACTCATGAAGGGGCTAGAACTGGAAGTAGGCTCATGGGCTTGGATTGGAAATGGGCTGAGTGGAGGGGAGCTAGGATTTGACATGGGCTGATGGTGGGGCTAGGAAAGGACTAGAAATGGGCTCATGGGGGACTGGGATTGGAAATGAGCTGATGGAGGGACTCGGATGGGACTGCAAATAGATGGGGGAGCTAGGACTGGAAATGGGCTTATGGGGGGCTAGGACTGGAAATGGGCTGATGCGGTGACTAGAAGGTAGCAGATGATGGGTGTGACTGGAACTAGAATGAAGCTGATGTGGTGGTAGGATTAGAATGGGATGGAGCTGGGAGAGTGAAATGGAGAGTGAAAAAATATTTTGTGTGGGAGGGAAGACAAATCTAAAATTGTCCGGATATTGGGAGAGTAAGTGGGGATTGAGGATGGAGGGGTAAAATTTGAGTGGATGAAATAGGAATGAGGAAAGAGCAAAAGGAGAAAGATTAGTATGTTAAAGCAGATGTAGAGAGAGAATGGAAAAAAAAACTAGAAGAGAGAAGAAAAGACAAATGGACAGCAGACTATGAAGAGTTAGCGGAAGACACGAAGAAACCAGAAGAAAGTGGCTGGAGTAATTGCAGCTGAAAAAAAAATGCACAAAAGGTAGAAAAATATCTCTTTATTTTGAATTTATTAATTGGAATATGTCAGCTCTGGGAAATGTGCATCATTAACGTCTGCGCTTTGTTTAGTACAAGAGCAAATTAATGTATAGTTTTATTTCTACAGTGTTGTGCATTCCAAGTTTGGCTTTTGGGATTCCCAGTTTAATTATTGTCTTCCTGTTTCTAAATTGTGATTCCTTGTTTGGTGATGGTATATGTTCTGCATGTGTAACTGAGCTGAGGTATTCTGTTTATGTAATTCCTATTTGACATTGCCACTTTTTCTCTTTCCCCAGTAGGTCATGTATTGTTGTTCTCTGAAATGTATTGGTTTAATATTTGCAGCGTTTCCTTTTGATAGTTAGGGTATGGTGCTTTATGAGTCCTGGTAGTGCTGTTAGGATACGGCGGGTTTGCTATGGGTTCTAGATGGGCAGTGTTTGTAGTAGTTCCTAATGTGTCTGGCGGTTGGCACTGGATTATAGTAATGTAGAAGTCTTTTAGTCTTTCTTTATTCATATACTCATTAAGAGGCATGTTTACTAAAAGTTTGTGTATGGTAACATTATGCAAATATTTATGCAAATGAGGCCCCTTATGCAAATGAGGCCCCGCACCGAGTCTCCGCACATGGCCCCGCACCCCCCTTGGGCCGCCCCTGACTGGGACTGTGTCAGTCCAAGCAAGCCACAGAAGTAAGGACTTTCGTTGGAGAGCTAAGGCTCATCGTGTGCAGGACTAGGCTTACACCTAGGCCCTAGCCTGGACTTAAAAGATTTGGGAGGTTACCCCCCTTTTTTTTCTCTTGACCCTCCTGGAGCTTTGTTCCCTGTGTTTATTTCAAAGTTTTACTGATAGAACCAGAAGGACAACCAAGGATTTCCTCATCAAGCGCCATTCCCCATTGGATACCAGTGATGGAACCCATATGAGCATGTGAGGCCTGCGTATGGACTACCCGTGAGGAGCCTGCACAGTGGCGGGTAGATCAGAGCCTAGTTACAATAGTGGGTAATGAACAAGAGTCGGGAATTCACTTATTCTCCTTGCTGAGTTGATGGCTACTAGGAAAATGGTTTTCCAAGTACGATATTTCAACAAAGCAAGGCCTATGGACTCAAAGGGGCTCGGGTGCTTTGTTTCTCCACCCATGTTGCCTGATGACTCAGAGTGAAGAAGTAAAAGTTGGTGACCCATCAGAGCACAAAACAATTGTTCTGCTCCTTTTTCTAGCCCCTCCCCTCCTGTTCCCTGCAGGCTGCCTGAAGGAGGTGGTCTGGAGCAGTAGACAACAGTTCTTAGGTATAGAGATTGGATGGTGCCTTCCAAATTTACCACCAGAGGCAATTGCCTATGTTTCCTATACCTAAAGCCATGCCTGAAGTCAGACTTGGGGATCCACTTTAACAAAATTCAAGGAGGAGCCACAGTTTGTGACCCCTGGCTGAGGGCTGTCATTACCATGGCTGGGCTAAGGTGGAAGGAGACTATAAAACAGGGCAAACCTCCTTGGGCAGTTATGAATGAAGGTTTCTATCACTGTAGGGACTATAGTCATTGGTATGGAAGGACAGACTGGATAGGCCCTATGGTCTTTTTCTGCCATCATGTTTTTATGTTTCTATATCATAAATCTGTCAGGATGATGTTAAGGTCCAAAGGTGTAGGTGGGGTTTCAGGGGCAATCTCATGAATTTGGAAACTAAGGGATATGTAGAAAGGGATTTTCCATTGATGTGGTCATGATAGGCTACTACAGAGAACTGAAGAGGTCTTGAGACCTGATTCAGAGAGATGGAAAAGATACGAGATGACTTGAGTAACCAGACAGGTAAAAGGAATCTGCTGGTGAGTTGCTGCTCATTGGCCAAAGCAGATCCATTTGTGTTGATAAGATTTGCAGGTTGATGGCCATCTGAGGGCCAGAAGAATCTACTTCAGACCCTGAGAGATTGGAAGGTCATTTATAAGGTGTCATTCCGTTTCCATGCTGTCAGGGAGGGATTCCTTAAGTTCAGATGTATCAGAGTGCCCTTTTGGCTGAGGAGTCTTGGATGCTACTTCAAAGGTATTGGTGGAGTTTGTGGCACCCACTACCGCCTAGGCGGTTGCCTGGAAGTAGCGGCGTGCCTTTTTGTTGTCCCTTGTTATCAATCAAGAGGATCCAGAGCCGTGGGTTCTGGGAAATGTAGTTGTGTATAATAATTGAGTCCGAGGGTTTGTAAGACAAAAATCACAGGAATTTATTGTACTTCCCCCAAACGGAGCATTTGGTAGCTCAACGCATGTTAAACAAAAGATAGGATGCTTCTCCAACACAAAAGAAGTTTCATAACAAAGCTTTCACAGGAACTTTAAGATAGCACGGTTTCTGGCAGTTAATAACCATAGACATGTGTTTCTTTTCAGTCTCAGTGTTTTACAATAAAAAGATTCTTGCTCACTTGCTTCCGCCACCACACATCCCCCCCCCCTTAAGATATTACGGGCTGGCGTACTAACCCTCGCACAGCCCGGAATCCTTGATAGGGCGTCCGCATTAGAGTGTAATTTCCCTGCGCGATGCTCTATACGATAATCAAAAGCCTTCATTTCTGCTTGCCCCGTAGAGCCAAAACCTCCAGACCGACGAATGGTGGTGGACAATTCGTGTACTTCTTCCAGGGGCGGAAAGCCTACCCTTTCGCAAATGAGTTGGGCTATCCTATCCCCTGCGCTTACTCTAAAATCTTCCTGTGCAAAATTAAACAATAGCACCTTGATTGCTCCCCGAAAATCAGGATCAATAACCCCTGCACCCACATCTATAAAATTTTTCAATGCCAACCCTGAGCGCGGAGCAATGCGGCCATAGCAGCCTGGTGGTATCTCTACCTGGAGACCCGTCTCGACTAAGGCTCTCCCTTGCCGTGGAATGATTGTTTCTACGGCACTGCACAAGTCAAAGCCGGCGGCTTGTTGCGAAGTGCGTTTAGGGGGTTTGGCATTGGGGTCGTGCGGCAATATCTAAGAACAAACTTGGGCTTATTGTTAACTTCCTCATTCGGGGATATTCTCCTGTATCCCTGTTTCTACAGGTTCCCAAACAAAGGACTAGGTATTGACCTTACCTTAGCTTTTGCTTTACATGGGGGTGTTACTTGCCTCTCTTTCACTTTATCTCTAGAGGAAATTTTCCCTTTGCTCGGAAGAGGTGAATCCCCTACTATCCCAGGTGAAGACTCATTTTGCTGCGCTAGGGTGGATGTCATGCCTGCCCTTTGTTGCAACTCTTCCTTCAACCCACGCCTGAATTGGGGCCAGTCCCTCCCCAGTACTAAGGCGTGCGGTAGCCTAGGTATGACCGCTACCGGTATTCTCCTCTTGGTCCCTAGACCCTTTACCATGACATTATATACTGGGTAAAGCGATGCTGCCCCTTGGATACATCATATTTTACACTGCCTTCAGCTGGCTGTAGGGCCTGGCTATGCCGAGATTCTATCTTTTTCCAGAGTCTTCTGGAGCTTATAGACTGATCGGCTCCAGAGTCAAGCAAGGCCGCCATGGCAATACCCTCTACATCTACCACCAACAGAAATCCCTCCCCATTCTCTTTAGAATGGGGTAGGACTAGGGCTGTCCTTGCTTTACATTCTCTTTTAAGATGGCCCTCTTCCCCACATGAAAAATATTTTCTTCTCACATAACAAGATTTTTCCATGCATACAGACTTGGTTGTTTCTCCCAACATTGACCTTCCCTTCCTTTCTGATATCACCACCTCTGCCCGTTTAGCAACACCACCCCCCTCACCTGGCCCACCAATTCCGCTTCGAAAAAGCGCTCCTGGCTTTCCTCAGCTTGAGCAGGTGAAGGGTTATTCCACACCTCCCCCCAGGTGATTCCCATTACTTTCCTTGGTTGCCTTGGAGCTTGGGCGTGGCCTGCACTCAGCAACTGAATGTAGTTTTTTTCCTTTTGCTGTAGTTTGACCCTCACTGCTCTCAGGGCTATCTCTCTGCTGAAAGGTAAATGTTTTTATTTCACCTAATTCTCGGGGCTCAAATGTGCTTTCGCCACCACAAGCTGCAGTGAGAGCAAGGAGTCTGGGAAACCAGGTCTGGGCCTTCAGAGAGCTATTAAGATTACCTGGGCTTTGTCCTTGTGGATCTTTTGCAATATTCTGGGGATGAGTAGAAATGAAAGAAAAGCATATAGCAGACTGGTGCTGCACAGAATCATGACGGCATTGTGAGCTAGGACAAATGAAGAACAAAGAGTGCCTTTCATGTTCTCTGCTATGGCAAAGAGGTCTACGTCTCCTTTTGGTACCGAAGCAGAGACCATCAGGATTTCCAAGCTGGGTAATCTGGATTTCAGATTTAGTGAAGGCATAATCTTGGCCCCATTTAGTGCCAGCATGAAGGAGAAAACAGAATTTCTGTGGTAAAAAGAACAAAGCTGCTCAAATATAATTTTTACCATTGTTGTTTCTTTGAGACCTACTGTGTTTATTGAATTATTTTGTCTTCCTGATTTGCTGAGGCAAAAGGCATCAGAGGGCTCAACCACAGACAAAACAAGACTCCTTAAAGTACCTCACAGAGGGAACACAGGAACAACCACTCAGGCACAGAGAAGGGCTTCTCATAGCTGGGAGAGGGCTCTGGGCATGTTGGCTCTGTCAGTGATGTCACTAGGAAGTGTGCCTGCATTGCGCTGCTTGTCTATGGAGAATGATTATGTGATAAGTCTGGACAATCTATTGGATCTCATGCAAAGAACCGAAGTCTGTATCTCTTTCTATTCATGTTTCTTATGTACCTTTATTTTCTTCAAGGAATCCCAGCAGAGACTGAGGTTTGCAAGTGTGACTGGCATATTTTCATGTGTGTCATGAAAGTATTTTATTATGGTCATACTGTTATTATAATTGTGAATTGCATATGTCCACTTACACTTGCTGAACACTGTCTTGGGTGAATGTCTTCAAAAAGGTGGTAAATAAATCTAAATAAAGGTCTTGGAATAATACAAGCAATGGAAATGTGTAATGCACGTTTCTAGAAATGTATTTATGTTTGCAATCTGTTTATAAATGGACCCAAGCAGTCCCATCTTATAGGTTCATAAACATTTGTGGGCAGTGTTATAAGAGCCTGATGTACTAGAGAGTTTTTCCCATTTTGAGTCTATGGGGAAAATGCCTAGTACAATTGGCTCAAATGGACATTTCTCGATTAATCATCTATTGGCAGTTAAATAAAAAGAGTGATCAGATTACATATATAACAGGCATGCTATCCGAAAAAGCATTAAAAACAAAACTAAGGGGTATGTTTACTAAACTGGGCTAACGGTTAACCCGGGCTATCTGCCACTAGGTCTCATATTATTCAATGGGACCTAGTTGCAGATAGCCCGGGTTAACCGTTAGCCTGGTTTAGTAAACATACCCCTAAGGGAGATGTTTACTAAAGTGCATTAAGAAGTTAAAACACGTTAACACATGGGAACCATTAGCACAGGCCCACACCAACAACTACCCTTGATTAAAGGCAGCAGTGTGTTAAAAATCATGTGCTAATTGCTTAAGGCCTTGTAGGATGGGAACTGGGTGGAGAATGGGTATATACAGCACTGACAGCCCTTGTTTAGAAGATCAACCCCTATCAGTAATACCATGAATCTACCGTTAAAGGTAATAGCAGCTATTTTGAACCTAGGTGACAATGGGGGAAAGCGGAGGTGGATCGCTCCTGTGCTGTCCCCTAGACTACGAGGGCACCCTTAGTCAGTGTTGGGGCTTTGGGTGGTGAGAGAAGTGTTGAGTGATGATCTTGGAGGAGGGGCTGTGATTGAGAAATAGGTCTGGCTTGATGAGGGATCTGAATGTCATCTCCATCATCAGTTTTTTACTTAGCACTGGGGCCCACATTAAATCTAGACATTTCAAATTATTCCTATATATAGCTAGTGCCACTAAATATAGAAGTATAAATTATATGTATACTGAACATATATGTATACAAAGAATACCTGGATATCAGGACTTGTATGTATGTCATATCTTTAGCTCAGTTTTGGTACATCCGAGCCAGTCATACAAGATATACGTATATGTATAATTTATACAGATTTTGTGGCTTTTCCCCTGGAACACCCCAAGTCCACCCTCCCCACTCTATATATAGCAGAATATTAATATTCCTCTATACATATAATGCAGCTGTATCTTTTTTTAAAAAAAACAACACTTAGATGTTGGGCATGGCGCAGAATGTCTAAGTGCTTTTAAATCATTGACCCAATCCTGAACAAATTTTAACAGATGTTGCTATAATATGGCAACATATATTTTGCTGAAGATTAAATTACTTTAGTGAGATAATCACCCCTGACGAAGCCGAGAATGGCAAAACAAAGATCTTTGTTGGGTGACCTTGGGTGATTGTTCTGCCTGAAAAGCCGACTTGCAAGCAATCTTTGAGCATTTCTGTGCTGTACTTTCTTAATTCCTCCAGTTAAGTCAGTGTATTTTCCATTTCAGGAATTGGCAATGCTGGGCGATATGAGTGATAGTGGGTGATAACTCAAGTGAAAATAGAGCATTTTTATAATATAAAGCGATCGCTAACTCTTTATTAAAATATGAAAAACTGTGCTTTATAAAGATTTCTAATCAATGAGGCTAGGAATTGGATTGAATAAAATATAATACTGGAGAGTTTTTCTGGCTGGTGATGGTGAGCAGAAATATCCCCTTCGGGCAGGTTTCTGCCGTATAGAGGGAGTATAACAGAATTGCGAGAGACCTTTTCTCTCCTAGTAAAAACCTTTGGATTTAAATTTTGAGTATGGTCGTTGCTGTTCAGGCAGAACATTGACGGCTAGGAATCATTGGAAGTAGTGGTATCTAATCCGATTAGTTGTTGAAAGCCTTTGATATAGTTGTTATTTGTATACATGTGACTGGGGGTTTTGTTTGGTGTGTGTGTTTAGTACTCCCTGGGTGGGATTTGTTTGACAGCATATATTTTGTAACATTGTTAATCCATTATTTTCTTGCTTTATTTCTATTTGCAGGATTTTAGTTCTGGAAAATGGCCAAATTGTAGAATTCGATACACCAGGCAACTTAATAGCACTGAAGACGACATTTTATAAACTGGTGGAAAAGTCAGGCCTTGTGCGATCCTGAGTGCCTCTCATACTCTATAATACTACAACTTTTATCTGAAGCAACACAGGATTCCTCTGCGATTGCTCCAGCTTTCAAGGAACCAAAACTTGCTCACATTTTTTTTACTGAAGTTATAAAATTCTAGAAATGGCAGGTCATAACTTGAGACCAAGTATTTTAAATTCAGTCCAACTAATTGTAAATATCAAATCAGACTTCTATGGAAACATTAATCTAGGATTTTCTTTTATGATTTGTTTATGGAGGGAAGGGTTGCATCCCTGTCACTTTCTGGCATCCCATCAATCATGCTGATATGCCTCAGTAGCACCCTATAGGGATCCAAGTATAAGAATGAGAGGACGGTATTTCAATTTCCGAAGTTTTCAAATCTTGCTGTGAATGGTGATGATGGTTTTAGTTATGTGGATCACTGATCACTGGGAATTGGATCAAAAATCCCAATTTATTTTACACTGGCTATCAAATAATTATCAGAAGGTATCGTTTTTCAGTCCCTTTAGTGGCAAGGGCTAGATTTAAGCCAACAAAAACTTAGGGGCCAATTTACAAAGGTTTTTCCTCCCGTTCTATGACTATGGGAAAGACCTCACTGTATATTAATTTCTTGGTTCCAAATTTAAGAAAAATTGACATAAGTTCTAGGAGCACATTGACTGAAACCCAGTAAGTTCAACGAGCAACTCAAAGATGACCGTTGGTCAACAGAAACAGATGCTAAACATGTTCTTTTCGATTATAATGTAATTTACTTCTGAAACAGAACTTCACAGGGGAGAGACCTTTTCCATCTTCTGAGACAATCCATGTCATTTTCTCCCACGGAAAAATATCTAGTACCCAAAGATACAGCCAGAATCCCACAAGGAAGAACATTTAATAATGACAGCAATCCATACAAGATATAAAAATTGTTTCTCTTCAGTGTTATTTACATTATGGACATTATATCTCAGCATGGACCTTGCGCCTCTGAACTTGAATGTTTATCCAATAAGACTGGCATCTTTGGCCATACTATAAAACAATCCTTTCTTTTCTAGGAGGTTTGCAGGAGTATCATACTCCACAATCCGCCCTTGATCAAAAACGATAATCCTGTGCAGTGAAAACACAAAAACAAAACACAGATTAGGTTACGTTCTCTTATTTTCATTTCAAGCAATAAATGACAGAAAGTAAATTCAGTGCGGCCTGCTGTTCTCTTAGTGAGCTAAAGATCCGCTGCATGTTTCTTCCCCTTTGTTAACGGCAAGGAGCACACGGCACCTTTTTGGCTCTGAGAGAAAACGTCCAACTAACTACTGGCTTCACATTCTATATTACCAAGAGGCCCTGAGGAAACCCCGCAACCTGATCAGCAGCTTACATCAAAACGTTTTTCCTGTGCCCAGCAGCAGTTACCATTTCCTATGCAACATGGGAAGATAAATTTATAGCAAACATATGTGAGATTTCAAGGTGATTTCAAGTATTCAGGTGCCTGTTTCTGCAGGGTCATTTGTTCTCATAAGTGCAACTCGGTTTGAGAACATTGCGCGCCAGGCAGCCCCTTTACACCATAGAGTACTGAAAACAGTGCAACACATCACTGGAGCTAGAATTCGAGTTTGCTGTTGGGAAAAGGGTTTCTTTTCAAAACAGTCCTATGGGACCTCATTTTGGCACCTGAAATGACAAGGGCTAAGGTCACTTAATGGGGGAGCCTAAAAAGAATCCAGGTGACAGGTGAGAGCGTGCGTGTTGGCATGTCCTTTCATGCTAGATATAGAAATATGGAGAATGGATGTTTGAGTTTATCTGAAGACACCTATTTGAACGGCTCCAGGTGACACACAGCAACAATTAGGAGTAGCCCAATGGTTAGAGCAGAACCAGAGAAGCCACACTCAAATCCCGCTAACGGTCCTGATAATCTTGGGCATGTCACTTATTTCGCCATTATCTCAGGTACAAGCTTGCGGGCCGATGCAGAAAACTAGCACAGCCTTTGCGTGCAGATAACAACTTATATACACAATTGCGTGCATAAACAGCAAAGGAAAAGCAAACGCGCACAGTAACGTCAAGCATATTTAAATTATAGGCAAATGAGCTGTGTGCATTAAAATGGCATGCTAATACGGTCTGCGCGCAATGCAGAGAAACACTTAGAAGATATAACCAGCCGAAACACCAATATCTCTATGCCTGGGTCTGAGGTGGCTTAAACCGCTTTAGCATGCCCCGACAGTATTCTGATGTCTGGATCATCTGAGGTGAAGTGTATTTTCCATTTCAAGAATTGGCAGTGCTGGACGGTATGAGAGTGATAGTGGGTGATAACTCAAGAAAAAATAGAGCATTTTTATAATATAAAGCGATCGCTAACTCTTTTTATTAAAATATGAAAAACTGTGCTTTATAAAGATTTCTAATAAATGAGGCTAGGAATTGGATTGAATAAAATATAATACTGGAGAGTTTTTCTGGCGGGTGATGGTGAGCGGAAATATCCCCTTCGGGCAGGTTTCTGCCGTATAGAGGGAGTATAACAGAATTGCGAGAGACCTTTTCTCTCCTAGTAAAAACCTTTGGATTTAAATTTTGAGTATGGTCGTTGCTGTTCAGGTAGAACATTGATGGCTAGGAATCATTGGAAGTAGTGGTATCTAATCCGATTAGTTGTTGAAAGCCCTCAGATGATCCAGGGAACAGGAAAAAGCCTCTGATGCCTTCAGAATACTGTTGGGGGGTTGGTGCCCCCAACAGAAACCAAATCTCTGATGACCCAGCAGCTCTGATGCCCCCACATACTCAATTAAAAATAACCCTGGCGGCCCAGCAGCCCCAAACCCCCCACCTGGTACCTTTACAGTGGAGCAAGAGCGTTGCCCTTGAGCTCCCGCTCGTGCGCCACCATCTTGAAAAATGGTGGTGTCTGGCCTCATGTGCTGCATCCTGGAATGAACCAGGGTCAAACTTCCATATAAGGCATTTTCAACCTTATATGGCAGTCTGACCCCACTCGGTGCATCCCGAGCTGCACCGCGGGGGGGGGGGGAACCAGACACCGCCATTTTTCAAGATGGTGGCACAGGAGTACAAACACGTGGCCAATACTCCTGCTCCATTGTAAATGCACCAGGTGGGGGGGGTTCAGGACTACTGGGCCACCAGGGATTTGGTTTCCGTTGGGGGCACCAGCCCCCCGACAGTATTTTGATGGCACTGGAGGGTTTTCCTGATGCCTGGATCATCTGAGGGAAAGTTTGACACTTCACCTCAGATTATCCCGGCATTGGGGAAAGTCCCCGATGCCATCAAAATACTGCTGTGGTACATATGCAAAATTAGCCGCAAGTGGTGCCCCTGTTTCTCTGGGAGAGCATGCCAACTTCTGTGTGCATGTGTTTGGCTTGCTGTCCTAGTTTAACACTGCCATTTGTGCCATAGTTTAACATGTGGCTAATTTGTATATGCACCCCTTTCTGCATGCCAGCACTGAAGTCTCACACTATCGACACGCTACAAAGACATATACGGAGCTAATAGCACGTGGGATCAGCGCCGGTTTTCTGCGTCGGCCGGTTAAATTGTAAACCCTCCAGGGACAGGGAAATCTCTGCAGCTGAATGCAAGCAGCCTTACTGTACTCTGCTCTGTACTTTCTGTGACTGAAGAGTAAAACACAAGCACTGACATTAAATTAAATACTAAATAGACAAAATTCACTGCAGATATAAGCCTAGTATTAAAACTAGATATCTACTGATTAAAGTACAGCAAAGGCAGATGTTTTCAGGGCTGGCCCCTTAAGCTAGGCAATTACCTAGGGTGCCACAATTTTAGGGGCAACAACGCAGCAGGAGACAGCCACCACTACTGGCACCCCCATGCTGAAGGATGAGTGCCTCCTTTCTCCTCAAAGCTCCCAGGCGCAGCTCCTTCCTACTCAAGCGTACTGGAAGCCCCTGCCAGCCCTATCCCCAGAGCAACAGGAAGTGGGACCGGCAGGGGCTTCCAGTACACTGCAGCACGAGGCTTCCTGGTGGGTTCCTTTCTTTCTCAGTGCTGGCATTCACAGACGCAATAAAAGAAAGGAGTTGCACCCAGAAGATTTGAGGGGGGCAGACCATGGGGGAAGGGAGGAAAGGAAAATGATGCTGAACTATGGGGTGGGGGTAAGGAGAAGAGTAAAGCCTTGAACTGTCCCGGGGGGAGGAGGAATGGTTGAAGGATTTCCTAAGGCTGACAGATCCCCTTGGGCCAGACCTGGATGCTGTGGTTAGCTAAGAGACTGAACTCAAACATGCCTGTCGTGATTCCTGGCTTGACACTGGAGATGGTTTGGCTTCATTATATTCATCCTTTATACATCTGCAACTCTAAAATATGTGATTCCTGATAAAATTAACTTCTCTTTTTACATTTTGCTTTGTATTAAACTGTTTTTCATAAATGCTAACTACTGCTGATGTCTGCTTCCTATGAAAAAGCATAATAAGACTTCTTGCCTAGAATAGTCCATGATGGTGTTGAGGCGATGTGCTACAGCTATCACGGTACAGTCTTTAAACTGAATCCTAATGGTTGACTGAATTAGATGATCTGTTTCCAAATCCACTGCTGCAGTGGCCTCATCTAAAACCAGGATTTTGGATTTCCGGAGCAGAGCTCGAGCCAGGCACACCAACTGGCGTTGCCCAACGCTGCAATTAAATAAAAGTATCTGTCAGGAAATGCGCTGTGATTTGTCAAATAGTATTAACAGACTTAGGGAAGGATTTACTAAAGTGCACTATCACCTTAATGCCCACTAATGCTGCTAACAAATGGGCCCCATTACATACAATAGGCCCTATGGTAAATAGCACCCTTTTAAGGATGTGCACATGATAAGGCACCTTAAAACATGTAGTGGGCACTAAAATAACATGCACTAATCAACTTGGGGGCTTGTTTGCAAAGCCGCGGTAGCGGTTTCCGATCGTTATCGGAGTCGCGGCCCCATTGCAATCAATGGGGCTGCGGCTCCGATAACAATCGGAAACCGCTTCCGCGGCTTTGTAAACAAGCCCCTTAGTATCCCCTAATTCATTGGTGCTATATGTTAAATAAATTTATCATGCACTAAAAATTCCCCTTAAAAGGAACATGGGAAGCTAGCCGAGTATATGCCTGAGAATCAGGAAAAATGTGTGAAAAAAAAGAAAGCTAATCAGTTGTTACTTTGTCTGTGCACATCCCTATTGCATTGATACATGTTAGCTCATGATAACACAGTGGTGCACTTTAGTAAATCTAGGCCAGTGTTAGCAATGCTTATAGTTCTCAAGGGTCTATATATAGCAAATAGTGACTTTAAGAGGACTGCTCCTACTACTATTAATCATTTATATAGCACTACAAGGCATATGTAGCGGTGCACAGATACATGTAAAAAGGACGGTCCCTGCTCATCAGAGCTTACAATCTAATTGAGACAGTACCATAGTTGAGAACAGAGGTACAAATAGGGAGAACAAAGGATCAGGATCCAAGGGCAGCCTGAAAGAGGTGAGCCTTTAGCATGGATTTGAAAAGGGGGAGAGAAGAGACCTAACATGCAGATTCAGGTAGTTTATTTCAGGCATAAGGAGCGGTGAGGTGAAAAGATCGAAGTCTGGAGTTGGCAGTAAAAGAAAAGGGCAAAGAGAGGAGTTCACGAGGAGGGGTGTAGGGAGAGAGGAAAGGTAGTGATTTTAGAAAGGCGCTACTTATATATCCAAGTTGCAGCATGCCAAATTTCAAGGGATGCGAGTTCAGGGCACGACTTGGGTGGTCCTTGAAAGTATACAGATGTTCGTATTTTAGAACAGTATAAACGTATACCTCTAAAAATTTCCTGATCAGCATTGACACAGAGTTTGACTCGTGTATGGCTACTTTCTCATTTAGACTTGGGGTTAATATTTAAGGGAGGAACTGTGTCAATGCTCTGGTATGCAAAACCCCTCAAAAGGAAATGGAGTTTCAGATCCCCACAGATGTGCAGTTTCACTAATACGCTGCGTATACCTGTAAGTAGCACTACGTACAGCGGCAAAGCGTGACGTGACATCTCTCATTTTTTGAATGGTAAAATAGCGCCCACTGGTGTGCATCCAGCCAAATATATGTGCTTTTTTGGCAGCACATAGTTTATAGAAGGCTCCACGTTCAGTATTTGAAAGGCACATACTTAAACGTCCCTATACAAAGTTATCCTTCACATGTACTAACATATTCATGAAGCATGTGAACTACCTGTGGGGGTTATTTCATAAAAGGTGCAGATATCAAAATTTCGAAAAAAGTGCCTAGTTTATAAAGGCAAGGGAACGTGGCAATTTGCCATGCTTGCTATGCTGGACCTCGACTCTTTTACCACACATGAAATTGATCAGCACTGGCTGGCTCTCACATGAAAATAGTGCGGTATTATTTTGAGAATATTCTTTTGGATCCGGTTTGCACAGAACGTTTGATTTTTCTAGCAGCCTGTTGCTTTCATTGTGTTATATTATATGTTTGCGCATGGACACTGCTTCACGCATTCACGTTGTGGGGTAAATGATTACAGCTTGTGGAGGTTTTTAAGACTGTGGTGAAGACTTTAAGCACAACAAAATCTTGTGAGCACTTACCTCCTTTCAGTTTAGATACCCTTTATCGCTGTATATTCACTGGCACAATTATTGAGATGTTATGTGCTATAATATTTACATCTATTGGTTCTACTGTTCATACGGTTGATATTTTATGAAAGCAACATAGGAACTTATATGGCAGTAGCACAGGAATCCTACTTCACAAATTTACACTTGCTCAGCATGTACATCAGAACTCCACCCCCTAAACCAGGGGTCTCAAACACGCGGCCCGCGAGAGCATCTTGTGCGGCCCGCGAAGCACTTACCGGCGTCTAAAAAAAAAAAAAAAAAATTCCAAACTTGCCGCCGCGGTATTAAGCATCCCGCGGGCCCCTCTGCCTGCTCTAGTCCTCTCCTCCCTGCAGCATCAGCTCCAAAAGCGGCGGCTTTCAGAGCCGCGAAGAGAGAGAGTTTCTCTCGCGCTGTTCTGAAGACTCTCTCGCTGCTCTTCAGAACCGCGCGAGAGAAACTCTCTCTCTTCGCGGCTCTGAAAAGCCGCCGCTTTTGGAACTGATGCTGCAGGGAGGAGAGGACTCAGAGCAGGCAGAGGGGCCCGCAAAGTAGTAAATAGTGGAGTGCCCTAAGAATTTTGCATTAGGACCAGTGCATGTTAGCATATTTAGAAATGAACTGGAAAAAACAAATGAGATGACCAAATCTGCAGGTAACACAAAAATGTTCGGAGCCATTAGATCGCGAGCAGATTGTAAGGAACTGCAGTGGGACCTTATGAGACCGGGCATCTGGATGGCTGATGAAATTTAATGTAGATAAGTGAAAACTAATCATAGAGGGAAGAATAATCCAAATATTTGCTATAAAAAATGCTAGGTACCACATTAGAAGTCACCATTCAGGAAACAGAATCCTCAGCATAGTGTGCAGAGGTACTTAAAATGCAAATAGAATGCTATAAATTTATAAGAAAATAAATGGATAATAAATTAAATTGTATAATAAATCTTCTATAGCTTCATAGTGCTACCGCACCTTGAGTACTGTGTACAATAATGGTCAAAACACAAAAGGATCTGCTTATGCTCATAGGACTTGCTGACGGCATCATGACTTACAGTAGTAGATGGTGGCAGGATAGGGGAGCAGCATTGGGGGGGCTCCAGAGCAGGAGAATGCAGGCAATGCTAGGCACGGCTAGGTCTAGTGAATTCTGGAGGGGGAGCCAGTCTTAAAGGGCCAGCAGACTCTTCTGGGTGCAGGGTTCAGGTGCCGCGGCGGCAGGGTGAGAGCAATCGGGACAGCAGTAGTAGTTCCTAATGTGCCTGGCGGTTGGCACTGGATTATAGTAATGTAGAAAATCTTTTTAGTCTTTCTTTATTCATGCACTCATTAAGAGGCATGTTTACTAAAAGTTAGGGTATGGTAACATTATGCAAATATTTATGCAAATGAGGTCCCTTATGCAAATGAGGTCCCACATCTCATGCGGCCCCCGGGTTATTTTAGAAGTCCTCATTTGGCCCTCAAAGCAATTTGAGTTTGAGACCCCTGCCCTAAACTATACCCCCAGCAATGTCTGTGCCAGGTGTCCATTTAAGAACTTATCATCAGGACATGAATTCACATATGTGCATTTGGCCACACAATTTCATAAGAGCCGTTTGTCATATGTAAAGCATGCTTTACAGTGGAAAATGCTTTATAATATTAATCCCATAATGTCGTCAAACCATCTGCTATTAGGTAGCAAATAAAAGTTCATTTTCAACACAGTACAACAGAAAGCACAATTTAAAGTTTAGAGTTATTGTACTAATTGTGTTTTCAATCCTCACACCTCACCTAGACAAGCTTTAAGGGGATAAGCAGGACATTTGTCCAGGGCTCCAGTGACACAAGGGATCCCCTTGGCAAAACCTCATTGACATCATTGAAACAGATCTTCTGGTCCACTTCTTAGTTTCTGCCTGGGACCTCAGTATGTTGAGCCCCAGCTCTGCATCTCGCTCCTTATTCTCAACTTTCCACTTTGGTGGAACAGTTATTTCCTGCCGCCAACCAGTTAGTCCATGAGCACTGCTCTGTGCTCATGTATGAAGGTATCAATCTCATACTGGGTCACCACTGGTTGAATATTGTACAATTCCTGCTTGCAAAAAGTTCCAACCATCCAGACCTTATCTTGAATTCTTTAGTCATAGCTCGGCCTTAGTCTACTCACTCTTATTTGGCAAAAATTCATCTAATGACTGAACTAAATTAAGCTAGCCATATTTCAGCAGTGTATGTTATGTGAGATTGTTCACAATGAGTTATTTCAATAAAGTTGGATGACTTAAAGCAGGTATTATTTGTGAATACTTCATGAGGCCTGAGGATGAACTGGTCTGATCCTGACCAAGTACAACTAAAGACAATTCAAACACTGCCTCTAGTAAAATAATTTATTTTTTTTTTAATGTTCTTAGAGACAAAGAGTATCTATAAGGTCACTGCCTCAAAGCCAGAAGACAGCAGTTTAAATCTTTAGGCCCTCCTCTGTGAAACTATTTGCGAGAGTAAAGAAATATGGAAAAAAATCCCAATAATAATCAGACTTTTATGTTACTATTGTCCTAGTGAGACTGCAGATCATGGAGTAACCCAGTTAGAATCAGCAGCCTACACGTCTTCAGATACTAACGAGGTTGATCAAGCAGATTGGTAGTGGACAGGTACCATCTAGAAAGAACAAGAGGACCTAGACAGCCAGATGTTCAGGCAACAGCCTAACTAGTTTTGGTTGATGTCTGGATTATTACAAGGCATGATGAGAAATAAGTGGGGAGGGGTTTAGATCATGTCTGCCCATCTACCTAGGATCAATGTTCCCACTAAGCTGTGCTAGTGTGCACTGGTGCTAAATTTAGCCCTTAGCGCACAGATTTTTGGTTCAGCACATGAGCAGGTGATATAATGATAAAATTCATTATTGATTCTTAAAATAAAAAATGGAAGCACTCAAATCATGCTGTTGCGGTAAATTCTAAACCAATGTGCAATAAAAATGCAAGCACATTCGCAACTGTTCAACCAGAAACTTAAAGACACTTTTTGTTCTTTGTTAGTCTGCCATTTTCGTTGTTATTTGCACGCGCATTAATAATTTCATTTTATAGTCTGAGATCTTTCAAAATGTTGAAACAAAAAGTTGACGATCAACAGTTTAGTGGATTCATGAAGAAAAAACAGTTTCAAGAGCAAGTGGTTGACAGTTTTCCATTGAAACTGCGATGCCACACGTGACTGGACGTAAGAACATGCAACTGAAAGAAATTTTTGAATATCATAAAACAGATGGTGTAATAGTCTGTAAAATATGTCTCAAAGCAGAAGTTGACAGGAATTGGAGCAACGAAAAGAATAGAAAGGGCGCGGGCAGGGTCCGGGCGTCCGAGAGTAACCGGGTGCTCGGACGGCGTCGGGCCCCTGCTTGGGGGGGGGCTTGATGAAAATGTTTCGTCAGGACGCTGAGGTGTCTTTTGAAGGGATTGGCTGGTGGTGGCGGCGTGTGCAGGTGCATCTGCTCAGTGCGGTTGCAGTCCTGAGCACATGCAGAAGAAAGGCGGAGAAGCTGGGTTTTTTTTTTCCACCGGTATCGTCGTGCGTTGGGGCCCAGGAGATTTCTACAGGATGGGCTTCGGAGCGAGGAAGTGAGGCGACGCAGAGCCCGGGGCCGCGCCGCGGCAAGTGCCAGCAGCAAGGAGCTGCATTCTGCAGGCCAGGCGAGTTTGGGCAGTCAGCGCTGGTACTGAAAGGCAGCGTGGGTCGGGGTATCTTCAAAAATAAATAAACAAACACAGCTAATAATAATTATAATAATAAATCATTCGAAAGGCAGGTTTTGTCAATTCTCTTAAAGGAATGCCAGCAGGCAGCAGACAGCGTGGTAAGGGGCGTGGGACCAGTACAGCTGGCGGGCCCATACCGGGGGGGGGGTTCAAAGGGCAAAAAGGGGGTCGGTGTTAGGGCTGAGGGCCGGCACAGAGGTTCTATGAGACCAGTTCCAGTTGTGGGGTGGGGGGGGGCAGGGCCAGGCAGGCAGCCACGGGTCGGGGTAGGTCCGCAAGAGTGGCTGGCGGTGCAAGGAGGGGCCCTCGGGCACGTTTGCAAGGTAGGGGGGCTTGTCTAGGGATAGCAGGGTCAAGAGGAGGCTGCGGCCTCACCTGCGGTGGATGGGGGGCCTGTTGGGCTATTGGGGGTTGGTAGGGACGACGTGGACCGGAGTTGGGGGGGCACTGGGTCACAGGGTGGGGTCTTTAGGGCATGCTGGGAGCAGTATTGGGGCTGGTGCCGCAGGTAGTGTTGGTCAGGGAGTAGGATGGGGAGCAGGCGGAGGTCGCTCTTCAGGGGCGGGTGATGCAAGGATGTTGGGCTGCACTTCGGGGGGTCGCCAGTATGGTTGGGATCAGTGGTTGGCGGGAGGTCAAGGCTCTTCGGGGGCTGACTGGGCGCGCGCATGGCAACCAGCTTGGATGGCTGGGTACCCCCCTTCTCCTTCTCTTTTTCCTTTTGTCTCTCCACAGGTGCCTTGGATGGCATCCCCAGCTCCAGCGCACAGAGCAGTGGGACGACAGCAGGCTGCGGTGGAGGATCAGAACAGGGAGCCTGAGCAAAGCAGGGAAACAGGTGTGGATGAGGACAGCGTGCTGGAGCGGCGGTCACGGGAGAAGGCTGCGCAGGACACGGTGCAACCGGCAAGGATGGTGGGGACTCCTGCGGTGTCGGGTGAGTTGCAGGGGGAAATCGGGGCAGGGGTGGGAGGCGGGGCGACCAGTGTGAGCGGTCACGTAAAGCGAGCAAGAAACGGAAGCATTCGTGCCGGCGACGGAGTTCTGAATCGTTGTCTTCTTCGTCGTCAGGGTCGTCTGGGTCCTCCTTGGAGGGCGACAGTGGGAGGATCGATGTGCGGGATGGGGCAGCTACAGTGTCGGGGCTGTCTAGCGGGCCCTCGAATGTGACGACTCTGGCTGAGTTATGGGAAGAGGTTCTGAGGAGGTTGAGACACAAAATTCACAAGCGGAGGTACATCGATATATTCCATTTGCTGGAAGGTCGGAAGCGCTCGGGGGAGAGCCGTAAAAAACGGAAAGAGGATGAGAAGGCGGGCAGGGTAAAGAAGGTGTCCAGGACGGTGGTTAATTGGGTTCGCGCTTTTTTGCGGTTGGCTAGTGTGTGGGGGCACCATTCCCAGGGCAGTATGGTATGTTGCTCACTTATGCGGATTCGATTTTGGAAGCCTCGCAGACCCATGAAGGGTGGTCGTGGCTTAATTACGATGAAAAGTTTAGGGATAAAATGGAACAGCACAAGTCGTTAACTTGGGGCATGCAAGACATCAACTTGTGGCTCACTCAGATGTCGGCGAGGGCGTCGGTGGGAGGAAGGAGCGGTAGGGGGGGGTACGGATCCGCTGGGGGGATGAGTCGTTCCTTTCGGGGTGGGGGAGTTGTTTCGCCCATTAGGCCAGTTGCGGGTGCAGGGGGGACTTCTGTTGGCGGTTTAACAGGTCTTCCTGCCCGTTTCTGGACGGCAAGTTTCGGCATGCGTGCTCATCATGTGGAGGTGGTCATGCAGCAGCCAAGTGTCTTAAAAAAGGTGCGGTGTTGCCAGCCTCGCCAGCCCTTAAGTAGTGGGGGGGGGAGGTTTGGAGTGGCTCCGACGCCTATTAGAGGTGACATATTGCAGGAGTGGCTCCAGTGGTACCCGAAAGTCAGGGGTGGGGAAAATGTTACGGTTGGGTTTTTAGTTTGGTTTTGTTATACCGGTTCGCGATATGGTTTCGGTGGCTGCGACGAGAAACTCTTCATCGGTGCGGCGGTTTGCAGCGGTGCTGCGGGAGAAGGTGGCGTTAGAGATGGAGTTGGGTAGGTTCGCGGGGCCATTTGTGCGGCCACCCTTTCCAGATTTTGTGGTATCGCCGGTTGGAATCATATCGAAGAAGGTGCCGGGCAAGTTCAGGATGATTCACAATTTGTCGTTTCCGGGCGGTGCGTCGGTGAAGATCACATACCGCGCAAGTTGTGTATGGTGCATTATGCATCTTTTGACAAGGCGGTGGAGTTAGTCCAGGAAGCGGGGCCAGGGGCACTGATGGCAAAGGTGGACATCGAGTCTGCATTTCGTTTATTACCAGTCCAACCATCATGCTTTCATCTTTTGGGTTTTCAATTGGAGGAGGGTTTTTATTTTGATAAGTGTATGCCCATGGGCTGTTCGGTCTCCTGCGCGTACTTTGAAAAATTCAGTTCCTTCCTGCAGTGGGCGTTGATCTGTAGGGTCGGTAGGTCCGAAGTGGTGCATTATCTAGATGATTTTCTGTTTGTGGGCGCAGGGGATACAACAGCTTGTAAAGAGCTCTTGGATGGTTTTGTGGGTTTGGCTGGCGAGTTGGGAGTGCCCTTAGCGTCTGAAAAAACTAAGGGACCGTGTTCCAAAATCAACTTCTTGGGAGTGGAGTTGGATTCAGTTCGGATGCTGGCGTGCTTGCCGATTGAGAAGGTGGTGCGCGAATGTGATGGCCTCCTCGAAGATAACGTTGAAAGAAATGCAGGCCTTGATTGGATCCCTTAATTTTGCTTGTAAGGTGATTCCTATGGGGAGGGTATTCATTCGCCACTTGGCGGCCGCGACAGCAGGGGTGGCGAAGCCGCATCACCGAATACGGATCTCTAGAGTGATGAGGGAGGATCTTCGGATTTGGGATGTTTTCTTGAGGGAATTCAACAGGACATCTGTCCTTTTGGAGGGGGAGAGTTCATGCGATGAATTACAACTTTACACCGATGCGGCAGGGGGGCGTAGGGGTGTGGATTTACTTCGGTGGGGAGTGGTGTGCCAAGGAGTGGCCTGAGGCATGGCATGAGGCAGGTCTTACGAAGAATATAACGTTTTTGGAACTTTTCCCAATGCTAGTAGTATTGGAGCTGTGGCCAAGGAAATTGACGAACTGGAAGTTATTTTGGTGGTGTGACATTGATGCGGTGGCGAATGTAGTTAATCGCTACACTCCGCGATGTTTGCAGATGGCGGCGCTCATGAGAGCAGTTGTACTCAGGTGTTTGCGTTACAATGTTGTGTTGAAGGCGCGTCACATTCCGGGGCATACTAATAGCATTGAGGATGCTCTTTCCCATTTGCAGATGGACCACTTTTGGCGTTTGGCACCGGAGGCGGATCGGGAAGGGCATGCTGTCCCTTGGAGCTTGTGGACCATTAGCCTGCCGAGATGAAGGATCTGCTGCGGTGTTCGGTGGCGGAAAGGACCTGGGACGCTTACCAGAGAGGCTGCATACTGGTAGTAGCATTTTTGTGGAATTGTGGTTGGCGAGGGGGGGGTGTTGGATCATTGGTTGGGGCAGTATATAGTCAGGGCAAAGAGTCTAGGTTTGTCCCGATCAGCGGTTAAAGGAAATCTGGCTGGTTTTGCGTTTTTCGCGCGCACGGTCAGATGGGAGCAGCCTTGGGGGAAGTTCGTGGTACAGAAGCTACTGAGGTGGTGGGAGCGCTCGCGGCCGACTCCACTCGATCGGAGGCGGCCTATTACACACGATTTACTTCTGCGGATATGTGGGGAATTGCCTTCTGTTGCGGAGTCGGGATACGAGGCTATTCTGTTTAGGGCAGTTTTTACTTTGGCCTTTTTTGGGGCTTTCCGGGTGGGTGAATTGGCAGCGAGCTTGAATAAGGCTGGAGGGCTTAGCGGAATGCTGCGGCGACATGTGCGGCTTGATGGGGGGGCATGCGGATACTACTCGCTAGATCCAAGATGGATCAGCGGGGCAAGGGTCTCTGGGTGGTTTTTGACCGCGATAGGTGGTCTTACTTGCCCTGTGATGGCGATGCGGTAGTATTTGCAAGTTTGTCCGGTGTCAGAGGGTGGTCTATGGGTGCATAGGGACGGTCGGGTGGTCACGCAGTTTCAAGTTTCCGCGGTGTTGAGATTGGTGCTAGGTCGCCTCGGTGAGGATCCTAGTCGGTTCTCTCCGCATTCTTTTCGCATCGGGGCGGCGACCAGTACGGCAGGGGTGGGGCTTTCAGGCGGACAAATACAGGGTGAGCCAGTCAAACCTGCATTTTTGAAATGACTGTAAAAAATAAACGGATGGATATGTCAAACTTTTCTGCTTAAGTGTTATTCCTTCCTCTACTCCAAGATACTTATATACACCTCTTTGTTCAAAGTCCTTGATGTAACAGCCTTCCATTTTACTCAATTTTTCTTTAAAAATAAACAAGTTGCCTTAGCACATTTGTCAAGGCCAAAAGTCATCTTGATGTCATCAGAAAAGCTTTTCACCACACAGAGTTACTCTGCTAATTGTTGGCCGCTGGAACTGTAGAGCTTCAGATCGTCTACAAATAATAAATGAGATGTTTCTGGGTTGTTCTCTTCTTTAAGATTCAGTCTAAATCTGTATCCCAAAGTTGATGACTCGTTGGATTAACCACCACACAAAACAAAAGGGACAACAGGAAGTCTCCCAGAAATATTCCTCACTGGATCTGATGTTAGGAATAATGTACTGACCATCTTCACATTTCAAAAAAGAGAATGGTTGCCACATTGTCATGGTGAACTTAATGTACTTTATCAAACCAGAATTTATTTTATATGTTTTAAGGCAATTTAGTATCCAAGAGTTTGGGATGCTGTCAAAAGCACTCTTATAATCAGTCCATGCTATATTGAGATTTCTGCATTAGCCACGATGGCCTTATTCAACATTGACTGGTCTTCGGTGCATTATGCTCCTCTCTTGTTGCCCTTTTCCTCTATTGCGATGATGTTATTGGACTTGATATGATCGTATATTCTGTCTGCATCTATTGCAGTGAACAACTTATAGATTGGAGATAGTCAAGTTATTGGTCTATAATTTTGGGGAATGTTACTTTGGGCTCCTTTTGGAAGGAGAAATGTTCTTCCTGCAATAAGCCATTATGGTTTTAAGTCTAGCTGCTTAAACAATTGATTTTTGCAAGTCACCAGGTCTGGTTGGAGTGATGTTAACTGTTTGAGCCAAAAGTAGGGTACTCCATCTAGACCAGGGCTCTTCCAGTTGGGGGCTTAGTGAGCCATCCTGTCATTGCCTCAAGGCATGAAGTGATCTCTGTGTGCTCAGGTTGTGCAATACTGAAAGGTGAAAATATCATTATTTCATCAGCATACAATCTGTATTGGATCTCATGATGTTTTATTATATTACAGAGCGGCTGCAAGTAAATGTTGAAGAGCAGCGCTGACAGGGCTGATCTTTGCGGGATACCTTGTAATTGTGCAAATGGTCTTGATTGTTGACTTCCAAATCTAACTTATTTTCTGTGTGTTATGTAAGATATGAACTAATTCAATATCTTTCCATGTATCCCAATTTCTTGGATATTTATAGGGTCCTTGTATAGTTTTTTCCAAAAGATTTTTGTTTCAGCTTTGGTTGGTGATGCTTTTACCATCTTAATGCTGTTTCCCAATTCCCTGTAGAATTGTTTTAGGTTCTCTCCAAATAGCTTATTTTGATATCTTTCTTTTCGGTTTTCTTCATATCTTCACAGTTTTTGCGCTTCTGCTTCTACTTTCAAATTATTGTTGGAACATATAAATTTCAGGTCATCTTCTGTTAATACAGCATGCTTCAGTTTGATGTCTTGGATCTTCCTTAATATCTTTGATGATCTTAATCCTTTCAGATACCCGTTTATCAGGGAAACGTCTGCACACAATGATTGTATTTTCCCTCGATGCGCTTTTTCCAAGGAGAAACTGCTATTTTCTTTTCTTTTCTTTCTGGCCCTGCACTTTAGCTGGTAGTTTTCTTAAAGTAATAATTTTAGCTGCACAATACCATATTCAATTTATTTCAGTGATGTCAATAAATGGCCCTTTTATACTGTATATGGTCTTGTTCAATTTCATAATCATAACTTTTACCTCAGGTGTTAAATTTAACTTAGTAATCTTTTCCTTGCCTGAAACCCAGCACATTCACCTTTTTCCATGTAGACTAGGAGTTTGATCTTGAATTCCTCCACCTCTGGATCTTCCTCCTCTTCAGTTGATTGGTTGACCTGTCCTATATTCATCTCACTCTCCTGCAGTTCCAGATCTCTAAGCTCCATCTCCCCCCTCAACTGCTCTTTCTGTTTCTGTGTATTCCTTTCCTTCTGGTGCTCGCACCCAGATCGCCTCCTCCCTGTATTTCTTTCTCCATGTAAGCCCTTAAAGATGCTTTAAAATGTTATCAGTCACATATTTCTTTGCTTTGATCTGCAAAATTAAAGATCTTAAATTTGCATCTGTTGCTTTTTGAAGTTTTTCTTGTGGCAATTTTCCCTTCCAGTTTTTGCACATTCTCATTGTATACCCTCTTGATTTAAATAAAGGATTTGTAGCATAATATAGAATCCCTTTGCTGGGATTCAGTATAGATTTTGTACAACGGGGTCACCATGTGAAGGTACCCAGCAAGACTCGGGGAGGGAACTATAATCTCATCCCCCTAAGAAAAGTAGAGCAGTTCACAAACCACAGCTAAAGGTTTTTATGCTGTACTTCCCCTTGACCCCCGGCATTATTTATCCTTTGTGATATTCTCGGTGATTTAGCAGAACTTAACAAAATTCTCCAGAAGAGCTCTTTGATTACCATGGAAGCATTTCAGTTAACCAAAGCCAAAATCAGAAAAATTAGAGCTCAGTATCTGGGAGACAATGTCCATTTCAGTGAAACTGTACAAGATCGTACAACTCTACAGTAAATAGTAGGAAAACTTGTGACCACATGGATAAAAGATTTCCAGAGAATGACTTATAGGATTGGTGTGTATTGGACAAAGATTGTTTATCAAATCCCTCCAATCTGGACAAATTTTCCTTTGGGAATCCAGAGCTTTCAAGATTAGCTAAGTGTTACTGTACTTTGTTCCAGAAAGACGAAAAATCATATGATAAGGAACTTCATAAAGAATATTCAAACTCCAGATTAATCATTGCAGGGAAGATAAAAGCTAGAGCAATGAAAACCTTTCAGGACATACTAACATTTACATGACAACAGGAACAATTCAGTGAACCAAATCTTCTCCTAGATGTTTGTGGAACTTTCCAAGCCTCAAGTGCTGATTGCAAGAGAGGCTTTAGCTTAATGAATGCCATTAAAAGTAAGATTAGAAATTGGCTAAATACAGATCACCTGGAGAACTTAAACTGCATATGTCTACTGGGAAAAATATTTATATTGACAATGTTTACGATTTCTGGAATACAGAGAAAGGAAGACGAGAGAAAAGTTAAAATATTTTCTGTAATGAAATTTGACTGGATTCTGTTTTCACTTATAATGTTTAAATCATTCTTAAAATATAGTTTAGAAGAATTAATTCTGAGATTTTTACAAGGTTATTACCACTATTATACCGCGTAATAGTGGTAATAATCTTCTAAATAATTAATTTACGCGGTAGTCAAATGTAGACTCGCTTACAACTTTAATGCTAGTAGCTCTTTTGGCTCACGAAGTAGAACTTTTGCTCACAACACTCCACAGCTTAGCAGGGACATTGTCTAGGATGGTTGAGAATCAAAGGAGAAGACAACAAACATTGACTTGGATAAGGCAATCCGTCAAGCTTCTTCAGTTGACAATTAGGATGTATCTTTAGCAATGTATACTAGAACAAATGGACAGACTGGATTGGCCAATCATTTTTTATTGCCACCATCTACTATAATCACTATATTATATGACTAATACTGAATGTCCAAATGCGCTATTGTCCCTATGCAGCTGGCTTTATGCTTTAAAGTCAATGCACATTGATTGGCAGCTGGTCACATACGTAGACCAATACTCACTATTCTTTCTGCAGTGTTCATTGTACTGTTTTTGGTTGACAGCTTTTGGCTTGGCTTTTGAACTACAAAATTGTTTCATTAGTTTAACAACCCACTCACATAAGTAGCACAGAGATGAAATAAACACATGACCGAGACATCCAAGAACAAGTAAACCTTGCAAGCTTCAAGTAGCAGGGAACGGTCTTGTTTCATTTCATTTCAAAATGAATGGGCAAGAAAAATAAAATTTGGCTTGTTTATACAATAGTGTAAGCTATTCATGAAATGAAATGAAACAAATAAAACCAAGCATCCCCGCCGGAAAAGGTACCCAAAAATGCATGTGCATACTCTCATCAAGCATATGGTACTAAATATAAGGAGAACGAGAAGTGTAGTCGCAGTAATCTATGGCGAGACTCAGTTTGTAATGCACTAACTGTAATGCACTAACTGAAATGCACAGATACCAGCCAAAATTAAAGTGTGATAACTGACAAGCCTCCACAGTAACTGTTGGGAATATTCTCAACATTTTGCCATCCAGTTAACACAGAGACGAGTTCCATGCAATGTGTCAGCTGAATGGCAGATAATGAGATTTAGTCAGGGACAGCGCAACACTTTTTGGTTGAGGGGCCAAAGAAACCAGTCCCTGGTGCGGTCTGCAAGCTCTCTAGTTGATTCTGTGTTGGGCAAAATTCTGGTGGTACCATGGCTCCTGTTGCCTACCCCTGTTGCCTATGGATTCCATTAGCTGCCCCCATTCAGGTGGCGTTAACTCAATAGAAAATGTGGCGCAGTTAATACATAGTAACTTCCTGTGCATTAACTGTAAGGCATAGCTACTGTCCATTCTCCACATGTTCAGATAATTTACTACACATTAACTATGGAGTTACCAAATTAACTGTTAGCTCAGTAAATAGGCCCTTTGGTGAATTAAAAAGCATCAGCAATACTCAAGTAAGACAAAAAGAGGTGTTTTCTGCCCAGTACCTCAGATTCTCTCCACCCTCAGAACATTCATGGTCCAGTTTTTCTGGAAGAGTCATCACAAAGCTTTTCAAGTGGGCCAACTCCAAAGCTGTCCAGAGCTCCTCATCAGTGTATCTATCAAAGGGATCCAGATTCATCCTTAACGATCCCAAAAATAAAATTGGCTCCTAAGAAAATGCATAAAAATATGATCAGCTGCATTTAAATGTGTGCTTGATTAACTAAGTTAGCGACATTTGCTTTAAGGGGGTGCTATTCAGGGAGGCTGCCTTTAGCCCAGGGGTTTTCAAGCCAGTCTTTAGGATATACCCAGCCAATCTAGATTTTTAGGATATCCACAATGTATATGCATGAGGTAGATTTGCAGGTATTGCTGCAGTTGTGTACATATTTCCTGTGGATATCCTGAAAACCAGACTGGTTGGGCCCATCCCAATGACTGGATTTAGAACCATTAGTTTAGCCATATACCATATACTTGTCATGTAGCCTGCAAAGCAGATGCACAAAGAGCCTTCTGAAACTCCTATTGCATGTTAACAAATGCACCCTTATTTATATAATTCAGCATCCTTCTTGAAAAATAAAAGAATGTCTTTTAATCTGTTGGTGTCTATTCATTTTTTTTCTCTGTGACCTCTTGCTCAGTGCACGGAAGAAAGGCCTGGCAATCTACTTCCGGTTGCACCTTGCCAAGAAAAGCCAGGGGCTGGGCTGGGCTGCTAGGAGTCAGCAGTGACTCGACGGCACGCACTGCATGTTTGACTTCTTACAGCACCGCAGCAGTTTCTGGCACATGGGGCGTTAGGTCAGAAAGAGAGCAGGAAGGCAGCCGATGGTGGTGAAGAGCCGTGCATAAGCATAACATTTTTTGTCTTTAAATTAAAACTTTTTATCATTTTTTGATTTTTTTTTCAGTTTGTTTCACCCATTCATTACAATAAAAAAAAGTGTTAGCATGTATTAGAACATTTTTAAATGCACAAATCAATTGAAAGCATGTTAATGCCTGCACTAAATTGATTTTGCGCACACTAAACATTAAGGTGTGCAAATGAACCAAATTTGTGCTAATGAATGGGGACGCTGTGTGGGGGAGCACTGATGGAGAAAAGCAGCGGAAGAAGTGGCTGACAGCTAGGCAGAGACCAACAGCCCTGAACAGCAAACACACGGGAACAGAAAACAGACCAGAGAGGTAGGCACAGCTGCAGGACCCAGAACAGGCTGCTGCTTCTAACAGGGACAAGGCGGCACTGTGATTCAGAGCAGGTGAATGGCAATTGTGCTGCCCCATGTCTTCGGAGCCAGTTGGGAGACTTGCATGAGGTACCACAGTAAGAATAGTAAGAGACGGAGGTGGTACCTGATAGGTGGATAAAAGTGTTACTCTCAATAGGCAGAACTAGCCCAAAAGAAAGCCAGAGTATCTCTATGTGGTTCTTTGGAGACTAGACCTTTCTCAACTTGTTACTAAAGTTGGGCCAAGAAAGAAATGTTGTTTTCTGTATCGTATTTTACTGTTTCAGTATACAGCAAAAGCATCATCAATTCAAGATAAAAAGAATACAAATGAAAGAGAGAGAAAATCCTGATTTCTTCAACGTCTTTTATGCAAACTAGCCCAGAGCATCTAATAATCAGAAGTGGAATTTGCTAGATGTCATTATTTATCAATCAACGTGATGCAAGTATACAGGGTAGGGAGAGCAAAATTAAGATAATTTCAGACAGGCAGAGAAAAAGGAGATCAGGTAATGTGCCAGGGCAGTGTTTCTCAAGGTTTTGAAGCCTAGGGCACAACTATAAAAATGTTTTATGGCGCACCGGTGTCCATGGAACAGGCAGTGTGAACACGGAGAGGTAGGGAAGCACTAAAAGCCCCACCAGATGTCAGAAGAGCTCGAAGGGGAGGTGCTGTGTAAAATGTGTCTGCTGCACAGAAAAGGATCCAGCCATCTATGGTCTGCATGCCTACATTCTGGGGCTTCCTGGAGACATGCACTCAGAAAAGAATTCCTGCACGGTTAAGTGCCACAGCTGGTATCTCTTGTTGCTGCAAGATGCTGACTGCAGAACCCAAGTGCTGGTGGTACTGAGCATCAAGCAGTGGTGACGTTTCTGAAGTACGCCTGATTATATCTGGCGGTACACCAACATGCCATGGCACACAAGTTGGGAAACGCCATGCTGAAGGTCTAACAAATCTACATCGTCTAGGCGTTCTACATTTGTGCTAAGGGATCAGTTTCAAGACATGATCGGTGCTCGAATTAGATTTGCAAAGTTTATACCCCTAAATTACAGAAGATTTTCAGGCAAATTTAGGAGCTGGACTTTTCAACTGAAAATCCACCTAAATTTAGGCGGGGGATTCATTTACTTGGTTTGAGAGATCTAAGCTAGAAGCATTATGCTGAAACAGTACAGTGCCTCTAACGTTTGTTCTCTACTCCTACAGCTACCTATTTTTAGGCACCTTGCAAAATTAAGAAACTAAGGAAGTCATTTTATAAGAGCTTCTTGGATTTAGGTGACAAAAATGCCCCTAAATTTCAGTATTTTAGCCATTTATGTGCATAAATGGCCTCTTCTGCTGGGTGCTAGTTTATAAGCGCATGCATAGATCCAACGGTGCACACTTCACTGTAAGTCTGAGCAAATGCATACATAAATTATAATTTCCGTGCATTCTTTATAAATCTTGACATGGGCATTTACACTGACTCTTGGAATGGTGTAAGTGATCGCACCTTAAATTAAGGCACGTATTCAGTCACTTAGGCTTGTATTTCATGAGGAAAAGTAAGTGTCTTCTTCATAAAATAGGTGCATTTTGGCTGACTTAAACTAGGCACTCGGTTATAAAATTACCCTCTGAATGTAGGTGCTTCATCCTAGTCAGTTTACAAGGGGTCGATTTAAGTTCTTAGCCTCCTAAGTCAGGCACCTATGACCCCTATGCTACAGAGACAGTTCTGCCACAGTAGCACCAAAACAAGGATGGCATTTCAGGAGTAGCCTCGTGGTTAGAGCAGTGGCCTGGTGACCAAGAGACTAGGCTTTGATTCCTTCTGGCCTTGGCCAAGTCACTTTACTCTCCATTGCCTCTGAAGAAAGACCTGGCAATCTACTTCCAGTTACACCTCACCAAGGAAACCCAGAGGCTGCTGGGTTGCCAGGCGTCAGCAATGAGTAGATGGCACACATCATTATCATCCACCACAACATTGACTTTTCTAGACACTCACCTGAGGTATAATTGTTATCTTAGATCTAAGCTCATGAAGACCTATTTTGGAAATATCTATTCCATCGATATATATCTGTCCCGTCGCTGGCTCAATCATTCGAAACAGGCCCAAAGTAAAGGACGACTTGCCAGCCCCTGTTCTTCCAACTATTCCAACCTACAGAAAGATTGCATTGCTAGTTATCATCCTCATTTCATTGGGATATTCTATTACAAAAGAACATACGAAATAATAAAGAAATAAAATACAAAATGTTAGAAAAATACAAATTAAATTAAAAAAATACAATTAAAGACATTATGGGCCCGATATTCAAAGGCATTTACATGATTTACAGACCTGTAAACCGTGTCAATGCCCCTAAGCGGGATACACATCGGTATGGCCAGTATATGCCCCACTGCTATGCAGTACCTGCGGGTAATCAGTCAGCTGCTGTCCAGTTATCCCTCGGCAGTGAAAGTTAGGCTGAATATAGTCACTGGCCGGTTAACTTCTGGCTTCCGCGGCTGACCCAGATAGTCAATGCCAGTGGCTGGATATGGCTCTGACATTTAATATCCGGGCTTAGTGTTCAGTGGAGCTGTAATTATGCTAGCCACCTGCACTGAATATCAGACTCTACAGTGACAGCTACAAAATCAGCAAAGTGGTGAAAAATACAGCATGAGGCAACCCACCCACCCCCTTTCCAATGAGAAAACGAAGGGGTTTCCAGAGAAAAGCATGTTTTCTATAGAATGGTTTATACTCTCCCCGACTGCATTTTCAGCATTTGTTTTTAATTAACTGTTCTTTTTTGGCTTACAATAATCATACTGGAAAATTTGCATTTTTCTATGTGCAATTTCTCTTTTTGATTTCAAATGTTGAGTTTTATGCAAACAAATTCATCTGCCTTCTAAGAGGTTTGTTTGTTCTTGCACATTTAAGTATCATTCTGCATTTTTTGTTTTTAAAAAGCATGTATTTTTGTTCTGCTGGATATAGTGGGACTATAGGTAAATAGCAAACATACTTGAGAATTCAAGCTCAGTTCCATCTGCATTTGTCTACATTGATCTGTGAAATCAGAAAGCTGCAGATTTTGTACACAAGAGACCCCACACAAGAAGTAAAAGGTTACGCATATACCTTTTCACTTTTTTGAATAATTACTGTGATGTTCTTCAAAGTCAGTTCAAGATCATCCCTGTATCTCAGTCCATAATCTTTAAACTCAATTCTACCCTCCTGTGGCCATTTTCCAAGTGTTGAGCTGTGGTTTGATGTCCAGGCAGCCTAAAATAGCAAATTGTTAGAGACAGAAGTCTTTTAGCACAAGGCAGTCGTGGGAGAAAAGGACACACAGAACAAGGCATCACTTTCCATTTAGGTCTCACATACTTACAGAGTAAACCCAAAAGGACTGAGTGACCTTGGTCTGGCACCCTGGGCAATAGCCCTACTTACCTACAACTTGCAATGAATGAGCCTGCTTTAGAGGCATGTTTCCGGGAACACGGAACACAAATGCACAGGACACATCATATCTGAATTTATCTGTCTTATTGGAGAAGGTCTTAGAGAACCATATCTTCATGTGGTTTTTCAAGCAAACCATAAAAAGGAACTAACTTGAAGATATTCCAGTTCTCTGGGGCAGAAAAAAATCATTTTAGGGTTCCAAAGACACATGGAGGCTCTGGGATCACCCCAACATAAACTGAAAAAGATATGAATCAATAAACCAGCACCTCCGAACAATGTTTGGGAGGGGGATGTATCCTTTCATCCAGATATTTTGATGGACCAAGTGCTCGGTCACTAAATGCTCCTTTAGCTGGCGAGCTATTTATTTATTTTATAGCACTTGTTCAAGGCAAGTTATATTCAGATGCAACTAGTATTTCCCTGTAGCCGGAGGGTGTACGTATGCGTCTTTAGCATTAACCTCTGGGTGTGACATAGTAAATCATGGCAGAGAAATAGAGCTAGTGCAAGAGTATTAGGTGCCTGTGGCTCCCTCCCCAGCAGATTTTAATAATTAACCTCAACAATCACAAGCATCCAAACACCACCCCCACCCACAACAATCTTGTAAAAAAGGCAGAATTGGATAACATACTTTTTAATATTAAATCTCTGTTTTTATGTATAAGTGTGTGCAACGGATGCTACTGACACTCAGCAGGTATAAGCAGGATATTGAGAGTCCACTATTCAGTGGCGGCGGCGACCAGCAGCATTAAAGTGGCTGCGCATTGCCGCTTTAAACTAGACCAAAATATTTAATGCCGGGGTCATAGCTGGCCACTGGCAATGAATATCCAGAGTATCTGCTTGTCATTTTAGCCACTGCCCAGTTAGCTAAACCGTTTTTTATTTCACCTAACCTTGGTTGGTTTAAGTTAACAGGCCAGAACACCGCAATGCTACGCGGTTCGCAGCGGGGTGACTAGCAGCATTGTTTAGTGCGATTTCACCGATCTGCTAATCAGTTAAATCATTTTGCATATCAACCCTTCAGACATTTCCAACTTTTTTTCATTTCTCCCCCCTCCACACCCACGCGTTCCTACCCAAAAAGTCTCAAAGAAAAGCCCACTGTAGATTGCTTTTCTCTCATGCTGATCCATGACAACACTGGCACAGATACTGATTCATCAAGAGTTCAGACTCCTACTTTTGAGAGCTAGGATTCTGAATTGACTTTTTTAAAAAATTTACTAGGACCAAGTTCCTAAATTTATGCTCAAAATATCACTGAATTCCTACATTTTGGATCTTAAAATAGGGTGGCAACAGGAGTAGATACAGAGCGGGGAGAAAAATTAGGCGCTTAACACCGATTTTCAGCAGTGGGCACCTAAATTAGGCTCCAAAATCTAGGCAAATGATTGGCAGGCCTAAATTCAAGAACATAACTTTTAAGCTCCTAAATTTAGAATGGCTTAATATGCAAAACTACTTATCTCGATAGAAGCACCTGTTACCCTAATAAGTGCTACTGGCCAGGTCTGTCCAATATTTTCCACTACATTATCTATAATATGCCACTAAAAATCATTCCCGATTGCCTTGGCACTATCTGTACAGTGCCGAGATAGAGCATGGTCAGTCACAGTAATTATCCAACTAGCAGCAACAGTCAGTCCACTTTCCGGACAACAATTTGGATAACCTTAGGCTAGGAAAAAAGCTGCCCCAAGTTACTCAGCTAGTTATCCTGATAGCAGACTAAATATTGGATCTATCTGGATAATTACTGGCACTGACCCCAGTATACTGTGTATTCCGTATCGTCTGCTGTTGGATGGTGGTGCTGAATCTACCTATTTTCTTTACTGTAGCTGCCATGCCCTGCGATTAAAAAACATCACTGATAGCAGTGGCTGAATACGGACCTGAGGGGGAATGTAGGCTCCTATGTTTGGCTGAAAAAAGGGGATGCATTTAAGTACTTAACTCAGACGCCTACATTTAGGAGCTCAGCATTCAATAATCGGCCTACAATGATCAGCGTTTGATTTTTAATGCTGGCCCCCAAAAGGAAGAAGAACAGGTATTCAGGCAGCAGCGTGCAGAAAACAGCTGCCACTGAAGATCAGGATAGAGCGATCAGCACCAGCAGTATCTGAACAGCGCAAATATTGGCTATCTGGCTAACCAAGCCACACGCTACGTAGGACAGCTTTCTTTGCTGTCCTAAATTATATGGATCATCATCCAGATAGCGGTACTGAAAATTGCCGCTATCTGGATCAATGCCAGTTCTGCCCCCAGCACTATGCCAAAGTTGTCAGCACTTGTTATGAATATTGGGCCCAGGCTACTGTATCAACATCTGGCTGGGCAGAAAACATACCAAAAAACAAGTACATCAGAACCGTGTCAATGAACCATCACCCAAAAGCTCTAGGATCTGTGTGCCTCAAGAAATGAGCTGATCTGACATGCTCCATTACTATTCACAGCCTTTTAAAGAAAAATATGTCTCATTAGCACCCCACAAGAGCAAGAACAAGTCACTTCATCAACAGAGAAATCAGTCACAACACTGGAAATGTAACTTAAGGAAAAAGTACCACCTCAGGTTCCACATCACAGTACTCCTTGATTCTCTCCACAGCAACTGTGTTGGTTTCTAAGTCCGTTGCCGTGTGCACTGCTGCGTTCAACACGTGTGTTAGCTTGACAGATTAAAAAGAACAATCAAAATCATTTATGAAATATGGTCTCCAAGCATCGCTAATTGACTTATGCACATTTTCTGACCCAAAGTCCATACAACTATCCATTTGACATGTTTTTTCCCCTATGTTGATAGATGAAAGATGTGCATCAGTAAGTCTATGGAGCATTTTATAGACTTCCACTGTGTAGCATCTTGAACCATTCAGCATTAGCTATGAGAGTTGCACACTGGATTATTTTTATTACTTAAAAAACAAAGAGCTGCTCACCTGATTATTTCAAAGTAAGTACTGGAATGGCTGGAACTGGATTCTTACTAGAAGGGTTCCTTTCTGAATGTAACACGGAGATACGAGGAACGCCCCTACACAAGCCAAAAATGGCATTGCATGCGCTTCCACACGTTCCACTTTGTATTGCAAAACCTGTGAGCTTTTGTGGTGTAGTCTAATGCTACATTCCAGATAAACATTTGGAGGTGCGTTTCACAATGGGATGTCCAAGTGCAACTCCAAGTGTCAAAACCAGAACATCTGAAAGAAAAGCAGGCACGTGCAAGTCCAGGCACGATTTTGGAAACTTGGACCTGTCCGATATGCATGCACATTAAACATCTATATAGACGTCTCCAGTATAGTATTTCAGAAATAAGATGTCTAATAGCATAATGCTTAGAGTAGTGGTTTAAGAGCAGTGTGGGCCTTTGTGATCTAAGGCTAGACACTTAATTCTCTATGCTTTCTGGATGCTTTAAAGGGAAAACAAGCACTGTACTGATGCCTATTGGTGCCTGCAGACATCTGCTGTTTCTGAGATCGAAGGGGACGTGTAAGTCCATAGGTCCTCCTCAGACATGCCTCTGCCACACCCCCGTGTAAACTTGGACGTCCCTGCACCAGAGATCTTAGTGGAATGTCTACAGAGACATGTCGTGATGTCATTGTCTGCAGACATCCAAATCACAACTAGCCCTTTTACTGTAAAATGACCCTCCTGGCTCATGAATGTAGCCCCTGAGGCAAAAATTGTCAAAACAGCGACTGTTGTTTGGACAACAGTGGCTGGCACTATTATCCATATATGCATTCACAGATTATTTTTGGGATAAAGTGTTCAGTGTCAGAATGTGCTGCATAGATATCGGTAGATAAGCATGGCATTGCATTTTATAAAATCTTTTTTTTTTTATTTGCAATATAAACTTGGTTTTAAAATTTCCTCTAGTCCCTTGGATTGTCAGCATAAGCTGTGGTCCAACTTTAGTCTTAAGTATGCTGAGCTCCTGATATTGGATGTCCCTCTAGTCACAGGTCAGGTCCTCAATTTCAGCACTTCGCTGATTGTAACATACAGACACATAGTGAGAAATGTTTGGAGAAAATATATTTTGATATCATTCATATATTTTTCCCGACCCCTTAGGTATTTCATGCCATCTTGGAGTTAGCTGTTGCCCTCAGTGACACTGTATTTATCCAGACATTCCCAGACACTGTTTTTTCAAAGTTCCTAATTTGCTAGGAAAATACGTAACAGACTAAGGATGTGAACAAGGAAAATATTTTTAGTTCATTTGCAGAAAATTTAGCTTCCCCTAATTTTCATAATTTTTTTTCCATTTCACACAATTTTTTTTAACTTGCATTAGAACTTTTTAATATATGGAAATCAACCATGTGCTATACCCGCCCCACAAACATAGGAACAAAACACTATATAGAACAACCTACAACTCTGTCCGCTGATGCTTTTCCTTTCAACAAATCATCCAGATACCTTGTTTCAAAGCATCTTCTATTATGTTGTACAGCTCACAATGCTCAAAGTGTTCCAGAGTTTTACTGCATTGTTTAATTTATTGTCAACAAAGTGTTCCATGTAAAGTTTGAGTTCTTCGTTCTATGCAAACCGCCATGACTAGTAGATACGGCGGTCTAAAAGAGTGGTTAAATAAATAAATACTCGTATGTATGTTAATTAGTAGATGAATGTACCGTACATTAAATCAATTGTGTGTGCACATTTTCTTAAGGTACATTAAGAAAATAAATGTGCATTAATGACTACTCATCCCTTGCTGGGCAGACTAGATGGGCCATGCTGGTCTTTATCTGCCGTCATATACTATATTCCAAATCCCAGCTTTTAATCTGCATGATCAACTTATCTTGAAAGCCTGAGAAGCAATCTTTGCCATCCCCTTTGTGGTGTACAAGCTTTCCAAAACTACATGGTACCTTCTTCAGACTGATCATTCATGTGTTCTGGAAAACTCAGGCATAGCAATCATCTCTTAGGGCCCCTTTTACTAATGTTTAGCGTGTGTTAGCTGTTGCCATGGTCCATGTTATTCTCTTTAGTGCAGTGGCAGATTGTGCATGCTAATATCCATTAATGCACACTAAGGGGTTTGTCTACTAAAAGGCATTAGCTGTCATCACTGCGCTAACTACTGAAAATTGTTTCATGGTGACAGCTAACGCGGGCCAAATGCAGCTATTGCAGGCAATTTTTTGCGATAGCTGCATACCATGCATTAGAAGCAAAAGTGGACAGGGTATGGGTGGAGAGTGGGTTGAGCTTGTACCATGCAGTTACCATGGGCATTGAAAACCAGCAGTAGCCGCAGATATTGCAGATGCAACTAATGACACCTCTATGGGTGGTAATAGCTGCATCAACAATGCTGCCACACTGCAATCGCTGCATTTTCACTATGTTATCTGCTGCAGAAATGCTGGGCACGAACCCAAGAGAAAACATATGACTTTTGCAGCTACTGCAATGCTTTTTGCACTAATGCCCAACACCACACTTTAGTAAACATACCCCTAAGTGTAAGTAAAAGAGGCCCTAATTATTTTGATCCTGGTCCAGCAAAGATATTACAACCCATTATGACAGTCCTCCAGTCTTTGAGAGCCATCAACTGGTCAGGCTTTCAGGGTATCCCTAATAAAGATGCATGAGAGAAATTTGCATACAGAGGCAGTAGCCAATAAGCAAATCTATCTCATACATATTCATTGGGGATACCCTGAAAATGTGACCCATTGGGACCCTTAAGGTCTAGGAGTGAAGACTAAGGCACTAAGAATTTGGATTCAGCCTAAAGCAATGCCACCACTAGAACACCCCAACCACTACTAGATTTCCGAAACAGAAGAATTCTTTGGCTTTGCAACACCTAAAGGGAAGGAGAAAAGGAATTACCCTTAAGGAATTCACCACTGCTAAACCAACAAGCCCTGGACTGAGGCTGTTTCTGAAGATCACACCAATGATCACGACAGAAAACACGATGCAGTTACCGAGAAAGTCCAAACGTACGCTCAACCACCTGAAGGGCAGGAGAAGACAAAAAGAAAGAATTTAAAGAGCCTGTGACATCATACAATGTGACTTGCTACATACACCCCCTTACAAGATTATTTTTCCATTGGCTGTCTTAAAATCGTACTCTGGATAGGTTTCCAATTTCTTTCTTGTGTTATTTTTGATTCAGCAGTTCTTCTTGCTCCTTTAGGGGGCCGGCTCAATGAGCACTAGGCCTTGGATTCTGCCACCATGACACTTCATTTAGAACTATCTGGAGGAAGTGATAATTCCTCCCCTTACCCCACTCCATCCCACAATATATTTGGTTCTATATTTTATTACTTATTTATTATGATGTGCTAATGTATTGATTTTGTTTACATGCTTATTATGTGTATGTGCTTGTTATATATTTTGCATTGCTGAACACTATATTGAGCTGACCTTTTCTTCAATTATTCTTTTTATATCTACTGGTCAATTTTCAAAAGGACTTACGAAGTCAGAGGCATACGTTATTTGTTCTAAAAATATACCAGCAGCACTGTTCCCTCTAAGCTGTGCGCGTGTGCGCGCGCACACACCTCGCCGAGCGAGCGCACATACTTTATAACAGAGCGCACAAAAATTACGGTTCTGATTCTGATAGAAAACAACAAAGATGTCTTAAAATTTAAAGGTTGTTGTGTATTTATGGTTTTCACAAGTTCTACAATATTTTCTAGTGCAATCAATGTGGTGTACATACTGTATTCTGACGTGTAGTCAAATTTTAAAGTATATAACTCAGAGTGTTGTTATGTGGCGCACAAAAATTTAACCTTCTTTCAAAAGCTGCACAGCTGATATTTTATGCGCACACAGCCTACAGAAAATTAGAGGGAACATTGACCAGCAGCCAGTGTTTAATGTTTGGCTGTGTAAATGGATATATGGCCTGACGTTTAGAGGTCAAATTTCAGCAGGATGTCTGGATAATAATTTTATATGCCTAATTTAGACATGTCCAAATATTCCTATATTCAGCAGCACTATACATATACACGTAGTGCTGCTGAATATGTCAGTATCATTTATGCAGATATGTATACTTATACATAGAAGCGCTGAATATTGGGGCTACTATGTATAAGATATACATATAAAATCCTGAATACTGGCACTATTTATTTTTTTATTCTATTTTATTTAGCTGAACTTTTATACCGCCTTTCATCAGTCAAAGCGGTGTACATTTAACTCAGTTATAGGTTTACATAGAACAGAACTTTTTACATTAACTTGGTTGCATGCATATGAAACTGGAACTATTTACAGGCAGGTTTCCATGAGGGGTGCAAACTAGGGTTAGGTGGCCCGTCCAAGCTATTTTATAAACAAGTGTGAAGGCCATGTATGCACAAGAATCCACGTGGACGTGTAAGCATCTGACAAAATATGTCAATTTCAGAAGAGCAGGTGCGGCTGTGTAGGGCTGATGTAAAACACAATGGGCTCAAATACACATACAGGGTGGCCCAAAAAAAGTGAGAACATCTCGTAGCATATAAGTTATTTAAAAATTCAAAAAGACAGATGTAAGTGATTGACAAATTTTTTAAAAAAAAGATGGCGACCGGAAATTGTCGAAATAAAGACGTTATATAGCTAAAAAAGGTAAATAAGTAAACTATTTAAGCTTTTAATTTACGAGATGTTCTTACTTTTTTAGGCCACCCTGTATATGTTTTCAGAAATGGAATTCCATGGTCTCCCATTCTGTTATGTAGACAACCAGGATAGGTCACTGACATGGTATGAGGGCAAGGAGTCCTAGGTGGCATCATATGGAAACATGTTTGTGTCATCAGGCCTGGCCACATAGGGGAATGCTCTGGTATACAGGCACCCATGAAGACAGGTAAGCCCCCTCTCCCCTTATAAGAACATAAGAACATAAGATCATAAGATATGCCATACTGGGTCAGACCAAGGTCCATCAAGCCCAGTAATCTGTTTCCAACAGTGGCCAATCTAGGTCATACGTACCTAGCAGTTTCCCCAAGGGACACAGGTTCCACAATGCTTGTATTGGTTCAAGCATTGATATCCTGGGTCCCTTCTTAATAATGGTTTATGGACCTTTCCTCCAGGAACTTGTCCAAACCTTTTTTAAACCCAGCTACACTAACAGCCTTTACTACATCCTCCGGTAACAAATTCCAGAGTTTGATTACACGTTGAGTGAAAAAATATTTTCTTTTATTAGTCTTAAATAGTTTACCATGTAGCTTCATTGCATGTCCCCTAGTCTTTCTATATTCTGATAAGGTAAACAATCGATCTACGTTTACCCGTTCCACTCCGTTCATTAATTTATAGACTTCTATCATATCTCCCCTCAGCCGTCTCTTTTCCAGGTTAAAGAGCCCCAACCTTTTTAGCCTTTCTTCATAGGAGTAGCCTTCCATCCCCTTTACCATTTTGGTGGCTCTTCTCTGAACCTTTTCTAAAATTGCTATATCCTTTTTAAGATACGGCGACCAGAATTGCACACAATATTCAAGGTGCGGTCTCACCATGGAACGATATAGAGGCATTATAATATCTTTTGTTTTATTTTCCATTCCTTTCCTTATCATACCTAGCATTCTATTTGCTCTCTTGGCCGCCGCTGCACACTGGGCCGAGGGTTTTAACATGGTATCCACAAGGACGCCTAAATCTTTTTCTTGGGTGGTGGTTCCTAATGTGGAACCTTACCTGGAAAAAACATGTGACATTGACTCTGGTGCCATAAATGACCCTTACTGGGCCTGCATAGCAATAGCACACATCCACAGCATAGAGGCAAGTAAAGGGCACAGACGTATTGCAGGTCAGGTTGCACATTACAACCAAGGGTTAGCTGTAGCCCAAGGCATGAGTCTGAATGAAATTCTGACTGTCCAAACGCCACTGCTCTCTCGCATATGTTTTTTAATATGGTTTTAAGCATTATGGTTTTATTTGATATTGTATGTATAATTGTTCATTTATTGTTTCATTTACTTGTGTCTGTCTGTTTCTATGATTTTAATATTGATGATACATTTTATGATTACTATTTATTAGGTTTTGATGTATGTGATTCTTTTATTGTTTATTATTTCTAAGGTGTATTCCCCTTGAAGAAGGCATCCAGCCGAAACGCATTGGTTTTTTTTTTTTAAGTTTTACATCACCATCTTCGGTGCATCTGTTCCTGTACTGTTTGTGGTGACTGCTCTCACTCAGCCTGATAGGCCCCCACCCTCTATACAGAGCAGTAAACCCCAGCACTATAGCTGGGGAACCAGGGCTGAGAATGTTGGTGGGGAAAAATGTTAATGCATTGGATCTTTCATCATGTGCTTCTCACTCTTTTCTATAGGTGATTTTGCATCCTCCTCGACGTAGAGGCACTGAAAACATGCTTCAGGACCATGCAAAGAAACTGCTTAGATGTCCTGCAGCAAAATAGGCAGGAGCTGGAGGCACAAGAAGGCAAGTCCCAGCTTTCTAGAATTCCAGACACGTCATCAGAATCTTTATCCCTATGGAGAACCTGCTGTACATCTCAGGGACTGGCAGAGCATGCTCACAGCATGCATCTATAGCAACAGTACACAAGCCAGCACCAGTCTTACCAGAACGCAAGACATAGGGGTTGACCTGAATGACTGCTGCTGGTGAAGTGGCATAAACAGCAGTAGGACAAGCTGCACAAGAGTCTGTGAGTCGTGTCTAACTCAACCATGCTGCTCCGTCATCTGGGATCTACAGCAACACCTACACTGTGTCTCCCACAGGCATGCACAGGCGTGAAGGGAGGGGTGCTGCATCTATCCACAGCCCAGGGTGTGTAAATGATCTAATAAGGGCTATACTTGTTGCTAAGAACTCCAATAGGAAGGGATGTAGCAAAAAATGTAGATTGCCCTTGCCCCCACATTACAAAGGATTTGACTGACAGGTGGCAGCAACACCGCCATTCAACACCTCCCAAGACACACACACATCAGAGATGCGAGTATAGAGCAACATCAGTCCTCCCCATGGAAGATCTAGAACCGCATGGTGATGTGTGTTTTCCTCAACATATTTCCCTCTGGTACCCCTCCAGTTCTCCCTAGTTAATGGAGGTAAAGGAGCAATGAAAAGTAGGACAAGCGATGATCTTACAGTGAATGTCATAGCAGCGCTCTGTTATCAATAGCTGCAGACAAGTGGAATCACTCCTAAATAGCTAGATAGCACCAGTACTGTTGCAAGGCAGCTACATCTACTCCTACACTATGTGTGCGCAACAAATGCACACATGTAAAGGGTAGGGTGTCTCAGGGCACTTTAACGTACACCAGTGTCTGTAAAGAAACATGATAATATTTAGAAGAACCTAATTGATTTCTGTGGCTGCTTATGACCCATTTGGCAGCATTGTAAGTCTCATGGTTTTGAAATGTATAGACAAGTCCTGACACAGCCCTGAGAAAGATATAAGGGTGAAACGCGAGTCAACTAGAGGTCTAGCAGTGATACACATTCTGTGGTTTGGGAAGTATAGTAGCTGAAAATTAAGTGGTTTATAATTCTCCGTTGCCTCAGGTACACATAGATTATGAGCCCTTTGGGGACAAGGGAATATATCCAGTACCTGTTTGTCGTAGCTATGTAATGTAAACCACTTTGATTGAAGGATAAGGCAGTATAGAAAACTGGTTAAATAAATAAATAAATGTAAAGATTGTTAAAACATTTTTTGGTGGCCAATGAATGACAGCAAGGGTGAGAAGCAAGTGGAACTACAGTGGTTAAACAGATTCCGCAAGTGTAGCCCCCTGCCCGGTACTGAGGCCCCTCTGTCTTCCTTACCCAGACATAATAGCTTAGGGAGGAGGGTTATATAGTGGGGTAACCCTCAAACTCCCCTGATTTTCTCCAAAGTTCACAATGTTTAAATTCTTTTTGGGGCACTTTAACTCTTTATTTCATGTAAATAACCATATCCTGGCAATGTCCCAGTTTTTATGCAATTTTCTTCTTAAATTGGTCTTGTTTTATTTGATTCTTTGATGTGTCAAATATGTGTGCATATATAGTCCAAAGCCATTTCACTGGCCACTTTTTTTGGGCAATATTGGACATTAAGAGATTGAACTGCAAGGGTGCCAATAATTTTGACCACAATTGTATAACTTTGTACCGATAACTTATTTGTATAAAGTTATACAGTCCCCATCCTGCTGAATATTGAGCTCATAGATTTAAAATATTTTTTGCCTTTAATATAACTAGCCATTATCTCACTATCCCATCACCTGGGTCTGCCTCTCTGATGGACCAGAATGGTTGTATATAAAAATTCAGATCCGCTTAGTTCGCAGTAATGGCCCTGGGCCAGAGGCCATGCACCAAGGCTCTCCCAAAACTTTGCAGTCATGGGCCCTGAATCCAGCCACTAGGTGCCACCTTTGAGTGATAATCCCTGCTGCCCCTTACCCCATGGGGCTGGCTCTCTCTTCACATTTCTTTAACCCCTGAAATAGAATCTGTGAAGTTAATTAGTAGGGACATTACCGGTTAGCAACAAATTTGGAGTAATAGAGCTGCTGGTTGGTGTCCAGCCTGGCGTGGTTCTCCTGAATAAATCGGTTTTGCTCCCCGAAGGCTCTGATGACACCGATCCCCTGCAGAGTCTCATTCAAATGAGTGTACAGTGGAGACTTACTGACCGACTCCAAGCGCTGCAATTGCCGTGAACTTGCCAGATAAAATCGCTTCAGCAAAGAGAAATAGGAATATATGTGTCCATCAGTTTAAGTAAGTTATTTTTCTATTTTTGGACGTGTCCCCACTTTTTCTACCCTACATATCCGTGTAAATAAAAATAAAACACTATGCCCATGAAATGTTTGGATAAGTATTTAGTTTATTTATTCAGGGGCAAGTGTGGTAATTTTTTGCACATACTGCATGCTAACAGCAAAAATCAGCTCCTGGTAAGTGCAAAGGCTGTGCGCTAACATTTGGAGGGGTGCCCAGCATGTTCCCTTGAAGTTACCACACTATAACCTTGTTCACAATTCGTGCAGATGCTCTTAATGTCACCCACTGAGGTAGAGTTAAATGACCTCTCACTAACCGCAACATTGACAATTAGCATGCACGCCCCTTAAAAGGTTTGCAGTTAGCACATGCTAGTTACAAAAAATGAACATCTGATAACTACAAAGCCTGTGCAGTAATGGCTGGGGGAAGAGAGGGGGTCCAGCATCTGCCCATACAGTTACCACCCAGGGTAGACATTTACAGCACCTTAAGTACACTGCTGATAGAGCGGATTCATCCACACTATCAGCAGTGCATTCAAGTGTCATCGCCGCTAAAAAGAACATATTCTATTTTCAAAATAAACTACAAAAAATGGTGAAAAGGCTGGTGACCTGACATTTTTTTACCATCTTTTTCTACAGAATGTCCACCTGTATTTGCTAGTCAGAATTTAGAAATTGTACATGTGGCAAAAAATAAGTGCAGAAAGCTAAAACTATTTGATACCTTGGACCAGGGGTCCTCAACCCAGTCCTCCGGACACTTCTAAGCCAGTCAGGCCTTCAGGATAACCGCAACGAACATGGATGGGAGAGATTTACATGTATTGCCTTCACTTAATGCAAATCTCTCTCATGCATATTCATTGCAGTTATCCTGAACATCCTGACTGGCTAGATGTGTCCCGGGGACTCAGCTGAGAACCCCTGCCTTGGACAATGGCTTAAGGATTTGCTTTATCTTTGAAAATAAACTCTTAGATATTTATTTCTTAAACTAATTTCACACGCCTGGAAATGCATACCAAGAAAGGGCTCCAAGTCCACTCTCTACTCAGAGCTCGGCCACAGGAACCCAACAATGCATCCAAAAATTGGCTTCTGTTAGCATAGAGACCAACTTCTCCCTTAGGGCAGTGAATATTCATTCACTCCTGTGGCAGGGTTGATTCACCCCGTCACACTCTCAGCAAAGAGAATTCTTCAGCACAGTGCAACAATAACTGCCTATATGCAAGTTCCATGATGTCTGAATCTCTTTCTATAGCACACTGTCAGTACTAAATAAATCCTAAAAGCAATACAAAAAGGCAATCAGCTTCTTAACTGTGATAAGAAGTAGACTTGTCGAAAAACTCACTTTATCTGTACTGAGTAAAAACTACTATAAGAGATTCTTCTGGGAACATCACTAGCCCAGTATGCTTATGGCAAAAATGGTATAAACCATTTTGCTGCAGCATCCCTTTCTGGGATGACTGCAACGGTTCTGCCTAATCCTATATAAGCTAAAGACATCTAGGCAGTGACGTACATTTGCTTGGAACTTGGCTTTGGACTTGATGGAGACAAGGCCCGTTTCTTTTGTGCTGTGTCTTAGGCCTTTATGTCTTGTGTTAAAATTCATAAGAACATAAGATATGCCATACTGGCCCAGACCAAGGGTCCATCAATCCCAGTATCCTGCTTCCAACAGTGACAATTCCAGGTCTCAAGTACCTGTCGAATTCCCAGTGGTATACATATTCCATGCTGCTTGTCCCAGGGGTAAGCAGGGATTTCCCCAGTCCTCTTTAATAATGGTTTATGGACTTTTCTTCCAAGAACTCATCCAAACCTGTTTTGAACCCAGCTACACTAACAGCTTTTACTACATTTTCCAGTAATGAATTCCAGAGTTTGATTATGCATTGAATGAAAAAATATTTTCTCCAATTAGTCTTAAATGTGCCACTTTGTAGCCTCATTGTCCTCCTAGTCTTTCTACTCTTTGAAGGAGTAACAACTGATCTACGTTTACCCGTTCCACTCCATTCATTATTTTGTAGACCTCTATCATATCTCCCCCTCAGCCGTCTCTTTAACAAGTTGAAGAGCCCTAACCTTTTAAGTCTTTCCTCATAGGGGTCTCCTTTCATCCCCTTTATCATTTTGGTTGCTCTTCTCTGTATCTTTTCCAATTCTGCTATATCCTTTTTAAGCTAAGGTGACCAGAATATTCAAGGTGTGGTCCCCTGAGTTTTAAGTTTATGTCCTTGGTGAAGTGCATGTGAGAAGACAGAAGTTTTACTCCCCCCCCACCCCCCCCACCCCAATCCTGTGTGATTCAAAACAAGGAGTGAACTGGGAAGTTTGGACGCCAAACACATGAGGGAGGGAGCAGGGAGAAAGCACCAAATTGGAGCTCAACTAAAGGAGGAAAGGCATTGGTTGGGAAATTCCCAGGTGGAGAGAGAGTGGGTGTGGAAAAAGTTCCTATAGGGGAGGGGAGAAACCCTTGTAAGTTTACACTGAAAGCTCAGTCACCCAGCACTTGGGGAACCAACAACCTTAAGAAATGAGGCGTGTGAGGTATCACAGACACAGACGAAAGGGCAGTATGTTGTAGTAATACACTTCAACAGTGTTTAAGCAATTCTGTTCATCTCTGGAAAGAAAAACTACCTCAGAGCAGGCTACAATTTGCACAAGTCCACAGTGAAGTTTAGTCGGAGAACCCTATAAGAACCTCAGTGTTCTCGGGAAAGCATGAAAATATGCACCATGGGCCTTGAAGGGAAAACCCTCCGTCCAGAAAATCCACTCCTCGAAGCAAGAGCGAATGCACTGTGTGAAAACGGAGAGAGGACCTAGGAAAATTAATTGTGTGTGAACCCTTGGATACAAAATACACTCTTTGGGGTACCCCAACAACAGGTTACAATGCAATTACATATCCCTTGAAATATATTTCTAATCACTAAATTTCATCACAGTATTTAAAGACGTTTTCTATCATATCTGAGATACAAAAGTTACTTACCTGTAAGAAAAAATAGATTAGCCCTAAGGGTAAGAAGGTGACAGCAACAGCTGGAGTGGCCACAGCAATGACTAGCAAAATCTCACAAATAACCAGAAAAGTCATTATGAACATCATTAGCACATTGGGGATTGCGTTATCGATCGTGTCCATTTCTTTTGCAAACCGGTTGGTTAAGTTTCCACTTGGGGTCCGTTCAAAAAAACGTAAAGGGCACCTCAGAATACTGTGCAAAAGCTTTGAGTGAAGATGTTGGGAAACAGAGACTCCACCCTGTACAACCGCAGCAGAAGCAGCAAATATGCCAACAACTGTCAAAGAATGGACATAAAACAGAAATTACAACATGTTCTTGTGAAGGTAATGCAGCCATTTACCTAAAGGGAGGTCAGCCCATGACCACAGAAATCACATGAACTCATCCGACCACCACCCAGCATCTGTGCTGTTTACACTTTTAACAAATGACCACTCTTATTGTTTGCAATTCTATAGAAGAATTAGGGAGCACACGTACAGCTATATTTAAGGGAGCTACTTTAATTATAAACTGCAGGGCTGTCCACTAGAGTATCCTGCTGAAGATATGGCCAAAACAATAGATGCTGCTTCTACCAGGGGCCAAAGGGGTGTGCAACATAAAAATTCACTAACAGTTGTTGGTGAATTGATGTGCATCTGTTGGGGGGAGAGAATAAAGTTCCCTGCTCAAGTCTTGCTGAGTACCTTCATGTGGTGACCCCGTTGTATAACATCTATACTAAATCTCAGCAAGACGACATTACAATCGAAGTATGGTAGGAACGGAAAAGAAAGCACAGTTACTTACCTGTAACAGGTGATCTCTGGGAACAGCAGGAATTAGTCCTCACATATGGGTAAGTTGGAACCGACGGAGCCCGCGCGGGAAAGCTCCCCAGCCTTTCAGATGAAAAGCTTTTGGGGCTTCCCCACAGCGCATGCGCGCTGCCTTTCCCGCCTTCCTTACCAGCTCTCTTCAGTTCGAGTTTATAGCTGAGACCAATAGAGAGGAAAGGAAGGTAGATAGATAGAAGATACAACTCCTAGGGGAGGTGGGTGGGTTGTGAGGACTAATTCCTGCTGTTCCCAGAGATCACCTGTTACAGGTAAGTAACTGTGCTATCTCCAGGAACAAGCAGGAATAAGTCCTCACATATGGGGAACTCCCTCGCTAAGATGCCTGGGAGATCCCCCTCCAAGGGTAAACCATCTTCGTATGGATCTCAGGCATCCATTCAGGGAAGGTGGGCAGGAGTTGCTTAAGTATGGAACAGGTGTTTGAGGACAGCCTGACCAAACAAGGCATCCCGGCGGGAGTCCTTGTCCAACAGTAATGGCTGTGAAGGTATGAACCGAGGCCCAAGTGGCTGCTCGACAGATCTGATCTATGGATACAGAGTGAAGATGAGCCATAGAAGTAGCCATGGCTCTCACATTGTGAGCTGTGACATGGCCTGCAGAGAAATGTTCTTACTCTGGTAAGCAAAAGAAATACAGTGAGCAATCCAATTGGAAAGTGTACGTTTGGAGACTGAAAGTCCCAAATGAGAAGGATCAAAAGCCACAAAAAGTTGGGAAGACTTTCGATGTGGCTGAGTCCTGTTGAGGTAAAAGGCGAGAGCTCTTTTTACAGTCAAGAGTATGAAGTTCCTCTCTGCACTGGATGCATGAGGAGCCGGGAAAAAAAAACAGGTAGATATACCTCGATTAAGATGAAAAGGCGAGACCACTTTGGGCATAAAGTGGGGATTCGTCCTAAGGACCACCTTATCATGATGAAATCTGGTATAAAGGTGGATTAGCCACCAAAGCCTGCAGTTCACTGATGCGGCGAGCCGAAGTGACTGCAATAAGGAAAAGAACCTTCCAGGAAAGAAATTTCAAGGAGGTAGAAGTCCAAAGGCTCAAAAGGTGGTTTCATAAGCTGACCTAGAACTAGGTTCAAATCCCATGCTACCGGCGGAGGTCGATGGGAGGTTTAGTTAGGGTCAGGCCTCTCATGAACCTTGCAACGGAGAGGATGCGAGGAGACAGGTTGTCCATTTATAGGTTTTAAGGATGCTGCAATAACACTAAAATGGACTCGTACTGAATTCGTCTTGAGGCCTGCCGTGGAAAGATGCAGGAGATAGTCTAGCAGAGAATTCAAAGAAGTGCCAGAGGGTCCCAAGACCCTGTTGAGCACACCAAATGGAAAAACGTTTCCATTTGAAAGCATAGGAACGCCTGGTAGAGGGTTTCCTAGAGGCATGAAGGATATCTTTCACTGGTTGAGAAGATTAAACTCATGAAGGCTTAAGCCTTCAGTAATCAGCTCGAGATGTAGGGACTTTGGGGTTTGGGTGCCACAAAGTCCCTTTCTCCTGAGACAGAAGGTCTGGCGGCAGCTCCCAGGTCCAGGAGGAGCCCTGGAGAGCTGTAGAAGTAGAGGGAACCACACTTGGCGTGGCCAGCGTGGAGCTATAAGGATCATCGATCCGTGATCCCTCTGAAGTTTGAACAGAGTCTTGGGAATCAAAGGAATGGGTGGAAAAGCATACAGGAATTCCTGTCCCCAATGCAGGAGAAAGGCGTCGTTGGCCTGAGCTCCCTGACACGGAGTCCTGGAATAGAACCGGGGAAGTTTGGCATTCCACGGACTTGCAAAGAGGTCTATGTCCGGGGTCCCCCCATTCCTGGAAGATTCTGTGTATCTGGTCCATATGCAGGACCACTCGTGTGGAAGCAGAACTCGACTGAGTCTGTCTGCCCGAGATTTTGAACTCCTGGAAGATACACTGCCAGAAGATGAATTTGATGCTCTCTGGGCGAAAGCCCATAATCTGAGAGCTTCGTTGCAAAGCGACAGAGAGCCCGTCCCTCCTTGCTTGTTGACATAGAACATGGCCACCTGATTGTCCTGTCTGAACTAGGACAGTCAGGTTTGGCAAGGAGGGTATGGAAGACTGTGAGGGCAAGGAAGATTGCTCACCGTTCCAGAAGGTTGATATGAAGAGTGGTCTCTTGGGAGACCAGGTTCCCCTGAGTGGAGAGATGTTTGAAGATGAGCTCCCCACCCTGTTTGGGGAGGCATCTGTTGTGAGGGTTTGCTTGGGGCAACGAAGGTTGGAAGGGGGTCCCCAACAACAGATTTTTTGGAGGATGTTCACCACTGGAGAGACCAAAACAGACGTTTTGAGGTGAGTACCTGGTCTGACAGCAGTCCCGATGCTTGAGACCACTGGGTGGCCATGTCCATTGAGCTGCTCTCATATGGAGAACCGAGCATAGGGCACCACATGAACCGTGGAGGCCATGTGGCCCAGAAGTGTGCAGCATTACTCTGGCTGACAAGTGACTTCTGGACTGAGCCTGGGAGGCCAAGCTTAGTAGCCGTTTGGCCTCGGACCAGAGGAAGGTAGGCCCTTGCAGTGGTGGAATCCAGATAAGCCCCTATGAATTCCAGGGACTTAGTAGGGATGAGTTGGGACTTGGGAATGTTTAACCACAAGTCCCAGATATTGAAGAATACGCCTTGTGCGGTCCAAGGAAATCTGGGCTTCTGACTGAGATTGGAGCTCGGATGAGCCAGTCGTCCAGATATGGGAACACGAAGATTCCCATGCCTCTTAGAGAATGCGGCTACGACTGCCATGCATTTTGTGAATACTCTGGAGCAGAGGCGAGACCGAAGGAAGTACTCTGTATTGGAAATGTTTTCCCTGGAACAGAATCGAAGATATTTTCTTGTGGGATGGATGGATGAGTAATATGAGTGTACGCATCCTTGAGATCTAGAGAACAAAGCCAATCCTGACTCTGAAGGTCATGGAAGGAGAATGCCCAGAGAGAGCATTTTGAATTTCCTTGAATAGAAAACTTGTTCAATTCTCTCAGATCTAGGATAGGTCTGAAGCCCCCTGTCTTCTTTGTTATGAGAAATAAGGGGAGTAGAACCCTAACCCCTGTTGAGGAAGAGGAACCTCCTCTATTGCCCCTTGGGCAAGGAGAGAGGAGACTTCCTGACCCAACAGGGTCAGAAGAGGATGGGGGAGAACTGAATTGCCTCACCATGTATGGGGAGGAAGGCTGGAGAAATGAAGTTTGTAGCCCTCTCTGATGATAGAGAGGGTCCATTGCTCTGATGTTATTTGCTCCCATCTCGGAGCAAAGTGAGCTAACCTTCCCGGTATGGTGAGAGGCTCTGGTTGTTCCAGAGCCCAGAAATGGTAAGTTCTCTAGGGCAAGTCAAAACCCCTGAGGGGGTTGAGCCTGCTGAGGTGTAGCAGACACTGCAGACTTTGAATTTACTTGCTTAGATTGCTGACGTTTAGCAGCAAAGCGAGTCTGAGAAGATTGTTGCCAGTATTTTGTGGAAAATCTGGCCTTCTTGTAGTACGGCCTTTTAACAGGTTTCTTTTTGGCAGGAGTAGAAGTAGACTTAGAAAGTCTATCTAGCGTGGCATTTTCTGCGTCCATTTGAGCAGCTTTACTTTGCCAGTCCTCACCAAATAAGGTCTCTCCTGTACAGGGCAGATTCCTTAAGCCATCCACGACCCAGGGGTTCTAGGTCAGAAGCCTGGAGCCAAGCAAGACGTCGGCTGCAATAGCGATTCCCGAAGCCCTGCCAGCAACCTCAAAGGAAATCAAAGGCTGCCCTGTTGGAAAACTTGGAGACCTCTGAAAGTTGTGTCACCAGAGTAGTGAAGTCCTCCTTTTTATCCTCAGGGATAAAGGGGGCTAAATGCCGTACCTTTAGGGCATGTTATCTGAGTAACAGGCCCATATAAATGATGTAAGAATTGTTCCTGTCTATAAGCATACTAGCCTGAAAGATCTTTCTACATAAATAGTCGAGTGTCTTACATTCTCGCCCTGGAGGGGGTAGAGGAATGCCTTTTTAGGACTCTTTATCTCTTCATAGCAGACTTCACCACAATGGAGTGGTGAGGCAGCTGAGTCTTTTGAAACCCAGGAGAAGGAGGGACCCTGGTACATGGTGTCCAACCTACGGGGAATGAGGAGACAGGGTAGAGGAGTCTCCCACAAATCCATCAAGTGTTTCTTGAAGGATTTCATGGATAGGCAGAGTAACTGCCTCTTTAGGAGGTTTAGAGTATCCTAAAATATCCAATGTTTTTGATCTGGGTTTCCTTTTCAGCAGATGTAGCAATAGAAAGTGCTTTAGCTACATCAACAATGAAATCCTGAAAGGATAAATCCTCCGGAGGAGACATCCTCCTCTTTAGAGAAGAGGGCTCCTCAGGAAGATCAAACTCAGCAGAGTCATCAGAGGAATTGAACTCATCAGAAGAATCTGAGTATTCTCTCTGTGCTTGCAATGCACGATACGCGTACCGATCGAGTATCGACATCGGGCGTATCGGGCATGGGATTGGTATCGGGCAAAAGCCTTGAACCCAGCAAGCGGAACCGATCGACGCTTTTGGAAGGTCTCGGTTCCGTGTGGATACCGAACCGGGGTTCGGTACCGATGGAATCGGTACCGAGGGCATCGCAGCCTTAATGAAAGCCAAACGTCGCTGCTGCATGGTCTGACAGTATTGCCCATGGACGCCCACTGCTGCCTGGATGTCGGTACCGGTATCGACCGGTACCCCCAGAGCAGTCTAACAGGTGATCAGTCCGAGGCCGTTGCCATCGATGTCAACCTGTAACCCCATAGGTGTACTTTGGAGGCCGGAGCCTCCCGCCGGGGTTTTTTTGGTCTGGGCAGATCCTCGAACTCAAGATTGAGAGCCTCTCGATCTTTTGAAAGAGATTTGCTTTTAGAGGATATGCCCACAGAAAGTTTGGTTACCTGAGATCCATCCGTAGAGGAAGACCCTGGATGACTGTGATGCTGGATTATCTGAAGCAAACAGCACATGGAACTTGTTGGCCCGGTTCTGCATACCACGTTTAGACATCTGGGAGCAGAATGGGCAGTCCCGGTATGGAGTGGTCAGGTCCTAACATTTAAGACACCATTCATGGGTGTCTGTGAGAGAAATAACAGCATGCACTTGGTACACTTTTTAAAACCAGGAGCTGGTTTTCTCCATGAGAGAATTTGTGTAGGCCTGAAGGCCTAACAAAAGTTACCAAGCTGTGTTGAGAAAATAAAAAAAGATTTTTTTTTTTTTAAAAGAAAGAAAGAGAGACCGGCGGTACCGGTTTTGGTATGGGGAAGGCAGGTACGCGGTCAAAGAAACAAATTAAATAACAATTTCTTCAGCGGTGACAGGAACACGACCTGCTGGCTCCGCGGAAAAAGAGAAACTGAAGAGAGCTGGTAGGAAGGCGGGAAGGCAGCGCGCATGCGCTGTGGGAAGCCCCAAAAGCTTTTCATCTGAAAAGCTGGGGAGCTTTCCCGCGCGGGCTCCGTCGGTTCCGACTTACCCATATGTGAGGACTTATTCCTGCTTGTTCCTGGAGATAAATACATACTGGCCGCACGTCGTGTAGGATAAAAAGGTGCCCCCCCACCTCCTGTAGCTTAGGCACTAGGGCTAACAATGGTGGTTGTGACAGCGCAAGCACTATAGATGTAGATAAGAACCCTGCCTCAGATCCAGGTCATGGGGAGCATGTTCATGGACCCACTGTGGCAGGAGATAAACCACAGAAATTGAAGATAATGTACACAGAATAGGAGATAATGTACTACTATTTTTATGCTACAAACCCTATATTTACATTTTCATATTTATTGAGCCTCACTTTCCAATAACTTGTGGGCTAATGTAGGCTAATATATTTTATTCTTTGTTATAGCTTATGCTTATTACCTCTGTGGATGTTTTCTGCCATTTTGCTTTACAAACCCTATATGTAAATCAAGAGGGTATACAAAGAAGATCTGCCAAAAACTGGAAGAAAGAGGAAAATTGCTACAAGAAAAACTGCAAAAAGCAACAGATGCAAAGTTAAGATCTTTGATTTCACAGATCAAAGTAAAGTAGTATGTGAATGATAACATCTTGAAGCAACTAAGAGCTTCCGTAGAAAAAGAAATACAGGGAGGAGGAGGAGACCTGGGTGAGAGCACCAGAAGAAAGGAATACACAGAAACAGAAAGAGCAGCTGAGGGGGAGATGGAGCTTAGAGATCTAGGACTGCAGGGGAGTGAGATGAATACAGGACAGGTCAACCAATCAACTGAAGAGGAGGAAGATCCAGAGGTGGAGGAATTCAAGACTGAACTCCTAGTCCACATGGAGAAAGATTACTATGCTGGGTTTCAGGCAAGGAAAAGATTACCCAAGTTAAATTTAACTAAGGTTAGAAGTATGATAACTGAGATGAACAAGGCCATATCCAGTATAAAGAGACCATTTATTGACATTACCAAAATAGATCAAATACAATACTATGCAGCTAAAACTACTACTGCAAGAATAATACCAGCTAAAGTGCAGGGCCAGAAGAAAAAGAAAACAATAGCAGTTCCTCCTTGGAAAAAGCGCATCGAGGGAAAATACAATCATTGTGTGCAGATGTTTCCCTAATAGATGGGTATCTAAAAGGATTAAGATCAAAGATATTAAGGAAGATCCAAGACGTCAAGCTGAAGCACGCTGCATTAACAGAAGACAACCTGAAATGTATAAGTTCCAACAATAAACTGAAAGTAGAGCAGAAGTGCAAAAACTGCAAAGATATGAAGAAAACTGAAAAGAGAGATATCAAGCTAAGCTATTTAGTGAGAACCCAAAACAATTCTACAGGGAACTGGGAAAGAGCATTCAGATGTTAAAAGCACCACCAACCAAAGCTGAAACAGAAACCTTCTGGAGAAATCTATATGAGGACCCTATAAAGCACAATCAAGAAGCAGAATGGTTACCCTGCATACAGGAACATTTAGGGGCTTGTTTACAAAGCCGCGGTAGTGATTCGCGATCGTTATCGGAGCCACGGCCCCATTGATTTCAATGGGGCCGCGGCTCCGATAATGATTGCGAACCGCTACCGCGGCTTTGTAAACAAGCCCCTTAGAAAAAGAAAACGCCAAACCTATGGACTGTCTAAAGCAGGTTAAAAAAAAAGCCCCAAACTGGAAGAGCCCTGGCCCAGATGGAGTAACCAACTTTTGGCTCAAACAATTAACATCACTCCACCAAGACTTGGTGAACCGCAACAATTGTCCAAGCAGCCAGACTTAACACCACAATGGCTTTCTACATGAAGAACATTTATCCTTCCAAAGGGAGCCCAAGTAACATTCCCTATAATTACAGACCAATAACCTGTCTACCTCTAATTTATAAGCTGTTCGCTGCATTAGATGCAGACAGAAAATATGATCATATTGAGTCCAATAACATCATGGAAATAGAGCAAAAGGGCAATAAGACAGAAACATTTGGAACCAAAGACCAGTTTATGTTGAATAAAGCCATCACAGCCTGTGCTAAGAAAAGCAGAAATCTCAGTATAGCATGGACTGATTATAAGAAAGTTTTTGACAGTGTTCCACACTCTAGGATAATAAATTGCCTTGAAATGTATAAAATAAATCCTGGTTTGGTATAGTACTGTACATTAAGCTCACTATGACAATGTGACAAACCACACTCTTTTTGAAATATGAAGATGGCCATTACATCATTCTTAATATTAAAATCCAGCAAGGAATGTTTCAGGGAGATTCCCAGTTGCCACTTCTGTTTTGTGTGGTGCTTAATCCAATGAGTACTCTCATCAACTCTTTGGGATACGAGTTAGCCTGAATCCTAAAAAAGGTAACAACCCAAAAGCAACATCCCATTTACTATTTGTAGACAATCTGAAGCTCTACAATTCCAGTGACCAACAATTAGCAGAGCAACTCCATGTGATGAAAAGCTTTTCTGATGACATCAAGATGGCTTTTGGCCTTGACAAACATGCTAAGGCAACTTTTTTTTTTAAAGAGGAAAACTGAACAAAATAGAAAACATCTCCTTGACTGAGGGCTGTGATATCAAGGACTTTGAACAAGAAGGTATATATAAGTATCTCGGAGTGGAGGAAGGAATGACACTCAAGCAGAAATTACTAAGAGAAAAGATCAGTAAAGGATACTACAAGAGATTAAAATCATTATTGAAAAGTATTTTAACATCACGGAATAAGATACAAGCCATAATATCTAGCAATTCCTGTACTCTTATACAGCTCTGAGATTGTAGACTGGCCTCTTAAAGATCTTGAAAAACTAGATGTGCAAACAAGAAAACTCCTCTATGCCCAGGAAGTAATTTACAAGAATCAGTGTATGCCAAGACTGTACATCTCTAGAGCTGAAGGAGGACTAGGCCTCATAGAGAATGATTACACATACAGAGCTACTATCAGAGGCCTCCAGACCTACCTAACTGCATCATCGGATCCAAATACACAAAAAGTGCTGAAATATGATAGTAAATGTCCAGGATCTGTCTCCATCATCAAACTTGGACACATTTGCAAAACAAGATAAAAAACTCTTCAAAGAATTGAATCAACAAATGAGGAAAAACAAGTGAAAAATGCACAAATACAGTGGGAAATACTATAACATCATTGTGCCTGAACAACACTGGGATCATGACCCTAAAAGAATTACAGAGAATGAAGAGCTTATGATCACCTGGGATACTCCCATTCTGACCGACAAAAAAATGGATGCGAGGAAGCCAGATATAGTGGTAAAGGAGAAAAACAGCAGAACAGCACTGATTATAGAGATGTGAGTTCCAAGTGACTACTCTGTGAATCGCGCTGAGAGGGAGAAAATCTTCAAGTACCAAGAAATGCAGTTGAAGACCAAGAAAATGTGGCAGAAAGATACAGTTATTTCTCTTGCCAAAGTCTCCAGTGACTTGTTCCTGGCAAAATCCAAATGCCTTTACTCTGTTCTCATACTTCTTGACCTCTCTGCTGCTTTTGACACTGTTGACCACAACTTTCTCCTTGATACCCTGTCCTCACTTGGTTTTAAGGGCTCTGTACTATCCTGGTTCTCCTCCTATCTCTCCAGTCGCTCTTTCAGTGTTAGTTCTGGTGGCTCCTCCTCTGCTGCTATCCCACTCTCAGTTGGTGTACCCCAAAGATCTGTCTTGGGTCCGCTCCTTTTCTCTCTATACCCAGTCCCTTGGTGCGCTCATCTCTTCCCATGGCTTTCAGTACCATCTTTATGCCGATGACTCCCAGAGCTACCTCTCTACACTGGAATCTCTTCGGCAATCCAGAACCAGATCTCTGCCTGCCTTTCTGACATTACTGCTTGGATGTCTCACCACCACTTGAAATTGAATATGGCCAAGACTGAGCTGCTTATTTTTCCCCCAAAAACCTTCTCTCCTCTTCCTCCTTTCTCAGTCTCTGTGGATAACTCTCTACTCCTCCCTGTTTCCTCGGCTCGCAACCTTGGGGTTGTCTGACTCCTCTCTCTCCTTCTCTACACACATCCATCTGATAGCTAAGACCTGCCATTTCTTTCTCTATATCAAAACAAATTCCACCCATCCATTTCTGAACATACTGCTAAGACACTTATCCACTCCTTAATCACCTCCCATCTTGACTACAGTAACCTACTCCTTGCTGGTCTCCCTCTGAATCATCTCTCTCCCCTTCAATCTGTTCAACACTCTGCTGCGTGGCTCATCTTCCACCAGCCTTAGCCATGCCCATATTATCCCTCTTCTCAAGTCACTTCATTGGCTCCCTATCCATTTCTGCATCCATTTCAAACTTCTCCTGCTGACTTATGTGCATTCACTCTGCAGCTCCTCACTACCTCTCCTCTCTTATCTCTCCTTATACCCCCCCCCCCCTTGGGAACTCTGCTCTTCTGGCAAATTGCTTCTATCTGTGCCCTTCTCTTCTATTGCTAACTCCAGACTTTCACCTTGCTGCACCTTACGCTTGGAACAAACTACAGGTGTCTGTACGCCAGGCATCTTCTCTGACTTTTCAAATCCAGGCTGAAAACTCACGTCTTCGCTGATGCTTTTGGATCTTGACTCACCAGATCTCCTTATTTCTTTACCATTCCCCCTTGTTTCATCCCCGTCTACACCTTCTGTGTTGTCTTTCTTGACTAGATTGTAAGCTCTGATGAGCAGGGACTGTCTCTTACATGTCTGTGCAGCGCTGCGTACATCTTTTGGCGTATACAAATGCTCAGTAGTAGTAGTAGTAGTCATCATGTTGGGGGCCGCAGGCTTAATTAAGAGGAATTTCGAAGCACGCCTTGATAAATTACCCACACACATAACATCTTATGAACTCCAGAGGGGGGCGCTCTTTGGCATGATGCAAGTACTACACTGAGCATTAGCAGTAAATCTGAGAGACTGAGATCATACTACATATACCCTGGTTTATAAGTGAGGGTCATGATTGCCATGATATGTGCAAAACTCGCCAATTTGGAGAAACTGCCCTGAAAGAAATGCTTCTATATCCCCCTTTATCCTTTATCTCTGACACACAGACTCTCATTACCCATAGGACAAAGTCCAAAAATTAACTGCAGGATTTTTCACACTGTTTCGGTGGAAGGAAAGTATTTTTGTTTGAACATGTAGTGCCTGTTTGATATAGGGCTAGAAACCAGGGCTGGTGCAAAAATATAAAGCATTCTAGATGAGCCTTTGGCCGTGCACCCTGTCAATTTACTGTCAAGAACTTAGGCTTTCCCTGAGGATGTAATATTAAACTCAACCATTATGATCATGTCAACATTACCCCTCCCAGAATGATGTGGCTAAATGTCTCTTTACAAATTGTTTACTCTTTCTACAGTTCAAAGTATAAAGTCATGATTCTTTGAGTTTGCAGGGCTGTCCTCTTACTACTACTGTTATCCTCTTTGCCACCTCTCAACCCCCCTAAGACGACGCCAGCCTAGGCAACCACCTAGTCTGCCTGAAGATAAAGCTGGCCTGCTAGAAACCTGTGTTCCCTAGCTGAAAGTGTTGAGATGAGCAGTGAAGGGTGTAGCTTAGCATCTGTTTTGGTGGTTGACTATATCAATATTAATTTATGAAGCCAAGGGCATAAGAAAGTTGGATGTGTGTAAAAATCAACAGGAGTCCAACTCTCATTTAAGACAGCAAGGAAAGACTTGCTATGGGAAAACGAAAAGAAACTTGGTGAGTTAGGCAAAATCTCACTATTTCCAGCATATGTCAACAGGACTTAAATTTAGCTTAAGTTGTCCAGAGCTCAAATCTCTATTAAATCTTTTCAATCAACAGTGCTACTATCATCATGCACTAACTACATGGACGGTCTGCGTGGTGGACAGCGGGATTACATGGAAGGTCTGAGAAGTCCAATTGTGCAGGTATCCCACCCCCAGGATTGTATGGTACACCTCAATCCCCTAGAAGTAGGATTATTTGGAGGATGGAGAGGAGCATCAGGGTATGATTTAGGAGTATTTAAGCCCCATTTTATACATCTAGTGTGAGCATAACTTCATGCTTCTGCTCATATTGTATTTTACTATATTTTATATTGGTTCATCTTCAATAAACTAAGAAAGCTCATAACAGTATAAGGGAGTTAGTTACTAAGGTGCACTAACGTTGTCGTGCCTAATAAGTGGCCTGCGCTAAAATAACACACATTAATGTTGAATTGATGCATGTTAATGTTAGCATACCTTAGTAACTGGCCCACTGAGTGTGAAAAGGTAGTCCTACTAGCTATTAAAAAGCATCAAAGGATCCTAGAGCCACCCAGATATGCCGTCTGGTCAAATAGTGCGAGGAGGCCAAGATGGAAGAATAAAAAGGGGAAAAGACAAGAATAAAATCTCTAGAGAAGGAGTGGAGAAGGACCACGGCCACACAAAAGGATTCTTCTATCAACACACTTTATTGAAGACCCAACCTGATCAAGTTTTGGCAACTGTGCTTGTATCAGGGGTCGCAGTGTAGTTCAATCAATGCAATATTGAACAATAAAGCATCAAAATCAATAACCAGGAGCAAATAATAACGGTCACTACCAGAATACCATTCGCAATTCAGGTTGTAGCTCCTACAAACAATCGCTGGTATTCTCGTAATGACCGTTATCTATTTGCTCCTGGGGTTATTGATTTTGATGCTTTGTTGTTTAATATTGCTTTGATTGAAATACACTGTGACCCCTGATGCAGGCACAGTTGCCAAAACTCGGCCAAGTTGGGTCTTCAATAACATGTGTCGATAGAAGAATCTTTTCGTGTGGCCGTGGTCCTGCTCCACTCCTCCTCTTGGTGTTTACTGTTTGCAGAAGTTGCCTTCCATCCCTTTTGTGCCAGCTGACAACACTATAGATATTAGTAAGCAATGTCTTGCACCTTGTACAATTCCGAGGAAGCTATAGACTCCTAATCGCAGTTGCGTGTGCTGCTGAGTGCCGTTCACAATGGAGTCGTCAGCCCACAAAGCAATCCAGTAATTGTAACAGGAAGCAGCAGTTTGTTGGGCGATATATAGCAACGTGATCAGTAACAGATAGAAGCCGCCCAGGAACTTACAGTACTCCAAATACACTGCCAGCTTCACCTATGGAAGAAGAAAAGTGTTAATATTTTATTATTTATTTTATTTATTTACATTCTCTTATATACCGTGCTATTCTGCATCAGTGCAGTTTACATTGAACAAACTGAAATTACATTGAACAGGGCATTATAACTTGGAGATAACTATTTTACAGGGAACATGGGCTATGGAGGGTTAAGTGGCTTGCCCAAGACCACAAGAAGCACCTGTGGGACTAGAAACCCCAGTCCTTCCGGCCCAAGGTTGCTGTCCTCTAGTGGGATTTGAAACCCCGATCTTCCGACCTGAAGTACCTTGCCCCAACCACTAGGCCACTCCTCCACTCCAATATTTTAATCAAAGTCCCCTGTTAGGTCCTCTGCATAGCCTACCAGAACCCATTGGTGTGCCTGCAGTTCCACTAGGATTTCTAGCTATTACTACAATTGCAGCTTCCCAGACAGACTCAGGTGCTAGCTTACAGGAATATTCTGTGGAAAGATTTACTGGTAGGGGGAAAAGGAGCTAGCTCAGGAGGAAGTGCAGGAAGGTCCTCAATAACCTGAAGGGACGTTTTAGGCCCTTCCCCTTTTTCTCTTTATTTGTCATCTCCCTCTGCTTTTACACTGGTACTGTTCGTGATGCTATAAGATCACATCCTGAAATGAACTAGCACAGACTGGGAGAATCTAATTGACTGATATACTGTCTTTAGAGATGAAATTAGTGAGCTGCCTCTAGATGGAGCCTGAGCTATTTTATGTGCTAAAATGCTACTAATTGATCATATTTATTTCTTTATTTATTTAACATTTCTTATATATCGCCTTTCATGATATCAAGGCGGTTTACATTGAACAAGCTGAAATTACATTGAACAGGACATTATAACTTGGAGATAACTATTTTACAGGGAACATGGGCTATGGAGGGTTAAGTGGCTTGCCCAAGAGAACAAGGAGCACCTGTGGGACTAGAAACCCCAGTCCTTCTGGCCCAAGGTTGCTGTCCTGAGGTAACTTGCCCCAACCACTAGGCCACTCCTCGTTCAGGCAAGTGAAGGCTCCTGGCAGGTCTATTCCTTTGTGAATTCCTCTGATTTTATCAGTAGGCTAAAGAGAAACGTTAGTTGTATTTTATTAATATACAGTCTACTACCTCTTATCCTAACAGCTATGTATTAACATTTGAAATTTGCAATGCAGCAACATATTAATTTAAGCTTTAAAACAGAAACAGAAATTTCTTTACACAAATATTTTGTCAATGACCAGACCATGAAGCAATGGATTACTTTATGTTCAAATGAACTGAATAGTCGTCATACCTATGGTGCAATGCCATGTTTACTTAACATATATGGCCGCTTGCAATGACTTATAATGAAATCGGATCAGTTTTCAACAGTGACAGTGAGCCTATTTATACTGACTGCCTAGGTGGATAGGCCATGGCATTGACTATTCATATAGGATGGTCACTGTACATATAGCAGCGATATTCAGCTGTATCCAAGTAGCTAGGCAGTTATATTTAGGAGTGCATTTTTGCAGGCCTAAAGTAAATCCCTTAGCTATGTGGATGGTGGTTGAATATTGCTGCTATGCATACAGTTTGTCACGCTGTCACTATGATGGTAATTTTAAAGCAGAGTGCCTACTGGGCAGGCCAAAATCGCACCTCTTCCAAGCCTATTTTATAAAAAGACACAGAGGCACTTGTACATCTTTATAAAATACTAGCACAAATCCTGCAGAAATCATGGCGAAGATGAAGGTGCTTAGGAGTAGGTGCAAATATCCATACGAAAAGTGCATGCTTATATCACAATTCCACCTACCGTCTGCCAAAACTCTTCGCTTGAATATGCCTACACCTGGATCATATAAAAGTACATATGTTCTTGTCATCACGCACAGGTTTACACTCAGACACTCGGGTCATTTTATAAAAGGCCTTTTATGCGTATATAAATGTTCCAAAAAATTTGTACAAAATTACACTCTATTCTGTAAATCCACACACAGGCAATGAGATTCACCATGGGCATGGTGCATTTGTATTGTATTTAGCTCAGACCTTTATACATTAAGAAGCATGGGTATACCAGAACACCTGATAGTTCTCTTGCACAACCTTTACATTGATCAAGAAGCAACAGTTCAAAGAGAACAAGAAGAAACAGAAAGGCTTAAAATCAGCCCAGGTGTACGAGAAGGCTGCATACTTTTCCCCTACCTGTTTAACTGATATGCAGAAACCATCATCAGAGAAGTAGAACTGTATGAAAACAACCGAGGTGTGTAGACTCATCAACAACCTTCGCTTTGCTGATGATACAACATTACTGACTGAAAGTGAAGATGATCTGAAACATCTGCTTATCAAGATCAAGGAACAGACTTAAAGTGGGCCTGTACCTTAACATGAAGACGACAAAGATCCCAGCAATTGGCAAAATCAATCATTTCATCTTGATGGAGAAGAAATAGACAGTAGACAATGTTAATCTGCTTGGATTGCTAATTAATAAAGAAATGACAGAATGGCTATGAAGGACCTAGACACGATTCTCAAGTGCAGAGATGTATCTCAACATATAAAGACTGGACTTGTTCAGGTCTTGATAGTTTCAATAACATTATATGGATGCGAACATTAGACAGGAAGATGAAAGATAGGAAGAAAAGTCGATGTCTTCAATTTATGGAGCTGGCGAAGAATATTGTGTATTTCATGGACTATCCAAGGAACAAATCAATCAGTACCTGAGGAGATCAAGCATATGTTTTCCTTAGAAGTTCAAAAGACAAGACTGCGACTTTCATACCTTGGACACATCATACAAAGAGAGCGATCATTAGAGAAAGTCGACATGCTTGGCAAAGTTGAAAGTCCATGCACAAGAGGAAGGCCAGTGATAATGGAACAATACAATATCCATAACTATGGGTGCCACTTTATCAACAATTAGCCACCTGACTAAAGGCTGAACATAGTTTAGGAAAACTATCCACAAGGGGCTTACAATTTAAGTTTGTACCCAAGGCCCCACTTGTCCAGTGCCACAAGGAGTACCAGTGGGATTCAAACCCCCGTCTCGCTGGCTCCCAGGCCACTGCTCTAACTACTAGGCTACTCTGAGGGACCTCTCATCCCATTGTTTCTCCTTATATCACAGACTAAGGGAAGGATTTTTATATTTTTTCTAAAACTCATTTTAATATTTGTCCTCTTGGGGAGGAGAGCAAATATTCCCCCGACTGTATCTCCACCTAAGAGATATATACTGTTACATTTTTGAGATGTAAATGACTTTTTGAATTTTGTCTAAACACCAGTGCACTGTACATTGGTGATGCCTGCTCATGGTAACAGTTGTGAGTGCCTATTTTTTTGCAAATTAAATTACACAACACTGAAAAAAGTACAGGAATAAGGTACTCAGCCTGGGACCCCAACAGGAAGATAAGAGGAGGAGAATACCAAAAGTGCTTTTCAGATGAAAGGATTTTGAAATTCTAATTCTTGTGAATTAAAGATCTTTGCTACCTTTGGAATTCTCTTTTGATTTTTTTCTTCTTTGAACCAATATATACATCATTTTCAGGTATCATAAATAAAGAGTTTTTATTTACAAATACTCTCAGTGCCCAAAGTGAAGACAATCTGAAACATCTGCATATCAAGATCAAGAAACAGTCTTAAAAATGGTCCAGCACCTTAATGTGAAGATCCTAACAACTGATAAAATCAATAATTTCATTCTCGATGGTGAAGAAATAGAAGTAGAAGACAACTTTTAACCTGCTTGGATCAATAATCAACAAACAACAAAAGTCAAGAAGTCCAATGATGCACTGTTTTTGGCAGAACGGCTATGAAGGACTTAGACAAGATTTTCAAATGAAGGGGTGAAGCTCTGCATACAAAGAATCAACTTGTCCAAGCCGTGGTATTTTCAAGATCATATGGATGTGAAAGCTGGACAGCGAAGAATAAAGACAGGAAGAAAATCGATGTCTTCAAACTATGTTACTGGTGAAGAATACTGTGTGTACCATGGATTAAGAACATAAGATATGCCATACTGGGTCAGACCAAGGTCCATCAAGCCCAGTAGCCTGTTTTCAACTGTGGACAATCTAGTTCATAAGTACCCAGCAGTTTCCTCAAAAGACGCAGGTTCCACAATGCTTGTATTGCGTCAAGCAGTGGATATTCTGGGTCCCCTTTGGTTTATGGACCTTTCCTCCAGGAACTTGTCTAAATCTTTTTTTAAACCTGGCTACACTAACAGCTTTTACTATATTAACCGGAGATCTGTACCCGGCGCTCTCCATCTGCCCTACCTTTTCCCATTACTTGTATATCCGGCCAAATAATTTCACAGACACTGTTTTTTGGAAAAACACCAGGTCACAGCTTTATTGCCCAATAACAGAACAATTTAACAAATACAACAAAACAACCAATTATACCCCCCCTCCCCCAGCCACGGAGCGATACTTCACCTGCCATACTATTAGCAAGGTGACCTCGCTTCCGCCCCCTGGCCTGGTCACCACCAGTCCAGTTACCCCCACCCCTGCCCGACTTCGCCATATCACTAGCAAAAGTCTGCTCGGGGTTCTCCGGGTCGCAGGCACCCTGCCCACGCCCAAGCAGCATCCGGCTCCCGGAAACCTCCGGGATCCCGCCGACAAATTCCCCCACCCAGCTGTGACACCCCTATATCCTCCCCAACTGACCTTCCCAATAAAGGGCGGGAGGGCGGGACTCCGTTCCCCGCTCTGCTCTTCGGCCATGTGCTGAAGGCGCGTTCCGGCTGCCCCAGCACATGGCCCGATTCGCTCTCATGATTGACTCTTGCCGCGCGCGTCCCCGCGGCAGAGCCAATCATTTTAAATAATGCCCCGGCATCCCTTTGTGCCCGCTTGCCTCCCCACGCGCACCCCCCCCCCCCCCACCGCTTCTGCCCTAACGGCAGAGACCCGCGCCGGGCTGAGCCACCGGTTAACGGCGGCCTCCGAGACCCTGCTCTGCAGCCTTTAAGTAACCGGAGATCTGTACCCGGCGCTCTCCATCTGCCCTACCTTTTCCCATTACTTGTATATCCGGCCAAATAATTTCACAGACACTGCTTTTTGGAAAAACACCAGGTCACAGCTTTATTGCCCAATAACAGAACAATTTAACAAATACAACAAAACAACCAATTATACCCCCCCTCCCCCCGCAGCGGAGCGATACTTCACCCGCCATACTATTAGCAAGGTGACCTCGCTTCCGCCCCCTGGCCTGGTAACCACCAGTCCAGTTACACCCACCCCTGCCCGACTTCGCCATATCACTAGCAAAAGTCTGCTCGGGGTTCTCCGGGTCGCGGGCACCCTGCCCACGCCCAAGCAGCCTCCGTCTCCGGACCCCGGAAACCTCCGGGATCCCACCACCGGCATAGTCATGCCCTGTGACTTTGCCGCCCCCCTGTTACTTGGGCTCAAGCTGTGACCTGTCCCCGTTACCCCTTACTACCCGCTCCAGCACTTCCTGCCAATCATTGAGGAGGAGGTCAACCCCCACCGGTGCCAAATGAACACCATCGCTCCTGTATAAACCAGAGCACGCAACATCCACCCAATCGTGGTGGACCTGACAGCCCCCATGCTCTACCACCCACTTCCCAATTTGCCTATTGACCTTCGTCAAACCATGAGACCAGCGACGCTGCCCCCGGCACACCGGTCTCGGGATGACATCCGACCAAATAAGCACCACCCCTTTAAACATTCGCATTATTTGGGCAAAGTCCCGTTTTGCTGCATTGTTTAACTGCTTGCAGGTCCACGACGTCAAATCATTTCCTCCCAAATGCAACAGCAGGAACCCCGGCGATGTCCGCACTCGTGCATGGTGGCGCAGCAAGGGCAGCAGCTGAGGCCAGTTCAGCCCCCTCTCTCCCAGCCATGAAATGTTCACCACCGCGGGGTCCAACCCCAGGTTCCGCCCGATAGGCCTATTCTCTGCACGCCTGCCAGCCCAGAACACAAACGAATGCCCCAACATCCAACAGCCCCGTGCACCACTGCCCCGATCTGAAAAAGAAAAAACAATGGTTAAATATCCATCCCCCCCTCCCACCATTTTAGAATCGAACATATGTCTGAAACGCTCTGGATCGTCACCTGCCAATTGCTTGTATCTGGGAGGCCGACATTCCCGCACCTGCCACGCTAGTCGCAGCCCCAATGCGAAAAGAATGCGCCGCAAATTGGCTAGCGTCGATCCCCAGCCGTTGCAGCCCCAAACGCATAACCGCTGTCACTTGATATCTTGTGACTAACCGAGAGTCCGCATGCACAAACAACCCCTCTGGAACCTGCGGGCGTACTTCGAGGAAAGACATCAATGCCTTCACTGGGCACGTGTCCCCGGAAATCGCCCTCAGGACCACCCATTTACCTCTGCCACGTTGGTCCATTTTAGATCTTTTCAAAAGGACCGACAAGCGATCCCCTGCACATGCACGTGCTGCCTCAACAAGCTATTCCCCACACCTCTCTTTGTGGACTCTGCTACCAATTCCCCAACCCGAAAGGCTCTGAAAAAGGCTACACAAAATATTGCCCTGAAGAGCCTGGCTTCGTAACCTGACGCTGCCACCTCAGGCAGTGCCGCACACAGACCCCTTAACAAGTCATGCGTTACCGGGCGCCGATGATCCGGCATAGCCAGCCTCGCCCGCCCCCATCCTTGCATAAGCTTCCTCACCAGAAAACCCTCGCCCGATGGGGCCCAACTGACCGCTTTTGCGAAAAAAAGAAACCCTGCTAAATGTCCCCGAACCGAAGTCTGAGAGACACCCCGCCTCCTCGCATTAACTATATAACCCCCTAATAATAGATCCGAAACTAGCCCGCCACACCACCCTTGCTATTGCAGAAATTCCACCACCCTCTCACATCCTCTGCAATATGCCTCCCAGGTTCTCTCTGCCACCGAGCTGCGCAGCATCTCCCTCATCTCTGCAGGCCAACGCTCCATAAACTCCAAGGGACCTCGAATCCCACCGCAGCTGCCTCTGGCGCCAGCTTCCGGAAACGATCCCACTGCAAGCGTGAAAGAGCATCAGCAATACTGTTATTAAGACCTGGTATATGCCGCGCTCTCAATGTCACATTCCTACACAAACAGTATAAAACAACTTTTCGCATCAATGCTGCCACTTGGCCGCAACGTGGCATATAATTATTCACCACGTTCACCACTGCTTCATTGTCGCACCACCACACTACTTTTTTGTTACGCAATTTATCTGGCCACAACTCCAAAGCCACCAACATCGGGAAGAGCTCCAAGAACGTGATATTCTTTAATAGTCCCACGTCTTCCCATGCTGGCGGCCATCTCCCTGCACACCATTCCCCCCCAAAATAGACACCTACGCCCGTTCCCCCAGCCGCATCTGTGAACAACTGTAATTCCTCACTTGAACACTCCTCATCGACCAGGACCGCAGATCCATTGAACGCAGTCAAGAAGACATCCCATACTAACAAGTCCTCGCGCAAGCTCCTGTTGATTCTTATATGGTGATGAGGTTTAGACACACCCGCCGTGGCCAATGCCAAACGCCGTAGGAATACACGACCCATGGGTATGACACGACAGGTGAAATTCAATGAACCAATCAAAGCTTGCATTTCTTTCAACGTGTACTTTGAGGATGCGAGCGCATTTGCTACCAATACCCTTAGCTTCACAACCTTCTCCGGGGGTAGTCGCGCCACCATGTCCACCGAATCCAACTCAATGCCCAAAAAGGCTATCTTAGTCGCCGGCCCTTCGGTCTTTTCTTCGGCTAACGGCACCCCCAATTCCCCAGCCATCTCCACAAAACCCTCTAACAAGGCCCTGCATTGCGCCGTCGTAGCCGCACCAACAAACAAAAAATCATCCAAATAATGAACCACACTGGCGCAGCCAACACGCCTCTCGACAACCCACTGCAAAAACATGCTGAATTTCTCAAAAAACGCACAGGACACCGCACAGCCCATGGGCATACATTTGTCGAAATAATACTCCCCTGCGATGTGGAAGCCCAGCAGATGAAATAAAGACGGGTGCACCGGCATCAAACGAAAAGCGGCCTCGATGTCCACCTTGGCCATCAACGCTCCGTGCCCGGCCTTCCTCACTAATCCAACGGCCTTGTCAAATGATGCATAACGGACCGTGCAGCATTCACGAGGAATGTGGTCGTTCACCGATTCTCCTTCCGGATAAGTAAGATTATGAATTAACCGGAACTTCCCAGGCTGCTTCTTTGGAATAACTCCCAACTGGGAAACCACAAAATTCCGAAATGGGGGCTCCGGAAAAGGGCCCGCTATCCTGCCCAACGTCAATTCGCCATGTAGTTTTGCCTGGACCACATCCGCAAAGCGACGCACAGAGGGCCCATTCCTCCCAACCTTGATCCCAACCCCACCCACTACTGGAATTACAAAACCTTCACTAAAACCTTTCAGCAATACCTCTCCGTCCCGTTTTTTAGGATAATTACATAGCCACTCACTCAAAACCCTTACACGTATTGGAGAGGGAGCCACGCTGAACGCTGGGCTCTCACTTGGCCACTGGCAAGGCGCTCCCCATGAGTCCCTTTTTGATACATTTTGTCGCAGAATGCCCTCCCCCGCAGTTTGCACATGCGTGCTGGAACTTGCAATCCGGGAACGGGCAGGAGGACTTGTTGAACCTCCAACATACGTCCGCAACTCCGACCTCTTGCTTGATCGCCCCCCCAACTCCCGCTGCCCGAAAGGACCGGTTTCCGACAGCATGGGCCGCTCCCGCTGCTTTCACCGCCACTCCCCCTCCACCCACTACGCCCGACCTGATTGACATTTGTGTGAGCCACAAGTTGATATCCTGGCTGCCCCAAGACAACAACCTGTTCTCTTCCATTTTATCCCGAAACTTCTCGTCGTAATTGAGCCAGGACCACCCTTCGTGCATCTGCGACGCCTCCAGAATAGAGTCCGCATAAGACAAAAGCATCCCATACTGTTCCGGGTAACGTTTACCCCACACACACTCGCCAAACGCAAAAAAGCCCTCGCCCAATTTACCACAGTCCGCGCCACCTTACGCACTCTCCCCGCTTTTTCATCCTCTTTTCTCTTCTTTTTTACTTTCGTTTCCCCAGAACGCTTACGTCCCTCCAACAATCGGAAAATGTCAATGTACCGCCTTTTCCGAATCCGCCGCCTCAACTTCTTTGGGACCCCTTCCCACAATTCCGACAAAGCAGTAACCCCTGTCGACCCCACCCCGGAAGCACCCTGCTCCGCGCTCTTAGCCCTTTCTGCCGAGGACCCCGTGGCCGAACTCGATGACGACGACGTGGAGGAATCGTATCTACGCCTGCGACGGCAAGTATGCCGCCGCTTACGAGTAGCCTTCCCCGCCTTTTCTCGTCGCACCCCCTCCTCACTCCCATCCTCCTGCTCCCCGTGCAACTCACCAATGACCGCTGGACTCCAGGACTCGCTGTGGATGCACGTCTCTGGAACCGACTTCCACCGTTTGCGGCACACCCTCTCTGAACGCTGCTGATCCACCAGAGGGGCCGCTGCGTGCTGGCGTCGCCTGCACCTCGCCGCTCTCCGTCCTGTCTTGCTGCACTCCAGAGAAACTTGCTCCGGTGGAAGCCATTGCTGGAACCTGCGGAGACAAAAAGGGGAGAACCGCAGGGGGAACAACAGCAGGCCATGCAGCCGGCCAGGCCCCAGCCCAGTCCGCCCTGGAAGGCCCTTGCCCCCCTCGCATCCACTGCTCCCAACGGTGCTACCCCATGGCCCCTACCCCTCCAGGACTCCCCCAAAATATCTCGCTCCCACCAACACTCGTAGGAACCCCAAAGCCCGTGCCCTCAACCGCATTCCATCCAGCTCTAGTACCTAGCCCAGCCGCAGGCCCTTCTGCTAACCTGCTGGACCTATCTCCCCCCTCCTGCACCACCCCAGTATCTCCCTCTGCACGCTGCCCCCCCAACGGCAGACCTAATACCCCTACCACCACTCACTCCTGAATTTCCCCTGGCTTGCCTCCCCCGCCCCAAACCATCATGCTGCCCTGCCCTTGAAGGCCCACCCCGCCCCCTGACTGCAGGCCCAGTTGATCCTACAGCTCCTTGTGGCCTTCCATACCCCCTTCCCGCAGGCCCAGCCCTTACAGACCTTTCCCTTCCCTTTGCACCCCGATGCTGCCCATTGCCTCTGCTTTTGACCGCCGCACCTCGAATCTTTCGCCCTTTTCCTCCCTTCCCACTCTCCACACCCCCTCCACTGCTCCCTTTGCTGCCTGTCATGCCTGATCCTATACTGCACCTCGGAATTGATATGCCCGCTGCCTCTCAATTACCTTCTTTCGCCCTCCGAAGAACAGTTCCGCGGTCCTCCCCCCTGCTCCGTTTCTTTTTTTTTTTTTTTTTTATTATTTGTAATTCGTGCCCTCCTGCTGATGCTTGTCTCCCGCTATGCCATGTAAGGACTCTTACACCTCTGCGTTCAAAACAACCGAGTCCCGATACCCCAGCTATCCACTTCCACCCTTAGCACCTCCACTCAAGCCACACTAATGATACCGACCACGGCACACCGCAGCAAGTTGAAGATCGCCGCTGCAAACCGCTGCTATCTCCGTTCCCCGCTCTGCTCTTCAGCCATGTGCTGAAGGCGCGTTCCGGCTGCCCCAGCACATGGCCCGATTCGCTCTCATGATTGGCTCTTGCCGCGCGCGTCCCCGCAGCAGAGCCAATCATTTTAAATAATGCCCCGGCATCCCTTCGTGCCCGCTTGCCTCCCCACGCGCACCCACCCCCCCCCCCCCCCCCCCCCCGCTGCTTCTGCCCTAATGGCAGAGACCCGCGCCGGGCCGAGCCACCGGTTAACGGCGGCCTCCGAGACCCTGCTCTGCAGCCTTTAAGAATCCGACAGCAAATTCCAGAGTTTGATTATATGTTGCGTGAAAAAATATTTTCTCTTATTAATCTTAAATAGGTTACCCTGTAGCTTCATTGTGTGCCCCATAGTCTTTCTATATTTTGATGGTGTAAACAATCAATTCATTAATTTATAGACCTCTATCATATATCCCCTTCAGCTGTCTCTTTTCTAGGATGAAGAGACCTAAACCTTTTAGCCTCTCTTCATAGGGGTATCCTTCCATCCTCTATCATTTTGGTGACTCCTCTGTACCTTTTCTAATAATGCTATAGTCTTGTTAAGATTCAACGACCAGAATTGTACACAATATTCAAGGTGCGGTCGCACCATGGAACGATACAGAGGCATTATAATATCCTTTGTTTTATTTTCCATTCCTTTCCTTATGATACCTATCATTCTATTTGCTCTCTTGGCCGCCGCTGCACACTGGGCGAAGGGTTTTAACATGTTATCCACGATGACGCCTAAATCTATTTCCTGGGTGGTGGTTCCCAATGTGGAACCTTGCATCGTGTAACTATAGTTTGGGTTTTCCTTCCTAGGTGCATAACTTTGCACTTGTCCACATTAAATTTCATCTGCCATTTAGATGCCCAGTCTTCCAATTTATCAAGATCCTCTTGCAATTTTCCACAATCCTCATGGGTTTTAACAAATTTGAACAGTTTTGTCTCCTCTGCAAATTTAATAACATCACTCGCTATTCCCATTTACAGGTCATTTATGAATATGCTAAAAAGCAGCAGACCCAGCACAGATCCCTGCGGTACTCCACTACTCACCTTTCTCCATTGGGAAAATTGGCCATTTAGCCCTATCTTTTAACCAGTTCCTGATCCACAATAGCAAGCTGCCTCTATCCCAATCATTTCTGAAAGTCCAGATACACTATATCAACCGACTCACCTTTGCCTAACTGTTTATTCACACCTTCAAAAAAACATAAGATTAGTAAGACATGCCCTTCCTTGGCATTAAGCCATGACTATTTACATGTTCAGTAATTTTGTTTCTTATAATGGTTTCTACCATTTTTTCTGGTACTGACATCAGGCTCACCAGTCTGTAGTTTTCCGGATCACCCCTGGAACCCTTTTTAAAAATTGGTGTTACATTGGCCATCCTCCAATCTTCAGGTATTACAGATGATTTTAATGATAGTTCACAGATTACTAATAGTAGGTCTGCAATCTCATATTTCAGTTCTTTCAATACCCTCGGATGTATACCATCCGGTCCAGGTGATTTGCTACTCTTTAGTTTATCAAATAGTTGTAATACATATTCCCAGTGTATCAATATTTCTTTTAATTCTTCTGCATCATCATCTTTAAATACCATTTCAGTCATGGGTACCATCCCTACATCTTCCTCAGTAAAGACCAAAGCAAAGAATTCATTCAGTCTCTCCGCTATGGCCTTGTCCCCTCTTAGTGCCCCTTTTACCCCTCTATTATCTAATGGTCCAACTGACTCTCTCACAGGTTTTTTTGCTATGAATGTACTTGAAAAAGTCTATTACACGTTTTTGCTTCCACAGCAAGCTTCTTCTCAAATTCTCTCTTTGCCTGCCTTATCAATGCCTTGCATCTAACTTTCCAGTGCTTGTATTGTTTCCAGTTTTTGTCATTTGGCTTCTTTTTCCATTTCCTGAAAGATGCTTTTTTGGCAACAGCAGCCTCTCTGACCTCACCTTTAAACCATACTGGCAGTTTTTTGGACTTCCTTCCACTTTTCTTAAAGCATGGAATACAGCTGGTCTGGGCTTCCAAGATAGTAATTTGAAACAACACCCAAGCTTGATGTAAATCTTTATCCTTTGCAACTGCTTCTTTTAGTTTTTTCTTAACTATTTTCCTCATTTTATCAAAGTTTCCTTTTTAAAAGTTAAAAGGCAGTACTGTGGATTTCCTTAACCTCCCCTCCTCCATTTATTAAATCAAACGCGATCATGCTATGATCACTATTGCCAAGTGGCCCCAACCACTTTATCTCTTGTACCAGATCTTGTGTTCCACTAAGGACTAGGTCCAAAAGGGCTTCCCCTCTGGTCGGTTCATGAACCAGCTGCTCCAAAAAGCAGTCATTTATTTCATCTGGAAACTTTATCTCCCTAGCATGTCCTGCTGTGACACTGACCCAGTCGATACCAGGGTAATTGAAATCACCCATTATTATTACTGTTCTGTAACTTTTGTTAGCTTCCCTGATTTCTTTGAGCATTTCATCATCCATTTGTTCATTCTGGCTAGGCAGTCGATAGTATACTCCCACTGCCTTCCCCTTTTTACATGGAATTTCAATCCATAGAGATTCTACAGTGAATTTTTTCCTGCAAAACTTTAATCCTTTATGACTCAATGCCCTCTCTAACTCCTCCACTAATTTGATCTGCTCTATCATTATGATATAGTTTGTACCCAGGTATCATAGTGTCCCACTGGTTGTCCTCCTTCCACCATGTCTCTGAGATACCAATCATATCTAACCTCTCATTTAGTACTATATATTCTAACTCTCCCATTTTATTTTTTAGACTTCTAGCATTTGCATACAAGCATTTTAGAGGCAGTATTTTATTCATATTAATCTGGCTATCAGTATACAAGGGTAATTTGGAATCTTTAAGCTTTATCTGCTCTGTACTCAAGGGCATTTGGGCTACTTTTGTCTCTATTGGAACGTCTCTGCTGATATGCCCTAACGTCAGTCTTTTGCTAGTATCCTTCAAGGATACATTGTTCCGAACCAAACGCTCTTGGGCAACTGTCGGCTTTCCCCTATTATCTAGTTTAAAAGCTGCTCTATCTCCTTTTTAAAGGTTAATGCCAGCAACCTGGTTCCATCGTGGTTAAGGTGAAGCCCATCCCTTCGGAAGAGCCCTCCTTCCGCCAGAATGTTCCTCAGTTCCTAAAAAATCCAAAACCCTCATCCTTGTACCATCGTCTCATCCACGCATTGATACTCCGGAACACTGCCTGCCTTTTGGGTCCTGCACGTGGAACGAGAAGCATTTCGGAGGATCTTACCCTGGAAGTTCTGGATTTCAACTTCCTACCTAAAAGTCTAAATTTAGCCTCCAGAACCTCCCTACTACACTTTCCTATGTCATTGGTACCAACATGTACCAAGACAGCAGACACTATCTAAGACCTTGTCTAGGTGGTGCGCGAGGTCCGCTATCTTCGCACCAGACAGGTATGTTAGCAGGCAATCCTCTCGTCCACCAGCCACCCAGCTATCTACATGCCTAATGATTGAATCACCAACTATAACGGCTGTCCTAAACCTTCCCTCCTGGGCACATGGCCCTGGAGAAACCTCCTCGGTGTGAGAGGGTTTTACATGACCTGGAGGACAGGTCCTAGATACAGGATCACTTTCTGCCACACCAGGATGATACTCTCCTGTCACGTGACCTCTCCCCTCCATGGCAACAGGGATGCTGCCAGACTGGAGGTGGAACTTTAGTACTATATCCCTGTAGGTCTTGTCTACGTACCTCTCTGTTTTCTATATGTCCTACAAGTCTACTACTCTAACATCCATAGATCGGACTCGTTCCCTGAGAGCAAAGAGCTCCTTGCACCTAGTGCACACGTAAGGCCCCTCACCAACTGGGAGAAAATCATATAAGTGACACTCAATGCAAAAGACTGGAAAACCCCCATTCTCGCTGCTGGACTGCCGTCTACACATCTTAGTTTTAAGGTTGTGTTTAGGTATTTAAGTTCTTTACTTTCTAAGGGCTGCTGGGGATACTTACACTAATAAAACTATACCTAATATGTTTAATGTACTTTGTTCACCTGAAGCATAATTAATCTCAGGTCCTTAATGTATGCCTGATGAGGATATACAGCTGCACCTGAGAGTGAATATAGTGCCTCCTTTCCTTTAAGAGGTTTAAGCACCTATAAAGCTACAATTATCTGAGGGGTGGGTGGGTGTTGGGGAGGGAGGGAGGGAGTGAAAGATGACTTATTAAAAGCTGACTGCTACACAGTACTTTGTCCTGTGCTTCTAAGGTAATCTGTGATCAATTTCCTGGGTGATTCACACAGCCCTTGCTTGGAAGGAAGGAGTCCTGGATTCTAAATTTAACCAGAAAGCTCTCTGCTGTGTTTTAAATTTAAACTGAAAGCTCTTTTCTGCTACTAGGCCCTGACTGAGTATTAAATTTAAAAGAAGTAACCAATCAGTACTAGAGGAGATCAAACAAAAGCTTTCCTTTAAGTTCAAGTGATAAGACTTTGACTTTCATACTTTGGGCACACCATGCGAAGAGAAAGATCATTAGAGAAAGAAGACATGTTTAACAAGGCTGAAGATCAACACAAAAGAGGAAGGCCAGTAATACAATGGATTGATATAACAGCAGCAGCTATGGATGCCATTCTTTCAACAATTCAGCGCCAGACAAAAGACTGAACACAATTTAGGACAGCTTTGCCAGGAGTCAACATTGACGAGACAGCACTTAACAAAAGCGTTCACATATCTTTTTGACTTTGTGCCTGTTTTCACTTCTGCTTAGGCCTCTCCCCCCCCCCCCACCCCATCTACCAGTCCTTCTTTACTTTATCATGTTGCTGGTACTGCTGTTGCTATTTTAATTCCTTTGCTTTTACAGTGCCTGTCACCCTTTCCTCTTTTATGTAGAGCCTCTGGATCTACCATCACCCCCACTACACCTATAATGAAGAAATCTCTCATGTCAATTTATCAGGGATATCCTGAAAACCTGAATGGCTTGGAAGCCCTGAGGACTATTTTAAACATCACAGTCATAAAGATGAATAGATGAAGTTCTCTACCCTTCCAGTATGCGCTTTGTCTGCTTCAGTCAAATTCCCAGTGCCTGCTGCTTTTCCATTCTTTTCATTTGTCATAGCTTTCTCCTTTTGAGTATCTATATCATTCCTGCATGATGAAGAAAGATGCAATTAACATCAGCAAATGTATATATAATATATATATATATATATATATATATAGAGAGAGAGAGAGAGAGAGAGAGAGAGAGATAGAGAAGAGACAGATGGATATACATATTCAAATATATCTATATCTACATTTTACATTTTCACATTTGGCATATCACATATTATAATCAAATATAAGTGGTTTACAATATGCAAAATTAAGGGAAAGAAGCAACAAGGAATATCATAATAGGTGCCTAGGTTACAAACTAATAGATTGATATACAATCTAGCTATATCTACAGTATATCTATATCCATTTAGCTCTATACAGACTTGTAGAAAAACTCACACCGTCTCTACAATGAGTAAAAAAAAATAGTATTACAAATCTCTTGAAATACATATTTCTAATTATTAAGCTTTGCCACAATATTTAAAGACTATTTCCATTATATCTGATATTGATGTTATGTAAATTGTTCCATGTAATAAGTTGTTCTATTGTAAACTGTTGTTGTTAAGTGCTGTCGAGTTGGAGTCAACTCATGGTGACCCTCTGGATAGCTATCCTAACTTGTGTTCGGTCCTGAGTCAGGCGGCTCATCGTAGCTGCTGTTATTGTATCGATCCATCTCATTGCTGGCCTTCCTCTTTTGCATTGACCTTCTATCTTGCCAAGCATGATGTCTTTCTCTAATGATCTCTCTCTTCGTATGATGTGTCCAAAGTATGAAAGTTGAAGTCTTGTCATCTGAGCTTCAAAAGAAAGCTTAGGTTTGATCTCCTCTAGTACCAACTGGTTTGTTCTTCGGGCAGTCCATGGTATACACAGTATTTGCCGCCAGCACCATAATTCAAAGGCATCAATTTTCTTCCTGTCTATCTTTTTCACTGTCCAGCTTTCACATCCATGATCATGAATGCAAAATGCAATGTGTGCCTTTGAGTCAGTCCTGACTCCTGGCGACCCAGAAGCTCCTGGGTTTTCTTGGCAGTGTGACCGGAAGTAGATTGCCAGGCCTTTCTTCCGAGGCAGTGGAGGGTTAAGTGACTTGCCCAAGGCCACAAGGAGTGCTAGTGCGAATCGAACCCTGGTTGCTTGGTTACCAAGCCAGTGTTCTAACCACTAGGCTACTCCTCCACTCTCATGAATAGTGCAGTATAAAACCAAATAAATAAATAAATATATAATGCTCTTAAGCAGAATGCTGATGAAGGAATAAGAAAGTAGTTCATTTTACCTTGTCTCTGTCTCATCCTTGATAGGGTCTAAAATAATTTAAAGAAAATTAAAATATTAATTGTATTGACTTCCTGTACAAAAGTTCTTCCCAGTAACAACTTTCTGCCAGGTCATTAACCTGGAATATTTTGTTGCTGACCCGGAACCTTTCTCAACATGCCTCCCCACAAAGTGTACCCATGCACCATGAGTTAAGAGGCAGGTAAATTTACTTAATCATTATTTTTGCATAATTTAAAACAGAAAAATGATGGCAGATAAAGACAAAAACGGTCTATCTGATCTGTCCTTCAATACCAACTATTAAACTCTACAATCCCTTCTTTTCTCTCAGAGATCTTTTGTGTTTGTCCCTTGCTTTTTTGAATTCAGAAACAGTCCTCATCTCTTACCATCTCCACTGTGAGGCTATTCCCATGCTTCCACCACTCTTTTAATAAAGAAATATTTCTTCAAATTACTCCTGGTCTCTCCCCCTTTGACCTTGATCCTTTGCCCCAGAACTTTCTTGTACTTGAAAGACAGGCTCTCCCCCTGCATATTTATGAAATGGAGGTATTTAAACATTTCTATAATGTCTTTCCCTCTTCTGCCTTTTTTCCAAAATATATCTATAGAGATTGTTACATCTGTCCTATATGCTTTATATTGAAGACCACTGACCATTTTATTAGCTGCCTCTGCACTGCCTCCATCCTTTTCAAATCATTTTGAAGGTGCAGCGCCAGAGGGTTGGGCAGGCCCAGTGCTGTTCCCATCACCCAGGGCGGGTGCCCCCATGCTAACGGTGGCACCCCCCATGCTACGCACCATGATGCACCCCCCAACCCCGGGCCAGCCCCCACAATTAAGCTGGCTGTAGGAGCCAGTCGCTCCTCTTCTGGCCAAAGTCTCACGATTCACGAGACTCTGGCCGGGAGAGAAGAGCGGCTGGTCCCTGGAGCGTGAGGCACCGCAGCTAGCCAGCTTTGTCAAAAAACTTCCCCTCAGATGATCTAGGCATTGGGGAAAGCCCCTGATGTCACCAAAATACTGTCAGGGGTCTGATGCCCCTGACAGAAAGCAAATCTCTGGTGGCCCAGCCACCCTGATCCTCCCACACGCTCAACTAAAAATAAACCTGGTGTCCCAGCGGCCCCGAACACCCCACTTCCCTCCCGGTACCTTTACAAAGGAGCAGGAGCATTGCCAACACGCTCCTGCTCTGCCATCTTGAGAAATGGCAGTGCCTGGCCCTGAGCAGTGCATCCTGGGATGCACCGGGCGGGGTCAGACTGCCACATAAGATAGAAAATGCCTTATATGGCAGTCTGACCCCACGCGGTGAATCCCAGGCGCCTCCTGTCAACATTTGTAGTTCTTTTCACAACTTTTTAAATTATTCTTGATTTTTGGAATTGTAAACCACTTTGCATGCTTTTGAAAAGGTGGTATATCAAATAAAATAAACCATAATCCATAAAGCCACCATTTTTCAAGATTGCGGCGCAGGAACGAGAGCACGTGGGCAATGCTCCCGCTTCTTTGTAAAGGTACCAGGAGGGAGGTGGGGGGTTCGGGGCTTCTGGGCCACCAGGATTATTTTTATTTGGGTGGGCAGATCGGGGCTGATGGGCCACCAGGGATCTTTGCTTTCTATTGGGGCACTGGCAGTATTTTGATGGCACTGGGGGCTTTCTCCAATGCCAGGATCATCTGAGGGAAAGTTTGACACGTCATCTCAGATGATCTAAGCATCAGGGAAAACCCCTGATGCCATCAAAATACTGTCAGGGCGCATACGCAAATTACGCCTTATTTCTCTGGGAGAGCATGCCAAACTAGCACCGACTTCTGTGTGCATTCGTTGAGCTTGCTGTCCCAGTTTAATTCTGCCATTTGTGCCACAGTTTAATGCAGATGCGCCCCTTTCTGCATGCCAGCATGGAAGTCACGCACTATCAGTGCACTGCATAGAGATGTACAGAGTTGATAGCGCGCAACTTCAGTGCCAGCTTTCTGCAGCAGCCCGCATTACATTTTTCAGCCTAGCCTTATTTTAAATAAAGGGCTGGGCCATTGTTTGGCAATCTTGCTGCTCTCTGCCATTCAGGAAGCCTAGATGCCAGCCTCCTGTCCATCATGGTTGGTATGATCCGGGCATGGTTTGCCATGAAGGTAATACAAGCTGCTCTGGTCTAGAGGACAAAGAACGATTGTTTGTACAAGCAACTCTGTGGGCACCCATGAAGGCTGAAAGGCTCAACTTCAGAAGACTTCTCATCCTAACGTCAACCAGCAAGAAGATAGTCTCCATGTGCAAGTAGGATGAATCAGCCACACACTGGTGATGTCATCAGATGGCACCAAGGATCGATGAACTCCTAAAGCTCAGAAATGCCCAGAAGGCTGTTCTAAGTCTGTGTTTGCCATTCACTATCAATCACCTCAGTCTGTTCATTCCGACCTGTTCTCCACTATTTAACTGCTCAAGACAATGGCTCCTGAACTGCCTGTAAAGGAACATTGTAAACTAAATTTCACATGAAAAAATCATTTAATGTGAACAGGTAAGACTCTTACTTTCAGATTCTATACTACCATCTTGCTTGGCAACGGTGTGCATTTGAATGAAATCAGCAAAAGCTCCGTCCTGTTGCAAGAGTTCTTCATAGGAGCCCATCTCGGAGATTCTACCATCTGTCATTACTATAATAGTGTCCATCTGGGGTAAAAAGCTAACTCCATGAGTCACCAGAATTCGAGTCTGTAAGACAAAAACACTCTGCTATCTCTTTGGAAAGCACAGTCATAAAACATTTACTAGACCACTCTGCATATGTGCTTGCTAAAAAAACACACAAGCTATTTACATATGGGGCAAATTTCAGACTGCCCATGGGCCTGCAAGCTAATTTTCAAAGGAAAGTTCCCCTGGGAAAATTCTGGCCCGGCCAGAGCTACAAGGTGTTAAAAATAAACTTCCCAAGTACATTTTGCTGGCATGGACCCAGTGCTATCCAATTCTGTCCCCTTTTTCCTTTAGGTAAAATTTCTTCTGCACTAGAGAGGAAGCAATGTTCAGTGCATTTTTACACTATGTTTTTTTATTGTGCTGAAAGCCTGTAAGCTAAAGCAAGCAGCTTCCTGCTAGGGTCACAGTCTTTACTCCTATAGGCCAAATGTTGCATGTAACCCATTTCCTCTAGTGTCCTTGAAACCTTCTTTTGGCTTCATGCCTGCTTAGTGGGTAATCTATTGCACCCTCAGTCTATGGCAAAATCTCTATCTTGAGTTCACAAAAAACAAGCCACTCCACAGTTTTCCTTCTTTTTCTACCCCTCAAAATCGCATCATCTTTTTACCACTCAATCGACATCCATTCTTTCAGTCACTTAATTCAACAATCCATCCCCCCCCCCCCCTTCAGCAACTGTTCAATTCAAGTAGCTACAGAAAGACTCAGCAGAATCGGTGTGGCACTGTTGGTTTCTAATGCTTATAGGAAGTTTTTTGTTTGCTTATTTGTAATAAACAGTTGGGAATTTAAAAAATATGTTTTCTCTTGTGGATATTGAGCTAGTTTCGCTTGCTGTTTACTAGTGCACTGGAATATGTGCTGAAAGAACAATACAGAAGGTCATTTCCATCATAAAAACACCCTCAATCCTCACTTCCAGCAGACAAATCTCCCATGATACACGGACGTCCCTCCCCAGTACCCACATCTTATGTAACGCTTGTAAATAGTTGCCATGTAAATAACTTGTTCAATTTTATTATTGTTCTTCACCTGTTTGATGTAACTTTACCCTTTCTCAATGTAAAATGTTCGTTAAATGTAAACCACCACTGATCTTGGGAAAAGGCGGTATAGAAAAGCTATACAAATAAATAAATTATTTCTTCAGGTAAAAACTTGTTTATCCATGATAAAACATTTAAAAAATTGCCCTCCCAGTAACAAAAGAGGAAAAGGCATCTATTAATTTTTGTTCAATAATAAAGCTATTATTACTGAACCCAAGAGATCAAGGCTTGATGAGGCTCCTCGGGTCTCTCTATGTGGTTCCTGCTTTAATTTACATGTGTAAATTGCATACACATGTAAATGGTGCTTTCAAAACGCCACTATTTACCTCTGGACATGGCCTGTAATGAACAGATTTAAAGGGGGCATGATTTAAGTGGATCAAAAAATTATATATGTATTTGCCATTTTACAGCGAGAATGCACATATAGTTCCAAAACGTCTCCATCAGCTTTTGCACCTCCTACTTTGTATGCAGAAAATTCAGCAAAGTGGGTGTTTCAGCAAGGACTTGAAACCAATGACTGAGAGAATAATTACACTTAGCCTCCCCCTCCCCCAGTATATTTTGGCTTCTAAACGGAAAGCATTTAAATTTGAGTGCCTTGTGCTTAATTAGCTACATGTATACATATATGTCAAGAATATGATGCTTGTATATATAAAGGTCACATCTTAGGAACTACAAAGACAGCAACAGCCCTCGCAGTATGTGGGAGACAGAAACACAAGCAAGTGGCATATGGAGGTCACAGGTGCCTTTATTTGTTAAAAAAAAACCCTACGCGTTTCGGCATTTGCCTTCATCGAGGGGAATGCAGCTTGGAATATAAAAAAATAATGCTAAAAATATAAATATATATAATAAAAATATATTAAATAATAGCAAGGATCTGTGTGTAGTAAAAGAGATGAAGTGATACACGTTTGCCTTGCTGGTTTTTGTTTTTAATAGTTCTTAGCTGTCTAATTCAGGCTTTTCAATAGAGCACAGTTTCATCAGTTACATCCAATACAGGTTTTTTGTGTCTCTCCCCTCTTCCAAAACAGGCTCCTTTATTCTTGTAAAACATTATGCAATACATAAAATGTTTGCTTTATTTTTTTATCACTTCAGAACAGAGTTATATTTGCGCATTAGTGGTTCTCCAAGAATTCATCACAGAGTGCATAAGTGAGTACAGTCCCTATTAGGTTCATCTCTTCTACTACACACAGATCCTTGACAAGATCTCATATTACATATGGGTTTTTCACATCCCTCTGCCCTTAGTTTCTTTCAATTATTATTTATATGATATATAATTTTTTAACCTATAATTTTTATGCTTTATAATGTGATCTTTTTATGATATGTTTTTTAATCATGATTCTATGATTCTTTTGTCTGTTTTATATTGTTTATTTATTTTGTATTTATTATTAATGATTGCTATTATTCAATGTATTTTTATTATATATATTTATATTTTTATCATTATTTTTTATGTTCCAAGCTGCATTCCCCCCCCGATGAAGGCAAATGCCGAAATGCGTAGGTGTTTTTTAACAAATAAAGGCACCAGTGACCTCCATATGCCACTCGCTTGTTGTGTCTGTCTCCTAAAAGCCACATCTTACATGTGGAAAGAACGAGAAATCATATTTCACATATGATTATCAGCATCTATAAGTGGAAGACACCAAGCAATGTTGCTCTTTTTCTTCGCATGTAGGTTCTGTATGATATCGCATATATCAGGGCATTTTTACTAACGATGCGCCATTAGTGCACGATCGGGGCCCAAAATTAGTGCAGTAGCCTGCGCTGTTGGGGGCATACGTAGCATGCCCTCCTGCAGTCAGTCTGTTCCAGCCATGCGGCACCGCATTAACTGGCATACGGGTGCACTTACCACCACCAATAATGTCACCTGCAATAACTGCAATGTGCTGAGATCATCCATGTTCCTCCCTTAACCTGCCCAGTCCCAGCCCCATCGTGTGCTATGGGGGGAGAATAGGATTTTTACTGTGGTGCCCTGTGCTAATCCTTAGCGCAGCTTAGTAAACATGCCCCATTATTCTTTTGTTTTATGTTGTTTTCCATGCCTACGCAAATATATCATTTCTACTGGCTGTCATGTGTCTTTGAAAGAGATTTATTTCAAAAAAACATCCAGAGGTAATATCAGGCAACTTTCTTTACAAATTATGCAGGAGCTACTAGGAAGTAGCAATGAACATTTTGTTTCTGTACCACTTGAGGAAGGTGATGAGAAAAGACTTACTCACTTTGCCTTTGAGTAAACCTTTGGGTCCAATGACATTCTCAAAGAGGTACTGTCCTACATGTGTATCCACAGCAGAAAGTGGGTCATCTAAAAAGTATACATCAGATTTTCGATACACCGCCCTAGCAAAACTTATTCTCTGCTTCTGACCTCCAGATAAATTCACTCCCTAAAAAAAAAAGGTAACACTTGAAAATTAGGTGGCATAGAGAAAACTGAATGTTTGTCTTTATAGCATGCAGTGTGTGGCAGAGATTATGCATTAGGTGTGTGCATGATCCCTTATATCGGTTCACAGCTAGGAGCATACGTTACGCATGTAGATTAAGATATTTTATAATGTTCGTGCATACATGTGAATTCTACCCACGCTCTGTCCACTGGCAAAGTACATACCTTCATGCTAAAGCACATACTTTTATATTAGTTGGTATTTTACTAGAGGTCCACATATGTGCAGAAATGACTTTATAAAGCTTTCTGAGAGGTGTACAACCCCCAAAAATGATAAAATACAAATTACTTGGGGGTGGGGGAGGGGAGGTGCAAGGGAGTGGGAATGGGGCTGGGGTCAAGATAGTGGGAGGGGAGGCAATATATAGGAGGGGAATAGGAGGGGAGTAGGGGGAAGGTAGGGAGGATGGGGGTAGGGGAGGGGGGAAGGGAAGGGAAGGGAGGGGGAGGGGAGCTTAAGGAGAGAAGTAAAGGATGGCAGTGTATAGGAAAGGGGAGGAAAGAGATGTTGTATGGGGCAGGTCTAGGGGCAAATGTTACAGGTTAATTTACTGATGTTAATTGTTGAGTGTAATGTGATGTATTTTACCTGTTAAAGAAATTAATAAAACTTACAAATTTAAAAAAAAATGTAACCAGTTCACAAGGATTATGATGTATACAATGTATACAGTTTACTGTAAAATGTTTAAAAGGGTGGGAAAGTGTGGGAGTTCCGATAGAGGGGTGGGGGTGGGCTAGAGGGAATGGGAGGGGAGGTAGAGGGAATGGGAGGGGAGGTAGAGGAGGAGGAGGGAGGGGGATGGGGGTAGGGGGGACTGAATCACTATCTTATAATTATTATTATTATTATTGTTGGAGGAAGTTAGCTTGCTAATGTACAGGAAGGAAGATTTTGATCGACCGGCTGTGGTCCTCAGATGTGCAGATGTATGTTTATGTTGAAAAATGAATAAAGAACAAATTATAAAAAAAAATACAAATTACCTGTAAATAACATTCCATTACCTAATCTTCTTCTCATCCAAAATAAAAATTATTATATCCCCTCTCCAAACACTTCTTTAAAAACACAAGCTTTTAGCAACTTGTGAAACCAGAGATAATTTGTTTCTTTTTTCATTTCCCTTGGAAGAGCATTCCACAATACAGCCCTCTAACTAAAAACACCCTTTTCTATGCACATTAGTCCCACCTCTGCTACTGACAGTATCTGCGACAATGCACGAAGTAGTCTGGTAGAGGTATAATATAAAAGCCTATCTGCATAGACACCGTCACTAGCGCCTATAAAAGCCCAATAGACTAAACATAACACTTCATAGTCAACCCTGACCTTGACCCGCAGTCAGTGAAGACTCTGTAAGATAGGAACTACAAGGTGGGACCATCTAACCCTATCAGCCTTACGGCTACATTTTGCACAAGCTAAAAATCAACCCAGGCTAATCTGAGGAACACATTGGAGTGGGAAGTTACAGTAATATAATCTACTAATCACAGTCTCTAAGACTAACACCATCAAACATTAGCTAAGGACCAACAGGCCATCTAGTTTGCCCAATTTTACTTCTATTGCAATGCAACAGACTCCAACTAACTTCTGGCTGTTCCCTCACTTCTTCCATAAGGGATCCTCTGTGCTTAGTGCATGACTTTTTCATTTTGATTACATTTTTGCCTCCCCTACCCCACCAGGAGTCTATTCCATATATCCACCACCCTTAAAGTGAAGGGATATTTGTATGCATATCTTCCCTATAGCTAAATATCCAACAAGGAAGATTAAGATCCTTTGTGGTGAAGGGTAGTGCCAACAGTTTTAAAGCAAATAAATTCCAAAATGCACAGGCTGAAAAAACCCACCAGCTATTTTACTGAAATCCCAAGAATGTTTTCTAAAGCTTCCCCATCAATTCTGGAAGTCACAAAATAAAAAGGAATGTGCCACTGACGACTTCCTGAAGAAAACAATTTGTTTAATTTGTCAATTCAGTGAGGGAAGCCATTATGCAAAACTGAAACACTCTGTTATAGCTTATATTTGTCTATAAACATGTGGTGTGGTAGTTCTTCTTTTCACAGAAAAAAAATCCCTTTGAAAAGATAGTAAAAGTACCTTTTCCCCTATTTCTGTGTCCTCTCCAGCTGGAAATATTTTCAGATCAGGAAGGAGGGCACAAGCCTTGACCACAGCATTGTACCAATTTTGCTCCAACTTCCATCCAAAGAGAACATTATCTTTAAAAGTAGCATTTCGTATCCAAGCTTGTTGAGGAACATAGGCCACAGAACCCTATTGCAAAAGGAAAAATCTTTTACAAACAGCTTAAGTCTTCATATAATATACTGCAATAAGCCTAAGATATTTAGCACGGAAATCAGTTTTATAATCTTTGAAAAAGACTTTCTTGCACTCAAACACATGGCAGAAAAATTAGAATGTGCATCTCCCACATTTCACTTTCTCGTTTTGACAAAATGTTTCTAGATGTTTCCCGAAGCCCCACTACATTTTAGCAGAGAAATGTCAGAGGATGGCCACTGCCTCATATGTTGATAAAGATGTAGGAGATGGAATCCTGACCTTCCTTAAGGAAGTAAAAGGCTTGATGAAGGGGTTTGCCCAGGGTGAACTATCAGCCATGCTCCCATGCCCAGCCCTACCCTACTTTGCCTTACTCTAGCAGTAGTCCAATATCTCCCCTTCCTTCTAACACCATCCAAGATGGCCAGCATCTCCTCCTCCTTACTCCAAGGTGTCTATCATCTCTCTCGCTCCCTCCCACCCCTCAAGGTGTCCACCATTTCTCTTGTTCCCTTCCCCCCAGGTGTCCAACATTTCTCTTTCTCTTTTTCTTCTCCAAGATGTCTACCATCTCTCTCCCTCTCTCCCTTCTGCCCCCCCCCCACCTCATGTATCCAGCATCTCTCTTCCTCCCTTTTTCCCCCCCTCCTCAGGTGTTCAGCATCTTCCCCCCTTCCCTTCTCCTGCCACTGCTGCTCCCATCGTGCCCACCTCCCTCGTTCCATGGGAGGCCAAAGTACAGGTTTGGAGAGCAGCAGCACAACATCAGGACAGCCAACCATAGGGAACCCCTTCAAAGCCGCTGTCTGCAGTGGGCCTTTCAGCATCTGCACACATGCACATGCTCAAGGCCTGTCATGTCCCACCCACACATTAGAGGGGGGGTTGTTTATTATTTATTGGTGTATTTGATATATTGTATGTTCACACAGGTGATAGTGCAGCTTACAATATTAAAAAAGATGGCTGCTAGAGCCCAAAGAAAGAAAAGAACGCCAAAATTGGATAGGACAGGATAGGTTCAATCATACCACAGGACAAGAGAAGACAAAGATAGAGGCGGGCAGGAAGAGGAGCCGGAGAACTATAGCATGGGTGGTGGGATGCGGAAAGCCTTGAGCATGCCTGCAGATGCTAACAGGGATCCCACTGACTGCTGCTTTAAAGTGATTCCCTGCGGCTGATACCACGCTCCACACCTCCTCTCCCTCCCCTCCCCCGAAGCTGGATGCCCTAAGCCAGTGCTTTTTCAAACTGTTATCCTGTATGACCCTATTTTAAGAACTGAAAGTTCACGTGACCCCAGATGATGATGAAATCAAAAATGCTGGTCTCTAGTCTCTTTCCCCCTCCCTCCACTTATCTAAAGCAGGAAGGCAGCAGCAACAGTAATGACAACATCAGCAGCCATCAGCACAGAGTCCCTTCTGTCAGTGTGCAGTGTGTGCTTACCGACCCCAGTACACAACATGGGTTTCCAGTTTAACAGGAAGTTTTCCCAGAAGGGTGCAAGGGCCTATGAATGTTCACTGGCTCACGGACCACATGCTGACTGGTCACAGTGAAAGTCCAGAGAGAAGGAGAAATGGCCATGTTTCTGTGACCCCAAGTTTGGGAATCACTGTACTAGGCAGTCACCTAATCCACCTCGTGATGGGGCCCTGAACTGGACAGTCTGAGGAGAGGAGTACCATGTGCTTGACCCTTAGAGGAGAAGGGAATAAAAGAAGAGATCCCATGAGATGGAGCTGGGGGTTCCAACCCCAGGGAGTAAGGAAAAGAACTTGGAGCAAGCACATGTAGAAGCCAGACCAAAGGGGAGAAGAAAAAGGAGCTGTAGAGGGGCATGGAGAAATATGAGAGTCCAAATGGAGGACTTAAGAGCCTAAGGAATTAGGACCCAAGTTCAGAGTGAATCCTGCTGACCTTAAGCTTGGAAGAGTCCAGTAATAAGTACTGAATCCCCAGAGAAGGGGAAAGAGACCGTGTGTGAGAGGTGACTGTATTGAAAGACTGACAGAAAAAAAGGGGAAGAAGAGGATAGTAAAAAAGGGATCCAGCTTGATTCCAGTGAGTGACTGCACGGCTTTCAAAGAGTGAGGTAGAAGGGGTTCATGCCAGGATCCCAGGAAAGATGGACTGTGCAGTTGGTGTTTAAAATGAAACAGGATGGAGGAAATGACGTCACAGGACTAGACGGCAGCAAAAGCACAGAGCTCCGTCAATTGCGGTGAAAAACCTGCTTTTTAGCGTCAAATAATTGCCCCCGAGAGCACAGAATCATCGGTAATAAGTCCGGAAGAGGCACAGAGAGAGTGGATGGCAGTGGCGCGGAAAAGCACTGCAGACTTAAAAACATTCGCCTATAAGAATGTGAACGGGAGTGCAGCGGGGAAGGGAAAGATGGCGTCGACAGGTGCAGTGCACACGGTGGAGGCAAGTGTGATGGCTGCAAGTGAAAACCCCCGAGAAAGCGAAATTGCAAGTCTAAAAGGAGAACTACAGGGATGGTTCATGGCCCTTCGGCAGGATCTGGCCCACTTTAAATCGGAGGCTCAGAACTGGATAGAGGAGTTGAAAGCTGAAGTGAAGGAGGTGGGCCAGAGATTAGTGGAGGTGGAGACCAAAAGGGAGGAACATGAAGATAGCATCAAAAGCCTGCAAGACAAACTCGAGGGGACGCTGGGGGAGCAGGACGAACTGTGGTCTAAATTAGAAGATCTTGTAAATAGATCCCGCAGATCTAACATCAGGATCCGGGGTATACCAGAGACTAAGGATAAAGAGGACTGTGTGACAATAGTGGAGCAGCTGGGCTGCCAGATAATGGAACAAGCTGGCGAGGCGGATGCAGCCATGTGTTGGCGGATAGACCGGGCGCACCGTGCATTAGGCCCGAAGACGGATGGGCGGACGCGGGATATAATTGCCTGCTTTCATGAATACGCTACCAAAAATGCGGTGGTGTCAGCTGCAAGAAAGCTTACCGAGGTGCAGTGGGCAAACCACAAAGTGGAGATTTATGCAGATCTGTCGGCGATCACTATGAGGAAGAGGAGGGAGATGGCAGGCCTCACGAAGCGGTTGAGGGAGGAGAACATTAAGTATAAATGGACCTTTCCCTTTGGATTATCATTTAATTTGAAAGGCGTCTCTTCTTATATCCGCACAGTGGAGGAAGCTACAGAGGTGATGAGGCGTGCAGGCTGGTTGGAGGGCCCTGGCAGTTCCAGCAGCAACCTTGGGAAGCGACAGGATGAGGAGAATAGATGGAGGCGAACATCCCATGGGGAGAAGCGTTTACGGCGGCAGAGGAGATCCCAGGCCCACTGGGAGACCAATGATGGATACAGGACTGCCTCTTCCATGGACTGTGCTGAGTGGGGTTGAGTGGGGCTGTATGGTGTATGAGATGAGGGTGGGGGAATGATATTGATTGAAGTATGGCAAAGGGGCTAGTGGTAGGATCGGAGTGTGATAGTGCGGGCTGTTGCTCGAGTCTGGTGGGTCATGCCTTATATAAGTGGAGGGGACGAGGGAGGAAGGTTTCAGGGGGTGGGGGGGAGGGGGGTTGGGAGGAAGGGGAGGAAGGGGGGGAGGGATATCCTACCAAACCATACCTCTCTATGAGGATCTTGAGGTGCAGCCCTAATGGATAAGTTGAGGGTATTGACATTAAATGTATGAGGGCTGAACTCCCCGATAAAGCGACAACGCATGTACAAAGAATTGCTGCGCCTTAGAGGGGATATTGTCTTCTTACAAGAGACACATTTGCGTTGAGCGGACGAATGGAGGGTGACAAATGGGAAGTACCCTGGGAGGTGGTTTGCCTCCAATAGAATAGAGCTAAAGAAAGCGGGGGTGGGAATATTGATTAGCGAGAGGGTCCGGTACACCGATACTGCGGTATCTCGAGATAAAGGGGGGAGATTTTTATTGCTTAAGTTAAAATTGCACGAGCAATGGGTTACCTTAGTGAATGTATATGGCCCGAACACTGCGCAGGGGGGTTTCTTTGAAGAGTTAACCGCCTGTGTGGAAACGTTTGCAGAAGGGCAGGTAATCATGGGGGGTGATTTTAACCTGACCCTTAACCCCCAATTGGATAACTCCTCTGGGCGGGGTGAGGGTAGTATGCGAAACAGACGGATGTTGAAACTTATGGGGGGAAAATTTGGGGATCCAGGACACGTGGAGGGAACTGCGGGGCTGGGAGAGGGCGTTTATTTACTACTCCCCGGTGCACCAGTCCTTCTCCAGACTTGATATGATTTGGGTGTCCAAGTCCATGATGATAGCGGTGCAGCAGTGTGAAACTGAGGAGCGGGTTTGGACGGACCACTCTCCGGTTTGGATAGAGTGGGTGGTGGGGGACAGAGGACCGGGGAGGAAAAGATGGATGCTCAATGAGGCCCTCTTGGATAACCCAGAGGTCAGGCAAAAAATAAAACAGGCTATCATTGAGTATCTAGAGTTTAATGATCGGGACAACTGTTCCATTGGTACTCTGTGGGAATGTTTGAAGGTGGTGGTCAGGGGAGCCTTGATTTCCATGGGGACGTATATGAAAAAAAGTAAAGAGCACCACAAAGAGACCCTGCGGGGTACAATTAAGGGTCTGGAGCAGCTCCAACAGACAAAGGAGTTGGGGGAGGTACAGCTCAGGGCTTTAAGAGATGCAAGGAGAGAATTGGGGGGCATCAAGCTTGCAGAGATTAGATTCGCTCAAGATCAACTTAGGCAGCAATTTTTTGAGTTAGGGAACAAGCCTACTAAATGGCTAGCGTTCCGGCTGAAACAACGTCAGCGAAGGAACCTAATTACTAAAATTCGGGATGCAGGGGGGCGAGAAGTACGAACGGGGGAACAGATTAAGACCAGGTTTGTCCAGTTCTTTAAGCAGCTGTACACGGCGGAAGACACCTGCCCAAGGACAGCTATTGAGGAGTATTTGCAAACTCAGTTACCAAAATTGTTGGGGGAAGAGGCAGAGTTGCTTTCTAGGCCCATTACTGAAGGGGAGGTGGGGGATGTGATTAAGGCTTTACCATCCCATAAGACTCCAGGGATGGATGGCTTCACCAATAAATTTTATAAAACTTTTAAAGAGGTGTTGAGTGGGCCCTTGACTAGATTGTATAACTCCTTTAAGGAAGGGGAGGGAATTCCAGAGTCCTTGCGTACGGCTGGGATTACAGTGTTGCCCAAAGAGGGGAAAGATCCAAACTTATGTGGCTCTTATAGACCCATCTCCCTTTTGGGGACGGATTTTAAAATATTTACCAAAATATTGGCGAACAGGCTATTACCCTATATGCCGCGCCTGGTGCATGAGAATCAGGGGGGGTTTGTCCCCGGCAGGCAGACCACGGATAACATCAGGAAGGTGCTGAATGCGATTTGGAGGGGGAAGAAGAGTGGAGCCCCGATGCTATTATTAACTATAGATGCTGAAAAGGCGTTTGATCGTGTGTCCTGGCCCTATCTGTTTCAGGTCCTGGAACGTCTGGGGTTTGGGGAGGGGGGCTACCTTAGTTGGATTAGGGCTATTTTAGAGTATTCTGAGGCATTTGAATTGGAGAGGGGCACCCGGCAGGGCTGCCCATTATCGCCACTACTCTTTGTACTGTCTATGGAACCTTTGGCTCAAAGGGTACGTGAGAGTGAGGCGGTGAGGGGGTTAAGGGGGGGGGTATGGAGAGTAAATTGTCCATGTTCGCGGATGATTTGCTGTTTATACTGACAGACCCCGAAGGCTCCTTGGGGACGGTATATAGCCTGTTGCAAGAATATTGGACATATTCGGGTTTTCGATTGAATGCTACAAAATCTGAGGTCCTGAATCTGACCATAGAGGCAGGTCTGCAACAGCACTTGTAGAGTAAATTCCCCTTCAGATGGGCTAAACAGAATGTAAAATATTTGGGAGTCTATCTCACAGCCAATGAAGGTGACCTGGGAAAGTTGAACTTTGAGGCTATGGAGCGGAAAATGAGAAGAGACTTAGAGCGCTGGGAGAGCAAAAAACTCTCCTGGCTGGGGAGGATAGCTGCCATCAAAATTATGGTGCTACCCCAGTGGGTATATTTGTTTCGGGCTCTACCGGTGGCGGTGGATAAGACATTTTTGGCCCGGGTACAGGGGGCTCTTATGAAATTTACTGGGGGAGGGAAGAAAACTAGAATTGCCTGGGCCACCCTCACTAAGAGTAAGAAAAAAGGGGGTATGGCGGTGCTCGATTTACATAGATACATGGAGGCAGCACAACTTACTGCGGTAGTGGAGTGGGGGAAAGAGGAAGGGAAAGAGTGGGTGCGGTTAGAAGCGGATGAGGTTTTAGAGGGGAAAATCGGGGATTGGTTATGGCTGCCACAAGGGAAACTGAGGGGAGGGCGAGATAGTAACCCTTATGTGTACAGGACATGGTGCTTATGGCACAAATGGAAATGCAGATGGCTGGGGCCTGCTGGAGTCTCTAGATTGATACCTATTGTAGATAACCCTGAATTTCCACCGGCGGTGGGGAATAGTGAATTTAGGAAATGGACTTTGAAGGGGATAACCCATGTGGGCCAGCTTTTGGATGGCGTAAAAGTTAAAGGGTTCCAGGTTCTGAGGCAACAATATGGGTTGGACCCCGGGCATTTGTTCCAATATCATCAGGTGTGCCATTATTTGAAGTATAGGATTCTACCTCATATAGCGAAAGACCCCATGGCCATTGAGAAGGTTTTCTTGATGGGGCAAACGAAAAAGATTCTATGTTTTACATTATGATGGAGCAGGAGGGCCCTAAGGGGAACTTCCAGAGGCAGTGGGAACGGGATTTGGGGGTGTATTGGGGGGAGGCCCAATGGGATTATATCTTCCAGCACAGAACTAAAGGTCTACTGGCAGCCCACTTTATGGAAAACAATTATAAATTGCTGTACTGTTGGCATCTGACACCTGAGAAATTGAAGATCATGTACCCGAGTCAGTCAGACAGGTGTTGGAGGGAGTGTGGGGAGAAGGGCACATATCTGCATATATGGTGGTCTTGTCCCAAATTGGTGGTACGGTGGGGGGAAGTCTTTGGTCAGTTTAGCAGAATCTTGGGGAAAACGGTAGAACCACAACCTGCCACAGCCCTGCTAGGGGCTCCTCCGGGGAATCTAAACCCGGTGGAGAGTATGTGGGTTACTCTGGGGTGTACTGTCTTTCGCATGTTGTTGGGCCGGCACTGGCGGCAACAGACGGTGCCGGTGCTGGGGGAATTTGATGCCTCATTAGCTCAGGCTTACTTGATGAGCAAATTAACGGCGGACAAAAATAACTGCACCCCGAAGTTTACTAAAATATGGGGGGCATATATCACGTGGGTGACCGGTAGATAGAGGGGTGGGGCTGAAAGCAGTAGGATGGGAGGGGGGGGAGGTGGGGGATGGCTGGGGAGGTGGGGATGTAGACACTGTGTTAGGAGAATGTTTACAGTTAGAATACATTTGGGTAATGATACGGATGAGCCAAAGAGTGGCGTTTTGACATGTTACAGTTGCAACGATCGCAAATGTTATGTATTGGTTTATAAAGTGTAAATAAAAAATAAAAAAAAAATGAAACAGGATATCCAGGATTCGTATTCAGATATCCGCCAGCGCTGAGTATCCAGTTTTAGCGCTGAACACTGGTGTTGTCCTGAGAGCAGTGATATTTGCGGCTTCTCAGATAGCAAATCACAAAGTTAGGACTGCTTCTTTTGTGGTCTAACTTTATGCGCGTTCAGTGATACTATCCGCATAGTGCTACTGACTGAATCTCAGTCAGCAGAGCTCACGCAGCTAGAAGGTAGCACTAACTGCATAAGCCCCACTGCAGATCGGTAATTTTTTAAAAATAAAATTTACTTCAACATTAGAAAAGAATAGTATACTATGTTTACAGTTAAGTACTCAATTATCCAGTATCTTCTGGTGTTCAAGGGCTATACCTTCACAGCTACATGTCCTTCTAGCTTCTCCATCTCACCAAGCAATGCCGACAGAAGGGAGGTTTTACCACACCCGACATGACCAACAACAGCTACGAGGGAACCTTTGTGAATATTTATATTGATGCTGTAGATTGAAAAGAATGAATTAGCTATTTCAAATATATAAGAAAAGTAGAAAAGATAGCAGCCCATGTGTGCCATTGCGTCAATGCTGACTCCTGGCAACCCAGAATCCCCTGGGTTTTCCTGGCAAGGTGAGACTGGAAGTATATTGCCAAGCCTTTTTTCCAAGTCAATGGAGGGTAAAGTGACTTCCCAAAGCCACAGGTTCCAGTAGTAATCAAACCCTGGTCTCTTCGTCACCAGGCCACTAGCTCTAACCACTAGACTACCCAGACGAACATAAGAAATGCCATACTGGGTCAGACCAAGGTCCATCAAGCCCAGTATCCTGTTTCCAACAGTAGCCAGTCCAGGTCACCAGTATCTGTCAGATTCCCAAAAAGGTACACAGATTCCACAACAATTATCCCAGGGTAAACAGTGGATTTCCCTGGTCCTCTTTCCTCCAGGAACTTGTCCAAACCTTTTTTAAACCCAGCTTCACTAACTGCTTTTATTATATCCTCCAGTAACGGACTTCCAGAGTTTGATTATGCGTTCAGTGAAAAAATATTTTCTCTTATTAGTCCTAAATGGGCTACATTGTAGCTTCATTGCATGTCCCCTAGTCTTTCTACTTTTGAAGTAAACAATTGATCTACAGTATGTTTACCCGTTCCACTCCATTCATTAATTTATAGACTTCTGTCATATCTCCTCTCAGTTGTCTCTTTCCTAAGCTGAAGAGCCCTAACCTTTTAAGCCTTTCCTCATAGGGGTATCCTTCATCCCTTTTACCATTTTGGTGACTCTTCTCTGTACCTTTTCTAATTCTGCTATATCCTTTTTAAGATATAACAGCAAGAATTGCCCACAATATTAAAGGTGCAGTTGCATCATGGAATGATGCAGAGGCATTATAATATCCTTGGTTTTGTTCTCCATTCCTTTCCTTATGATTCCTAGCATTCGATTTGCTTCCTTGGCTGCCACTGCACACTGGTCAGAGGGTTTCAACATATTATCCACAATGATGCCTAAATCCTTTTCCTGGGTGGTGGTTCCTAATGTGGAACCTTGCATCGTGTAACCATAGTCCGGGTGTTCTTCCCTAAATGCATAAATTTGCACTTGTCCACATTAAATTTCATCTGCCATTTCGACGTCCATTCTTCCAATTTATCAAGGTCCTTTTGCAATTTTTCACAATCCTCGTGTTTTAATAACTTTGAATAATTTTGCAGCATCTGCAAATTTGATTACCCAGATGTGATAATTTCAAATTCTTTATTTATTTATTTTTTATGGGTCATGTTTACTAGGGTTAACTCATTAAGTAAAGTTAATTTGTGTTGAGTGCTGCAATATCATATGGAAGCCACTACCACCAAATAGTAAATATACTCCTAATTTTCATTTTGGCATTTTTTTTTAATTTTGAAATGTATTTTTCATTTATTTTTGATGTTTCATACATTATTATTTTTCATTTATTATTTAGTTTTATATGTATTTTTTAAATTTATTTTGAATTTATTTTCTATTTTTTTTATTTTTTAGTTATTTATTATGGACTTTTTCCTTATTTTTTATTTATGGGCTATGTTTACTAAACCAGGCTGCAACCTCTGTACAACTAGGGGGTATGACTACTAAAGCATGTTAGCTGCTACCACATGGCTAACACAGGATTAATTCCCCCACTATAGCAGCTAACTGGCGAAAACAAATCAGATATTGCAAGCAATTGTTGCAATATCTGATTTTTGCACGGTGGAGGTCCCTAGGGATGGGACCGGGGAGAGAGCAGGGTAAATTGGGGTGGGGAGTAGGAGTGGCCATGGTTGGCAGCCACCGCATAAAAATCATTTTATGTGGTAGCTGCCAAAATCAGGTCCAATCATGGCAGCAGATAACGCCACCTCAAGAAGTGGCATTATCTGCCAGGAGACTCAAGAAAGTGGGATCTGCCCTGCAGTCAATCGGGCATCTAAGTGCCATGATCCGGATTTCCCTTCCACAATATTGTTGGTGCTGTGGAGGTGCGATTTGCAGCACCAACAATATAAAACATAAAAGTGTGGGCTCCCCTGCCCCACCAATCCCCATGGACAGCTCCCAATCTCCATCAGGGGCTGCCCAGAGGGGATCGGTACACCCCTGAAGATAAAAGGGTCCCGGCTAGTCAGTCAGGTTAGGCTCCCCTCCCCCCAAATGCACAATTGCAAAATTAGGGGGTTCATGGCCTCCCTCCATCCCCCTCCCACCTCTCAGTATAAAAAACACCCTGGCTAGCCAGCTGGCAAAAGAAGGGCCCCAGGCCCCCCCCCAATCACCAGACCCTCACCCCCAGTATAAACCTTTAGATCCATAGTGGTCTAGTGGAAGAACAGGACAAGAGCGATCCTCTCACCAGAGGGCAGCACCATAGGATTACAGTCATCCTTGTTAGGGCCTATGAAAAGGGCTAGAGCAAACTTATTTCTGACTTGGACAAGGTTGAACCCCAACATCATCAGAACAGTTACCTTCTGAGACATGGAGATTCTGCTGCAGACCAGGAAAAGGTTCCATTCTGTATCATGATCTCATCTTCTTGAAGATAGGTAGTGAAAAAACAGAATAGGCAAATATATTTCTACAGCTACAAAGAAATTCCAAGAAGCTAGTTTCAATTCATTCTCAAGAACTTCCACAATCTCAGCTCTAATATATTGGTCTGATAGGGTCAGAGGTACCACTGGGCTTTTATCTCCACTGTACCCATAGCAAAAAATCCTAAGTATGTCCAGCCAACCGTGCCAATGAAGCTTTCAGTCGTGTTCCTCACATCAACTGGATGGTCCTAACAGATGAATTCTCCCCACCCACCTCCTATCATCGTCACGAAAGAGCAGAAAACCAAAGGATTCGTCAACCATTTATACAAAGCAAAATATAAAAGCATTGGGGGCGTACTCAGTGCCAGTGGCTAGGCTAAACATATCCAGTTTCTGCTGCTGAATATCCGGGCTGCCCGGACATTGGCTCTGTTATCCAGTTACCGGTGATATTCAGCCACTTACCAGATAGCCCTAATTGGTTAAAATTAGGACAGCTATTCATCTGTCCTAACTTTAAGCACTTAAGATATCCAGTTAATGGCTGACTAGATGGTGACCGTTACCGCCCACAGATTGCCCCAGTTTTAAACCAAGCATTTGTTTGCCCATCTGTGGGAATATTCAGCAGCACTAACCGGTTTGAAAGTGCCCCGCATTCATTTTATTTTTATCAACTGCATTTGCTGCACACTCTCACAGAGAGATTTGCTTATATATTACCAACCAACCAATGCGTCCTTAGTAACTGGAGAAAAACCCTCACCCAGAATGCAGTAGAGTAGATTGCGCCTTCAGATTCTTCTAGTGCAATGCAAGTATATTTTGCACCGGGAGTGGAAGTACAAGGGAAGTTTAGATTTGATACTCACTGCTTGATGTGCAGACTTTATCCACATTACTTGGTTTTACCTCTTCTTCAGAAAAAAATGTTACAAAGCGCCTCAAAGCAACTAAAGACTTTTGAAAGGGGGGGGGGAGAACAAAACCCATGAAATGTAAATGCAAAACACCATCATCACACACTTATTTATCTATTCAGGCCAATTTCTGAATCACCTTTTCTTTTTTTACATACTACTCAAAGCAATAAATAAAAGTCTCAAAATATAAAAACTACATTTGGCTTTATAACATCGTATTATTCAACAAAATAACAAGCGTAGGGGGATGTTCAAAGCAATTTAGGCGGTTGTAGTTTTGCTGAATATCCCTAGGTGCCAGGGTGCTCCAGGGACAATCGGCTAGTGGTGATATCCAGCCACTAGCCGGTTATCCCAAAGTGGCAAAATAGAGGCACCTGAAAGGCTCACCTAACTTTCGTGGCTTTAACTGAAAATCGCCACTACCTGGTAAGCTAGTGCGCTGTACTGCCAACCCAGATATGGCTCCAGCATTGACTAGCTGGGTTCAAAGTTCAACAGCGACAGCATCACCCCCATAATGTTTAACAAAAAACGCCCCTAATCCAAATGACCCAATGCATTATAGGACACTACTGAATACCACAATCCAAATCCACCCTGTACTGTAACAGCAGCATTAGCAATAATCAATACAACACCCTAATGAATAATATATTAATAAGGTGAATAGGCTTCTAATTTCTTTCACCAGAAAAAATTAGAAGCCTTAATAGCGGCCATATTAATATTACTCATGGCTGGATCGCCTTTTTATTCATCTGTCTCCAACAAATACAGTCATTTTATTTTATCTTCCTTAATCATATTCTTCTTAATCAAAGGAAAAAATAATTTTAAACTCTCTTAATTTTTTCCAAGCCTGGAAAAATGAAAGCAAAGGCACGGATATATGCATAGTTTATCTCTGCTGGATAATTCAAAATGAAGGCCCGGTTTTATGCAGTACACGCACCTGCATGGCGAAATTAAGACCAGCAGGGCAAAACCGCAGTGGCATTTTCAGTATATTGAGTAGCAGAAGAGTAACAAAGGCTTTCTGGGCATCGAGCACGTTCTTCTCATCCATTAACAAATAGACTGCAAACATTGCCAGCGAAACCTGTTTATAGAACAAGAAAATGAAATGGAACTGAAACAGTAATCTCTCCATGGTCTTTTATTTCATAGATTCGTTCTGAAATTAACACCAGTGAAAGCAACAAATCTATGGATAAGTGCAGAAGAGAAAAGGAGAGAGGACGTTCAGCCGCCATCTCTACCTCTTCAAGCGTGGCAAGGTAAGGTTTTGCAGCTGCCAAAATTAATGTGTGGCAAAAACAAAACCTGAATGTTGACTATTGGGGGATATTCCCTGAATTCTTGAGAGGGCTGCCACACAGAGAAAAAGTTAGTACTGCACACTAAGAGTGACATTTTAAAAGATTTAGTCGTGATTTGGACGTCTGAATACGTGCACGTGGACGTCAAAATCACAGACACATCTCCGTAGCCATTCCAGACGTCTACCATGCAGGGAGTCCAAGCAGGCACGGAGGTGTAGAAGAGGCTGTCTGGAGAGGGTCAATGGACTCACATGTCCCCATTCAGTCTCAGAAATAGCAGAGACATCTGCAGGCACGGCCATGTTTATACTAAATTTGAACCCTGGCCACCCTGCTCTTAAGTCACTACCATAGGCATCGGAACAGGGTGGGTCACATGGGCCCCAGGTCCCGACAAAAATCGCAGCATGGAAGGCAGCCCGTGGGGATCCCATACCCCACAGGCAGAAGGAGAAAAGCCCCTTCCTGAGATCGGATCCTAGCAGGCAGACAGGAAGAGTTTTTACAATGATCGCGGCCAGCAGGAAGCCTGCCCACGGGGATCCTGTCCCCCATCGCAGCACGGACCCTTCGCTGGCTGCCTGCAGATCTCAGGAAGGGGCTTTTCTTCTTCTGCCTGCGGGGCACATTTTGCAGCTGCATTGAAGAGGGTGCCCAGGAGATGCCCAAATATAACCTTTCAAGAACATTGTGATTTGATAGGAAAGAAAATGTTAAAATAAAGTATGCACAATGATTTCAAAATGCAATAATTATTAATATTTTCCTCCCCACACACCCTCCAACACACACTTTTATCCACACTAAGGGGAAGACACTATTACACAAGTAAACAAATATCTCAAACTTCGGAAATATATGAGAAAAACTACCCGATGATGAAAGCACCTCAGCTCCATGAATGCAAGAGATAAGATTGGCTCACTATAAATGCACAGCATTAGAACTATGATACAGCTGTGAGTCTGCCTTTCTGAGTCGTGCCTCTGAAACAGAGAACAGTACGGCCCGATAATCGGAAGGGTTTATCTGGTTAGCGGGTCCCATTTCAAGAAGTTTCTCATTTGAAGTATTCTCTCTTTGCTATTAGATAGCGTGCATGAACATAATCACTACGTGCTCCTGAAGAAATTACACAAAAAGCTACATTTTGTTTTTCCCCCTATCGTTCCATTTTGAAAATGCTATAGGATAGTTCAATGACATTTCTTATGCTGCTTCAAAAGGCTGCATATCCCTAGCGCCTGTGTGATATGCCTCTGCTGCGAGTGTGATATGTCCTAATACTGCAGTAAGCCTGACCCTGTGATATATGCTCCCGCTTAGCTGTGAATTTGTCCCTATGTGATATGCTATGTTTGAAATACCCCTGCTAAGTGCAACACTTTGTGATATGCCCCTGCTGCACTTCTGAGAATATCCCCTCAGAAACAATAGAAAGCTAGTGGAAATGAGGACAATGAAGGTAACATACCCAAAATATTGCAGTCATGAAGAGCGCTACTGCCGCTGCAAGCAAGAGAGCACAGCGTTTTGTACACTTCAGCTCACTGAGTCTTATGTCCTGGATCTTCATCGAGAAAGCACTCTCCCAGGCGTAGAGTTTGAGTATCTTTATTCCTTGCAGGATCTCGTTCATGAGCTTGATTCTGGCATCCTTATACTTCATTTGTTCTTCCTGTTAACAAAACAAAACAAAAAAAAAAGCTCACTTGCGTATGTGACCCCTTCACTATGAGAGGGGACAGCTTAGCAGTTAACACGAGGAGATGGCAAGCAGGAAACCCGTTTCTAAACTATCAGCACTTGTGAGCTTGAAAAAGTCCTTCTATCTCCATTGCCTCACATACCCACTTACTCTGTGAGTTCTTTGGGGCAGGGACTTGTTTACCTGCATGTTATTTGTGGTAAAATACTATATAAATGCCAAAAGCAAGGGTCAAGCTAGGCGGTACTGGATGTGGGATTAGGGCAGAACAGTAAGGCATATGCATAACTTTCACAGTGAAATCCCCACATGCTCTTTGTGCATGTGAAATACGCAGGATAAGATGGTCCCACTGAAGAGAGTGGCGACTGGTACAATTATCCGGATAGCAGCAATATCGAGACTCCTAGCTATAGAACTAGCCTAATAACTTTAGGACAGCAGAAAAAGTTATCCAGATGGTGCTCTCAATAATGCCACTCTCCAGATAATCTCCTGTTCTGCCCAAACTCTGCCCTGGCATAACCAGATGCTATCAAAGCAGTCTGTAAGGATATTCAGCAAAACCACATGCTCTGTGCCACTAAATATCCACGGAGAGTGCCACATACAGCAATGATCTGGAGAGCGACAGCCACTAGCTTGAGAACTGAATATCAATCCAGGCATGTAAAAGGCAGCTCTCTCTCTCATAATGCACTTTACTGGAGGGCTTGTTCAGGGCCAGCCTGAGGGTATCTTCTGCTCTAGGCAGACCCTCCATGCCACCCACCACACTATGTTGACACCCACCCCCCCGACATCCAACTTCTTGCCTAGAAAAGGAGGGTGTCAGGGCCTTAAAGTAATGGCACTGGTGCGCTCACAGCTTGTCGCTCCGTGCCTCCCCCCCCACAACTTCCTGTTGGAGGGGGCAGGAGCAGTAGTATGGGCACGGACACTTTGAGGTCCAGCGCAACAGAGGGATTGCCGTGCTGCCCTCGCTCCCCCGGGCGGCAAGATGGATGCCAGAAGGGAGCAGCATAGTGGGCTAGATGGCACTGCAATCCTCAATGTAAAGCCCACCACGACACCAAATTGCCACTTCACCAGGGTGGAAGATGCCGCCCACTGGGGCCTGCCACCCTATGTGACCAGTTAGTTTGCCTAGTGGACAGCATGGTCCTGGGCTTGTTGCTTCGCCACAGCTTGCCAAAAAACACTTGATTAAAGATGTTGCAAAATGTATTCTTCAACTGCTCTGGTACTTTGTGACAGAGAGTGGTATAATAAGCATTTAAATAAACAAACATGATGGCTTTCATAAAGGGGTCCTTTATCTTTCTTTATCTTTGTTTCTTTATATACCACCCACACCATGGGTACCAGGGCGATTTACAATAGGCAAAAACAGGGACTAGATCAAAGTTGCTGCAGAAAAAAGAGGGATAGAAGAAACAGAACTCCATTGGTATGATAGGAAAGGGACAGAAATAAAGAGAATGCAAAAAGGTAGGCTGAGAAACTCCCCCCCCCCAAAAAAAAAACAAAACAGATAGACAGAATGACAAACAGACAGACAAATCGGGGCAGACAAGACACAATGAACGGGCTTAAGGAGGGGCCGTGGGGATGGAGGGAGGGGGTGGGAGGTCATAGGCTGCACAGAAGAGGTGAGATTTTAATCTGGTTTTGAATTTGGTAAATGGTAACTCAAGGCGGAGGGCAGGGGGGAGTGAGTTCCAGAGCCTGGGGCCAAGGAAGAAGAAGGCGGATAAATGGGTAGATTCAAGAAGGGCAGAAGCAAGAGAAGAGAGAAACATGCGGTTGGCATGGATGGAACGAGGGAACGTTGGGGGACATGAAGACAAACTAAGTTGGAGAGATAGTGGAGGACACCAGTGTATAAGGCCCTATGAACAAAGGTGAGGACTTTGAACTGGATCCGATAGGGAATGGGAAGCCAGTGGAGACCAATAAGAAGGGGAGTGACATGGTCGTAACGGGAAGCATGCATGATAAGCCGAGCTGCGGTGTTTTGGATGAGCTGTAGCCTCCGTACTTGATATTGGAGAAGTCCGGCAAAACAGATGTTACAATAGTGTAAGCGAGAGAGTGAGAGAAAGGAGCAAGCTGGTCAATGAGGAGACAGGGAGGAAGGGACGGATGGCACGCAGCTGTCTAAGAGAGACGTATGAGCGTTGAACTACAGAAGAAATATGTTCGTGAAAGGACAGAGCCCAATCTAAGTTAACCCCTAGGTATCGCAGAGAGAGGACAATGGGGATGGGAGAGAAAGAGAGCAGAGGGGAAATAGAGAGAATGGGCCCACCGAGAGTGAACCAAATGGCCAGAGTTTTGTAGGGATTGATATGAAGAAAATTGGTGGACATCCAGGAGGCAATGGAGGAAAGACAGGAGTTGAGTGAGGAGAGATCAGGTGAGAGTGGGTTGGTGTGGTAAAGAAAGAGGATATCGTCAGCATAGTAATATGCGGAAACACCAAATTGCTGCACCAAGAGAGTGAGGGGGGGCGAGGAAAACATTAAACAGAAGAGGGGCCAGAACAGAACCCTGAGGGACACCACAGGTGAGTGGGTGAGTAGGAGAGGAAGAGGAACCAGAGATAACAGAAAAGGATCTGTTAGTCAAGAAAGATTGGAACCAGCAGAGAACAGAGCCCAAGATCCCAGTGTCGTGGAGACGAGAGAGTAAAGTGCGGTGGTCAACGAGATCAAAAGCAGAGGACAGGTCGAGGGAAACAGCAATAGAGATGGAGCCATGATCGTGTGCAGAGTGAAGTTCATTCATAACAGAAAGGAGGATAGATTCCGTGCTGTGCCCAGGACGGAAACCAGACTGATGAGGGTGAAGGGAAAGGGTGGCATCGAAGTGAGAGGAAAGCTGAAAGAAGACCAGTTTTTCCAAAAGCTTAGAAAGAAACGGGAGGTTGGAAATAGGATGCCAGTTTGCAGGAACAGAGGGATCCAAGGTGGGGGTTTTTAAGGATAGGCCTGATTAAAGCGTGTTTCCAGAGGGATGGGAAAGAACCGGCGAGGAGACTAGAGTTGAACATGGAGAGGATGAAGGGAACAAGGGCCAAAGAAGAATCGGAGAGCCAAGTAGAGGGGATGGGATCGGCAGGGCAGGTTGTCTTATGAGTCGAAGCAAGGGTCTTGGTCAACTCTGGGAGAGTGATGGGACGGAAGGATGACCAATGATGGGAGAAAATGGGACAGGCTTGGTCAGAGGAGGGGGAGGATGGCAAGGAGATAGGAGGAGTAGGGGAACGAGGAGGGGGCAGGAGGGAAAGGATGAACATAAGGCAAGGACCTTATCAGTGAAGTGCAAAGCGAGAGGGGCAGGATCTGGAGTAGGCTGGGGAGAAGCTGTGGAGGTGAAAGACCGGGTGTTGGAAAGGGAACGTAGAATAGAGTAAAGCTGGCAGGAACAGCTGGAAGCGGAAGAAATGCGGTCGGAGAAGTAGGCACGTTTGCTGGCATGCAAGAGAGCAATAGTGGCGGTGACAGTCATGATAGTGGGTCAGAGCAGTGAGGGAAGGGTGCTTAAGCCAAAGGCGCTCAGCCCGACGGAAGTGAGATGATGTAAACGGAAACCAGGGTGATACCAATGATGGGAACGAGGGAGATGTGTACCAGAGACAGGCTGAAGAGGAGCAAGATTGTTCAAAGTGGTTGAGAGAGTGGCATTCCAGAGCTGGGCTTGGGTATCAGGAGAGAGCAAATGGAAGTCGATGGGGAAAAGAGAGTCGGAAGGAGGAAAGAGTGAGAGGGTTGTGGCATTGATATGATGGAGCAGGGAAGGGGGAGACCCAGAGGGGGAAGAATGGGACGGGGAAGGGGAGAGACATTGGATGGAAAAAAAGACAGTGGTGATCAGACCAGGGGACCGGGAGAGAGTGAAATGCAAGAAGGGCAAAGGAGGAAGTCTGAGGAGATAGAACTAGGTCAAGGGTATGACCAGCAGAGTGAGTAGGAATAGAGACATGTTGCTGAAGGGAGAGGTCAGCAATATGGGTGAGAAAAGAGGTATCTCGGGACCTAGTGGGACAGTCGGGATGGACATTGAAGTCACCTAGGACTAAGAGGTGAGGGACGTAGCCTCAGTAAGGGTAAGAAGAAGCGAGTCCCAAAGGTGGGGCTGGAGGGAAGGGGGAGCATAGATCAGAAGGAGATGGAGCACAGGGGAGGAGCCAAGACAAAGGAGAAGAGACTCCGGGTAGTGAAGGATTGGAGAGGAGAGTTCTTGGATAGGAAGGTGGGAGCGGCAGAGGACGGCGACTCCTCCACCAATTCTGCCATGACGGGGGGTAGAGAAGGCAGAATAGCCCGGGGGGAGGCAGCGATTGAGGAGGGGCTCCTTTTACTAAAGGGCGGTACCTGACCACGCATATTCTGGTACATGCTGTTTTCACATTGCCAGCTAGCGTGGGGCCAAAACAGTTAATGCATGATGATTTCCACATGAACTGTCCAACACGCGTTAAGGGCGCGAGTGGATAGGGTTGGGGTGGAGAGTGGGCGTGGTATCCTCTGCACTGTTAATGTACGGTCTGAACCCCACATAAACTGCATTAGTGTGGGATCACCTAACGCCACCTCAATAGGAGGCAGTCGGTGCACCCATGCTAACACCGCGTGCTCTATGGTAACACCGCGTGCTCTATGGTAACACCGCGTGCTCTATGGTAACACCGCGTGCTCTATGGTAACACCGCATGCACTATGGAACAGGGCTTCCCATGAACTGGCAGAGACATGCTTTCCACACCCCTGACAGTTAACGCAGTAGTGCCACACCTACTACTCCATCATTTCAGTGCTTTTGCCGCGTTAGGAGCAACACCATAGCGCCCTTTAGTAAAAGTGCCCCAAAGATTCTCTGTTGTCTCTAAAAGCATCTAAAAAAGTTGTAACCCCCTCTGTTCTTTGCATCCTAAAATCATTTCACTCAGATGATAGCTACACTATTCTTGGCTCAAATGACTGCTTCAAAACTTTTTAAATTATGTTATTTCAAATCTGAACAAGTCCCGAGTTCTCGCTCATAAGTGACTTCAGCATATTGTGACTTTCAAAACCCATCTGCTGCTCAGCTCCTACTACATCTGGATTTGACTTTTTCCCTTCATCCTAGTCCACAATTCCTTAAAGAAGGGACAACATAGAACTAAATGCAGCTACAGTAGTAGCTGTGGCTGGGAAGGATGTCCCAAACATGCTCCAGAGAGACTTCTGAGCACTGTCAGACGACATCCCCTACTCGTGTGATTGATATATCCTGCTCATCTAATAGCAGAACGCAAGGGATTGAAAATCACATAGGCTGGACTTGACTCTGTCCATCACTTAAGATTTAGATACCTGAAATCTTTTAATCTTCATGGAAAAGATGACCATGAATGGGAAATTCAGGCAAAAGGCTGCCACGCCGGCCAATACAGCTATGCCCAAGGTCTTGCATGAAACAGAAAATACATCAATCGGGTTAAATCTGTTAGCACAGTGGAAGAGGGCAAAGGTAAAACATTCATGTCTTTGTCTTTCCAGTTTATAAGAAGCAGCTGTTCTGCTATTCCCAAGAGCAAGAGGAGCGATAAAACAATCATAAGAACATAACATAAGGAATGCCATACTGGGTCAGACCAAGGTCCATCAGGCCCAGTATCCTCTTAACAACAGTGGCCAATCCAGGCCACAAGTACCTGACAGGTTCCCAAAATCAGAATCTAACATTCGGAGAATGGGTCAGCTGGTTGCACTTTACTTGCAAACTATGAGCAGCTGCCCAACTTTCCTCTTCCTGTCCTGAGCAAGTCAAGTGCCTAGCATGGCCCATACTGGAAAGGGGGCTAATAAGAGGCTGGGGGTGTACAATTACAAACATATTACAGTGCACCTCTATATAACAACCCCCAGTGCCATTAGAAGTGAAGTCTTATGCCCCAGTCTCTCTCTTTCTAGCTATAGTAGAGAAGTTTCTATGTAAGTCACATAGAATTAATAAAAAATATTGTGCTTATTAGATGTTGTTTGACTCCAAGTCAATTTGTTACAAAAATTAAATTTTCATACTTAAAAGGAAGTCAGTTTTTAGTTCAGACCATGAAAAGGTCCATTTCAACTTTAACAAAAAACAATGCAGGTTGACAACTCTTTAGATGTTATTACCCAGAAATCTCAGCTTACAGGGATTGTTTTGGTGAGAGATGGGGGCTGGTAGTTTTCTTCTGCTTCCTTGGGATTCCAGCTCAGTCTGAAGCAAGGCAGGGATCTTCCTCCTCTCTTTTATACATCCTGCCCCCCTCCCCCCAAATCTACCCAGGAGTTTATTTTAAAAGCATTTTCTGCAAAAAATCGTGGCATTTACATGTTTAAATGGTGATTTTAGAAAGACGGTATCTACACGGGAGATCACCAGGACACAGAGATTTCAAAGGGAAACCTAAAATGTATATGTTGTGCATGTCCTTTGTTGCAAGGCGAATGCACATATTTTATACAATTTCTTCATCAGTTTTTGCACCGGCTCGGAGGCTCGCATGTGGTTTTGGAACATGCTGGTTTTAGCCAGGGCTTTAAACAAGGGATTAAGGGAGTAATTGTACTTAATCCCTCGTTTCTTATTTTTGCCTCAAAATTTTAAAAAACAAAAAAAGTTTTTGTGGCTTCTTTAGTTAAATGGCAGCATCCATAGTTGTCTAAAATTGGACCACTATATGTGAAAGTTTCCAAGTGATGTCACGCTAATTACAAATATACTTTGATTTTAAATCAATGCTCCAGCCGTACATATTTTACAAAAGGTTCTACATTCAGCAGAGATTTTTATAAAATCTCGTGGGAACTGTGAATGTTCTAACCTGGACATTCCAATTCCCTCCTCAATATGCTATGTAAAACTGGACTTCTCATCTGGTTATTACAGCGAGAGATTTCAGCCAGAGGTCATGCATTAGGGATATACTCCCATGCAATCATGGCTCCTATGCAGCCACTAAGCATTGCCATTGTGCAATGACTGAGAGATTCACCCCTTTCCTCACTCCTCCACCCCAGGATAAAACGCTTTCTTTGCAGTATCCCTGGCTCCAGGTGGCCTGGAAGCTGGAAGACCCATGTCAGGAATAAAACAAAGTAATGCCGCTGAGACACCAGGCCGGCCCACAAGGGATTTTAAAGGGCACCATCCCCGAACTCAGCTGATGTAAATCAGGATCATAGATGAGCAATACTATCCTTGTTAGTCCTACCTGCCACAAGATGTACATTGCCAACAGAATTGTTAGTGGTGCTGCCCAGAGATAGTTGAGGCAGGTTGCGAGATCCATCAGTTTCTGTATATCAGTAGAGATCAGATTTACGATCTCCCCAGAAAATGAGCTCTTTCTTCCTGAATGTGTGATAACCAAAGCCTACTCAGAAAGAAATGCAAGATAACATTACCAAAGAATCTTGTCGCATATTTTTAGTAGACATCACATAAGAAAATCATAAAGTGAGCCCACCTTACCTCCTGGAATCCTTAATTTTGGAAGCTTAAAGATGAAAGGTGCAATCTACTTTTACTATGCTTTAACAGAAAGTGCAAATTGCTGGTTTAGTAAAAATTGGAGCAGGAAAAAGCTATAGGTGGAATTATCACGTGGTTCCAGGTTTATCCTCCCTCTTTCCCTGTTGTCTCTTCTCCCACCCTCCCTCTTGTGTTTTCTCCTCCTCCCTTAAGTATGAAAGATTTTAATGCTTCTCCTTTTGCTGTTTTTATTGGCGTTCTTTTCATCCCTTTTTTATCTTGTTTTTAGCCTTTGTACACCACTCTGCTGCTCCCACGAGGAGCGGTCAATCAAAAACTAACAAACAAGTGTCTCACGTTGTATTTCACAGTGTATCACTGAGAAACTCCCAGGTTACTCGGAAATCAGAGAAGAGAAGCCACGACTGAATCCAACTTACCTGAAGACCAAGGGGCATCATGTATAGTGCATTGCACACTATTTCAAACAGAACGCCTTTTTCTCACACATGGAGGGGGGGGGATAACCAGAAGTTTCTTTCTCCTCCTCCTTTTTTCTTCCAGCCTCATCAGAATTCAGCCACAGTGTCATAAGCCTTTATCTACCAACACCTGGCCGTTTCCCTCATTTTATGTCCAGTCCCATCTCGCCCAGACACTGCAGTGGCAGTCCTCAGCAAGGCACCATGGACCACGGCATGCATGCACCCCAAGACCGTTATGTGAAAGCTAACACTCTCTCTTCCCTAGCATTGTCCCCCCAGCTCCTGCCAGTCTAAGGAGGCAGAAACCTGGTCACCAATCATCCAGATGGCCCAAGGCCTCATTATAACAAAAAAATGATCTGTTCAGTTATCAAAGTAGCCCAGATTTTCTTTCCAGTCACAAGCAAATATGGTTTATGGTTTATTTGATTTGATAGATAGTTCTTGGTGAGCATTCAGAGCAATTTACATAAAAAAATAGCTGTAAAAGAAAAGAATAGGAAAAAAGAATTCCATGGTATCAAACAGAAAGGGAAGTCAAGAGCCTGAATGCCTGCTCAAAGAGATAGGCTTTTTGAGGTTTCAAATTTATTGAAAATTGGCTCGAGCCAAATGTGGGAGTGTGAACTGTTCCATAATGAAGGGGCATTGAAAAAGAATGCAGTGTATCTAGTGGACTTATATCTAGCTTTAGAAGGGGGGGGGGGCAGGGAGGGAGAACGTGCAATCGGTTACCATGCAAGGAACACAGGCAACTTGGCGGGGGGCACTTAGAGTAAAGAGAGAGGAGAGATAGTCCGGGGCCTTATCATGAATGGCCTTGTGAGTCAAGGTGAGGAACTTATGATGGATGTGAGAAAGGACGGGGAGCCAATGGTGTTTGATTATCAAAGGGGCAATGTGCTTGAATTTACTTGCATAGGGCGGCACCTGCGAAGCTGGATTTGGAATAGACTGTAGACGTTGATACTTGATAGAGATGATGCTTTTATTTGGCTCATCCATGTTTTAAGATGAAAGCTCTCAAAAGCGATTATCCTAATAGAAATAAGGAAATGAATTAAAGCTTTCACCTTAAAACATTCATCGGCCAAACAAAGGCTGAATCTTTGCCCCACTGTCTTCTTATAATGGAAAGCAATTTGGCTAGCTTCATGGTTCAGGATAGTATCTTGCCAACGGCAAAAGTCATTTATAGGCACCAGTATGATAGTTTAGTGGTAGTGTAAGAGACTGAGTTTAAATTCCTGAGCCCAGATTCAGCTTCATGAGTCTGCTGGGGCTGGAAATGCTATAAAGAGAACATTTGAAGCCCCTGTGGACATATAAGGAGAATCAGTCATCACATAACAGTGACACCTACTGGTCAGACTCAGAGTGTATACTTACTGGGTTCTGAGGGCGCCGTGGTCTTTGGCCTTCAGCCTGAAGGCTATAGTGGCATTTTACTTACCAGATAATGTCCTTTCCTTAAGTCCTGCTAGACCAGTCCAGACAAGTGAGCTGTGTTCTCCTACCAGCAGAATGGTGGAGACAGATAGCCAATGAAATGCCCAGGTTTCAATGACATCACTCCCATGCCTCTATTTGCCTCTTCCACCAGAGGGTACTTCAGTATCCATCCCAAAGCATATGGGAGAACATGGCAAACCTCACACAACCTCAATGTGGGCAATAATGAGTGATCAAACAGTAGAGAACAATGCATAGGAAAGAATAAATAGAAAGCCATAAGTACAGTATGGACCTGCAGAATCAAGCATAGAAATTATAGCAGACCAATAAGTACCACTGCAGAATAACAGAGTCAACACTGTTCCAGGGGCAGGTCATGGACTAGTCTAGCAGGACTCAAGAAAAGGACATTATCTGGTAAGTAAAATGTCACGTTCCATATTGTCCTGCTAGATCAGTCCAAACAAGTGGGACGTACCAAAGCTGTGCCTCCACTTGGCGGAAAGAAGACACAGAAGCTTGTAAAACCTTGAGCCAAAGGCTTTGTCTGCCCGAGTGCGGACAGCCAAGCAGTAATGCTCGACAACAGTGAAAAGAGATGCCTATGTTGCCACCCAACAAATGTCTGCAGGGGCTATTGAACTCCGCTCCATTGACAAGGGCGCTTGCACTCTGGTAGAAAGAGCACGTAAACCTTCCAAAACTGGCCAGTTCCACAACAACCTGCAGAGGCAATGGTCTCCTTAATCCAGTGCGCAAATGCAGACTTAGCCACCGCATCACCCTTGCGTGGGCCAGCAAAAAACACAGATGATCAGACTTATGAATGGAATTCATAACCTCCAAATACTGGAAAAACACCCTCCGAAGAATGTATTCTTCTCCCAACCCTATTCCTTAGAGAAGAAGGGCAGGCAAATCTGCTGGTTGAAAGAGAGAAATCACTTCAGGTAAAGGAATGGCATGAAGCAAATGGAAAAGGCCTCTTCTGAAAAGACAGATAAGGATCCTGGCAAGACAAGGCCTGCAGCTTGGAATTCCACCCTGCCGAACAAATTATGACCAAGAAAACCATCTTGAGTGCCAAATCCTTCAGAGTAGTGCACTCCAACGGTTCAAAAGGCTCCAACACCAGGACCTCGAGTAACAGACACAGATCTCAGGAAGGGACCAGAGGGAGGGGAGTACGCAGGTGCCGAACTCCCTGAAGAAAGCACACAACATTTGGGTGCAAGGCTAAGGACTTACCAGCCACCAGACCTCTGAAACAAGCCAGAGCTGCCACTTGAACTTTCAGGGAGTTCAGAGAAAAGATACTTTTTTCAGCTTCCATGCATTGCACTATCGCTCAAAGATGCACCAGACCCGCACGTATGCCAGGTTGGCAAGCCTCCTCCAGGCTCTGAGCAGAATGAAAACCACCACAAAAGAGTAGCCCTTACTCATTAGCCATCTCCTTCCAAGAGCCAAGCAATAAGCGAGAAGAGAGCCGGGTCTTCAAGAATGATCAACCCCTGATGCAATAGACCTGGACAAGGAGGCAAACAAAGAGGTGGCACTTATAGGAGCCGCATCAGATCTTCAAACCACATTTTCCTCAGCCAATCTGGTGCCAACAGAACAATCCACCGGGGTGATGTAGTATATGCTGAATTACATGCCTCAACAGCAGCCAAGGAAGAAACACAAATACAGAGGGGAACCACCCCACCTGCAGTCCAAAAGGGCACAAGAATGAGCAGGTCCCTTAATGGCTTGAACAGGAAAGAGCTTTATTAGTATATCTAAAGAGGTCACCCTACACGCGTTTCAGCAAATTACCTTCTGCAGGAGTGACTGACTTCTGAAAACATAAAATATAAACATAAAAATCATATAACTCATCTGAAACCATAAAACATCCAAAAGATATTAAAATACCTTCAGAGATGATGATGCCATCTACAGTCTTCATGTAATTTAAAAATGAATACAATATTCTCAATTTCTGATCTCATTATATACAACTGGAATCAATAATTAAATGTTCACATCATTGGATCGTATAGAGAAATGTAGAAAATAATTACACATATAAAAGTTATATATATTTAAAAGAACAAACACCAAAAGCACTATGCATGCATTCATCAATGAAGTCATCAATTGATCAATAAAATCAATCATAACCTTACCAATCTATATATACAAAATTTAAGGAAAATTAATAACAAAAATTAAAAACATACAGTAAGAACATATCAAATATAGAAATATATATGAATAATAAATATAATATGTATAAAAAATGTAGTAAGAGAGACGAGAAATGACTTAAGTGGGAACACAATGATTTTAGGTTTACCAAGAGATTAGGACCTAATTGTTCACTCTCCTGGTGAGATATAACTAGTGGACCTGTATTAAATAGAAACAATGGCAAATTAAGTTCCACGATACAAATTGTGAACTTTCTTAGGGTAACAAAACATCTGATATCGGGCTCTCTAGGTCCAGCAAATTACAGATCATATTTTAACTCTCTAATGTTTATTAATCATATTCAATAAGTGGATTTGCTGGATATCAGATGTTGCTAAATATTTTAATGGATGTTTATATAAGACAAATGGTGTAGGTGCTACCTATCATTCCGTAAAGGCAGGGACATGCCGCAACCAGCCTAAATGTTTGTTTCAGAATCTTGATAAAAGAATTGCCCTATTCACAAATACACTTTTCCTATTTAAGATCATAGGAACCCATCCTAAATACAATTATAACAAAACGTCCTCTTTAATGAGTAGTGTTTTTTATTCATTAAAGAGAAGGGAAGCCAATGTCATAATGGCTTTCTCAATACCTATAATGCTTTAGTGTCACCTGTGCACAACGTATGGTTATGTGCCTGCTAAGGTAGAATACACGTTTAAACATGAGAGACTTAGTACTTGTCATTTCAGATCCATTGAACTCACAGCAGTATTTAAGCGCTAAACCGCTGGTCCAAAAAATAAGATAACACCATAAAAAGCCGTCGTTCTCATCAAACAAAACTATACTCAATGTATTTCTGGCAGTACTTCAATAAATTTATATTAAAATGAAAGGAGTACCATTCACTGTATATACAGTTTCAAACTCACAAATCCACTTTCAAACTAAACATAAAATCCGCAATTTTTATTAGCAACACCCAGAGGTCCACACGTGACTCGGCACATATAATGGCGATAATGCAAGATTTTCACCTGTATCATGAGGAATTAACTTTGGTAACCTTGGACATAGTGTCCTTGTATACAAATATTTCCCAGGAGGCTGCAGTATCCATTTGTGAGGAGACCTTTTAGAGAAGCTCAGAATATAACGGATTCCTACTTTTTTCCGTACACGTTTGGCAGAAATGGTTCTTTTAAACAATTTTTTCTGGTTTGATGGGCTATTCTTCAAGCAAATCAAAGGGGTAGCCATGGGTTCCCTCCAATGCACCCGATACAGCAAAAATTATTTTTGACCAGTCATACTTTTTAACATATTCGATTGTGGCAGCGCTATATAGATGATATCCTTTTGATTTGGGATGGAGATACAAACATCTTAGAAGATCTTCTGGTATGCCTCAATACACGTGACCTAAACCTTCTGTTCCAAACAAACTACAGTATATATAAAAGAGACAATGGGGTTTTGTGACCAATCTCTACCGCAAGCCTACCGATCGTAATCATTTCCTTCATTATCAAAAGTTTTTACAATAGTTCTTTAACACTAGAAGCCCCAAAAGGCATTTTACCTAGAAACCCCAAAGGGCGTCAATTGACGCATTATCACGACGACTGCATTTAGCATGAAATGCAGATGTGAATTAATTTGAAGTTACTTATTTGTTAAATACGTGCAGTATGTGACTTCATTACATGACATCATCGTGTGTTTATTGTTTTGTAATGTCGGAGTAAAACTGTAAACATTGATTGATTTAAAACTGAAATTTACTCTGTTACACAGGTATGTACAATGTCATGAGTTTCGAACACGCCCTAGAACAGGCCGACACTCCAGAACGTTTAGCATATTGCTTCCTCTGAAATTTTATTCATTTTTTTTCTACGATTCTATTTACAGAATGCCGAGACCTCGTAATAAGACAGCAGTGCCTAGATGTGCTGGTGCAAAATCAGATTCAAACATTGACCTACATGTTACAGGTTGTGCAGGCGTACATGCTTATCCTGTTCGCTCGTTAACTGACAAGGACTTTGCAGTTACTTTTGAATTTGCAATTACTTTTACATTTAGTTAACACTGTTCTTATGTTAGTCGTTGTATGAAACGTGAAAACCACTCAATTTTCTTGGTTGTATCAATTGCCGTACTTTGGGGCTTCTAGGTATAAATTCATTTTCCTGCTAGGTGGCACATCTGTCAATTTTCGATGCACATATTTGAACATCTTGACCTCGCTAACAAAGTCATGGAACATAACTGACATGATTCTAGCATTCGTGCTGGTATACAACTTCAAAGATGCATTTGCATCAATTGACGCACTTTGGGGCTTCTAGTGTTAAAAAATAACCTGCCCATCAGCCAATAACTCAGGATTAGACGTCTTTACACTAACAATGAAGAAGATTTTGAAAGAAAAGCATGAAATCTGAGGGCTGTTTCCTTGAGAAAGGCTACCCTAAGCAATGTATTAATAAAGCATATTTAAGGGCATCCACCACAGAACAAAAATCGCTTATTACTAAAAGGATTAGTTAGACCCAAGAGAGATAGATTCATTTGTCCACTTCTTTTTTCTACTCTTTCAAGACAGATTTCACAGATAATTAAGGAGGACTGGCACATTCTTAAAACCGCGCCTGCTTTTGCTAATCAAGATCTCACAATAGCATACAAGAGAAATCAAAACCTCTCCAATTTTTTGGTGTCTTCTGCTTTACCAGTTCCATGCCGCAAGGCTCTCACAATGGGACATTTTAAATGTGGATTGTGTTCTGTGGGCCCTCACGCCATTACAATTAGGAAGGAATTTATACATACATTATATTTGTTTATAATATGTACATAGTTCCTCCCTCGTTTTTACTCCATGTTTTACATTCCCTGTTCAATGTAAAAAACTTGATGTAACTTGCTTACATTCTTGTATGTTCTGTTTCAAATGTAAACCGCACTGATTATAATAGCGCGGTATATAAGAAATATAAATAAATAAAATAAATCCATGCAATGGGATGTGGTTCCCTCTGTCCACATGTGCTAACTGTAGCACAGAAAATGTAATGTATGCAAATTTGTGCCCTTGTAAATTAATTTACATCGGTAAAACAAAAAGACCAGTTAGGATAAGAATTGTTGAACATCGTAGCAGTATTAAATGTGGGAATATACAAAAGCCATTAGTTGCACATTGGCAAGAATTCTCACACAGTCTCTTAGATCTCAAATTCCTTGTGCTCAAACATACATTGGCGTAGAGGTGTGACAGATACTACTTTGTTAAGGCTTGAACAAAGATACAGAGTTCATCCGAAAAATGTGACTCCAATTGGGTTGAACATAGAGTCTGACTTTTCAGGTTTTGTGTAGAGCTCATAATGGTATCTGAGGAGCTCTGCCTCTTATTTTCCTCTGTTGGAAAGTTAGTATTTCTACTTTCCAAGTTTTTACACAGTTGAGTTGACATCGTATCAGAGGGATGATGTGTTCTTAATTGTATAGATGGTCAAAAAAAAACACGATATGTTGATGTATTTTTAATTTTCAATTTTCTTATGCCAAGGGTGGCAAACAAAGAGTAAGGGGATTTCCAGTTTTCTTCTCTATCTCATGATAGAAGACACACAAGTTTCTCCTATATATGTTTTTATACATTTATATACATTTATATACATTCATATACATTCAAACTATATAAAATTAATGTAAATATGTAAAAATGTTTGATTACATCCACTCAATACAATTGGATGAAATCACTGTTTGCATGTCTTAATTATACTGTTAAATGTAAAAAGTTAAATCTGTTCACTGTAATATGACTAGGACATGATTATCCATGTACCTTAAATTTTTACTGTTATCTGTAAACCGCACTTGATACTTGGGAAAGAGCGGTATATAAATGTGTGCTAAATAAATAAATAAAAATAATAAACAGGTTACTATATAGTAGGGTTTTTTTTTCAAAAAATAAATTGAATCCATGCCCAATTGATCAGAAGATATGCGATACTACAGGAATGCAACGTGGGGAGATAATCAACACCGAGTTTGCTTGTTCAATAGAGGATTACTGGATGTGAGACCTGCTCATGAATAGTAATATGATGTCAGTGAGCCTCCCTTCGAAAAGGATTGTTTGGTGCCAAAACTTTTCTTCAGGAGTTTTTTCTTTCAATTGCTGACAAAACTCTGTGTTTGTCCCAATAGTGGTTTATCATTATTTGGATAGGTGTGACACAAGCTATCAACAGTGCCCAAATATCAACCAAGAAGTATACCTGCGAGTAATTACTTTATATTTTCACTTTGCATTTCGAGTCAAATCAGAGAGTGAAAACCGGAGAACGTCTCTGTGAGTAACTTTGCAATAGGAGTATGATCAGGCTGCGGACTTCTGGGTGTTGCTAGTAAAGATTGTGGATTTTATGTTTAGTTTGAAAGTGGGTTTGCAAGTTTAAAACTGTATATACGGTGAATGGTACTCCTTTAGTTTTAACATAAATTTATTGAAGTACTGCCAGAAATACATCGAGTACAGTTTTGTTTGATGAGAATAATGGATTTGTATGGTTTTATCTTACTTTTGGACCAGCGGTTTAGCACTTAAATACTGCTGTGAGTTCAATGGATCTGAAATGACAAATACTAAGTCTCTCATGTTTAAACGTGTATTCTACCTTAGCAGGCACATAACTATATGTTGCGCACAGGTGACACTAAAGCATTGTAGGTATTGAGAAAGCCATTATGACAATGACTTCCCTTTTCTTTAATGAATAAAAAACACTGCTCGTTAAAGAGGACGTTTGATTATAAATGTATTTAGGATGGGTTCCTATGATCTTAAATTGGAAAAGCATCGGTATATTTGTGAACAGGGCAATTCTTTTATCAAGATTCTGAAACAAACATCTAGGCTGGCTGTGGCATGTCCCCTGTCTTTGCGCAATGATAGGTAGCGCCTAAACCATTTGTCTTACATAAACATCCATTAAAATATTTAGCAATATCTGATATCCAGCAAATCCGCTTATTGAATACGATTAATAAACATTAGAGAGTTAAGATATGATCTGTAATTTGCTGGTCCTAGAGAGCCCGATATCAGATGTTTTGTTACCCTAAGAAAGTTCACAATTTGTATTGTGGAATTTAATTTGCCATTGTTTCTATTTAACACAGGTCCACTAGTTATATCTCACCAGGAGAGTGAACAATTAGGTTCTACTCTCTTGTTAAGCCTAAAATCATAGTGTTCATACTTAAAAGTCATTTCTTCTCTTTCTTACTACATTTTTTATACATATTGTGATAAGGAAGCTTATCATAGTTCAGGAAGGAACTATAATAGAGGTGAATTGGCTCTGAACAAGCAACCTGTCTTTTCTGGTAGAAATAATAAAACAGAATGTTTCCATAAAAGACTACCAGTCCCAGAATGCACCAGGTTTCCAACAGCCACTAGAAGAGATGAAGTGGGGAAACGTGTGTTCAATCAGGAGAGCTATGAGGTAATCCCCAAGCACTCATCTCCAAGGACAGGGCTTGATTCAGCACAGCTGCGCTGTGCTAGGGTGGAGCAGCCCTCTAAACAGGTTAAAAGAAAAGCCTATTCTACACAGCAGAATCATCAGCAGAATCTTCATGATCATCATCATCAGCAGAAGAAGGAGCAGAGGCAGCAGAAGCCAGAGCTCACGGACAGAGAGAGAAACAAACACTTTGGAAGAAAGAAGAGAGAAGCATCTTGGAGGTCTAAAGGAGTCCATAGCAGTACGTGTGCTGGGAGGCATTCCAGAGGCAAGCATACTCCATTGGACTGGAGGAAACCAGAGGAGTGGGGTTACAGAGCCAGGAATCCCCGGACGGGACCTGTGAGGGAGACGGCTGCATTTGGAAGGGGCCCTAAGACCAGTGCAAGAAGGTATGTGAAGAGAGACCCAGTGTCCAGGGATCTTGATTGGAGGCTGGACATAAAAACTGGACTACATACTGGCCAGGATATTTAGAGAGGAACCCTAACAGCAATGGAAGCTCAGGTATGAACACTGATCTATGCCCTAGCTATTCACTTGGAAGACAGCAGGGAAACAAGTATTGTTCTGAGAATGCTCCATTAAGAAATTCCTCTGTGCCAATCCATGATATTGATTCTATGATAATTGAAGAAGCAGGAGATACTGTAAATGAACAGTGTGAATACATGGATTGTTCTCTGTCTAAACTTCTGTGGTAATATACTTTTACAAAATACAACAACCATCACAAAGAAATATAAACTTGTTCTTTGATCTACTCAGAAAAGCTTTTGAGCAGGATTTGAGCCACGTTTAGAAAGTAAACCAGCCAAGAGGTTTACAGCTGGTTAATTGTTAGCAATTGAGCCTTGCCTAATTGCCTGTGAGCTCTGAAGAGACACTTCTGGGTGTGTGTGAAAATACCAGAAGTTAGCCTTGAAAAAAGAACAGTTTTTCATTACTTTGTGGGTTTTGGTTTGTTTTTGAAGCACTGCTAAAAAGATATTAGCAGGAGCCCACAGAAAAGACCTTTTTGTTTCCATCAAGGTCTTTATGATTTGATTTGATTGCTTAAGAAGTTCAGTTGTTGTTTTTCCTGATTTTGTTTTTCTAAGTATAATACTGAAAGCAAGTATCCTTTTCTGTGCTACCAAGCAAATCTGTGTTGGGAGAAATAACCCCATAAATAAAATATCTTTTCTTGGCTTTACACTCGTGCAAGCACAACTAATTTATTGTGAACGGCTGATTCTGGTATGAATGGACTACATTTCCCACAATCCTTTGCAAGTCATATTAATATTTGCCTTTGCCAAGACTGTGGACATTCTCACCCAGCGCCCCCGTTTACAATATGTAATATTCATATATATTTCTATATTTGATATGTTCTTACTGTATGTTTGTTTTTTATTTTTGTTATTAATTTTCCTTAAATTATACATAGAGGGAAAGAGAGAGAGAGAGATTATTATTTGGTAAGCTTATGATTGATTTTATTGATCAATTGATTAATTCATTAATGCATGCATGCATAGTGCTTTTGGTGTTTGTTCTTTTATATATAAATGTTTTATATGTGTAATTATATTTTACATTTCTCTATATGATCCAATGATGTGAATATTTAATTATTAATTCCAGTTGCATATAATGGGATCAGATATTGAGGACATAGTATTCATTTTTAAATTACATGAAGATTGTAGATGGCATCATCATCTCTTTGAAGGTATTTTAATATCTTTTGGATGTTTTATGGTTTTAGATGAGCTATATGATTATTATGTTTATATTTTATGCTTTTAGAGATCAAGTCACCCCTGATAGGGTATTTTGCCGAAACACATGTAGGGTGACCTCTTTAGGTACCAATAAGGCTCTTTCCTGTTCAAGCCGTGAATTGACCTACTCATGTTTGTGCCCCAAGGAGGAAACATATAGAGCAGGTCATTGTCTTGGCCAGGGCTGGAGCAGGGAGACTAAGCCCTTAGAGACATACACTGCCTCCGTACGGTGGCTGAAGCAGCGGCACACCTTAGCATTGGAGTGGGTCGCCACCAGATCCATCTTGGGGGCAATCCCAAAGGTGAAGAATCAACTGAAATACCTCCTGACTCAACGCCCACTCTCCAGGATCTAGAGAGTGCCGGATGAGATAGTCCACCTCCAAACTGTCCATCCCAGTAATATGCTGGGCTAACAGAGCTAGGAGGTTCTTCTCCCCCCCAGGAAAACAAGAAAGCCATCTCCAGGGTCACTGCGACACTCCTTGTGCCTCCTTACCAAATGATATAAGTCATCACCCTGGTTTTGTCTGAAAAAAACTTGAACCGCCCAGCCCTTGACCAGGGGTCAGAAATGCAGAAGAGCCAATCTGATGGCCCTCATCTTTATGTGGTTAATGAACCACACCACCTCCCTGTGGCCTCAGTCATCAGAAGGATCCATGGGCAATCGTCCAGTAGCATGCCCAGATAATTGGGCTATGACCTCCATCATCAGCAGGAGCGGGAGCCTGAGTTCGAATCCCTGAGAACTCAGGGACCACAGAGTCAGCAAGGACTGCTGGGGTGGCCACAGATGAACATGCACCCACGGTACCATCTCAATTGTTGCTACCATCAATCCAATGAGCTTTATCTAATCCTAGAACAGAGCAGTGCCAGACAATCCAACAACCTTCTGACTTTTTCCTCTGGCAGGAAGATTCTGCTCACTCGAGTATTGACACCCACTAAATCAGGATTCTGGCCCAACGAGGCACAATTCTAATATAAACACACTCTTTTTTTTGTTGGAGATACCAGCCAAGTGATAGGAACCAAATCCCAACACCACCGTGGTCACTCCCTTTTAATAAATCTTTTTGCCCTGCTTCAGGTCAGTCATACTTCGGTCGGATTTTTGGAGCCCGAAATGTGCCACATCGTCGTTTTTGGTGGTGTGCTAAACAGCCTGATAAAATTTAAAGTCTACAGCTAAGTACATAGCGATAAGTTGTTTTTTAAGTTTAAACTTTATTAAAAGGGAGTGACCACGGTGGTGTTGGGATTTGGTTCCTATCACTTGGCTGGTATCTCCAACAAAAAAAGAGTGTGTTTACATTAGAATTGTGCCTCGTTGGGCCAGAATCCTGCTTTAGTGGGTGTTGTTACATTTGATTCTGGCAGGGTGTTTTTTTGGATGTTGTAATTTTTGTTAAACACTCGAGTATTGAACCATGCTCACAGGAACTACAGGGATGGAGAAGGCACCAACAGCTCTATCCATCACTTGAACATCCAGCCGAGGCTTTCCAAGCAGACCACCTCTTGGGTAGACACCCACGACACCTCTAACAGAGGACGGGGTCGGATGAGCCAGTTGTCCAGATGCATAAAATTCCTTTGGCATCATAGTGCTGCAGTCATCACTGCCATGACATTGGAGAAGTGGAGAGCCCAAATGAAAGGGTGGCAAACTGAAAGAGAGAGCCAAGCACGGCAAAATGCAGATACTTCTGCTGATCCTCCAGATTGAGATATGAAAAGATGCTTTGGCCAATCCAGGTATGTGCAAGGAATGCCCCTTGGCATACCACTTGAACCATGATCTCAAAATTTCCATCCAGAAGCACAGGACGCACAAGTGTGCATTGACACACTTGCAGCCAAGATTGGGCTGGAATGAACCATCTTTTTTTTTTTTTAGATGGAGTATCTGCCCCTGCCCCAAATCATCTGAGGGAGCAGGCACCACTGCCTTCAGAAGCAACAACCTGTCCAAGATGATTTGAATCACCGTCTTTTATTTGATGACCCACAGGGAGAGATGACGAAAGCATCTGGAATCAGCTCTTTGCAGTCCAGGACATAGCCATACTGAATGACATCAAGCTCCCAGTGATCCTTGGTGACCCCAGGCCCCTTCCTGAAAGAGAAGTTGAAGCCTACCCTCCAACCAGAGGAACCAGGGAATGGGCCTGAAAACCTTTCATTGTGTGGCCCAGGAGGGACCTCCTCTGGAGGGGACCAATTCCTTGGGCCCACGAGTACCTCGAAAGGACTGAGAACGATCTTGAAATCCGGAAGCAGAGGAGAAGAAAGGCTTTCCAGGCCAATAGCAACAGGAGTCCCAATACCTTCAGGTCTAAATCGGATGAGATCAAATGTAAAAATATATAAACAGGAAAGCACTATAATAAACAGAATAAACATAAAAAATAACAACATGTTTGTAAGGACCCAAATCTATATTGCGATAGGCTGATGTGAAATCAAAAGTAACCAGCGAACTGAAGCATGAACTATATATTCTACCAAGCAACCATAATACTGATCTCGGTATGAGTCGTCGTACAAAAAAAATATATCGTTAGGCTATATAACTAGTGATGTTAACACCTAGTTCCCCTTATGACGGTTTCTACTACACTTTTTTAAGCCAGAATTTCACCTATTTTATTGGGTAACATATACACGGTTTTATTTGGTATCGGTGTATACAACAATGCTGTTTTTATAGCCGATTTCTCTTCTCTGGTTTCCTGTACTACTAGAATGTGTTACATAAATATATTCTCACTAACGATATATTTTTTGTACAACGACTCATACCGAGATCAGTAATATGATCACACCAACAGTTGCCAGCGATCCACCTCAACTTGCACCCCAGATGTACAAAATCAGGAGCCCTCAACAAGAACAATAATGAGGTCTTGATACTCACCCCCTGAGAGCCCCAGGCAGGAACTCATGCCGGGCTTATCTCTACTCCCCTGAAACAGCTTCTCTTACTTTTCAGACGCTCTGTTTAAGATGGCTGGCAGGCAGATTCCCCTGAGAGCCTTCTGCGATCTTCGGGAGAGCAGGTGGGACAGAGAAGGAGGGAGGGGCACTGAGGATGTATGAGCCTGTTGAACTTTTCCAAATCCTTGTAATTTTCTGACTGCTCAACTGGCTCTTATCATGATAACAGTGCGGAGCTGAACCAAATTTTCCCTCTTCCTATGGCTACTGAAAAGATCACGGTCTAGTAGAGCCTCCCACGTTACATTCAAGTGGACTTCATTCATGAGCGAAATCAATCTTTTCCTTTCAATTGTTCCGATTTTCTTTAGAGTGGAGAAAATCCATCCACCATCTGCTGGAGACAGAAGAATACTGAAGGGCCCTCTGGTGGCTGAGGTGAATAGAGGTATGAGAGCAATGTCATTGAAACCTGGGCATTTCATTGGCAATCTGTCTCCACCAATCTGCTGGCAGGGGAACACAACCCACTTGTCTGGACTAGTCTAAAAAGACTATGTGGAACACTTATTTATTTATTTATAAAACTTATAGCACTATTCCTATCAGTTGTAAGGTGATGCACAATCAAAAAAGAGAATATCAATAACTAAAGGAGAAGAAAAAAATACAAAAATATAGCACAGCGAATAAAAGGCCTTCTTGAAAAGCCAAGCTTGACAATTTGCAGAAAGAAAGCAGACTGCCAGTTCATTCAATATATATGAGCCTATAAAAGCAAAAGCTCGCTTTATTACCAGCCATCAGTCTGGGACGGCCTGGAACATGTAACGGTGCACACTGTGACGACTATAATGTTCAAACAATGATTCATGACAAGAGACCACTTCCATCTGAGTTGGCAGCCCATGAAGTAGGAGTGAACAAATAAATAAACCTAAACCTGTAAAAATACTTGGTTTGATATCTCTGCTCAACTTAAATATTTTCTTTGTACAACGTTATTTCTGCCAGGTTGATATGGTTCTCATTTCAGTGTAAATGATGCCTCTTACCTTTGTATAGATGCAGCCCATGACTGCCGATTTCAGTCTCATTCCTGTCACATAGCAGATGTAATCGTGTTGATGAATGAAGAGAGACTGTGCACAGGGACAAATAAAGAGCAGAACAGCATAGAGAAACCCTTGCCAGGAAGGCGAAGAGGAGTCCTCGGAAAAGGCCAACAGCAACCTGAGTTGGAGAAGCAAACCAAAGAAAAGCTCATTGCAACTCAAGGCTTCATTTGTCACTGCTAGTAGTTCAGCCATCCCACAATTAGAAGCATTTTCAAATTCCACATATCAGAATAAAAAGCTGGAAACATAATTCACTTCTTTCTGTTCTCTAATTCTTCGGATATTTTTGTAGGCTTTGAGGAAGATCAGACTGAGGGTTAGCAGAGGTCATGCTCTTCCCTTATTCATCTGCTTCTACCCAAACGTGGCTGCACTTGGAGGGTAATCTTATAAAAGAAAAGTAGGCTTCACTTCTCATCGCAGCCCTGTTCTTCTCTCAGACAAATGCAAAGCTAACTACAGGATGCTAGAACAGAGAAACATGTGGCTCTGCAAACTGATATGGCCCCAAGAGACAAATTAAATATATATTTCAGATAGGGAGAGAATACAGGGTTAGTATCTGACGCTTCTGGTTCCAGCTTCATTCAGCCAAGGCGAGGAAGTGCTTCTTGTGCTTGTGACCATGGACACTAACGCTACACGGAGCACTCTGCAATAGTGCTACAACCATACCAGCAACAGATCCATCAATTCAAGGGCATATGTTCCTTATTTCTATTTGACACCCGATGTTCCCTATACCTCAGTATTTCTGGTGTAATGAATATGAAGGCAGTGAACAAAGCCATAAAGAGAGTAGACAGCAGGTAGTAGAACCCAAACACTTTACAGATGATCTTCGCAAGTGACTTCCAATCCATCTCCATTTTTGCACTTTTTATGAGGACCTCCACTTCTGCGCTTTCTCCGTTCTGTTGTATTGTTCTGTGATTTATCTGCACCTCAGTTCTGCCAAGATAAAACAGATATTACATGGCTACAGACATTAAAGGGGCAACTTTTAGGCTGTCCACGGTCCTATGCATGACTTGGAGTAGATCTCAGGCTCTTTTGCCTGTGCAAGAAATCACTTTGGTGGAGAAGGAAGCACCATCTCCCCTTTCCTCCATACCGTCTGCATTTCTGGTGCTTTAATATGATATCTTACATAAACGGATATTCCTTTCTTTCCCATCTACTGTTCTTCCTGAAAGGACTATAGACTGGTATATCCATATACTAGTGAAGGGACTCACTGAACGATATATAACTGCAGTAATATCTCGATCTCCCTCTGCCATGGGGTTTGTTGGTCTGGAATTCTATTGCCTAGACCAGGGCTTCCAAAACCAGTAGGATTTTCAGGATATCCACAATGAATATGTATGAGAAATTTGCATAACTGGATACCCAATATATGCAAATTTCCTTTATGTATATTCAGTTGTAGATATTCTGAAAACCCATTTATTTATTTATTTATTTACAGTTCTTATATACCGCGCTTTTTAGTATCAGTGCAGTTTACAAATAACAAAAATTGCATCAGAACAAAAATCTTATGCTTATATTGTAACAGGAATTGTAACTTGGGAATGTAACAGGGGTAACTATATACAAGTCAACAACAGTGGTAGTTATGGAACTATTTACATTTTATATTGCAAGTTGGGTACCCAGTACAGGTTTGAAAATCCCTGGCCTGGCCAGGACCATTTGTATTCATGGCCTTCCAAATATTTCTGTTTTTGGATCTTCCTTTGGTATAACTTCGGCCCTTCCTGTCATTTACCAGTACTTTTGTTTTGTTTTGGTTTTAATTTTTTATTTATGCAATTGTGAACTACAATCCAAGAATACACTTGTACAGAAAAAGAGCACAGCAAAGTAAAGACAAAGAAAACCACAAATTAACCCACATAAAGAAACTCTTATGCTCACTCTAGCCCACAAAATAGAGGGGGGGGGGGGGGGAATAGGAACAAAATTTAACAAAAATGCAAGAAAAATGACTACGTTCACAACCGGCATTATACATATTATTCTCGACCTCCAGCAGAGTTGATAGAAGCTTCTAGGTGCCGTGTATTCACGAAGACCAGCAACTGAGAGAGCTCCGTGACGTTGGGATCACAGGCACTGTTCTTTCCTTAACAGGTCCTTCTCGGTTCTTTCACAGTCTGATTCCTCCCCTGCCACCTCCCTCCCCTGTGGTGTTTTGCAAGGCTCTGTCTTGGCCCCACTTCTGCTCAACATTTTCCTAGCCCCCTCACCCTCTTGGAACAACAGTATGGTATCTCCGTGTACTACCACGTGGATATCATCATCCTCCATCACAATGACTCTCAATGCTTGCTTGTCCTGTATTACCTCTTGGATGTCCACAAATTACCTGCATGTTAATCTCTCCAAATCTATGGCCATTTGGTTCACTTTTGGTGACCCAGTTCCTTCATCCCCCATCCCTGTTGAATCTTCCCTGCGCTACCTCGGTGTCACCCTTGATTCCTCCCTTTCATTTCGAGAACACATTTTATCTGTAGTCCAGCCTTTTTTCCACTCCCTGAGGCAACTCCGTGCTGTTGGCCCTATCATTTCTGCACCTTCCTTGACCACGTTGCTCCAGTCCCTAGTCATGTCCCACCTGGATTACTAGCCAGCCTCCCTCAATACCAACTGCGCAGAATTCAATTCATCCAAAACATGGCTGCACGTGTCCTGATCTACGCTTCCCGCTCAGACCACTTCTCATTCACCTCCATTGGCTTCCTGTGTCCTTCAGAATTCAATACAAAATTCTCACCTTCGGTCATAAAGCGATCCATACCGGTATGCCACTCAACCTTTATGATTTGGTCTGTCTTCATAGCCCCCAGCATTCACTTAGGTTCATACACTCCAATCGCATGTCCCTCCCATCCCGTCTCAGTCCCACCTGAAATCCACTTGGTCCTCTGCCTTCTTTTTCCTTGGTCCCCAGCTCTGGAACTTGCTCCCATCAGCCCTCCGCCTGGAACCCTCTTTTAATAGTTTTAAAGCAAGGCTAAAAACCCATCTTTTCTGCACAGCCTTTGACCTTCTTCCTCCCTCCGCCCCCCTTGTCCCATCTCCCACAATGATGGCATTCCCCTGTCTCATGGTGATGTCGTTCCTTTCTCTGCTAACTCTTTTTTTGGCTTACCTGTCTTTCTCTGTCCCTTTTCTGTCTGATTACTGGTGTTCCGTTTCCTTTTTCTAGCAGCGTATAATTCTGATTGTAAACCACTCTGATACTTGCATGTGGGCGATATATTAAGTACTGAATAAAGATAAAGATATAAGAAATAGATTAATACTTGATCAAACATTTACAAAAAATGTTTAAGAGAAAAAAAAAAAAGAGACCTCCCAGCTGCTGTACCCCCGGTCGTAGAAGGAACTCCCACTGACGTTTTGTGTTTCTTTAGACAAATCTGAATATATCCTAACCAACAGACCATAAAACAATACATTTATTTTCCTATAAAATAACTTCAACAACCAATCTTTATCAGGAAGTAAAGTAAAAGTCACCAATAGAGTAGAAAGTGTTACTACTGCTTCATACGAAGACTCCAACAATTCAGAAACATTTAAAGTGTCTACTTCCTGTAATCCAATAGCCTCCATTGAAGGCGCCTTCCTTCCCAATGGAAGATAGAATATTTTCACAAGTGGTGGGTGAGACTCAGGGGATACTGCCAGAACCTCATTAAGGTACAGTATGTCTTGAACATGTCTCTTGCAGTCACCAAAGAATATCTTGAAAAATTAATTAACCACAAATCTGTTGCGCGTGACACACTCTCAAGATGCTCCATTCTGGTGTAAACTGCAGCCAAACTCTTCGTAGTCAATTCAAAAGAGTCACTGAGAAAAGAAGAACGTTGAGTTCTGTACGTAAAACCCCAACGTTTGTTTAATCAATCCTTATGATCCTTTAAACTCATAACACTTTATATTTTTTTATGTCGGGCCCCCCCGGCAAGAGAGAGAAGGGGAAAAACCTTTTCTCTCCACTCCGGGAAGTCCCTTTTTAGTGATAAAGAAGTACATAAAAACCAAACCAGCAAGTAGTGAAGCATCACTTATCTCAAATAACGGCGAGATATGATTCTCTGTAAGGGGAAACTGCTTGCAAGACATGCATGTTTCGGACCTGTCAAGGCCCTGTATCAAGTGAAACGCCCCATCTTGGATCCATCGCCCAAAAGAACGCCGAACTCAACGGCTGCATTTATATAACCATGACGGTAGCTGATTGGATAACAAGTATGAAGAGGAGGAGTCAGTCCAAACAAGACCCAGATGAAAATCCATTGATAAAAACTTTAAGAAAAAACAGGTATGTGTCAGATAGGCCAACGAAAGGTGAATAAAAACAGCTGCAATGTAAGTTTTCTTGTTTATTTTTGTTGTTGTTAAGAATTTACACTAAACTCCACCAATCACATTCTAAGTTTAGGCCCTGGGGGGTGACAGTGTGCAGGCGATAAATCCAACGTTGTTCCCGCTTCTGCAAAAAACTCTCCCGAGGGCCCCCCTGGGAGAAAAAGGAACCAGATCAATGACACGCCATTTAAGATCTGAAAAAACGTGATTAAACTTAATGCAGTGTTCCACAATGGGAGCAGAGAGAGTCCGTGATCTTAAACGGGAAGCGTGCTCTCCCAAGCGGACCGGATAGGTCTAATAGTCCGGCCCACATAAGACAAACCACAAGGGCAGATAAGAATGTAGACCACAAAAGTGGTCTGACACGAGGAAAAACCTTTAAAGGAAAACCATTGATTGGTTGCAGGATAAAGCCAGTGTGCCCCTTCCAAAGTGGTGGAACAATATCTACATTTACCACAAGCCCAATGGCCCTGGCGTAACCCCACACCTGAGGGGTCTGACTGACAAGGGGGAAAAGATGTGTGCACCAAAAAATCTTTGAGATTTTTCCCCCTGGTGTAAGCCACCCGAAGAGGTTTTTGAAAACAAGGGTGTAGCTGTAAAACCTGCCAATGTCTTTTCAAAAGCTTAGTCACCTGCACTGTATGAGACATAAACGGTAATATTCCAGTGACTGTGTCCCCCGATTGTACCTGAGAAGAAGCACCTCCAGCGTCCTGATTGCCCGGGGTCAATAACCATTCCCGGTGAGAAAAACGGGCCCGGGTGTAAGCCATCCGCACCACCTTTTTGGGGTACCCCCGATCTAATAAACGTGAGCTCAAATTAGAAGCTTGCTTTTTAAAGTCCTCCGTAGAGGAACAAATTCGGCGAAGCCGAAGAAATTGACCAAAAGGGAGACCCCGCCCTAATGGGGCCGGATGGTGGCTGTGAAATCGCAACTATTACGTTGACTAGGTTTCCGAAAAAGTGTAGTAACCAAAGAGTTACCTTGTTTCAAAACCAAAACATCCAAGAATTCAATCTGACAGGTGTTAATATGAGCAGTGAAACGAATGTTCGGTTTCAGGGAATTGAGCCAATCTAAAAAATGGTGCAGTCGAGCCTCTGTGGAAGACCATAACAAAAAAATGTCATCCAGAAAACGAAACAAGAAGAGCGAGCAGGATAAGGGTCACTTGCACTTTATTAATGAACAACCCCGACGCGTTTCGGCAGGTGCCTTCATCAGGGGGCTAAAAGGACTGCAAACCACACAAACAGATAAATAAAACATCAATAAATACATGTTAAAACACTATATGTTAAAAAAAATAATAATAATAATATATATGAACATCAATGTAATAATCATAAAGGCTAAATATGATAAATAAAAAGATTTTAAAAAAGGAATTTAAAAATCTAGCATGCTAACTAAACTTGGAAAAAATGTGCCGGTGCTACTTAAAAACATGTTCCAAAAACACCTTAGAAATGGCAGGCGTATGCTTCAAAATGATATAAAGGCTAAAAATGGTTGATAAATAAATGCGAATTAGCATGCTAAAAAAATACCGGTGCACATGAAGAAAAATTCAAAAAAATCAAAGCAAGGAGACCCCAAAAGAACAATTCTAGAAATTAAAAATAAAACATGAAATTAACGAAATCAAAGCAAGGAGACCCCAAAAAAACAATTATTGAAATTAAAAATAAAACATGACTGCTACAAAGGGTAAAGTAAAAAGATATCAAAATATTCTAAAAATAGACACAACTTTTTTAAAACCCGCTAAATTTGGCGCGTTATGTTGAAGAAACTGAATGCACCATATCTGCTTCTGTATTGTAGAACATACCGGCACCGAAAGGGATATAAGGATAAAAAACTTTAATAATACCATGAAAAAATGGGTATGTTCAGGCACAATCATAAATAAAATCCAAACAGTAAAAAATGGTGTACCATAAATGTTAAAAGAGGGAAAAACGTGGAAGAGCTCATTGCTAAAGAAGTGACATACCTACAGAGCCAGCATAGGAGAACGGCAGCAGCTTTAAACAAACGCTTCGAATTTTGGCGCGTTTTTTTAAAAAATGGCTTAGCATCAATGTATATGCATGAAAGGGACCTTATTGAACAGTGCTGATACATAAAAAAATGCCATATGAAATGCTGCGAAGCATACAAAAGGGCTGTATTCTAAACAACGCATTAAACAGCCATGTAACAGACCATTGTGTGAACACAACGGGAGGGAAAAAGAAAGTCACCGCGTATCCAAACAGATGATCTTAAAAACATGTGCACATACCTCCATGGCAACTGATCATAACCAAAAGCTTAAAATCAAGAAAATAGAGAAATAAAAAGGAAAGAACCATAATGAACCGCTCCTTGCAAGAGAAACACTTACCTACAGAACCGGCACAGGGACTGCAACAGCTTTAAAATGACGCGCTGGATTTTGGCGCGATTTCAAAAGACTCGATTTTGCATATGTGCATATGCATGAGAAAACGTAATAGCACCTAGCTAATGACTAAAAAATGAAACATATATTGCTTGGTCATGGTGCTGAATAAACCAAAATACACAGGATAAATAATAAGGTTAATACTGTCAACTAACCTGTGAGCAAAAAAAGCCTAATAGAACAAACCCAGGATAAAACCATGATAAAAAATTAAAGGCTACAAGGAACAATTACTGTAGAAAGAAAACAGAAGGGGGGGGGGCCTAACCTATGCCTTAAAAACAATAAATAATAAACGCAGTAAAATAATAATAATAATAAATAATAAATAAATAAAACATTACCATTCAAAGCTCAGAAAACGACCAAAAGGCCAAAAAATGAACAAATAAAACAATAAAAAAATAAAAATAATATTAATTAATAAAAATAAATAAAATTAAATATAAAAAATTAAAAATTTAAAAATAGATTAAAAACCATCATGATTATTGTTGTGGACCCAACTCTAATAACACGCAACTGGAAAAAAGCTCAAAAAAACATCCATGAAAAATGTGGTATACAATTTATAAAAACAATCATAAAAACACCGACAAATTAAACTCTTGATTAAGACCAAGTGGTTCAAGCGACTGGAGCTCATAGATATAACGTTGCTCTAATCTGAGGAGGATCTGATCCAAATTGCCCCCTCGCCAATGTGGATGTACCACCTTGATAACAAAAAACTTAAGATCAGAAACTAAGTGGCCTTTACTGATCCAATGCTGAACCAAGGGTTTATCTTCCGCTCGTCTGTTCAAACAACTCTTATGTTCAATAATTCGCGTTTTAATAGGACGAGTAGTCTTCCCAACATACAAGAGCTTACAAGGACATATGACAACATATATTACATTGCTTGTAGTGCAATTAGAAAAATGATTCAAAAAGAATTTTCTGGCAGTGATTGGATGTACAAAAGCGTCTTTTATAGATAAACTGTTTAAACAGACGGAACACCGTCCGCATGTAAAATGACTCTTAATTCTGACTGCCGGTTTAGGTTTTGAAAGAGCAGAGGGAACTAGAATATTTCTAATATTGCGGTTTCTTTTGTATGCAACCATAAGGGACTTACGTGCCATCCCTGGCAGAGAGGAAAGAAGATGCCATTCACGTCTCAAAATGCGAGATATATCTTTAGAGAAGGAAGAGAAGGTAAGAGCACATACTACTCAATCTTCTTTAGGCAGTATGTGCTTATGCAAAAGCTCATTCCTATTGGAAGCTTTTGCCTTACCATATGCTTCTTGAATCACATGCGCAGGATAACCCCTCTCTTTGAACCTATCAACCATATTGGCAGAATGACGCTCAAAATCATAATCTAAAGTACACAAACGCTTAACACGTAAAAACTGCCCATAGGGTAAATTATCCTTTAGGGACTTATTGTGGAAGCTGTCATATCGAAGCAGAGAATTCCGATCCGTAGGTTTTCGAAAAAGATCTGTCTCAAAACAATTCTTCCCTTTTTTTATATTAATATTGAGATATGAAATGTGTGTAGGGCTGAAAGACCCTTCAAATTGTAAATGCTCATCTTTAGTGTTGAGCCACTGAAAAAAAGCCTGTAAATTATCTTCAGTCCCGTCCCAAATAAGGAGCACATCATCTATGTAGCGTAGCCACAACTTAATGTATTTCTTGAAAGGATGATAATGAAGAAACTTACTCTCAAAGTTAGCGACATATAGGTTTGCGACATCTGGCGCCATCGAGGACCCCATGGCCACACCTTTGATTTGCTTGTAAAAAATCCCTTGAAAGCAGAAAAAGTTTTCACACAAAGCTATAGCTGCCATCTGGGTTAAAAAACAAGTAGGAGTGCGTACTGGTGGTTCTCGCTGAATAAGGGTGTTTGCAATAACTTCTAGAGCCTCTGCTTGTGGGATATTAGTATAGAGCGAGTTAATGTCCAACGTAGCCAAAATAAGTTTATTATGATAATTTGTAAAATCTTGCAGGATATTAATTACGTGTGTGGAATCTCGCACAAAAGATGGAATTTTAGGAACAAATGGGCGAAGAAAAAAGTCCAAAAACTTGGATAGGGGTTCTAACAAAGACCCAATGGCTGATATGATAGGTCGTCCAGGGGGATTATGGAGAGACTTGTGGATTTTGGGTAGAACATAAATAGTGGGTATGACGGGATGTTGAACCGAAAGAAAACTAACCTCATTGGGAGTCAGATAACCAGCTTGTTGTCCAATAAAGATTAGAGTATCCACTCTGTGTTTGAGATTAGCTGTGGGATCATCAAAAATTTTTTTATAAAAGACAGGATCATTAACTTGACGTAATATTTCTTTAACATAATCTGTCCTATTTTGAATAACTAAGGCTCCACCTTTGTCAGCCGGTTTTATAATGATGGATAAATTATTCTGTAATTCACGAAGAGCTGACGTCTGGACAGACGTGAGATTGTAAAAGGACCGAACCTTTTTTGTGTACAGTGCTTCTACCTGGGATAACACCACTTGTTCAAAGGCATCTATCACTGCATTGGTATTATTGGGTGGTACCCAAGTAGAAGGCTTTCGAAGAACAGAATTGTCTACTGTGGCTGCACATTGATTAGAGAAAAAATCTATAATTTTCAATTTCCTAAAAAATTTGAAAAGCTCTACCTGAGTAGTAAACCGATCATGTCTTGCAAAGGGTACAAATGAAAGGCCTTTCTCCAAAACTGCGATCTGAACATTACTTAAAGCGAAATCAGATAAATTAAAAATACCACTATTAGTGGTTAATCTAGGAATCTCTGACCCCTCCCTCTGCCCCTGCCCCTGGGGAGTGAAGTGGGCCGCGCCTCCCAAGTTTTGTATTGATGGTACGGTGATTTCACCTGGTTGTGGGGCGGAACCCATTTCCTACCTCCTCCCTTCCAAAGGGAATCCATTGAAAAACCCGATGGGTGCTGAGAATTACCGGCAGAGGAGACCTGAGGAGCAGAGGCGTCCTGTTCTATGGTATCATCAACATGACTCCGACTCCTTTTGTTGGCATGTTCCAAAAAAGGGTCAGGAGAAAAAAGTCTAGTCTTAGCTTTGCTTTTACCAGATTTTGTATTATGAGTACTAGGTCCTGGTCTGGGTGATTCTGCATCCCACCTATGGGAAGTAATACGTGGTCTGGGTTTCCCATTAATCCAGTAATACACTGTACCATTTTTGTAATCACTCTCATCACGTTTAAATTTATTCAGCTTTCTGTCTTTAATAACCTTACTATATTCCAAAGAATTTTTATCAAAATTCTTCTTCATTTTATCAAACTTGTGATCATTGTCTTTTAAAAAAGTGATCTTCTCATCAACCTTAGCTTTTAAAGCAACAGATTTCCGTTTTGAAGTACTAATTAGGAGGATCATAAGATCCAATGAACACTTGTTCATTATTTTGACCCAACTGGCCTTAAACTCCTCATCGTCTTTAAACATCCCAGGGGCCTTCTGAACGCGAAGGCCTCTGGGGATGATCTTCTTGCGGCAGTACTCGAGGAGTGAAGCAGCATGCATGTCCTCACGTATAAGTTGTTGTGTGAGCTCGACCGCAAGTTTATATTTATCATATCCTATTATTGAATATTTTATTACTTTGTTTTTACTCCTGTTGTCATGGGTATATTACATATACTTTTTAAATAGTTTATCCTAGGCAAGGCTGTTTCTTTGGTTTTTATGTTTGCATGTAGTTTGCAATTATTTATGTTTTAGGAGTCGTCATACTTTTATTTTACAACATGGTATAATTTGTCCCTTTGCCCTATTTTTAATGCATTGGCATTTGTTATACACACGGATTGTCACTACATTGATTTTTAATGCTTCTTTATATTTAGTGGCTCTTTATGTAATTTATTTATAACTATTTGTTTTCTTGTTTTTTCATATTAAATTATTTATCAATGTTGTTATTATCCTTGAATGTTTTTAATTGTTCTATTGGTGTTCTATTGTTTTATTTAATTTCTATAGATATACTTACATAGTACAGGTCTGGTCTGGGTCTCCATTGTCCTTGTTTTTTCACTGTTTTCACCGTTTTCTCACTGGTTGTTCACTGTTTGCTAATGTGAAGTTATATGTATTTTGATATTTAACATATTATTGTCTTTACAGCATTTTATATTGTACTATTGGTCACACATTGTTTATGTGCTTCCTTTAATGCATGACTAGAGTACAACGTGTGAGTATAATTTTCTCTTACTTGTGGTCTTACATTGATGTTCATATATATTATTATTTTTTTTTAACATATAGTGTTTTAACATGTATTTATTGATGTTTTATTTATCTGTTTGTGTGGTTTGCAGTCCTTTTAGCCCCCTGATGAAGGCACCTGCCGAAACGCGTCGGGGTTGTTCATTAATAAAGTGCAAGTGACCCTTATCCTGCTCGCTCTTCTTGTTTTGTTTTGGACTTTCTGCGAGTTTGTTGCTCTCCTTTGTATCCAGAAAACGAAGCCACATCCGGACAAACTGAAAATCTTCTGCTGGATAGATGAAAGTCTCTTCCATGGCCGCCAAATATAATGTAGCAATGGATGGCGCCACCGTCGCTCCCATTGCAATTCCCTGGCATTGCTGATAATATTGTCCTTGAAAACTGAAATAATTCCTCGTGAGCACCAATCGAAGAAGATCCAGCAAAAAAGGTTTCGGAATTCTGGCCGGAGCCGTAGTGAACGCTGAACTCAAAAGGGACAAGGCCTCTTCCTGATGGATATTAGTATAAAGGGCCACTACATCAAGAGTAACCAAAACTCTTCGTAGTAGCTTGAAAATGGTTTTAGAACACCCCTGTTTTAACTTGAAGCTCAGCATAAGAAGACTTAACTGAAGCAACCTGAGATTTAACATCTTCTATGACCATGGAATTATCTGTAACTCTCTCCGCCAAAGTTGACACCTGCGGTAGTATACTGTAGCTTTACTCAGTGAAACAATTCTAACCCATATAGTCTCAAGTGTAATCATCTCAGGATGGGGTGGCTCAAAACCCCTCTAATCCATCACGGAGGTATGATCCCTGTCCATACCGCCAGATACCAAACCAGCCTGTGCTAAGGCAGCCAAACTTGCTGCCACTCGACATCCTGGTGCTTCCAGAAGGCTTACAGATGCGAAGGGCACTGGGGGATCTCCTCTAGCACCTCGAGCTCTGGTGTCTGCCCCCCTCCCCAATGGAGCCAAACCACTCCCAGACCAGAAGGAGCTCCGCTGCAGACTTCTCCCAGAGAAATGATGAATGCACACCACCTTAGATGCTGGCTGGGAGCCAGAAGTAGATGACAGGCCCGAAGCAATTGCAGAGCCTTCCGGCTCCAGCAAACCCACAGCCAGACTTTCTTCTCCTGCTGTCTCCAGCTGCCAAAGCGGATGAAAGAACACGTCCAATGGCTCAATGGGCACAGGCAAAGGAGTGGCGGTAAGGGAGGCTGTGAGGGCTGCGAGCTCCCTTTAACCTTCTGCTTTTTTCCCATATCAGAAAAACAAACGCTCTGAACAACTCGGTCGAATGCCATCTTAGCTCCTCCCCCTCTATCCACCAGTACTTTTTTGAGGTATCTGTCCCTGTGTTTATCTTCATTGACTGCTAGGGGCAACAGACTAATTCACTTTAAAACAATAATAATTTCCATCCTCAATTCCCCTTCCCCAATTTGAACTCATGTAAACTTAGGAACATGCTTCCCCTCTGGGACAGAGGAAGGACATCTATACAGTATGGTGTCTTATTGCTCCCTATGACCCACAACCACTATGTATTAAAATTCTTGTTCTTTACGTCAGTTCTTTAATCTATGCATGAAAGATCCTCATTTGATGTGACCTTGCAAACATCAAAGTAATACTTCCAAAGTTATTTATGTTTTCACAGCTGCCCAAGACCCTCCCTCATTTCATGAACTCATCCTGTGCTTTGCTCTCTCTCCGTCAAGAAGGTCTCTTTATATACTGTATATCCTATGTATGTTCGACTTATGCCACAGTTTTGCCTCCTATAACCCGAGCTGGCGAGGTTGTGTTAGTGGGGAACATCTGGTATGCATGCGTTTGGGATACGATGGGTTAACAGGAAGCCACACAGTGCTTTTGGTTCATGCATATGCTTGCGACTCCCAGTGGTTCCTCTTCTTGCATGGCATACCAAGCGACAACCCTGCTCACCCTGTCTTAAAACCAGCTCTCCTTATGATCTCCACTAGAAATCTGTTCTAAGCATCTATCAACTTCTTGGTAAAGTATTTCCCACATTTCTTCTGAGTTTTCATTAAAAAAAACAGTCAGATTAAGCCAAATATCTTGTTTGCAACAACATCCCAGAGGGACAGAGAGATAAAACGACTCATTCAAAGTCACACAGAATCAGTAGAGGAAAAGGGAGCTCTTGAACGCATATCCCAAGACGACTTCTGATTCTAACCACTAAACCACATCCCCAGGCAAACAGCTTAGAACAGAAAAAAGGAACTTACGATTTTCTTTTATTTCGTTCCCTTTGTATCTCCTTGGCAAACTCTGGTACTAGTTTGTCAGCTGTGTCAGACTTTCTTAAGGACCAGACGTCGTCCTCTTTCAGTGGATGTTTGCATCCCTTCAACATTATTCTGCAATTTGAAAGGAACTTTCAGAAAAGAAAAATACATTTTGGGGAAATTCTGAATAACTGGCATTATTTGAAATGTATGAGGACACTTTCAGTCCATGTACATTGTAATAAGCTTTCAAAGAGGAACAACGTGTGTAGTTCCCCTCAGATAATCTGCAGCTGCAAAGCATCCTGATTCCTTGTACTTATTGCTATCTGCCATTTCATTGCCCAACCTAAAGATGTTCAAAAGAATGCTCCTTTTAAATGTAAGTTAGAGCCTGCAAGCTGCGAATACCACATGTACTTTTTGGCCACTCTGAGGCAGGGAATTTTCAGACAGGCCAACTTACAACCCTCAAAAGCAATGGTATGCTTACATGAGGACTTCACAAAAGCACCCTATAGAGTAGTAGAACAACAGCATCAGGCTTCCAAAAGAGGTGGGATGATCTAGGTGGAAGAGCTATGGCTAAAACCCAGGCTTTAATGAGCCCAAGTGTGTACATCAGGCTTCATCTCTGGCCCTTTTCAAATCCATGCTATAAACTCACCTCTTCCAGGCTGCTTTTGGCTCCTGATTCACTTAGTCTCCTATGTGTCTCCTTACCATTCCCTAGATGTATCCTTGACTTCAGCTGTTGTGTTGTCTGTCTTGACTAAATTGTAAGCTCTGCGAAGGTAGCAGACCTCGCGGGCCACCTAGACAAAGTCTTAGATAGTGCTGGGGAGGAGTCTGCTGTCTTGGTACATGTCAGTACCAATGACATAGGAAAGTGTGATGGGGAGGTTCTGGAGGCTAAATTTAGGCTTTTAGGTAGGAAGTTGAATACAGAACGTCCAGGGTAGTATTCTCTGAAATGCTTCCCATTCCACGTGCAGGACCCAAAAGGCAGGCAGAGCTCCGGAGTTTCAATGCGTGGATGAGACAATGGTGCAAAGAAGAGGGTTTTGGATTTGTAAGGAACTGGGGAACATTCTGGTGAAAGGAGGGGCTTTTCCAAAGGGATGGGCTTCACCTTAACCGGGATGGAACCAGGCTGCTGGCATTAACCTTTAAAAAGGAGATAGAGCAGCTTTTAAACTAGATAATAGGGGAAAACCGACAGTTGCCCAAGAGCGCATGGTTCGGAACAATGTATCTTTGAAGGATCATAGCAAAAGATTTAAGTTAGGGCATATCGACAGAGAGGTTCCAATACAGACAAAAATAACCCAAATGCCCTCGAGTACAGAGCAGACAGAGCTTAAAGATTGCAAATTACCCCTGCCTAGTGATAGCCAGATTAATATGAATAAAATACAGCCTCTAAAATGCTTGCATGCAAATGATAGAAGTCTAAAAAATAAGATGGGAGAGTTAGAATATATAGTACTAAATGAGAGGCCAGATATGATTGGTACCTTAGAGACATGATGGAAGGAGGACAACCAGTGGGCTACTGTGATACCTGGGTACAAACTATATCGTAATGATAGAGCAGATCAAATTGGTGGAGGGGTTGCACTCTATCTTAGAGAGGGCATTGAGTCACAAGGATTAAAGTTTTACAGGAAACAAAATTCTCTGTAGAATCTCTAGGATTGAAATTCCATGTAAAAAGGGGAAGGCGACGGCAGTGGGGTTGTACTATCGACCGCCTGGCCAGAATGAGCAAATGGATGATGAAATGTTCAAAGAAATCAGGGAAGCTAACAAAGGTTACAGCACAGTAATAATAATGGGTGATTTCAATTACCCTGGTATTGACTGGTCAGTGTCATGGCAGGACATGCTAGGGAGATAAATTTTCTAGATGAAATAAATGACTGCTTCTTGGAGCAGCTGGTTCATGAACTGACCAGAAGGGAAGCCATTTTGGACCTAGTCCTTAGTGGAACACAATATCTGGTGCAAGAGATAAGTGTGTTGGGGCTGCTTGGCACTAGTGATCATAGCATGATCGCATTTCATTTAATAAAAGGAGAAAGAAAGGCAAGGAAATCCATAGTACTACCTTTTAACTTTCAAAAGGGAGACTATGATAAAATGAGGAAAATAGTTAAGAAAAAACTAAAAGCAGCAGTTGCAAAGGTCAAAGATTTACATCAAGCATGGGTGTTTTAAAATACTGTCTTGGAAGCCCAGACCACCTGTATTCCACGTTTTAACAAAAAACTGCCAACATGGTTTGAAGGTGAAGTCAGAGAGGCTGTTGTAGCGAAAAAAGCATCTTTCAGGAAATGGAAAAAGGAGCCAAATGATGAAAACTGGAAACATAAGCACTGGCAAGGCAGGCAGAGAGAGAATTTGAAAAAAAGCTTGCTGTGGAAGCAAAAACACGTAATAAAGACTTTTTCAAGTACATTTGCAGCAAAACACCTGTGATGGAGTTAGTTGGACCATTAGATGATAGAGGGGCAAAAGGGGCACTAAGAGGGGACAAAGACATAGCAGAGAGACTGAATGAATTCTTTGCTTCAGTCTTTACTGAGGAAGATGTGGAGATGTTACCCATGACTGAAATGGTATGTAAAGGTGATGCCATAGAAGAAATGAAAGAAATATTGATACACCAGGAAGATGTATTACTACTATCTGATAAACTGAAGAGTAGCAAATCACCGGGACCAGATGGTATAAATCTAAGGGTGTTGAAAGAACTCAAATATGAGATTGCAGATCTACTATTAGTAATCTGTGAACTATCATTGAAATCACTTGTAATACCTGAAGACTGGAGGATGGCCATTGTAATGCCAATTTTTAAAAAAGGGTTCCAGGGGTGATCCGGGAAACTACAGACCGCTGAGCCTGACATCAGTACCAGGAAAAATGGTATAAACCATTATAAAGAAAAAAATTACTGAACATGTAGATAGTCATGGCTTAATGGGAGACAGCCAAAATGGCCTTAGCCAAGGAAGGTCTTATCTTACTAATCTCTCATGCTTTTTGAAGGTGTGAATAAACAGGTAGACAAAGGTGAGTCGATTGATATAGTGTATGTGGATTTTCAGAAAGCCTCTGACAAAGACTCTCATGAGAGACTCTTGGCGAAATTAAAAAGTTATGGGATAGGAAGCAGTACTACTGTGGATCAGAAACTGGTTAAAAGATAGAAAGCAGAGGGTAGGGCTAAATGGCCAATTTTACCAGTGGAGAAAGGTGAATAGTGGAATACCCCAGGGATCTGTGCTGGGTATGCTGCTTTTTAACATATTTAAAATTACCTGGAAATCGGAATAACGAGTGAGGTAATCAAATTTGCAGATGTAGAAAATTGCAAGAGGACCTTGATAAACTGGAAGACTGGGCATCCAAATGGCAGATGAAATTTAATGTGGACAAGTGCAAAGTTATGCACCTAGGAAAGAACAACCCAAACTATGGTTACATGATGCAAGGCTCCACATTAGGAACCATCACCCAGGAAAAAGATTTAGGTGTCATCGTGGATAACATGTTAAAACCTTCTACCCAATGTGCGGTGGCAGCAAAGAGAGCAAATAGAATGCTAGGTGGTATAAGGAAAGGAATGGAAAATAAAACAAAGGATATTATAATGCCTCTGTATCGTTCCATGGTGTGACCACACCTTGAATATTGTGTGCAATTCTGGTCGCCATATCTTAAAAAAGATATAGCATTATTAGAAAAGGTACAGAGAAGAGCCACCAAAATGGTTAAGGGGATGGAAGGATACTCCTATGAAGAAAGGCTAAAAAGGTTAGGGCTCTTTAACCTGGAAAAGAGACGGCTGAGGGGAGATATGATAGAAGTCTATAATTAATGAATGGAATGGAACAGGTAAATGTAGACTGATTATTTACGCCATCAAAATATAGAAAAACTAGGGGACATGCAATGAAGCTACAGGGTAACCTATTTAAGACTAATAAGAGAAAATATTTTTTCACTCAACATGTAATCAAACTCTGGAATTTGTCACTGGAGGATGTAGTAAAAGCTGTTATTGTAGCTGGGTTTAAAAGAGGTTTGGACAAGTTCCTGGAGAAAAGGTCCATTTATTTATTTCACATTCTTATATACCGTCTTATCTGGCAATCAAGGTGGTTTACAATAAGCAGAACTTAAATTTTACATTGAACAGATTAACTATGTAGAATAACAGTATGAACTATTTACAATTTAACTGGTCCTAAGGCAAGGCGATGTAAAGACAGATTGATGTTCCATATGTTGGTTAACTGGCAGGGGTCTAGGTGTGTATTTGATTGTATTAAGCGGATACAGCAAACGTACGGGAAAGGATACTGAATGGTGTTAAGATAAACCATTATTAAAGGGGACCTGGGATATCCACGGCTTGACCCAATACAAGCATTGTGGAAACTGTGTATTTTGGGGAAACTGCTAGGTACGTATGACTTAGATTGGCCACTGTTGGAAACAGAATACTGGGCTTGATGGACCTTGGTCTGACCCAGTGTGGCATTTCCTATGTTCTTATGAGCAGGGACAATCTTTTACATGTGCCTGTGCAGCGCTGTGTTTGCCTTGTAGCACTATATAAATGATCACTAGCAGTATTAGTAGTAGCATGGAGAGGCCAGATTATTTACAGCAGCCTCGCTAACCGTGGTCATTGTGGGGATTATTACAAGATTTAATGGGACACTGAGGAAGGCCTGGAGTAGCCTGATTTGAGTGCTAGTGTGTGAGAAGCAGAGTTGGGGATGTCAGGACTTGAGATGGCTTGCTAATAGAGGTGGTGGAAGCCGTCACTATGATGAATTTTGGACACCCTTGGGGCAGACATGGAGGCTTACTGTTAAGAGCAGCATTGGTACCGAGTGGCAGGTGGAGATGATGTCGGATTGCATTTGAAAGTATGTATGCACATCCAACCAAATGGATAAATCTCGAGTAGGAGGACTGGATCAGCCACTGTGGTCTTCATCTGTCATCATTTGTGTTGTACATTACCAAGGTAAATTTCTTTACCCATAAAAGGGCTTTGAACATTGCTACCCTGGAGACTGTGCTGGAAAACAAAACGAGCTCAAATGAGCAAAGGAGAGGACGATTTGGATCTAGCTCTTGCCAAGGTGAGTTTCACTCAGCTATAGTAGGGATTTTCTATCCCCAGATGGCTTACAATCGAAGTCTGTACCTGAGGCAATGGAGGGTTTAGTGAAATGCCCAAGATCACTAGGTGCAGGCTTCTCTGATTCTCAGCCTGCTCTTGGAAGCATTAGGCCATGTAGGAGAATGGAAAAAGCTGATATATGGTATTCTTACAATCTCTGCACCAATGCATTCCAGAATGGTGGTAACACACCTGCTTTGCAAAGTCCAAAACAGATGTCTCTCTTCATAGACTAAATGTAACATGTCTCCTTCCAGTACACATCACTGTAGTTTATCATACTGAATACACCGCTTCATGTATCGCCCCAGTTACATAGTAACAGGAAAAGGCCAAGTGAACTATAGACTTGAACGCCAACGGAATCTGATTTGAAAGTAAAATGCTGCAGCGGTCACATCACAGATTTCAGTCACTTATACACTTCTTTCTTTTCCGTATCAGTCTTTTTATCTATGTCTGAACTTATCTGACTTTAGAAAGTTGTCACGGGTCAGTCACTCCAGTATGTATTTTGCATTACTTGGAGAGTAGACCTCTGTACTTCTGCAGTCAGCTGACTCAAAGCAAGGAGGATTTCGGTCTCCTCACTTTCAAAACCATAACCTTTTCAACCTGCACGGCACTTACCCTGTGCACCAGTGGAATGTGACTCGAGAGAGGAAAGATGCCTGTCTCTCTGGATTTGGATTCTGGGAAGAAATAAACCTTTTAATTAAATTTACATACATTCAAACATCACTGCACATATTTTATTTATTTAATTCTCTTATATATCCTTTTCTTCTTCTGCAGGGCAAAGCAGTATCTTTACTATTCCAATAAGACTTTTTCTCTCTTTTCACCTTGTCAGTTTTAAACTGTCTCCATCCCCCACATCAGATATGATATGTCCAAAGAACTCAAAAGCAGAGATGCCAAGTCTCACTCCTTAGGAGTGTGTCAGACTCATTTGAAGGCCCTTTCACTCTCATACGCTGAGCCTCTCTCAAGCATCAAGGCCTTGGTGAACACTGCTTTCATAAGAGATGGGTAGCCCCACCAGCAGGAAGAAATCTAAACATACCTGCCTTGCGTACTTCGCCCACCCCTCCCATCTACAAGCACACGCACATGCACATATTCCTAGACACAAAGTGGAGGGCAATATTCAGCCTTAGGAATTTATGTAGGCAATTCCTTTCTTAATGGGGAAAATTCCTTTGAAAATTGTCCTCATATTGTCTTCACTCTCTCTATAATTCTAAAGGCACCAAAGAAAGGCAAATATTTTCTGTTTCTTTCGATTGCAATATGATACTTAAATGTTTCCGAGTTTATATCCTGGACAAACAATCAGAAAAGTCTCACTATTTGGCCTTTAATCTCTCTCTGGGATAGTTCACCCTTTGCATCGTTGCAAAGATTTTCAGCGGCTGAACAACTGGAGAGAAACTTCCTTCAGGTTTCACTGCTGCACTGCTCATGGGCCAGCAGAGTCCACTACAGTAGCAGCAGCCGTTTCCCCTCCCAAGCCAAGTCTTAGTGCACCACCCCTGACAAATGCCAAATTTAACTTTATCATCAGGATTTGATTTCAAGTTCAGGGACAGCGTTAGGATGGTGCAAACAGGGCAATTGCTCTGGGTCCCCGGGCTACGGAGGACCCTGAACTTACTTGAAGCTGAAGACAACACAGCCTGACCATGGGCTTTATGGTCCCCTCCAAAATTTCTACTCTGGGCCTCAGCATTCATAACACCGGCCCTGAGAGATTTTTAAACAGATAGGAAAAAGCAAAAGCCAGCCCAGTGGTTCAGGTGGCAACGCTGTGTCTTGCTATGTGGAAGGTCCCTCATCTGAAGCTTGCGTTGTGCCTTCTAGTTCTAGGTCATCTGAGCTGGGGGGTGGCCTCTTATAGAATTAAGCTTCGGCATTGCACCTGGCGCCTGGATTTGGGGTCCATGACTGCATGCTTTACTGTTCACCCCCTGAGTCGTACTGGGATGTAGCACTACATCAAATGCAATTACAAAAAGAAAATACATAAATAAAGATGACAGAATACCGAGTTTTACAAATCTTCCCTCCCACCAGTTTATATTTCAATAAAAGTCTGTTTTCACAGTCTTCCAAATTCTCATGAACGAGTTGGAAATCCATTGAAATCGTGTGCCCAAAACTCTACCAAAACCCATTTCACATCCACCTATGGGGACGCTGCATTTGGACCATATTATAAAGGAAGATTCTAATACTGTACAACCCTGATGTGTTTCTGAGGTTACTGGTCATGGTTTTTGTTGTGCCCTGTACTCGTCTGATGTGGATATTTGGTTATTTGCGTTTATGCTGATCTTATTGCTGCTGCTTTATTTGTACTCCATGTTGATGTTTTATTATGAAACATGATCAAATATTAAATAGATAAATAAAGGACAGAAGGCATTTGCATGATAGCTGCCGGGGTTTCACGTGCACGTTCTGCTTCACCTTCCATGTCATAGCTACAAAAATACCAGAGAAATGAAACACTTACAGGCTCCTCGTTCAGATCACAGAAGAACGGGGGTTGATCACTGAAGGTGCAGAGTACAAACTGTGCCAACAGCAGCACAAAATACAGAGAAAAGATAGCATACCGGAAGCGATCAAGATCAGCATCCTGTAATAAAGGGATAAAAGCTGAAAACGTTCCAGACAGGAAAGAAGCTCTCCTACTTGGCAAGGTCTCTGATGAGCTCCAAAGCCCATGCAGGTCATGTTATACCACTGTACACTACCTTTTATCAGAACCTTCTTTGAGTTGCAAGATATCAAAAAGAAATTATTTTATTCAAAATTGCATTGTTTGCTTCCATTAGCACTAGGCAAAAGACCTAGATGCAATAGGTTCTGCTCTCATCGTCATTATTCAGCTATAGCATCTTAAAAAACATCACGTATATTCGGTACCACGCTCCAGATAGGCAGAGGTGCCAAGTATATGTAGACGGTACTCGCCACCAGTGGCAATAGAAACAGCAGCAATATTTAGTTGCTATCCATTTGGCAAAGTAGTTCAGTTAGGGAAGCATTTTTCTGGCCTAACTTAAACCGCTTAACTATGTGGATAGTGAATGAATATCAGCACTCTCCATAGAATTAGGTGGAGCACCTTCGCTCCACCCCAGCGTTGTATGGATAGTGGCAGAATAATCAGACAAAATTATCTGTATAGTGCTTCTGAAAACATAACCAATACAAGACCTATCAAACAGCAGCTCCACCATGGGGGTAATTTTTTAAGGAGCTACAGAGAGTTACACACCATCTATGTGTGTAAATCACATATTTTCAAGTACCTACTTGTGTATTTACCTACTTGTGTATTTTAGACATTGCTATTCTATAAGTACACGCTTGAAGTCAATGGTACATATTTTCATTGTGTACGTTCACACAGGCGGAGCTTGGGCTGAGTACGCAGCTAAATGCATATTGAAGAAAACGCGGGCGTATGCACATTAGATACATGCAAACATCAACACCAACCATAGTGTTGGTATAAGTGCTCACACTAGATTTGACGCACTTTTTCAACCATATCTGTCCCTATTTTAGAAAGTTAAGTATATGTACACTTGACTATACAAAATAGGAACGAAATACGCACATTGATGTGCACATTCACCTAGGCGTGCCTTATAAAATTACCCACAGTCTGGAGAAGTCCTTTTGAATATTGACTCATGTTTTAGCCGGAAAATAGTGCAAGACTGCAACATTTGAAAATGAAGTCTTTCCTTCTTCAGCCAAAAGACATGAATAAGCAGACATTTCCCAACAATATGGCCCAAATTTACCGTAGTGCCCATAACTGCAAGGTTATCTGGACATGCTCAAGCATACATAAAAGCACCTCGATTTTTCAAACATGGGATAAGATAAATTAGAGACACTGAGCATAGCTGGTTAAAGATATCTGGATTTCTTTATTTGGATATCTTAGGCCTCTTATATCCGAAGTCAACTTATCTGGATAACAACTAAATATCTGACTAAAGTTGAAACCCTCCCTTGCCCCACTTTCAACTCGTCCTCATTCTAAATGTATAATTTTTGTTCTAATATCAAGATGTCAAGCTAAAAGTTCTTCATTTAGTGGACCAGAACATTTAAAAATAAACATTTATTTAGGTAACTCCTGAATTTAACCAAATAAATGCTTTTGAACAGTGATTCCCAAGAACACTTTACCCTAATTAGCCTAAACCAATGCTCGCTGCTCTAACAAATGGACAAACCCCCTTTGGTTTACCTCTTTCGAAGTCAGCTGCTGTGGGCAACCCACCTCTACAGCACGTCTTGACTAAATGTGGAACTACAAGAATTGTAGAAACTGCTTGGATGTTGCTTTAGTAGCATCAGCACCAGCTGCCATTCATTTCAGACCAGGAGGAGATTGCTCTGAGAGGAAAAATCCCACTTAGTATAAAAACCACTCCCAAAGGCAGACTCCTTTCTTTGACCCCTAGCCGTTGAACCATGATGTTGTAAGGGAGTCTGTCCTTAATAGGCAGAAGGCCTCTGGCACTCAGCCAAAGCACTCGTCTTTCAAGAAGGAGAATCTGCACTCACCCACCATGACCAGAGAAAAGAATGAACAGGGGACAGAGGGGAGTTCAGGAGTCCAGATCACAGGAGCCAGAGGTCAAGTAAAGCTGCACTGGGGACTGGGGAGAACCCAATAGATGCAGCTTACTAGGCGTGCCAGAGCAAAGGGGTCGTCCTTCAGAGAACCCGGGATCTGTGACTGCAGCACCTTCACACTCGGGGGTAGGACACTGGTAGAGGAGACAGGGAGGTCTCGCATAGACAGCAGCTATCAAAGGATGGTACACTAACCGGGAAGAATGATGTGGGAGAAACCAAGTGCTCAATATTAAGGTGCAGAGAAATGAGAAGGAATGGGGTATAATGCACCCCGGGCTGGCCCAAGGATTTCTGCCACCCTAAGCAGAAACACCAGCTGCGTCACTGATTCCGTCTTGAGAGGGAGAGGCGGGCAGCGGCAGTATTTCTAAAAGCGGTGGCAAAAGCAACTACTTATGGAAATACTGCCACTGCCCGCCTTCCCCTCCCGAGATGGGGGCGGTGGCGGCAGCAGCAGCAGCTGGGGGAGCCGGCAGAAGCTGGGGGGGGAGAGCTGGCAGAAGCTGGGGGGGGGGAGGCAGCACAGCTGCTCATGTGTGCCACTGCCACCCCCCACCTGAGCCAGCTGCCCTAGGCAGTCACCTAGCTCACCTAGTGGATGGGCCGGCCCTGAATGCACTTAACCAGAAGGAGAGGAGAATAATATGTTTTTATTGTATTTATTTATTTAACAGGTTTTTATATACCACTTTATTGTTTCAATCAAAGCGGTTTACATTGTAACTTAAACTTGGTAAACATACATTAAACAGGGACATTGATAACTTGGATTTTTCTGAGGCAGTGGAGGGTGAAGTGACTTGCCCAAGGCCACAAGGAGTTCTAGTGTGAATCGAACCCTGGTCTCTGAGTTCCCAAGTCAGTGCTCTAACCATTAGGCTACTCCTGCACTCCACTTTGTATAAAGTTTCAGTCTGATATTCAGTAATGAAGGATAATGCTAATATATTAGCTAGCTACCTCTCTCAACCAGGATATTCAATACCAGGGCCATATTTGCCTATTGGCATAAGTATGCTGGTGAAGCAAGAAGCAGTGATCTTCAGCCGCCGCCCGGTTAGCTTCAACAGCAAAACATAGGACAGTCTTTTCTGTGCCTAACTTTTGCCGCCAGTGGATAATCAGGCAGCAGCCAGGGTCCCATGCAAAAAATAGATTACCTGCATGGGACTGGCAAATGGAAGAAAACTAAAAGAAAAGTGTAATATTGCTGTTGCAAGTTGCAATCGTTACTAGATACTACTGTATTGTTTTCTCTCTTACTAGGCCAATGTTGTATAATGACCATTTTTGAGCTGCTTTGCAACAGCAGCATAAAGTGGAACCTTTTAATCTGTTATACAATGAAATGGGAGTTCTTTATTGTTGAATATTTAGTGCCTTGAATTGGTGAAAAAGTATGTTTTCCATTAATTGGTGGTATTTATTTAATAAAGTTTAGGGAGGGTTTTTTTTAAAGACCAATGATGCGATTTATCCCGCTTGTGCCTTTTTAAGCTAGAAACAGAGGGGGCGGCAGGACCATACCAAGCTAGAAATGCGACCCGTGTGACTCAAAGACTTGATGGCCCCCACCCAACCACGCCCAGATACTCAGTCTTGTTGGGCTTTCAGGAAACCCGGATGTTATCAGGGCCCCTTCTGTATTTGCACCCTCACATTTCCCAGAGAGGGTGCCCTCCAACTATCGGCACTCTAGGCAAACATCTAGTTTGCCTAATAGTCTCGCTGGCCCTGCACCTGTCTTTTTCTGACCCTGGGTTCTTCTTTCTCTGCCACAGCTGGGCCCTGATTAAACGTCAGATCATGAAGATGTCAGCAGGAGGAGATGATTAAGCTTTCACAAATGTAGGCCGACATATTTAAGTTAAGCAATTTTCAGTATCATTCAATATGCTTAAAGTTCAATCTCTTCCAGATTCTACCGTTAATGGGATACAATGGAACAAAGGCACTTAGAACAAAGGTGCTAAAATAATGAACCCACCTTAATAAGAGCCCATACAATTTTTGATCTTAATTGGACAAGAGCACACAGCAAGGCCAATAACCAGAAAAATAAAAGTACACCCGAAGACTGAACACCTCGCATCCTTTCATACTGGATTAAACAAGTAGCCAGGACCTAAAAGAAAAATACAGTAGAACAAGAAATCATTACTCTTATTTCATAATGGACATTTTGTACTTTTGCAAGATTAGAAGCATGACCTTATTTTATAAGAGGCGTTTTACACATGAATAAGGTTTATATTATCTCCATACAGTGTTTCCAAGTTACTACGTTCGAGGAGCCTCGCCCTAAATTTCAGACGCTCCCATCTTGATGCATTATGGGAACTGCAGCACTGATTTCAGCGGATAGAATGGACGCCTACAAATACTATGCAACAATGAGATGTGCAGTAAGTTCCAAATCAGGACTCGCCGTCAAATTTCCCTCTTGGAACTGGGTAGCTTGGAAGCCCTGGATATTATTATTCATATATTAACTTTTCATTATCACTGTTGCTTTTTATACAAGTCAAGCCCTTCCAGGAAATCTGCTTGGATACTGCTGCCGATCTGCTCATCTGCCTGATTAGCTGCGTCCTCAAGTGGCTGGAAATGCAGACAGCAGACGTCCAAAAACTCTGAACGTGCCATTGAAATGCAGGCGCCGTGGAGGGCCTGGCTTAGGAGAATGCCCAATGCTTGCTTCTGTTTTGGGCTATTTTCTGGCACAGCTGACTCCCATGGATGTGTACAGAGAACCACCACCAAGATCACTTAATGACTTAACGGTCAGGGAAACAGGCAATTAAAAAATAACTGACCGCAACACACAAACACATTCCCTTTCTGTTGCCACCTCATTGCAGGCCGAATCAAAAGCAATTTCTTAGGGAGGTACAGATTTTAAGAAAAGGTTAGATAAGACTCTGCCTAGATCTAATGGGATCCTAATGGCTACAGCAGCAGGCTAAGAACTACGGAACCCTATTTGGAATATACTGCGGCTCTTTGTGATCTTGGGCAAGTCACATAACCCTCCATTGCCTCAAGTACAAACTTAGAATGTAAGTCCTCCATGGGATACGGAAAAAAAAATACTATAATTAAATATAACTTGACTTGAGCTGCCACAGAAAAAGGAGTGAGTTAAATCCAAAATCCCCCAATCTTTCTGGAGGTAGCAGCAGTGCAAGGATATAAAGCCCTAGGCGAACCTCATAAGAACATAAGATATGCCATACTGGGTCAGACCAAGGTCCATCAAGCCCAGTATCCTGTTTCCAACAGTGGCCAATCTAGGTCATACAAACCTAGCAGTTTCCCCAAAAGACACAGGTTCCACAATGATTGTACTGGGTCAAGCATGGATATCCTGGGTCCCTTTTTAATAATGGTTTCCGCCAGGAACTTGTCCAAACCTTTTTTAAACCCAGCTACACTAACAGCCTTTACTATATTTACTATATAAATATTTTTTCACTCAACTTGTAATCAAACTCTGGAATTTGTTACCGGAGGATGTAGTAAAGGCTGTTAGTGTAGCTGGGTTTAAAAAAGGTTTGGACAAGTTCCTGGAGGAAAGGTCCATAAACCATTATTAAGAAGTGACCGAAGATATCAATGCTTGACCCAGTACAAACATTGTGGAACTTGTGTCTCTTGGGAAAACTGCTAGTCACATATGACCTAGATTGGCCACTGTTGGAAACAGAATACTGGGCTTGATGGACCTTGGTCTGACCCAGTATGGCATATCTTATGTTCTTATATTCATGCCGGGACCAAACACCGCCCCTCCTCTGCTCCTGCCCAATCGGGCAGTGGGAGCCGCTTCCAGCTCCTGCCCAATCGGGCAGTGGGAGCCGCCGGCAGAGACAGATAAAAGCGGCGCCCCTGCACTAGGAGCGCCGCTGCCGGGACCAAACACCGCCCCTCCTCTGCTCCTGCCCAATCGGGCAGTGGGAGCCGCTTCCAGCTCCTGCCCAATCGGGCAGTGGGAGCCGCCGGCAGAGACAGATAAAAGCGGCGCCCCTGCACTAGGAGCGCCGCTGCCGGGACCAAACACCGCCCCTCCTCTGCTCCTGCCCAATCGGGCAGTGGGAGCCGCTTCCAGCTCCTGCCCAATCGGGCAGTGGGAGCCGCCGGCAGAGACAGATAAAAGCGGCGCCCCTGCAGGGCGGGCCCGCGCCTGAGGGCCTCGCCAGAGGGCCCTTTGGCGTGGCCCTTAGGCGCGGCACGAAGGCGATCAGAAGAGAGAGACATCAGACACAGCAGCGCCGACAACTTCACCGCAGTATCAAACGAGGAGCAGACCAAAACGAAGGACGTCAGAACCGCAAGTAAAATTCGCGCAAAACCCCACACATTCCACACCTACAAAACTCTCACTTCCACCACACACGCCTTAGCAATCACAGCCCTACCTCCACGGGACAGGCTCCCGCACCAAGGCACCCTACGCAGACCCGGCTCTCCACCCACGGGACAGGCTCCCGCACCAAGGCACCCTACGCAGACCCGGCTCTCCACCCACAGGACAGGCTCCCGCACCAAGGCACCCTACGCAGACCCGGCTCTCCACCCACGGGACAGGCTCCCTCCACGGGACAGGCTCCCGCACCAAGGCACCCTACGCAGACCCGGCTCGCCCGACACGGGACAGGCTCCCTCCACGGGACAGGCTCCCGCACCAAGGCACCCTACGCAGACCCGGCTCTCCACCCACGGGACAGGCTCCCGCACCAAGGCACCCTACGCAGACCCGGCTCTCCACCCACGGGACAGGCTCCCGCACCAAGGCACTCTACGCAGACCTGGCTCGCCCGTCAAGGAACAAGCTCACGCACCAAGTTCAACTCTCCCCAAACAGACAACAGACAAAGTCTCAAGAAAACAGGCTTCACCCTAACAGAACATCAGAAGGGAAAACATGCACGCCACATACTTCCTACCACTCTACCTACTAGTCACGCAACTCCTCCCAACAACCACACACCCCCACTACTCACAAGCAAACACAATATGGCATCCACCAACTGCATTACCACACTCAGAACCACAGCACACACACAAAGAGACACTCAGGGCTTACCAAGCAAAGCGACCGAACAGACACAAATCAAACTCCCACGCAAGCACAAATGAAACCCATGGAACAGCAACCTCAGCAACGAAAACAACAACGATTGAACTCATAAATGCCAGATCCGTCTGCAACAAGATACACACTATTGTAGACCACATAGAAGAGCGACAGCCCGACATAATATGCATCACAGAGACATGGCTCAACCCTACCGACAACGTACTACTAAACCAACTGGTACCGGACAACTACTCAGCGTACAACTGCCCCCGCACCCACAAGCGTGGAGGAGGAGTCCTGATAATAGCGAAAACAAAGCTTAAATTCAAGACACAGAACTTCATAGATACACAGCAATGTAACACAATTAGCATCAAAAACAAGAACATTGCAATCTGCCTAACCTACAGAGCACCCAGAGCCCCGCCCGATGAACTAGCCCTCACTCTCGAAGAAGCCTGTGCCATAACAACAAACAACAAACCAGCGCTAATGATTGGAGACTTCAACCTCAAGTCCACCAATGCCAAAGACGCAGAGGCCTTCCTTCAAGCAATGACCTCACTCCAATTCACACAAATAATCAATGCACCAACACACAGACATGGATCATCCCCAGACCTCATCTTCGCATCCAACTACCTAACATCAAGAGACCTAATCTCTCCACCCACCATTACCCCAGTGCCATGGTCTGACCATTACTTAATTGAGACCAAGCTACAATATCAAGACGACCAGACGAATGAAAGAGCTAACATCTCTCACACACAAAGACGATTCAAACGTTTCGACAGGGACGAATTCATACAGGACACAACACAACACTTAAACGTTACCACAGACGACCTAGAAGAACAAGTCTCCAGCTGGAACAGCATCCTAGCGAACGCCGCCAAACCATCTGGTGGCGGGATCAAGAAACAACTCCACAACAAGAGACAAAACAAGCCATGGTACTCAGAAAAAATACGAAAGGAAAAGAGAGAGCTCAGGAAGATTGAACGGAGATGGAGAAAAAACAAAGCAACCGCCGACCAGCATCTCTACCTAACAAAGCAAAAACAATACAATGAACTCATCAACCAATCAAAGAGGGAATTCCACACAAACATGATAAATACTTCTATCAACAAACCCAGAGAGCTTTTCGAAATAGTAAAGATCCTCACAAAAGAACAAACAGAAGGCGAAGTACAAGTTGACCCACAGGATTTCGCAGATCACATCAAAGACAAATTTCACTCCACAGAGCGAACAACATCTAGTGGGACCACCAGGTCGGACGTACACCCCAAAACCTGGGGCACATTCTACTCTCCCTCAACTGAACAGATATCCCACATCATCTCTACAATCAATACAAGCACTGCCCCGACAGACCCGTGCCCAGTGTCATGGGTGAAAGCCACCAAATCCTGCTTCATCCCCACCATACATAAAATAATACATAACTCACTCACTCAAGGACTCATGCCAAAGCAACTAAAGCTTGCTTCAGTAAGACCAATCATAAAGAAAACAAATCTCGACAAAAAAGATCCAGCAGCATATCGACCGATCTCCAGCATACCCTTCCTTGCAAAAATCATCGAAAAAACAGTCCAACTACAACTTCAGGAACACATCGACAAACAGGAAACACTCGATGACAACCAACACGGATTTCGTCCCAACCATGGAGTCGAAACACTACTGATCTACCTCTTCGACAGCATCCTAAGAATAATCGACAACACCATGAATGGAATCATAATGATCTTCATCGACATCTCATCAGCCTTCGACACAGTGGACCACAACACCCTCCTAGAAAGACTAAAGAACACTGGTATACACGGTATCACATTGAAGTGGTTCCACTCGTACCTAACCGAAAGACAGCTACAGGTCAAGTCAGGACACAACACCTCCCGACCCATAACGTCCAACAAGGAGTACCTCAAGGATCCGCACTCTCAGCTCTCCTGTTTAACATCTACATACAACCAATTTGCATCATCATGAAAAGAACAACATTCAATACACAATATATGCAGACGACATAATGATATACACCCCGATTTCAATCAACAACCCTGATTTATCTAAGATAACAGTATGCCTCATCCTTATTGAGAGTTTTTGTATAAACAACAACCTAGCAATAAACTACAACAAGACCGAAGCCCTAATCATCACCCGGAACCAAGGCTTCAAACACCCACCAAATTTAAAAATACAAAGCACCACTATACCAATAAGATCAGAAGTGAGATACCTCGGAGTTACTCTGGACAATAAACTCAATCTCAAACCACACATAGACAAAACAATCCAAAAAGCCTACTACAAGATGCGAATCATCAGGAGACTAAAGCCGCTCCTGGCCCCGGAACACTTCCGTACCGTCTGTCAAGCACTGATAACCCCACTTCTGGACTTCTGCAATCAGATATACCTTGGCCTACCGAAACAAGCCCTCAAACCTCTACAACTAGCACAAAACACTGCTGCACGAATCATAACAGGAACGGCAAGACAGGAGCACATCACACCCACCTTAAAGGACTTACACTGGCTTCCAATCGGTGCACGCATCAAATACAAAACTATCATAAACATATTCAAGATCAAACACCACACATCAGCCAACAGCCTACACACCCTCATACAATCAGACACCAGTACGCGTCCCAGAAGAAAACAAACCCACAACAGAGTCAGCACCCCCAGTGAATACAAACACACACGCAAGGACACAACAGACAGAGCACTCTCAATGGCCGCTCCAACAATATGGAACAAACTCCCGGACGACTTGAGGGCCACTACAGACCTAAAAGACTTCAGAAAACAGCTGAAAACCATGCTGTTCATAGAACACTATGGACACATCACATAACTTCAGAGAATGAACAACAGCGCATGATCCCGCCTAACCAGCGTATGCATGGAATTTGTTTTTGCACCACTGTATATAGCCCACTCTGTAAATAGATCATACCAATCTAACACACAACACGACACACACTCAATTTCCCCCCACTGCATGTATAACACACTCACTTCACCTGATTGTTTGCTGTGATACCACCTTGATTATTAAGATAAGGCGGTTTAGAAATACTGTTAAATAAATAAATAAATAAAAATATCCTCCGGTAACAAATTCCAGAGTTTGATTACACGTTGAGTGAAAAAATATTTTCTTTTATTAGTCTTAAATAGTTTACCCTGTAGCTTCATTGCATGTCCCCTAGTCTTTCTATATTCTGATAACGTAAACAATCGATCTACGTTTACCTGTTCCACTCCATTCATTAATTTATAGACTTCTATCATATCTCCCCTCAGCCTTCTCTTTTCCAGGTTAAAGAGCCCTAACCTTTTTAGCCTTTCTTCATAGGTGTATCCTTCCATCCCCTTTACCATTTTGGCTCTTCTCTGAACCTTTTCTAATAACGCTATATCATTTTTAAGATACGGCGACCAGAATTGCACACAATATTCAAGGTGCGGTCTCACCATGGAATGATATAGAGGCATTATACTATCTTTTGTTTTATTTTCCATTCCTTTCCTTATGATACCTAGCATTCTATTTGCTCTCTTGGCTGCCGCTGCACACTGGACTGAGGGTTTTAACATGTTATCCACAATGACGCCTAAATCTTTTTCCTGGGTGGTGGTTCCTAATGTGGAACCTTGCATTGTGTAACCATAGTTTGGGTTGTTCTTCCCTAGGTGCAAAACTTTGCACTTCTCCACATTAAATTTCATCTGCCATTTTGATGACCAGTCTTCCAATTTATCAAGATCCTCTTGTAATTTTCCACAATCCTCTTAGGTTTAACAACTTTAAATAGTTTTGTGTCATCTGCAAATTTGATAACCTCACTCGTTATTCCCTTTTCCAGGTCATTTATGAATATGTCAGAAAACAGCGGACCCAGCACAGATCCCTGGGGTAAACCACAATTCACCTTTCTCCATTGGGAAAATTGGCCATTTAGCCCAACCTTCTGCTTTCTATCTTTTAACCAGTTCCTAATCCACAATAGTACACACTTCCTCCTATCCCATGACTCTCTAGTTTTGCCATAAGTCTCTGATGAGGGACCTTTTCAAAGGCTTTCTGAAAGTCCAGATACACTATATCAACCAACTCACCTTTGTCCACCTTGTTTATTCGTACCTTCAAAAAAACATAACAGATTAGTAAGACAAGATCTTCCTTGTCTAAAGCCATGTTGGCTGTCTCCCATTAGGCCATGACTATCTACATGCTGAGTAATTTTGCTCTTTATGATGGTTTCTACCATTTCTCCCGGTACTGACGTTAGGCTCACCGGTCTGTGATCTGTAGTTTCCCGGATCACCCCTGGAACCCTTTTTAAAAATTGGCGTTACATTGACGATCCTCCAATCTTCAGGTATTACAGATGATGTTAATGAAAATTCACAGATTACTAATAGCAGGTCTGCAATCTCATATTTCAGTTCTTTCAACACCCTCAGATGTATACCATTTGGCCCAGGTGATTTGCTACTCTTCAGTTTATCTAATAGTTGTAATTCATCTTCTCGATGTATCGATATTTCCTTCAATTCTTCCGCACCTTTAAATACCACTTCAGTCATGGGTAACATCCCTACATCTTCCTCATTAAAGAACAAAGCAAAGAATTCATTCAGTCTCTCCGCTATCGCCTTGTTGCCTCTTAGTGCCCCTTTAACCCCTCTATCATCTAATGGACCAACTGACTCTCACAGGTTTTTTGCTACGAATGTACTTGAAAAAGTCTTTATTTCACGTTTTTGCTTCCGCAGCAAGCTTCTTCTCAAATTCTCCCTTTGCCTGCCTTATCAATGCCTTGCCTTTGACTTGCCAGTGCTTGTGCTGTTTCCAGGTTTCGTCGTTTGGCTCTTTTTTCCATTTCATGAAAGATGCTTTTTTGGCAACAGCAGCCTCTCTGACCTCACCTTTAAACCATGCTGGCAGTTTTTTGGACTTCCTTCCACTTTTCTTAAAGCATGGAATACAGCCGGTCCGGGATTCCAAGACAGTATTTTTCAACACCACCCAAGCTTGATGTAAGTCTTTTAACCTTTGCAACTGCTCCTTTTAGTTTTTTCTTAACTATTTTCTTCATTTTCTCATAGTCTCCCTTTCGAAAGTTAAAAGGTAGTACTATGGATTTCCTTACTACCCCCTCCTCCACTAATTAAATCAAACGCGATCATGCTATGATCATTATTGCCAAGTGGCCCCAACACCCTTATCTCTTGCACTAGATCTGGTGTTCCACTAAGGACTAGGTCTAATATGGCTTCCCCTCTGGTCAGTTCATGAACCAGCTGCTCCAAGAAGCAGTCATTTACTTCATCTAGGAACTTTATCTCCCTAGCATGTCCTGCTGTGACACTGACCCAGTTGATACCGGGGTAATTGAAATCAACCATTATTATTACTGTGCTGTAACATTTGTTAGCTTCCTTAAATTTATTTGAGCATTTCAGCATCCATTTGTTCATTCTGGCCAGGAGGTCGATAGTACACCCCCACTGCTATCGTCTTCCCCTTTTTACATGGAATTTCAATCCATAGAGATTCTACAGCAAATTTTGTTTCCTGCAAAACTTTAATCCTTTCAGATTCAATGCCCTCTCTAACATAGAGCACAACCCCTCCACCAATTTGATCAGCTCTATCATTATGATATAGTTTGTACCCCACTGGTTGTCCTCCTTCCACCATGTCTCTGATATTCCAATCATATCTAACCTCTCATTTAGTGCTATATATTCTAACTCTCCCATCTTATTTTTAGACTTCTAGCATTTGCATACAAGCATTTTAGAGACTGTATTTTATTCATATTAATCTGGCTATTGGTAGGCATGGGTAATTTGGGATCTTTAAGCTCTGTCTGCTCCATACTCTAGGGCATTTGGGCTACTTTACTCTTTTTTGGAACATCTCTGCTTTTGGAAGTATCCTTCAAGGATATATTCTTCCGAACCATGCGCTCTTGGGCGACTGTCGGCTTTCCCCTATTATCTAGTTTAAAAGCTGCTCTATCTCCTTTTGAAAGGTTAATGCCAGCAGCCTGGTTCCATCCCGGTTAAGGTGAAGCCCATCCCTTCGGAAGAGCCCCTTCAGAAGAGCCCCTCCTTTCCCCAGAATGTTCCCCAGTTCCTAACAAATCCAAAACTCTCATCTCTGCACCATTGTCTTATCCACGCATTGAGACTCCGGAGCTCTGCCTGCCTTTTGGGTCCTGCGCGTGGAACGGGAAGCATTTCGGAGAATGCTACCATGGAAGTTCTGGATTTCAACTTCCTACCTAAAAGCCTAAATTTAGCCTCCAGAACCTCCCTACCACATTTTGCTATGTCATTGGTACCAACATGTACCAAGACAGCAGACTCCTCCCCAGCACTATCTAAGACCTTATATAGGTGGCGCGTGAGGTCCGCTACCTTTGTACCAGGCAGGCATGTTACCAGGCGATCCTCAAGTCCACCAGCACCCAGCTATCTACATGCCTAATGATCGAATCACGAACTATAACGGATGTCCTAACCCTTCCCTCATGGGCACATGGCCCTGGCGAAACGTCCTCAGTGCGAGAGGGTTTTACATCACCTGGAGGACAAGTCCTAGTTACAGGATCACTTCCTGCCACACCAGGGTGATGCTCTTCTGTCACGTGACCTCTCTCCTCCATGGCAACAGGGATGCTGCCAGATTTGATTCTCAATTCTGGCATCCCTCTGCTCCCCCCTCCCCCCCCCCCATTGCTGGTGCTGATGCCCCTCTCTGGGAGTGGCCTAAACCTTCAGTGCTGCAGTACTGTTCCTGCTTCAACCCCTTCAATGCAACCTTCAGATCAGCCACTTCCGCCCCATGCAAACAAATGTAAGTCTACAATGGAAAAGCTGGAAACAGAAACAGAATTGCAGCATCAAAGGTTTACGTAAGCACTACAGCTGCTGGTGTCAGAGAGGGGTGGCAGTGGAGACAATGAGCTGTCCTCACACCATTGGTGCTCTAGATCAGTGTTCCCCAACCCCCGGGCCGCGGACCGGTACCGGTCCGTGGATCAAACGGTACCGGGCCGCCCGAGGAACTTTAAATAATTTCACTGTGGGTCCTCCCGCCTCCTGATTGGACGTAATGAGTGCGCGCGCTCAAGAGCCACCCTGGAAGCTACAGTCTTCCTGCTTCCCAACGAGCGTCTTGCGACAGTTATAGAAAGCGGCAGGTGGGAGGAGGAGCCGCTGCCGCTGCGCGCGCACGTCTGCTCATGCAGCTCGCTTACAGACAGCGCACGCTCTGCCCCCTCAACTTCTCTGTAGGACAGGAAAGGGGGAGAAGGGGAGCGGCCCATTCTGCGGTTTAATCCGTTTATGTGAGTGGTAATAAAAGGGGTCAGACTTCCCTTTTCACATCTTCCCAAATTAGCAATCCATACTTCCTTGGGAATTGCCCCTCCTCCAGGGGTTCTCTGGGCGTAGGTGCATGGGGGACCCACGTGTCCCGGTTAGGTGTGTTTTACGCTGGAAGTTAGGCGCAGGAGTTTGCTGAAGTGTAAGATTGGTACCCCCTCCTAGTCCTGACTTGGTTTTTCAGGTTTGAAAAGGACCAAAATCTAGTCAAAGGAGCCGTCTTTTGGGGGTCGGCCTGGGCCTGAAGGGAAAAGGGGCACTTTACTTTGCAACACACGCACATCTGTGGAAACAAATGAGACTTAGAATGGTCTTATGTAATTTGTTACATACAGATACACATATATAAATGTATGTAATTTTATATATACAGATTTATAATAATATTTTGTAATGTGGAGCAGGTAAAATGGTATCTCAGGTAATTTTATCCACAGGATGTAGCTGGGCTATATAGGAGCCAATAGAAAGAGTGCCCCGGCTATTGCTTGCTAAGAATGATGGTGTGTTTAACAAACTCCTGATCAGGTTGTTTTCCTCATTTCTTAAATATCTAGCTTACTTTGCATTGAACTATTTCTGGAAAGGCATGAGCTAAATCCACCATAAAGGAAAAACAAATTTCCCCAGCAATGTTAGTTTAGTGATATTTGTAAACATAAGTGGAAGAGAGATTTTGAAATAATTTGGGAGGAGCGCAGGAGTGTCTGGCTCCTGAGACCCTTGTATGCCATGTTGTCAGAGGTGCAGCCCTGCTTCCAGCTCCTCAGGATGGGGTTGGTGGGATCCCCTGGCTCAACAAGCCCAGTCTCCCAAGATCTGTACACCTTCCGGCCAGAGACACCATGCTGTGTCTTTCGCTTGGGACGGCGCTCTTATATCTGTGATGTGGCGCTAGTGTCTGAGAGAAACCCAGATCTGATCTCCCAGGTCCATGCAGAGATACATGCGGGGAGAGAGGAAGGTGGCAGTGGAGACTGGAGAGTTTACTTTGTGGACTGCAGCACTCATGGCACTTACGTTAATGATGTCCGTGTCCATCGTGGCATGCGGGTGGAGCTGTCGGACAGTGATATGGTGATTTTTGGGCACAAGGAGGCTGAGAACTGGAAGTAGGCTCATGGGGGGGCTTGGACTGGAATTGGGCTGAGTGGAGGGGGAGCTAGGATTTGACATGGGCTGATGGTGGGGCTAGGAAATGACTAGAAATGGTCTGATGGGGGGCTAGGATTGGAAATGAGCTGATGAAGGGACTCGAACTGGAAATGGATGGGGGAGCTAGGACTGGAAATAGATGGGGGAGCTAGGACTGGAAATGGGCTGATGGATGGCTAGGACTGGAAATGGGCTGATGCAGGGACTAGAAGGGAATGGAAGCTGGGTGAGACTGGAACTAGAAGGGAGCTGATGTTGGGGGAGGATTAGAAAGGGATGGGGCTGGGAGAGTAAAATGGAGAGGGGAAAAATATTTTGTGTGGGAGGGATGAAAAATCTACAATTGGCTGGGTATTGGGAGAGTAAGGGGGGGATTGATGATGGAGGGGTAAAATTGTGTGTGGATGAAATAGGAATGAGGAAAGAGCAAAAGGAGAAAGATTAGTATGTTAAAGCAGATGTAGAGAGAGAGAATGGAAAAAAAACTAGGAGAGAAGAAAGGACAAATGGACAGTCATTGTCTCCTATTACCCCCAGATGGAACCGTCTCGTTGCAAAGAAAACAAGCTCAGGGTTCTCATTGATTTGGAATTCTAGTGAGTTAAATAAAATAAATCACTTTATATTCATTTTTGGTGTAGCTGTATTTTATTTTGAAGGCATGTTTAAATACAATTAAATTAAAATTATTAAATTAAAACAAGCAGGCCACGGAAAAATTATCAAACGTTTACCGGTCCGCGGCGATAAAAAGGTTGGGGAGCACTGCTCTAGATGACTGCCTAATTCACCTCGTGGTAGCACCAGCCCTGTCTAGAGGGAAGGGAAGCAGTAGACAGGATGTGTTTTGAAGGTTCTTTCCTGCTCTATTCTGCGAGCCGAAACAAAACAAATAAAAAATACACAATCCCTCATTAGAAAATATAGTCAAAAGATGTTAAATATTTCACTGCAGCAGTTTAAGAGATCTTTTTTCACCAATGGTCACTATGGCTAAAGGAAAACTGGAAATTCAGCATCTGTCCAGATAGTGACCAGCACTGGATGTCCAATCACTGCAGTCTGTTTTAACATTATCTGAATAGCGGTCATTTTCCATGCTGCTATGTGGCTAGCTAGCCAGATAGCCAAGCTCTCCAGCTAGTTTTCTGTATTGCGGCACTGAAAATCACTGCTAAACAGATAAACTGCAGCTACACTCACTCTCCAACCCCGGGCCACCCTGCCACTATCTAAATTCTGCTGAGGTGATGAAAGAATATGCAGTGGTAATATCCATATAACACTGAATATCATTCTCAGAGGCATGTCTCAGATCAACAGCTGCTGGTAACTGGATAAGTGCTTTGGAACAGGTTTTAGTTTAAAAAAAAACACAACAATTTAAAACCCTCTTATCAAAATTACCATTGAAAGCCCCAGCAATGTTGGGCTGATTAAGGAAATGGGGGCTTCCGGAATATGATGGGTTATATTCCAAATTGTATAGAAGAGTTCAATGTAACACAACAGCACCAGCAGAACTCCAAGACTCTGGAATAAAATGGAAAAGGATTCCAGTTAAGAACATCTGATAAGGTTATATTTGCTCTGTGTTTTATTTGTTTATCAGCTCATGCTCGGACTTATTTTTAATGATAATTTATTTATTTATTATTTATTTACTTACATTCTCTTATATACCGCGCTATTCTGCATCAGTGCGGTTTACATTGAACAAACTGAAATTACATTGAACAGGGCATTATAACTTGGAGATAACTATTTTACAGGGAACATGGGCTATGGAGGGTTAAGTGGCTTGCCCAAGACCACAAGGAGCACCTGTGGGACTAGAAACCCCAGTCCTTCCGGCTCAAGGTTGCTGTCCTCTAGTGGGATTTGAATCCCCGACCTTCCGGCCTGAAGTACCTTGCCCCAACCACTAGGCCACTCCTCCAGATATTTTCACAAAGCTCATAGTCCAATACAAAGATGCCTTGTTGCAAACTGAAGCAAGAATGTGGTAGAAACACATTCACTGGTATCGCTTGGTAAAAGAGTGAGAGCAAATGATGAGAATTAATGGCAGCAGAATATAACAGTGTGTAAGAATTTCCTTGGCTGAGGGAGTAAGAACTTACATTATCTAAGGTTGATGCTCAAAAGATTTGCCCAGGTGACTTTGAGAGTTACTTTGACAAATCTTTAGGTTTTAAAATGTTTCCCCTCTTCCTCGTTCCCACTTAGTGACATAAATTCCACCCAAGATGCTCCATAAGGGGCATGAGAGCCCAGAGAAAAAGGGGGGCCCGATTATAACCATTCCCATATCTACTGAGATGGATTCCTCTCTGCTCTGCGACCCTTTCACATATTTGTTTGGGGGCTCTCAATTTGAATTTCTGCCCTTGCGCTCAATGGTTAAATTTTGTCTGACCAACTCGCTGGCCACATAAAATTTAGATGGTTTGGAAGAAGCAGTGTTAAGGATGCTCCCAGGACATGAGCTCACTTGCCTTCTGTATCCTGAAGGACAACTTTGAGCTTAAAGCTGTGGCTAAGTATTTATGGATTGTTTTAAGTATCTTTGGCTATTTTAATCAGCTTTACATTTAGTATAGTTTACATTCCCACCCTCATCCCACATTCTCTTAGATACACTGCCCAAATTGCAGAGGGCAGACTTTCTTTTCTTGTAAGATTTCTCATTTGCAAAAAGTGCTATGTGTGCTGAATTCTCTCTTACGTTTTGGGAAGAGGCTGGAACTTCTATTCCTGCTAAGCGTGAAGAGTAATTGACTACAATTAGAGAAAATTACTTTGCTAATTCAGTCCTTTAATAAGCAGGAGAGCTGTTCCTTTTTTCTAATTTTGCAGCATGCCTGTAGCTGAATCTTTATAAGGATGCAATTCTTTCACCCCACCTAAGCCACCTGTTGCTAATCTTTTACAGTGAAATGGCATAATGGGGACAGTAAGTTCAGATATACACGCTCATTTAGGAAAAACAGTGGGTATATTTGTTTCTTTATAATTGAGAGAGAAGTAAGTGAAAGAGAAGTAGAAGCATACAGTGCAAAATCAGAGACTCTGTAATATTCAAAAAAAACATCGTAAAATTTCAAGGATACCTGTCTGGCTTAAGGAAAGTAATAACCAGTCTTAAGGGTATGTTTATTAAACAGCGGTAGCGGCTTCCGTGCAATATCGGAGCTGCGGCCCCATGACGCTGTTTAGTAAACATTGGTGTTTACATACAGTTTGTTACAAGAACAACTCAAGGACTGCTCTTCTTGGAACCACCAGCACAAACGTCTCCAAAGAGAACAGTTCATCTCTCTCAAGGAAAATGCAAACTGTGAATTACAGATGTTTACCCTGTCCTGTCCTGTTCCTCCATAGGAATTTAATTACACCATGATGGTGCAAAAGCAACCTCAGGAGGAATCGTCTGCTTAGAGCCTTACTAGAGATGACAGGGGTATCCAAAAAGAAAACCCTAATTCTGAAAGGGAACAAGAGAAAACTTGGGTTCTGGGATTTTGAGGGTGAATCAGAAGGGAGAAAAGCAAGTTCTGGGATTTGGGGGGGAAAAGACATTCTAGAATCTTGGGGCGGGACGTGAGGGAGGTACCCCACCTCGAATCTCTACACCCCTCTTCTCCCTCTTCCCTAGTACTCTCCCCTTCTTCTTTCACACATACCCTATTCAATCCCTTTTCATATATATCCCTTGGTGGTCCTTCCAGGAGATAGAGGTGGTAACTGCCTGGATCCATCAGAAACCTGTCCATCATGGGAAGTGGTGCTTCTGCATGGCCCTGTAGTTCTTTTGATAGTCAGCTGACGTAACAGGAAGTTTTGGAGTGGATCTCCTGACTGGCCACGATTTCATAGGGGACCTTCCTCACCCTGGTGAATGATGGCAGTCAGATGTTCCAAAGCCTAACAACAGATAGAGGGCTCAAATCTACCATGACAGACAACTCCCTCCCCCAGCCCATCTTTCCAACAACCCTCTTCATCTGCTTCTTTCTAGCCTGTTAACCCTCCATATCTCCTGCTTCCCTTCTACCACCACCATGTCTACTAGCACCAGCAGTTGGAGGTGAACAAACAGCACCCATGTTGTTCAGCCAGGCCTTGATCAGCAGAGGTGGTCATAATAGTTTGGAGAACTGCTGATCTTCTATTCCTAAAGAGAAGGAACTGGCCAGTGATAAGAGGAAGAGCATTTCAGACACATGGGCCAGAGAACTGCTGCTTGTCTGACCTAGCTCACATCTAAGATTCGTACAAGAATTCCACAGGAAGGGTCATATTTTGCAACATTTCCATGATTGCCAAATCATGGAAGACCAAGTATTCTGGATATATCTTTAGCAGCAAAGGCCACCAAAACTGGACAGACTAGATGAACTCACTGATCTTTATCTGACATCTACTATGCTGTTAATGGATACCTATGTCGTAAAAACATCAGATTATTGTTAAGTATTAAAGCTACTCTTAAAGAACAGGCCTACTAGTTAAGCTAAGGTTTTCAGTATCTAACAGCATTATTTTTATAGAAGAGAAATGGAATAGATGGGGCAGGAGCAGAGCCAGACCTAGAAGAGGGTCAGTAGGAGAACAGAGAAGAATAAGTGCAATCCTTACTGTTTTGCTCTTGTTAAGGCGCGACATTCGGATATAACCACAGTCATGACATCTGAGGTAGACAAAATAAAATGGAGAAGCGACAACCAGATAGATGCAGGGAATCCAATTCAGGACTGAGCATTGAAAACAACGGCTGAAATCAGGATTGTCAGTATACCATGTTCGATTCAGATCCTAGAAACACAATGTAGGTATACTACAGAATTTACAAAGAACTCAGAACTGTGTTACATTATATATCATGGTTATGAAATTCAATTTTAAAATGTTCAGGCTTCCTCAGAGCAGGATATTATGCTCTTGTTTTACTGAATGAGCAAACTAGAATCTGTAGTACCATTTGAAAATGAAGAACACCGATAGAAGTATTTGTACTTCCAATATTTTCATCAGTTTACAGGCTATTGCGAATATTTCATATACTTATCACTGATACTTCCAACTAAGACTCATGACAGAGTACAATACATAAAACTAAAAAACAATATAAATGTACCATCACATTTTTAAATCATGAATTCTCTCACCTTCTATAGGCATATTAAAAAACCGGCATAATAAAAATCCAATCATTTAATTTTGATAAAAAACAGGACCGTATATTCTGCAAGTTAGTAAATAATAGGAAATCCTGTTCCAAATTCATCTTTAAATTCCCAGGGGGCTGATATTCAAGAGGCAGAGGCGAGTGGCTTAATTTAAAGACCAGTCAGTACCAGAATTTACATTAATTTTGGACATACAGTGCTGAATATACATATGTCTAGTCATTGCCATCACTACTGCCATCCATTTACTTTAGCCCTCTAAATTAGTAGGCCTAAACTAGATGGATTACATATCTGGATTGCGGCTAAAAATTGCCTCTTATCTGGATAGTTTTTCAGTTCTGCCCTCCCTCCAACTCCTTCACTATAAGCCCGAACCCATAAGGGTCACATCCGGGGCAGGACGGCCCTGTTAGTACCCGATTCTGCATCACAGGAGCTAGAAGGTCCCACAGGTGCAGAATCAGGCACTGAGATGACCTGGGGTGTCTCTGCTACCCCGCGGGAGATGTCCACCCTGTAACACGGCCAGCAGTGCCGACCCCCATTTCGCTGCTGCCCGACCCTCGGCGAGGGGGCAGTGAGGGCTCAGATTGGGCGGCGGGGACTCACCTGCCTCTCCACTGGCTGCCTGGTAGGGTTGAGTGGGCCGCCAGCTGCCGTCCCCAGGGCTTATACGATCTCTGAGGTGGTGTAAAACCCCACATCCCGAATGCAGCCATTGGACATATAAGGCCATGATCTGAATCGGCCCTGCATGTCCAGGAGCCTGCTCCGCCCACTCTCTGCCCCCGTCCAGGTATCATCCGCACTGAGGATGCATGTGGGGAGATATCTTTCCTGAATGCAGTCCAGACGGATAGTGGGGCTGCATGTCCCACCAGGATCCCACTATTCGCGTCTCTGGATCAGGCCCTATATGAATAGTGTCGTCAGAAAGAGGAATTTTTAATCTGACACTATTCTTCCAACATATGAAAATCTATAGATAATGGACTTAACTTCATCACTGCCCATTTGAATATCAGCCTATCAACAAATAATCTGTTCATGCTTTCTTTTGAGGCTGTTAAAATAACCAAGTACTTGAATTCTAATTCTTTGAAAGGTAAAACGTCTACTGTTATTAGGTGACAAGAAACGCCATCTACATAAATAGGCTGCTCCTGAAATCAGGCTTTTCTTGAGGCAGAATTAACAAGTCATGTATTATAACTTTCCCACACTTTGCCAGTAGCTTTTTAAAAACAGTTTAGCATCTCCATCTCTCTCTTGCACACATGATTTTAGCATTTTAAGTAATTAAACTTCCTTGATCGTTACTATTTAATAAATAAGTAACTGAAAGGGCCCATCACAGAATGACAGGTGGACACCATGTCTCCTTGGCATACCACCACTGCACTTACCTTTACCATGCCCTGCCATGGCATTCAATCACACTGACTTACCCTATGCTACAAAATGTTCCTGTGTGCTGGGTCCCACTGTTCTGCCACCGGATACCCCCATGTTCCACAAGGAGACCCACATGTTCCACAAGGAGACCAATGGTAAGGCCTTCTTCTGCCCATATGGCCAACAGAACCTTGCAGAACTCATTCCATCATGGTAGGTTCACAGGGCCCAATTAAGGCACAGGCAAGCTAAGCACATATGGGACCAAAAAAGGTTAGGAGGCCCTGTCTAATATGCTTTAATCTAATCCTTATTTTACCACTGTTTCCTAAAAAAATGCCACCACCTGCCCTGGAGCCAGTATTTGGGCAAGTCAGGCATCCCCCTAGCGATTGGCTGTGACCCACATGGATGAGCAGGTTGGTGATGGCACTTGATTGCTCCCACTCCTGATAGAGGCATCTAGAATGGCCACAACCAGCAGGAGGCGCTCTTTGGCCCGATGCAAGTACTATGCTGAGCATTAGCAGTAAATCTGAGACACGGAGATCATACTCCACATACCCTGGCTTAGAGAGAGGTTCATGACTGTCATGGTAGGTGCAAAACTAATCCAACCAAACAAAATCTCTTAGCAAAATATATTCATTCAGAACACCTCTTTTCTTTATAATCAACTTCAAACAATAGCTGGCCACTAACAATTCATTTAGGGTTAAAGGAGACCTCGGGAAGGCTACACACCCTACATTTGGCGAAAACAATTCACCATAGGGACTAATGTAAACAGATTGTTATATAACCTATAAAAAATAGGATAGCATTTACTTACCTCAACAAGCCGCAGGTTCTGAAGCCAACTAGCATATATACCTCACTTTATGCCTGCTGGCCTTAGGAGTGAGGCATATATGCCCGTTAGCTTTGGAACCTGCGGCTTGTTGAGGTAAGTAAATGCTATCCTATTTTTTTATAGGTTATATAACAATCTGTTTACATTAGTCTTCGCTTGTTTACAGGAGAGCAGGATACAACTCCAGAACAAGTTGGTTCTGGCATCTTACCATTGAATATTTAAGACGCTGGTATTGTTGATATTGCAGAGATGATATAAAGAGAATATATTGAGAATCCTGAAAAGTACTTTTTTGGATGTTAGTGTTGAATTTGTGATTTGTACGACTGGGTAAAAATTATATATATATAAAAGATAGATAGATAGATAGATAAACAAGAGGGAGGTTGGAGACCAGTGATGTGAGCGTCTGCTGGTCCCTATGGTGAATTTTTTCGCCAAATGTAGGGTGTATAGCCATCCTCAGGTCTCCTTTAACTCTAAATGAATTGTTAGAGGCCAGCCATTGTTTGAAGTTGATTATAAAGAAAAGAGGTGTTCTGAATGAATATATTTTGTTAAGTGATTTTGTTTGGTTGGATTATTTAGGCTCTTAGACAGTTTAATTTTTTGCAGGCACAAAACTAACCCATTTGGAGAAATTTCCCTTAGACTTAAGCAATATTTGTGCATAATTTGTCAATCTAAACTATTAATCCAGCACTAACAAGCATGTACACAACCCTCCACTTGATGGCAGATAGAGACAACCTGCCCTACCAGTATTATATACATAAGTATTTAAAAATACATACAGTAGTCTGACAAAAGGACGGGAGACTATCCAGTTCAAGCACTCTGTTCCATATGTACAATTATATTCCTGTAGAAGAGAGGGAGAGGGGCTTTTGTGTGTCTGGCAGGAGACTATTCAGTTTTTTGCACTCTGTTCTACATATATGATTTATATCCTGTAGAAGAGAGGGAGGTGTGTGTGTGTGTCTGTGTGTGTGTGTGTACGCGCGCATCTGGTGCAAAGAGCTCCTGGCACTCGCAAAACAAGTACAGGCTCTAGAGGTTAGGATGACAGCCCTGAAGAAGCTGAAGCATACAGAAGCATATAGAGGAGACCTTTGATGTCTGACTAGTCACACCTTCACTTTGGTAACCCCTGTGCTGCACTGCAACATCACAGGAGGGGAAGCATCAGCTTGGAATGGAAATGAATTTTTGTTCTATGATCCGACAAAGGAACTGTAATTCCCAAAAGCTATTGATGGTTCAATAAAAAGGCATCACCATATATTTTTTATTAGCCTTTATTTCCATGCATTCAAGTGGATTAATATGGCAACCACACTACTTTAAGCCTGGATCAGAAAGTAAGTAAGGGGTGAAGGGCCATAATGGAAATCTGGAAGAAGTTTCTTCTAGAGGGGGGAAGCAAGGAGAGGAAAGACATGAAAGAAAAGCAGGTGGTGCCAAATTAGGTACAGTGTTAAGGAAAGTGTATGTGCATCAGGCAAGGTGGCATATAATGTGAGATAAGAACCGAAAGGTAGGAGGGGGCTCAATCCCTTGCAAGGATTCAAAACTTTCTCTAGGACTTGCTCCACAGGGATAAAACATAGTTACCACGTGCTTCCCACTCCTCCATTCACCATCATTTGTTTTGGTGGGGGAGGGGTCATTGGGAATATGTGGTGATCACACACTCTCCATTCCACCCCATGCAACCCTTTCACTCTCTTCCTCCACACCAAATGTCGATTCAGTTGAAGTCCTGTTTTGCTTTTCTCTTACCTTTGTCTTCTTCTAGACTCTACTTCATCTCTCTCACCTCCCAGCACTCTCCCCTAACCCCCCACTGTATTCAGCTTTTGCCAACCAGGTTCTAACTGAGGCCAAAGATGCCTCCTCTTCCTCTTTTTATCTCCTACCCCTCACACAAGGGCCCTGATTGTAAGAAAGATGTTTCTTCCTCTCTCTAGGCCCACTGCTTCTTTCCAGACCCTGAATTAGCCAACGATATCTCTACTACCCCCTCTTCCTAGATCTCTATTAAGGCAAATATGTTGCAATCTCCTCCTCTCAGGACCCTTTGCCATCCAGCAAAATCCACTTGCCCCAGGCAAGTAAGAAAGTGGATGTTTGAGATGCTGAACTCATGGACATATTTATAATATGGTTCAAAGTTATAATGTAAGCCACTTTGATTGAAGGATAAGGCAGTATAAAAAAAAACTATAAATAAATAAGAGTAAATAAAATCCTTTTTCTAGGTTAACTAGGCTTATATACCGCTTTTGCACATTCGGGTACTATATACATATATATTTTCCCCTTATCCCTGAAGGGCTCACAATCTGTTTTTTGTACCTGAGGCAACGGAGAGTTAAGTGGCTTGCCCAAGGCCACAAGGAGCACCTGTGGGACTAGAAACCCCAGGGTTGCTGTCCTCTAGCGGGATTAAAACCCCTGGCCCAAAGTAACTTGCCCTACCCTCAGGATTCTGAAACAAAGGAATTTGGCTGTTATCCAATGAAGAAATAGTGGTGATAAAAGCAGATAAAGGTATAGATAAATTTATTACATAAATTCATAAAATTATAAGACCATACAAAGATTAATAACAATTTTAAAAAAACATAAAACCCAACATGTTTTGGCCAAAGCCTGATTCAAGGGTAACATAAATATTATGGTCAAATCAATAAATAAGTTATCATTGGTATTGTCAGAAACACACATAATATGAACACAAAGGTGCTAGAGACCTCTAAAAGGTAAAACCAAAAAAGAAAACCAAGAAAATGTTAGTGACATAAAAAAACAAATACAGAAGAACAGCCACAATGGAGGTGGATCAATACATTGAAGGAAGGTGCCTTCTTTTTTAAAAAAAATGTTTTAATGCTTTTGAGTTTTAATCATGTTTTTACTTTCATGTTGATATCAGCCTCCTTTTGGCTCTTTTGCTGGATTGAGCAGGATGGGCAAGTTTTCTTGAAAGTATATTTGCTGCCTTATACGATGGGTTTCTTTTTTTGTTGGTGGGATCTTCGATGAGGGTCCCCTGGCCAGTAGTTGCTGTTTGGGCTCGGGTAGGGATGTCTCCCCGGTGTGATTGCCTCAGCAAGGGGTTTCCCCATGTGCAGGTATGCTTACCCCCTTTTTTAAATTATGTGCCAGAAAAATATGTAAGAATATTGTTTCTCTCTTTTTATTTAATGTTAAAAGTTACTACGTTGGTCAGCCTTTCTGAGAGAAAAGAGAGCTCTTTTTGCACTGCTTTTTAAGTGCATGGTGGGCTTATGTAAATGTAGTATGGAACTTTCTCTGTAACCCTGGCACTTAATGAGCTTATCCTGTGGGTATTTCTCCTATATGTTATTTTTTCAGTTTTTGCTATAAATGTGAAGGCTCATTTGGTGGTGTTATCCTAAAAAATGCTGTAGTTATACTGTGTGTATATGTATAGCTCTCAGTTATGTCTGTATGGGTAGTTTTTGTAAAGCTTTTCAATGTATTTTTATCTGCTTATTTTAATATGCCTTAGGATTGCTTTTAGCATCCGGAAGGTTCGGTTTTATTTTATTCTTCATTCATTTTTTGCATCTTTTTTTAATCACTGCACCTGCCTTCAATAGATTGATCCACCTCCATTGTGGCTATTCTTGTGTATTTATGTTTGTTGATGTCACAAATCTTTTCTTTGGTTTTTCTTTTTAGGTTTTACCTTTTAAGGGTCTCTGACACCTGTGTGTTCATATTGTGTGCGTATCTGACCATATTAATGATGATTTATTTATTGATTTGACCATAATATTTATTTATTTATATGTTACCCTTGAAGCAGGTCTCAGCCGAAACATGTTGGGTTTTATGATTTTTTTATCGTTATTAATCTTTGTATGGTCTTATGCTTTTATGAATTATTTTTTAATAATCATATGCTTTTATGAAGATACATTTATTACATATCTGTACTTTTATCTGGTTTTTTTTATCACCATTGTTTTTGTTGTTGGTACCTTTGTGTGGTGTATATATACCTCTTTGTTTGTATTGTACCCAATGAAGAAATACCAAGAGGTGGTGAGATTGTTGGGAAATAAAATAGTATCTGAGTTGTATAAAGGGCAGAGTGGATGAGAAGAGTCAGGGAGGACAACATGCAATCCTTCACAATTATCCAGAGGCGTGGAAGCATTTTGGAGAAAAAAAGTGACAAGCATTGAAAAAGAGGGTAGTGGATTAAGCTTTACATTCTGGCTACTTAAAAGAAAATAATATGATCTGTCCCCATGTACCAAACAGTGCTTCTTGTTCTAAAACTTTACCACTTAGTTTAACAAGTGCCAGCGATTATGACTATCTTCTTCTAATTTGTTTTGAACAATCTAGGACAGAGTGAAAAATCAGTGGCATTCCTCAACCACTTTATGATGTCACAAAGAACACTGCATGCACACTGCAGTAGCAATGAGATCACATTCCGTGCAAACTTCTTTGGGGCGCTGTTATGAATATGGATGTTGTTTCAAGGGGATCAGGGCAGCTGCTGAAAGAGTTTTTTTTTAAAAATCAGGCATTAGTGATGAGATTATTAACAGGTAAAGGATGCGTACTCTCCACTTATGTCTGATTTTAAAGTACTTAGCAGGCACAGTAATAATGAATTTTCATGCTACTGAATTTTTTTCCATTTGTGCTTTTATTGTGGATTTTTCCTCCTAAACATAAAATGTGTGTCCTGCATTGAATCTGACTCAGTGCTCCCAGATAGATTTGATCAGGACAACAGGAAAGTGACACAAAGACAAACTAAATTTCAAAACACAAGGACTGGCCAAAACCTATCTATCAACATTCCCATAATGCAAAGCAACACTACACCTATTCCCTGAGGAAGGAAGAGAACAATGAAGGCGCTTAGTTTAGGCAGGAAATGCAAGTGGCCCTCATTTTCTTATCTTGTAACAGTCCCCCAAGGGTTTTGTGTTACCTCTGCATTATGTTCTGAGAATCTTTAATAACTGTGTAACCTTTTATTCAGAGACACTATAATGTGTCCAAGGGGAACACAGAAAAATATTTATTTGCCTCAGCCCTTTCTCCACTATTACTCAGTAACATGCACTCTTGCTTGCAGGGACAGATTCTTTGAGGGGAGGGGCGATTTCCTTTCAATGCCCAAGGTGTCTAGCCTTAAGCTCGCTAATAACACACAATTCTTTTGGAGTGCTCCAGCTTATCTAACTCAGAAAATTCATTTGAGGTGGCCTTTTTCATATTTTGACAGCATTGATCAAACACTCTCTCTTCCTCTTAGATAAGCACACTGCTGTTTCATCTGGATCACTGCTCTCCTTTGCTTTCCACAAGTCCAGTGGTATAACTTCTAACGGGGGGCCCCCAAGCAAAATTATATTGAGAGACTGCATTGGCGAAGGGGGGAGAGAGGGCACGGGGCAGGGACAGAGCGCCTCCTCCCCTAGCAAACTTACTTTCAAAATGTCCTAGATTGTTCAAAACAAATTAAAAGAAGATAGTCATTATCGCTGGCACTTGATAAACTAGGTAGTAGATGTTAAAGGTTTTAGAGCAAGCAACACTGTTGGGTGTACATGGGGACAGAGCATATTACTTTCTTTTAAGTAGCCAGAATGTAAAGTTTAATGCACTACCCTCTCTTTTTCAATGCTTGTCACCAGGGGTGGCTCAAGGCAATCTGCTGCCTGAGGCGAGGGGGGATTGAGATGGTGCCCCCCCCCAAGAGTAGGGGGGGGGACTTTCTCCAAACTCCATTCAGGGACTGAACCAAACCAAAAAGCCGATTAGATAACGTGGAGGAAATGCAAGATGTTTACACACCAAGGAACTAAAAGAAAGAGCGAGAACTGCACTGTTTATAACACCAAATTATAACTCATTTTTAGTTTGTCATTATAAATTGCATTATGGTTCTTGCTTTTTTCTTTTTGAACATATTTTGCATCTACAGAACCCCCTCCCTCAACAATGGGCGCAGAGCAGAACTAGGACATTCACCCACAGAACTCAGTATCTTAAAAAAAAAATCTGATTTCGATCATCTCACTAACATTCTCCAGTACCAGGCACATTGTGAACTAATACAAAACCCTACAAGTTCACTGAGGATCTGTACAGCAAACCTAACATATCATACCATACCAGCTCAACTTCGAAAACTCACATAAGGAGCCTACCCAAAGAAAAAGCATAACTGTAAATACTGCAGCAGGCCCTGGAACATCCAAACACCTATTTGAAAAGCTGAAACAATTCAAATTACTACAGTACAGATCCCTACGTACAAACTACATGTTAACAGAACACCTGGCCTTGGCCACAAATGCAGAACACAGACCCTCACCAAAATACAGAATAAGTGACTATAACATAATAAACATAGGTAGATAAAAATTAAACAGCAACCCCAAAAAGTCAGATTTTGCAGACAGTGCAAAGCTAGAGAAATAGAAAGAGATGCATTTCCCTCTAGTTTATAAAATATAAAGATAGCACCAAGACTGTTCATTAAATTGAAAATAAAATTCTCTTCTACCTTTGTCTGACCATTTTATTCTTGATCATGCTGGTCCCAATCTGAGGTTTCTGCTTTCCTCCACCCCCACTGTCTACTTCCTCCTAGGGGCAGCATAATGGTGATGCAGGGCCATGTGCGGAAATTCATTGCAGCATTATTTGCATAAATTTAGTATACTTTACTTAAAAATGTACATGCCACTAATCTAAAATCCTAGGTTTCTTCCAAACATATACATGCAATTTAGTAAAACAGATATTACAATAAAAACAAACATAATAAAACATTAAAATTGATTAATGAGCATATTGTGAAAATAAAAACAATACTAAAACAATTGAAATAAATTAAAGAAACCAATGACATCATATGACAGTTTCCGATGACTGATTGCTAAGAAATCACTAAAAACAATACCTTAACACACCAATGCAATCTTCTTTTAATAAAAAATCACTTGTGACAGCACTTACGCCTTTTCTAAGAACTGCTAAACATTGTAAGCACAGTGGTTCATAAGCTCTCCCTCTCCAACCTCATACAACCACTTGCACCAAACAGGCCGCGAAGAACAGCAGAATTGAACACGCTGGTCATCCCAAAAGAAACCACAAGATGCACCAGATCAACATCTAACAGAGCCTTCCGACTCTGCGCCCCAAATCTATGGAACACCTTACCAGCACAAATCAGAGCAATGACCAATTTGAGTCAGTTCAGAAAGGCGCTAAAACATTTCCTCTTCCTCAAATATCTCAATGACAGCTCCGATCACAACCATCAGGTGAATAGCAGGAGTGGCCAAATGGATAGACCTTCGCAACAGGCCAACTTTACTCTGTAGATAACAAACAGTTCCATATACTGTTGGTAACACCTTGTATATAGTTAACCATGATATCCCTTAATAGATAAACCACCATTGTATTTAGTTTCCCCTATTTCGCCAAGTTATACCTCCTGTTAAATGTAATGACCAGACATATGTAAACTGTCGGATGTTTTCTGTTTAACGTAAACCGCGCTGATGTCTAATAGTGCGGTATATAAGAATTGTTAATAAATAAATAAATAAAGCTAAAAAGAGCACTTTCAGCATAAAAATAAACAAAACCAATGTTTACTAGATTGATTTAAAAAAAATCAATCCTCCTCAAACACTATAAAAATATAAATTCAAACGTGACGTGACATCCGTCCTTGATAGATCCTCTAAGAAACAAACAAACCACAAGGCACTTTTAATTGGATCAAATACCCAATATAAACCCCTCTTTGGGGTTTCCAAAAACAGATGGATAGCAGTGCACAATGCAGTGGTATATGTTGCCAAATTTATTTATTTATTTATTTGCAGTCTCTTTTATACCGCGCTATTCGACATCAGTGCGGTTTACAATGAACATAAGAGTTGCACATCTCAATTTCGTGATTTGTGCTTACAGTGAAACAGGTATAATAACTTGGGTATACATTAAACAGGAAAATTAAACTTGGGTATGCATTAAGCAGGTATAACAGGTAAAATAGGGTATAAATAACCAGTCCCTTAACAAGGAGACACGATGAATAAATACAGTCAACCTTATGCAACAATATAATGAGTTATGCGGCACTGCATAAGTTTCTCATGGTGGTTGGAGGGGAAGGTGTGATTGCGAGTGATCAGTCTGGGAATGTGACGTGCATGAGTTTGAGGTGCTGCATTGAGATGTGAGAGTGGGTGAGTGTGGGGAGAAGACTGCATCATCGTAGTGATGAAGAAAGAGGTGCCGTTACAGTGCCTTCCTAAATTGGGAGAGTTCACTGATGGTTCTGATAGTTGCTGGTACCAAATACCAGTTACTTACAGTTTTGCATCAGTCATTATTAGTGCTTACACCAGGGGTCTCAAACACGCGGCCCGCGAGAGACCTTTGTGCGGCCCGCGATGCAGCGGCCAAACCCCCCCCCCCCCCCCGGCTTCTGCTGCTGCTGCCGGGATTCCCCCAACTAAAGCTAACGTCCGCTAAACAGCAACATTTCCCCCCCCCCCCCGGGGCTTCACCGTTCCAGGTTGATGACAGTGTGTGGATCCTCTCCAGTGCCTGAGAGACCGGTCGGTGGCGATTTACGGGTGCGGGAGGAGGAAGAGCGTGCCCCCGAGGCAGGTGCTGCTTTCTGTCACCTGCTGACTGCAACTGTGAGCGCCAGCGGAAAAGCCGCGGATCCCCGCGGTTGGAGCCTGCTGCTACTGTAAGCCTGCCTGAGCCGTGCAGCCCCAGCGATCTCAGGTGAGCACGGTCAAGAGCCTGCAGCCCGGCGAGTGAGCAGCGACCTGCACAGAAAGAAGGCCTGCGGGCCGGGTCGTTGGAGAGCGGATCGCAGGGTGTACTCGGGCCCACAGGGACGGCAGCTATATCCTGTTGACTCTCCTGGCTTCCAGCTTGGGAAAAAGCTACAACTAAATTTACTTGGGCTGATGGGGGGGGAGGGGGTTAGGACTAGTAAGGGGGGGGGGGTTAGGACTGAAAATGGGGTGATGGGGGATAGTACTGAAAATGGGGGGATGGGGGTTAGGACTGGAAGTGGGCTGTTGGGGGGCTTAGGACTGATAATGGGCTATGGGGGGGGGCTAGAACTGGTAATGGACTGGGGGGGGGGTGCTAGGACTGGAAATGGGCCAAGTAGAAGGGGGAGCTTGAACTGCAAATAGCTGATGGGGACAGGGTCTTGGAATGGAAATGGGCTGAGTGGAAGGGGGCTTGGAATGGAAATGGGCTGATGGGGAGGGGGCTTGGAAAGGAAATGGGCTGTGAGGGGAGGGAGCTAGGACTGGAAATGGGCTGATGATGCGGGGACTAGAAGGGAGCGGATGCTGGGTGGGGCAGGAGCTAGAAGGGAGTTGATGTTGGGGGACGATTAGAATGGGATGGGGCTGGGAGAGTGAAATGGAGAGGGGAAATATATTTTGTGTGGGAGGGAAGAAAAATCTACAATTGGCCGGGTATTGGGAGAGTAAGTGGGGATTGAGGATGGAGGGGTAAAATTTGAGTGGATGAAATAGGAATGAGGAAAGAGCAAAAGGAGAATGATTATTATGTTAAAGCAGATGTAGAGAGAATGGAAAAAAACTAGGAAAGAAGAAAGGACAAATGGACAGCAGACAATGGAGCGTTAGCAGAAGACACGAAGAAACCAGAAGAAAGTGGCTGGAACAAAAAATGCACAAAAGGTAGAAAAATATCTCTTTATTTTGAATTTATTAACTGAAATATGTCAGCTCTTGAAAATGTGCATCTTTAACGTCTGCACTTTATTTAATACAAGAGGAAATCAATTTATAGTTTTATTTCTACAGTGTTGTACATTCTAAGTTTGGCTTTTGGGGTTCCCAGTTTAATTGTCTTCCTGTTTCTAAATTGTGATTCCTTGTTTGGTGATGGTGTATGTTCTGCATGTTTACTAAAAGCTAGTGTATGGTAACATTATGCAAATATTTATGCAAATGATGCCCTTATGCAAATGAGGCCTGCGTCTTGTGCGGCTCCCGGGTTACTCTACAAGTCCTCATTTGGCCCTCAAAGCAATTTGAGTTTGAGACCCCTGGCTTACACCATCCGTGTCACAAAGTATCGAAAACCATTGCGCATGCAGCTATGGCTAAAAAGACAGAGGTCTGGGCCTATCATTTGATTTGAAAGACTGGATGGCATATGAGGCCCAAATACTACTGTTGACACCATCCACGTCAAAAGTAATATTAAATAAAAACACTGCTCATACAGCCTTGAAAAAAACAAAGCCTAAGCTCGACAGACCAATTCACTGAGTGACAATATAAGTGGTGCTGTAGCCAAATATAAATTAAAATAATAAAAAACAAAGACAAAAAACCCCCCCAAATGCACAAGTTGTTGCTGCTGCCGCCGAGTCTGCTTCTCGTCAGCGGCAGACTCACCTCTCCTTTCTATAGCAGCAGCGGCTCCTGCCTCTTAGAACTGCGGCTGTGTTAGTGATAGTACAGTTTAAATAAAAGTGAAAGCAGTGCGGAGACTTCCCGTGCAGCTGTGTCCCACCCCCAAAGGAAGCTGCATGGGAAGGCTCCGCACTGTTTTGGCTTTGTGTTTAAACTGATGCCTGCTTCAAAGGTAACATAAATACATAAATATTATGGTCAAATCAAATAAATCATCATTAATATAGTCAGATACACACACAATATGAACACAAAGGTGTTAAAGACCCTTAAAAGGTAAAACCAAAAAAGAAAAGATTTGTGACATCAACAAACATTAATACACAAGAACAGCCACAATGGAGGTGGATCAATCTATTGAAGGCAGGTGCAGTGATTAAAAAAAGGTGCAAAAAATGAATGAAGAATAAAATAAAGCCAAACCTTCCGGATAGTCCTTCCTAAGACATATTAAAATAAACAGATAAAAAGACATTGGCACCCCATGAAAACGAAAAGCTGTCTCCTATTCCTCTTCTCCCTCAACTGAATTGTTTAGGCCTGGTCGTCATCATTTTCCACTGCTGGGCTGAAGTCTCATGATAACCACCGCAAATGTGGCAACTTCAATTGAGAAAGAAGAGGAGCAGGTTTGCCACTCTGCAGTCACTGCTGCTGTGTGGGCCCCTTCCTATCTAAGCCCCCCCCCCTCCACACACATTGCAAGAGCTGCTTAGGTAGAATTTACACCACTGCACATCTTAAGGATTTTTGGTTCTCTGCCTGCTGGGCAAACTTACAGGCCGATGCAGAAAGCTGGCGCTGAAATTATGCACTATTAGCTATGTACGTATTTTCATAGCACACTGATAGTGCGAGACTTCAGCGCCAGTATGCAGGAAAGGGAATATATGCAAATAACCTGTGCGCAAAACTTTGGCATAAAGTTGAAAGGAGGGGAGCCAACACATGCGCAAACAGACAAATTATAAGTGGCCGTGTACGCATGTGTGTAAATCTCAAATGCTCACATTATATGCACAGACCTGCAGGTTCTTTAGGCACTCATCCCATAATAATCAACACTATTTCGCTCAAAAATATTTTTATGAAATTACAACAGAGATTTAAAATAAAAGATAAATAATGTAAAGGAGTCCAAAAAACACACAAGGATAAGAAGCAAAAACATTTCTTCTTGAATACTGAACTTTCGCTTGTACACTGAAAATATACACGTAGAAAATTTTCATGTCGAAGGTAATTGTTCATCAGTATATACCCTGAAACAGTCTTTCCCTACACGCACAAGACGTTCAAGTGACCTAAGACCAGGCATAGAGATATTGACGCTCCTGCTGGTTATGTAATCCTCTATGTGTTTCTCTGCATCGGGCAAAGACCTTATTAGCATAACATTTTCATATGCACACCTCATTTGCATACTATTTAAATATTCTTGGTGTTGCAATGCGCACATACTTCTCTTTTGCAGCTTACGCCTGCATCAATCTCTTTTCTGCATTTGGCGTGGGAACTTGTGCGTATTAGTTGCGTTATCTGTGTGCAAAGGGTGTGTTAGTCTTTCTGCATCAGCCGTTAGTCCCTTGAACTGAGTTTTCCCTTCCACTATACACTGGAGCTTTTTTTTATTTTAAATTCCACTTTTCATAAGCTTGGGGGGGGGAACCATTTATAAATGACAGCCCACATTAGCAATCTGATGTTTTCAGTTGTGAGGGGGTGGACAAAGGAGCAATCAGTTATTTCCTGGGGGGGGGGGGGGAGCAATCAGCTCTTTCCAGGATGAGGGTGGCAGAGCAAGTGAGAAGAGTTGCTGGAAGAAGAGTCGGGCCTCCAGCCATAATCAACTGTTTCTTGAAGAGAAGTTAGTGAGGCCAGGGAGTGGGAGCAGCTCTTTCCAGGTGGGAGGGGGTCCAAAAGAAATGGAGCAATGTGACGGATGTTTAGTTTAATTTTTGCACTTGTTTTAACCCCCTTTCAGGGGTACAGCTGTTTCTTTAAATTAAAATTTTTGAATTAAATTGAGATGTAGCCCACAGGTCAGAGGTTTCCCACTCTTCCTATAAGCAACAGTTCCCTTATGGATGTCTGACCTGAAACATATTTTAAAAAATCACCAACATACTTCATTAGGGTACAGATTAAAAGCTGGGAATTCAAACCTCAGTTTAATGCATGGGATGTGTCATGAAGTTACTAAATTTGGGATTTTTTTTTAAAGGTGTAGCTAGCTAAGCACTATTTGATTTACAAGGAAAGAGGCTCCCCGTGGACCCCGGTGGCACCTACGGTTGCATTTCAGAATTGTTGAATACAGCCTGCTTCTGATCAGTTCTTTTGGACTTGCTATGAATTGAAACATGGCCAGTTATCCAATGGGAGAGCCTCTTCTCAAGAAACCGCATACGTCGTTAAATAGAAGACAGTATGTTCTCTGCACACCTTAGGCTTACATGTTTGTAGTATTAGGCTGGCAACGGTGACTTGTGCCTTGAGCTGCTGGAGCAACTTAGCTATCTGCAGTAGTCATGTAATATTTTAATTCTTCATAAGACCCATTCCCTCTAGCCACAATGAAGTCTCCCTACTTTCATCACCTAGTTCAGGATGGAGTTCCTGAACATGTTGGTAACCTCTGGAGACCACTAGTCATTGTGGATTGATTTATTTGTTTTCCCTTCCCCCGAGTCAGAGATCTCCATTTAAGACACAGAAATTTCAAGGTGGTTCACTTCATTTCCTCCCCCTCTGACCCTGTAAGCAGCATTGCCTTTGTACTATACTTTATTCAACTCAAAAATCTACAAAAGACTCACCAAGCTTGTACTGACCCAGAATCAGTGTAGCACTCTTGATTTCAACTATCTACAGTAAGTTCCTTGTAATAAATCAGCTGGATATTAAGAAAGGGATGCTTCTCCTGTGAATATTGACTGGGTTATCTTGCTAATAATACAGCCAATACATATTTCAAGGACAGTAAACTGTGGCACTTGTCTTACTGTAAACTTTCATCTGTGTTACGCAAGTACAGCAATACCAGAATACTATGTTAAACCAGAGAAATGCAGACAATGCAAAGACAGACAAACTTTCATTGAAAGTTCCTTTTATTAGATATCAAAAATGTTACCATATTTTCCACTGTGTCCTTACTAATGTTATGAGGTAATGTGTGGACATTATGGTCCCGATTCTGTAAGGCAGAGAGCGGGGCTGCACATCCCGCCAAGATGTGCAGCCCCACTATCTGCCTTCACCATATTCTGCCTCCCGTCCCCCCTGCACACACAGTGCTGTAGGGGACGGGGGCGGCACAGGGGCAGAGAGTGGGAGGAGCGTGGGTGGGACCTGCACCCAGACATACAGGGCCGATTCCTGTCACGGTCCTGTCCGTCCTGGAGGCATCGGGGGGACAGCCAGATTATTCCACCTCGGAGATGGAATAAGTGCTGGCCGCCACCCTGGATCGGCCAGCCAGCCCCCCAGCAGCATTAGCGGCAGGCACAGTGTATCCCCGTGGCCTGATCCAGACCATGGCCGGCCCCATTGGGGGTCAGGCAGCAGGGTAAAGGGGGCAGCAATGTGGTGGGCTGGCTGGAGGCAGTGAGGACATCCCCTGGCCGACTGCAAGGGCATGCCGGGCCGTCTCCGGGCCCGATCCTGCACCTGCGGGAGCGTCTTGCTCCCACGGTGCAGAATCAGGTCCTAAGGGCCCATGCTGCTCAGAGCCATCCAGACAGCCCGGACATACCCCTTGCTGAATCGGGCTCCACATATTTTATATGTTGTTTTTGGCATATTTTATGTTTCTGTTGCATTATGGGGCATGTTTACTAAAGTGTGATAACAGCAAAGGTTTGCCACGTGCTAAGCACACCACACTAAAAGACAGCACAGGGCCCTGTGGTAAAAATTCCATGTTATCCAGTTAGCATGCTATTTGATGGATTAGGGGTGGAATGTGGGCATTAATGATGCAGCATGGTTAGCATGGGCATCTTTCCACACACTAACCATGGCTGTTGGCATTAGCACAGGTGCACTTAACACCACCTCAAAGAGTAGTATTAAGTGCACCACATGACGGTCAGCAAGATGCCATGCAGTGGCAACACACCTTCCCCCTGAGGTTAGCAAAGACCCTGGCACTAGATTAGCGACCCAATCACACAGTAACTTTGTATACTTCAGTAACATGCCCCTATGTTTTTATGATGTAAATACTGTATTTGTGCTATTATTTTAACAATGATTTAATATTGTCTGTTGATGTGTTCTACACTGCTATGAATGACATTTTTAAGTAAGGCAGTATAAACGTTAAACAAATAACGTGCCGATACATTTCATTACTATACATTTCAAGAAGAGATTAAGGCATCTCCCTCTCTTTCACTATGTCTTACACTTTAATAGTATGTATTCAGAGTATTTACAGTATGGACAAAGAAATTACATCTATTCTGAAATACAATAGAAAGATTCTTACCCAGAACTTTTCAGAATCATTGGAATGGCAAAGCCAGTCCATGGTTGCTAGCGAGAGGTGAGAGCCGATCACTGATCTCTTAGAGGTGAATGCTCTTCTTCAGGTTTGTTTAGAGGAACCTGTAGGGGGAAAATAAAGTTTGCTTACTTGTAACACTGGTTCTCCATGGACAGCAGGATAAATCAGCCAAAGATGGGTGGCGTCATCCCTGGCAACACCAGGCCGGACTTGCTCTCTCAGAGTCCAGAAGACTCAAAAAAAAAACTCTCTACTGGGCATGTGCAAGTGACTTCTCCTGTGTAAGTGTAACTCCTACCTCTCAGTCAATCACAGAGCTGTGGTGAAACCTTGGCATGAACAGAAGCATCAACTGGGATGGGGAGGTGGAAGGGATTGTGTGGCTGACTTATCCTGCTGTCCATGCCGAATCACCGTTACAAAGATACCAAACTAAAACTAAAGCCCTTTCTACTCCTAATTTATTTTTTGTCGGAATAAACCGGAGGCGGCAGGAATTTTTTGTCTGGCCACTCCAGACGGCCTATTCCCTTTTAATCAATTTTTAACAGCAACTTATTTGTTGTTTTCTTGATTCTACTTAAAGAAATCGGCAGTAGCGTTGTCAACCAGCGTTACACGACGTGCATGTTTCGGGCTTGTCGCCTTGTCTCAAGTGCCACTATTCTTCCGCTAGCAAAGACCGCTATAAGCTCCCGGCCCAATTTCCAGTGCCGTATATAAAGGGCATTGTATGTCAATTGGCTAATTCAAGCTGTCATTCATCAAGGAACTCCAATCGGGCGATAGGGAAAACCCCACAAACTTCGGGGAATTCCTGAACGCCTCCAATAGCATCAAAGTAAGCTCGACCATTCAATTTCATTATTTAAACCCAATGGGTGAACAGTATTAAATTTGATTATTAATTGTTGTTCATGCTTCTGTAATAAGGCTATACGATCACCCCCCCTAGGGTTCGGGGGAATGTGATCCAATATTATCCAGGAAATGACCTCAAAATGATGATCCTGAGCCAAACAATGTTCCACAATAGGGGCCGATAATACTTGCTGCTTAACTCGAGAAGCGTGTTCACTTAATCTTGTTTTTAAAAAGCGGTCGGTAAGGGTGTTCGTCCAAAAGATGACATCTAAGTTTCTCAAGATAAACTGATGCAGACTGTACCACTATCGCACCCCCTTTATCCGCTCTCCTAATAATAATTTCCGGATCTTGTCTCAATTGTACCAAAGCCTCCGCCTGCCACCTCCGGTTTATTCCGACAAAAAATAAATTAGGAGTAGAAAGGGCTTTAGTTTTGGTTTGGTATCTTCGTATTATATTTAAATTATTACCAAACGAGGGTACACACAAGCAACCTTTCTTTCTCCATGGACAATCAGGATAATAATCAGCCACACAGATAGTGCAAGGGACCTTACCTTTGGATGGCTAAAATCCTTCCTTGCACCTGGGGAATTAGGCTGAGGCAGGTTGAAGCTAATCACAGGTATAAAGTACTTCCTGGCTTGCAAGTGATTCTGAAAGAATGGCTGAGTTTGGGAGGCTTCCCATTGATGATGGCCCGTCATGAGCACGCAGGTGCAGTGCCCTGTCCTCCCTTGCGTGAAATGGAATCTACGTGATGAAAGTGGGAGCGTGCCAAAGGCAACAGAAAAACACTGATGCTAGAATTGATTTAAGAAGCCAGGAGAGCTGCTCAGGGTGAGTGCAGAGGATGCTCAGGCTGAAGCTTACACCCGACCACGGTTTTCATGCTGGCTTTCCCGTTCCCTTATTTATTTATTTTTGCTTTCAAATATAGCTGAAAGGTTCTGCAGCTTCTGGTCTCCCAGGCAGAGACTGATGTCAAGCCAATGACAAACCCCTTGCAGATGAGCCAATGCATTCCACGTTGTTTGTAGCTGTTCTTGGCTTCTGGCCAGGCCTAGATTCAAGGTGAATCATACCATGATTCGCCTGGTCAGATGCAGCTCTGCCCTGTATCTGGATGGCTCTGTGAAGGAGACTATGGATCGATATACTGTTTTGCAGTTCTCCTGCTTCTGTTCTTCATCTGTCCTTTTTTGTTCTTCTCTGGAGGTGATGGAGAGGCCACCTATAGCCAAGGGACAGAGTGGACCAGTGAGCTGGAGGTAGGAATGCGAGACTCTGGGGCACGGGAAAGGGAGTAGAGAGTGTTGCTCTCTACTGAGGGAAAGGGAGTTTAAGCTCTGGCGATGAAAGAGCCATGAGATAAGAGGAGGTGGTCGGCATCATCATTATTAGGAAAAAACTGGGGAATTTACTGCCTACCCCTGGGGAGAGTAGCATGGAATTTGTCTACCCCTTGGGAATCTGGCAGGTGCCTTCAATGTTGGCTGGGTACCTTTGATTTCAATTGGCCACAGGACACTGGGGTCAATGGACCTTCTGGTCTGCTCTGGTGTGGCAGATTAATGTCTTTATGTTATTATGCAGACCATGTCCGCATGGGGAGATAGTGGGGTAGTTTGGTGAAGTAGAGCACTCTTTGGATGGGGAGTCAAGGCGGCAGCCAGCTCCCTCTCCTTCCAAGGGAGCTGCTATGATACTGGGTAGTAGAGTAGCAAATGGTGTGATGTTGGTTTCTTGTGCCATTAGAGAGGCTGACATATTCTAACATTGGATAGTCAAGGGAACAGGTGGAGTCTATCCATCTGACAAGCGAGACTTATCAGGGTGCACTTCATACGCTCGAATGCCACACTGTGGACCTCCGGGGAAATGGCCTGTGACCAGTGGAGATGCCAAGATCCCTCTGATCATTTCAGAAGCATAGTTCCTGCTGGAGGGGACTATGAGTCCCTGAAAAAACAATTTACTGCTGTGGTCAGGTCAGCTGGACAGCGGTGCTGATGTCTCTGAACCTTGCGATGCCCCATTCCTGTCTGAGGCCATACTGCAGACAGCAGGGGGGGGGGAAAGATCTCTGGTTGATTTGTTGTATGAGTCTTGGGTAGAAGCGCATTTGGTGTAGCTGGAACATGAGTAGAGGTGTATGCGGTCTGACTGGCTCAACTATGTGGCAGAGAAGAGCAAGAGGTCTGCGATGGTGGCTATGGTCCTGGGAGGACTCACGCCTCGCAGCTTTCGGAAGATAGTTGCTTGACTGCTGAATGGTTGTTGAGGAGTATGCCCAGGAACCAGCTATAAGAACTCAGATGTTGCTTCTGTCTGCATTGATGCTTGATGTAAGCTTGGTCCTGATCCAGTGATAAGGTGTGTCAGAAGAGAGGTCTCCCTTCTGGATCTGGGTGCTTAATAGATCTCTTGATGCTGGAGTGAGCTTTGGCCCAAGGTGGATTGGGTTGCTGTGCAGGCCTGAGGCAAGAGTGTGACTGTGTCTTGTGGAGAGACAATGTGTGCAAGCATGAAGGACCCTCTGGCAGAGGCAGCCAATCCAGCACTTGGTGGAAAGGTTTCAGGCACATGATGAGAAAGGGAATTTGGTCCTTTCCCCTCCCCATTGGGAGATGGGGGTGGGGGGAAGGTTGACCTTATATCTGGGCCTTGTGTCAGAATATATGGGTTCCTTTTGTTGTCCTTAATATGCAGGCGCCGTGTGGCTCAGGCAGAACAGAGCTGGAGCTGAGGAGGGTTCAGGAGTGGGATAAGAAAGACACTGTGATAGAGAATCCCTGCCAGATTCTACTGGTCTATCCGGTGCGGGGTACAGCTTTATACATACACACACTCACTTCTTCACACATTTATGTTGTTTTAGTTACTATTGATTTTCCTTTGTCCCTGTGTTGCCAGAGTTTAATCAAACTCTGGAATTTGTTACCAGAGGATGTAGTAAGAGCTGTTAGTGTAGCTGGATTTAAAAGAGGTTTGGACAAGTTCCTGGAGGAAAAGTCCATAAACCTTTATTAAAGAGAAGCAGAAAAATCCATTGTTTTCACATTGGACAAGCAGCATGGAATCTGTATACCTTTTGGGATCCTGACAAGTACTCGTAACCTGGGTTGATCACTGTTGGAAACAGGATACTGGGCTTGATGGACCCTTGGGTCTGACCCAGTATGGCATACCTTATGTTCTTGTATCTTGCATCCTCCCAGCTGGATTTAGAAAGGGAGCAAGATCTCCTCAGCAGATGGGATGTCGCACTTCCATAGTGAACTAGAGTGCATGGTAGGACTCAGGGATGTAGAGTTGCTCCTGAAGGGTCTACAGTTCATAAGATAGAGAAGCAGAGTTGTGCGAAATGTCACTCGGGAACCTCCATGCTGCGTGTAGTGCAGAGGCATATGGAGGCCACTACAGAGTGAGGCCGCTGGCACGGGTGCTTGGAGCGTTGGATTGCAAGAATAAACACAAAGGGGGGCAGGGAGTCCCTCCATGCCTTGGATTAGACATGCAAGTAGCGAACGCAGGGGGGGGGGGGGGGTCCTGGGAGTGTAGGGGTGGCCCACAGCAACTTGCACTTTGGATGAAAACCCACAGGCACCCCACAATGACAAAGAGGTGGGCGATGAGGATCACATGGAACAAGGACTTCAGCCTAGGTACCAATCTAGACTTGTGTCTCCACAGCCTTAGAAGGCCACTGACATTCAATCCTAAGTAATGGGAGTGCTGGCTGCTCCTTCATTCATTCAGCACCTCTCTGTAGTCTGTTTGGGAGGTTGGCCCGTCAGGAGACTCAGCCACACTGCCCACCTGTAGAGTCAGGCATGAGTAGGAGCGTCCTCTGAACCTGCCAACATGGAAGCCTGCCGGGGCACCGTGGGCCACTCCCACAGCAACAGACAAGGAGGCAGCAGGCACCTGCGGCTGTGAGACAGGAACACTGGCTCACACTCCTTTTGTTTCTTCTTTTTTTTCTTTTTCAGCAAACACTCTGCGGCATGAGCACGAAATCGCCCAATACACCATGATGGGTTCCGTCCCCATTAAAGGATTGAGGGTGGGGCTTGACTTACCCGTCTGGCAAGACCACAGCCAGAAGATTGTGTGTTGCTGCAGATGAACCTCTGCAGTAGAGGGCCTCAGCTTCAGAGACAAGTGTGGCGGGGGGGAGGGGGGGACCAGACTGGTGGTGGGAGTCGCACATCCCACCCCCTGTGGGGAGGAAGGTGCTAGGACATTTTAGGCCAGTTCCCAAGCACTTTGGATGCATGGCAACAGTCGCAACCACCTCTGTGAAACTGGAGAAGGCCCAAACATTCAACCGGGAACTGGGCTTGCCTTTTTTTTTTTTTTTTTTTTTTAACTCCCGTAGTCTCTGAAGTGATGTGAGGTCAGGACCACGGTGACGCAGGAAGACTGGGATAAAGGACAGAGCCTGTCTGTTTCTTCTTTTTATTTTTTATCTCAATGTCGTGCCACCAAGAATATGTTGTGCCCAGGACACAGAAAAGCCAGAAGTCACCTCTTCTCCCTGTGTACAAGCAGGCGCGCACTGTCTCTTAGGGGAATGAAGCTGCCTCTGCCAGAAGAGTCTGCTCTGGATGGGGCAGGCCTGCTAAGGTTTTCAGAAGGCCTTCATCTCAATGTCACCACAACCAGATGTGTCTGTTCTGGACGGGGCTAACATGAAGGAGGAGTAAGAACTCCGAAGTACTTCCACTGCTGGAGAAGTCTGCTGTGGTCTGAGCCAGCAAAGATAAGAATCTTCGAGAGGAGCAGAAGAGACTTAAGAGATTTGAGAAATAAAGGAAAAATCAGGGGAAAAGAAAATGGATGGATAGGGAGAGCTACGTTTGCACTTGGCTGCGGATGAAGAAGACAGAGGGAGGAGCTACGCTCACACAGGCGGAGTCATTCGTACATGCTCAGGAGAGTTTTTCTAAACTCTTCTGGGCTCTGGGAGAGCAGGTCCAGCCTAGTGCTGTCAGGGATGACACCATCCATCGGTGTGGCTGATTATTATCCTGCTTATCTATGGAGAAAATGCATTTATTTTAATGTTCTTTTTTCAAAGAATATTTTGCCCCCTTTTAATCCCCACACCTTTTCCAGCTGAGCCATGTCCCTTTGCTGTCTGAAGGCTGAAAGAGAAATCCGTTTTGAGATTTCTTCCTTCAGTGATACTCTTATCAGGGACATTTCAAGCCTGATTCAATGTGAGTAAGAAAAACAGATTTTCCTGGGATTGACTAGAAAGATCTGTCAGATGACCCCCCCCCTCCAAGAGTTTCAAAACAGGAAAGAGTCTAGTAAAAACCCTCAGTATTTGGGGGGAAGTAAATAAAGGTTTATTTTACTGACTGAAGCAGTGTTTTTGCTTACCTGTAACAGGGGTTCTCTATAGACAGCAGGGGTATGCAGCCACACTCCAAGGTGAACTCCCAACCGAGCCTTGTGTGCCGGAACTCTCTCAGCTCAGAAAAGCTTTTGTTATGCCTCTGAGCATGCATGCGTGCTTGACACCAGAGATCAGTTCATACCAGAGCAAGAGAAGAGAAAGAATTAGAGATTGTTAGCCAGAAGACACAGAGGATGTGCGCTGGCTGACTGCCGAGATGGGCTGTCTAATCCTTTTCTTTGCAGTTGTTTGAGGGGTGTGATAAGGAAGCTTATCATAGCTCAGGAAGGAGCTATAGAAAAGGTGAAGTGACTCTGAACAAGTGTCACAAGGTAGACCTATTGGAGCCTGAGAAAATGGAAATCAGCAGCAGTGATCAGAGAAGAGATGACAGGATAAACAAAAAACTGTCAGATGGTTGCTACAGACAACCTAGGCACAGTGGGTAAGGGCTGAGAAGACACACCCAGATAGCAAGCAAAGGGAGTTTGCTTTGCCTGATAGGAATCAGCTGAGTAGAGGTGGAGCCCAGATACACAGAGATGTAATACGCTCCCAAATAGTTAGAGAGGGAGAGGAGGTGAACCAGCAAGTCTCACAGCAGGGGAGACAACGGTCAGCGCAGCAGAAGCTGGGAAAAGTATGGAAGTGGAATGAAAGAGAGTCTGAATTACTGGGACAGCATGCAAGCCCACACGAAGGTCTGAGTGAGTCTCAAACCCAGAGTGAAACATTTGGAAGGCAAAAGTCAGATATTGAATGCATGTGTGAAGAGCACGAGAGACGTGGGAGAGTTGCAGTACAAGGTAACAAAGCCAGAAGTGTGGATAGTGGCTGTTTTCTACCCGAGTGGGTAAAACCCTGCAGCAATAGAAAAAGCCACCCAGAAATAAGCTTTAGAAATAATCCCTTCCCTTGTGCTAGAAAACCCAGGAGAAGAGAAACTCACTTACTTGGAAAAGCTGGTGATTCTAGTATCCACTTTAAACTCCCAGAGTTTGAGCAACCTCCGTATAGAGCAGTGCAATCCAGGGCAGCTGTGAGGAAAAAGCTAGACCCGAGCACGCTCAGAGTCTACCGTAATCACTCTAACAGCAGAGCCAGGGAAGTTCCTGAATGTCCTTATGCTTACCAGCAGGGGCTGAGTTCTCATAAGCCTCATGCAAAAGTATATGGTAGTTCCCAGGGAGGCTTTGAGAGAGAAGGACAGCATAACTTCCTGCTTGACGAGGAAAACCTACATTATCCTTTTGAAACAGCTGACCTTGAAAACGTGAGTGTTAATGAACCAGAATCTATGGAATATGAGAATACAGAGTTAGCAACAGTTCCTGAGCCCATGGAATGCTCAGTCTCGGTAATTGACCCAGAGTTTTCCTTAAGGTGAAAAGGGTTGAAGATAACCTGAGTAAGAGTCACAAGGTGGGCTGGAAAACGTGTCTCACAGAAAACCATGTGAATGAGCTGTGCTGTGTCAGCAAAAAGGAAAGCCTGTGAAAAACATTGAGAATGTTTAATTCTTTTCTTTTTGCATTTAAGCTGAAGTAAGCTATTTTTGTTTAACCTTTTGATTTCTGTTATATGCCCGAAGTGGGCTGTTTGCTTTGTTTTGCCAAGGAGAAAATACCTCACGGACGGGGAATAAAACCCTGAGTTTGGAACACAAGTGTCTTTTGTGGTTTATAGAGAAGGTACAACTACCACCCTCAGGGGAGTCCTCAGGCAGTACCAAGGCCTCACCGGTAGGGCACCTGGGGGTGCGACACAAGCAACCTGTCAGTTCTGGTAGAAATAAGAAAACAGAATTTTCTTATAAAAGACTACCAGTCCCAGAATGCACCAGGTTTCCAACAGCCATTAGAGGAGCTGAAGTGGGGGAACGTGTGTTCAATCAGGAGGGCTATGAGGTAATCCCTAAGCACTCATCTCAAAGGGCAGGGCCTGATTCAGCACAGCTGCGCTGTATGAGGGAGGAGCACTCATCTAAGCAGAATAAAAGTAGAGTTTATTTTACAGATGACCATCTTCATGATCACCTTGGATATCCTGAGAATCAGCTTGAGCTGGATCCTGAGGATCATCATCATCAGAAGCCAAACCGGACGGACAGAGAGGGAAAGAAACCCTTTGGAAGAAGGAAGAGAAAAGCCTTTGAGAGGTCTAGAAGAGTCCAGAGCAGTACGTATACTGGGAGGCATTTCAAGGGCCAGCATACACCATTGGACTGGGGAAAGCCAGAGGAATGGTGCTGCAGAGCTAGGAATCTCCAGACGCTACCTGTGAGGGAGACGGCTGCACGTGGAAGGGACCCTAATACCTGTGCCAGAAGGTATGTGAAGAGAGATCCAGTGTCCAGGGATCTGGATTGGAAGGCTGGACATAAGAACTGGACTACATACTGGCCAGGCTATATAGAGAGGAACTCTAACAGCAATGGAAGCTCAGGTATGAACACTGATCTATGCCCTAGCTATAACCTTGAAAGACAGCAGGGAAACAAGTATTCTCCTGAAAGTGCTCCATTGAGAGATTCATCTGTGCCAATCCATGATATTGAACCCATGCTTGTTGAACAAGGGGGAATAATAGCAGATAAGGATCCTGTTTATATGGACTGCTCTCTATCTAAACTCCGTTGGTAACTTTCTGTTATAAAGTACAGCAACCATCACAAAGAAATACAAAACTTGTTCTTTAATCTACTCAGGAAAGCTCCTGAAGCAGGATTTGACCCACGCAGTAGAAAGCAAGCCAGCTAAGGGGTTTCAGCTGGATAACTGCTAGCAATTGAGCCTTACCTAAAGCTAGGAGAGAATCACTTCTGAATCTATGTGGGAAGATATAAGAAGTTAACCTGAAAAGAACAGTTTTTCTCTTTCTTTGTGGCTTTTGGTTTGTTGTTTGATACTTGCTAAGAGGATATTAGCTAAGCCTACAGAAAAGACCAGTTTGTTATCAACCAGGTCTTATTTCTTTTGCTTTTGATTGCCTGATAAGTTAAAATGTTGTTTTCCTCATTTTGATTTTTTAAGTTTAACACTGAAAGCAAGTAACCTGATTTATGTGCTACCAAGCATATCTGTGTTGGGAGAAATAACCCCATAAATAAATATCTTATTGGCTTTACCCAAAAGCACAACTAATTATTGTGAGCAGCTGTGTCTGGTGTGAATGAACTGCATTGTCCACAATCCCTTGCAAATCATATAGATATATGCACTTGCCAAGACTGTGAAGATTCTCACCCAGGCAGCCTTCTGACAGGGGTAGGAGGGAGGGCAAGTGTGTCTGCATACCCCTGATGCCTACGGAGAACCCCGTTACAGGTAAGCAACTATGCTTTATCTGGAGACAAGCAGGTAGATGCAGGCACACTCCAAGGTGAGTTCAGAGCTAGGGGACACCCACTCAGATGCAGACTGAGTTACTGGGTGGTTCTCTTGGGAATCGAGGGTGGCCCTTAAAAACTATGGGTGGAGGAGATTTATCAAGCAGCAAAAAAGGATGCGGAGGACTGCTTGGCCAAAGGCAAAGTCTGTTACAGAGGAATGGTCTAGACTGTAGTGCTTTGTGAACGAATGGATGGATGACCAGGTGGCTGCTTTGCAGATGTCCTGTGAAGAGACCAAAGCCAGGTTGGCAATGAAAGAGGCAGTAGCCCTGAGGTTGTGAAGGCCGACCCACCCCAGGGACGGTAGGCAGCTTGCTCATAACAGAAAGTGATACAGTCCACGATCCATGAGAAGATGGTTTGCTTGGCCGTCGGTTGCTCGGGGATGAAGGTCAAACAACTGGGATGGCTTACGGAGAGGTCCCATTTGATGCAGGTAGTTTAAGAGGGCTCTTCTGCAGTCCAGAGTGTGTAGCTTCTCTTCTGGGGAGCCCTCTGGGACTGACGAGAAAAAAGCAGGGAGGACAATGGATTGATTGATGTGGCTGTCAGAGACCACTTTAGGGAGAAATTTCAGGTGAGTTGCTGGTCTTCGGGATGCAGAGATGACAGTGAAGACATCCTGTGGCAGGGAAGCGATTAGTGTCCGGTATTCTGAAGCTGCCATGCCGTGAGGGAGAGGCTCTGGAGGTTGGGATGTAGAAGGTGGACCTGGCACTGTGTGAGAAGTCTGGACTGGGCTCTCAGGGGCATGGGAGGCTCATGCAGGAGTGCCAGGAGATGAGGAAACTAGAGTTGTGGAGGCTATTGTGGCGCTATAAGGCTGAAGGAGGCCCTCTCCTGTTTGATATTGAGCCGGATCCACGTGATGAGCAGGAACAGAGGAAAAGCATTGAAGAGGCCCTGGGACCAGTCCATGGTAAAGGCATCGGGCACCCAGTGCTGTGGGCATGATCGGATGGAAAAGACGACGGGGCATTTGATATTGTCAGCAGAGGCAAAGTTGTCCACATCTGGCTCCGCCCAGGCAACAAAGATATTTCGAAGGGCTATGGGATTGAGGGACTACTCATGTGGGTCTAGTTGGTGACTCAACTTCTGGCTAGCTGGTTCAGAGTCATGGGAAAGTAGGTCACCTGTAGAGTTACCTCTATGGAGAGGGCAAAGGTCCAGAGACATGCAGATTTGTGGCAGAGTTGAAGCAAACCTGTGCCACCCTGTTTGTTGATGTAGAACATGGAGACTTGGTTGTCGGTGCATACGAGAACAATCTTGTGATGCACCCAGTGGGCAAATATTGTGAGGGCATAGTATACAGCTCGGAGCTCCAGTACGTTAATGTGCAGGGCTTTTTCCTGATGGGACCATGTGCCCTGTGTGGAAAGGAGTATGTGTGCTCCCCAGCCATGTGTGGAAGGACTGGTAGTCATTGTGAGGTGATGAGGCAGTGCCTGGAAGGGACAACTGACCAAGAGGTTGGGCAGAACTGTTCACCAGCAAAGGCTGAAGGAGGGCTGCTTGATGTGGCCTCCCATGGGAATCATGGTGCGCAGAGATTAGGAACATTGACACCAGTTGAGTCTGAGTTGTCATAGTAAGGGGCGCATGTGTAGCCTTGTAAGTGGGACTGTGTGCATGCAAGCAGCCATATGCCCCAGTAGACATAGCAGCATGCGGGCCAACACCATCCAACATGAAGCAAGATTGCTATTTAGAAGCCTTAAGGCTTAAGCCCTCATCTTGAGGAGGAAGGCTTTGGCCTGTAGAGTGTCTAGGTGTGCCCCAATGAAGTCCTGCTGTTGCTGAGGAATGGGCTCGGACTTTGCCATTTCAAGATGAAGCAGAGAGCTTGGTCAGTGGCAGAGGTGGCCTGGATGGCTTGAACGACAGTGTCCTGGGATGTGCCAGAGATGAGCCGGTCATCAAGAAATGGGTATACACAGCAGCCCTGACGCTGCAAGTGGGCGGCAATCACAGCTAGGCACTTTGTGAAGACGTGGGGGGCGGATGAGACACCGAATGGGAGGAATTTATACTGGTAGTGGTGGTCAAGAAATGTGACGCAAAGATATATTTCTAGTGATGAGGATAAATGGGGACATGAGTATAAGCATCCTTCAGGTCCAGAGAGGCAAGCCAATCGTGCTGGCTGAACCTGGGAAGGATGGTGTTCAAGGAGTGCATCTTGAATCTTTCCTGCTTGATGAAGAGGTTGAAATGGCAGAGGTCCAGGATTGGGCAAAAGAGATCAGAAAGAATTGTGAGTAGAAACCCTGATCTCTTTTGGAAAAAAGATGAAAACTGGAATGGAGAAAAGATTGCAAGAAAGACAAAAAATGTAGCATAAAATAGCCAAGCAAACAGGTTTAGAACTACTTTATAAAAGTAAAATAGTTGTATAAATGAAAACAAAATTTTGTCCAAATCCATGCAAGAGTACTGCTGAATTTGAGAATCTTTATTGCAGAATTTCTAAACTCCTGCTGTAAATTTTTCCCTGTTATAAATTGTTTATTCCACTAGAAATATGGAAATATTTATAGATGGGTAACCTAGGGACTGCAATGAGGCATCTCTCATGGTTTAAGAACCTTGTTACAGCTCCAGTTATGTAGCCAGAATGATTTTCCTCTAGTAGTTCAGGACGTCAAAAAAAAAAGATCCTACTTCAGAGGCTGCCTGCCTTACCCCCTGTGCCTTTTGCAAGCTCATTTCACCTAAAGCAAGTGACACGCCCATTACAACTGGTCCAAAATACAGCCCCTAGATTACTGGATCAAATAAGCAGGAGCACATAACACCCCTCTTACACCAACTCCACTGGCTTCCGATAACTGCCTGTGCTAAATACAAAGCTGCCTTGACCATCTTTAAAATCAGAAATAGCATGTCAGCTGAAACTCTAGAGAAATTGCTTTGCAACAGTTCAAATAACAGACCAAGAAGACAGAGCACTATCGATATAATTCCAATACCCTGCTCATACAGAAGAGAGCGCTATCTCTCGCTGCACCTGCCATTTGGAACTCTCTACCAGCACCTTTGAGAACTACCGAGGACTTAAAGGACTTTAGAAAGCAATTAAAAATATTCCTATTCATCAATCATTTCGATGACCTCACCTAACTCCATATCAGCTAGACATCTACTTTATTCAGTAGTAATGCAGTTTAATTTGTATATAAGTAATGCTTTAAAGCACCCCCTGTTTGACACCCCACCCTGAGTTAATATTAAGTTCTCTGTACATGTGTGAATGTAAGTTCTCTGTAACTGTGTGAGTTATAATGTAAACGGCTTTGATTCTACCATAAGGGGGTATATAAAAACTTAAATAAATAAATAAAATAAAGTTATTTTCTCATTATTCAAAACACTTGTGTTTAAGTCTTAGGGTGCTATGTTAAGTATTACAAGTGTGTAATTTTTTTGTGTACCCTTCTATGAGGTCAATAGTGAATTGGCAATAAGAAATACCAGCGACTACCAAGGAAGCTGCTTTTTAAACCCAGCACATTAACAATCCATTTTTTACTCTCCCAGTCACTTGCAATAGAAAATCAAGAGATCTCTTCACTTTCACCAAAGATCTCCCTCTGTAGCTTGCAGAGAAAATATACGTCTAAAAAAATCAGAAGCAGAGATATAGACACGAAATAAAATATAGATACCTTTACCTAGGTGGTTTCCTGGAAACATCTGATGCCTGCTCCTGTCCGAGACAATATGTCGGCCTACCCAGATGTAGTTTGGGATGCTTGTGCTTCGCAGATACCTGAAAAAGACGAATACCACCTCGGTTCCTTCAGCTCTCCAAAGAGGAAAGTGGAGTCAGAGATCAGAGAAACTGCCCACGGACACCGTGTCCACTTCCCGGGTATGTATAGGAAGCAGACTCAGCCGTCCCCCGAGAGAGAACAGCCGCAAGGTGGCGCTCTTCCATGGTCACGGCCACTTCCTGATGGCCATCCAAGGACGTGGGGGCATCGCAGGTCAACAATCTTCAGTGATCTTGAGAGAAGATTCCGCAGCGGGTAGCTGCCTCGCACGAAATGCTGACTAGGCAGAGACACTCGTCCCTCGGTAAACTCCGGGCTCCCGTGGAAACGGATCGCAAGTTTTCAGCCTACCCAGAAGCGGGATTGTTTTTGAGCAGTAATGGTTTCACGCAAAAAAAGATTTTGGGTTTCTTTGAGTGTGCCTGATAAGAAATCTTTCCCTAGGCTTTATATCTTCAGACTGACTGTCCCAATAGCCCGGTAACAGCCAGGAAGATTTGGAATAAGATTAATAAGATGGTCCTGTAGTCTTGATTTGGAGCTGCCTTAAGGGGGTCCGATTGCGTGGGCAATTTCTCCAGCTAGGTTAATTTTGCGCATATAGTGCTTACTGGTTTGTAGCTGTTTAACCTACTCTTCCGGGTAAGCCGTCTTTTGTCTGGAGAACATATGCACAAGCTAGAAACAAGGAAGGCGATTGGTAATGCAAACTACTACGATGCTCCAGATCGGGTCTAGGAGATAAAATCTAATTAACCCACTAGTTCCCAAATGTATTCCGAGTTGACTGCTGTGCTTTATGGTTTGTTTCTAAGTTAAATTGGCTATTGTGACGCAGTTGCTCTTGGTTTTCACCTCGATTGATTCAGATCCTCATCTAAGAGAAGCTTCGTTCTCATTGCTCTTTCCTTGTCTATTACATCATGACTCACGTTACACCACAAATCCGATCTCCACTGACATGGAATCTCTGCACCTTTTCCATGCTGGCGACATTTGCCCTATGCCCACTCGGAGGTAACTAAGTAGTACCAAAAGAGAGAATCTGGAGTAGTTCTAATCAGTACCTGTTGGAGTTTATTTATTTAATATACTGTATTTTATATACCGTTTTTCTGCAAGGCAAAACGGTTTACATGGAACGGTTAAAACTATGTACAGGTAACTTTGGTAGATGATACGTTTCACCCTTGCATTTCTCTCCCCCCCCCCCCACCCCCCTCAGACACACGTCATCTGCACTCCGTTTTCAGGTCCTCAAGTGGCGGAGGAGTAATGTAATGTTTGCAGAAGGATCAAACATCCTGCTGATTCCGTGAGCTTCTCCAAATGCACTACCTCATAACCCCTTACATTGTGAGGAGGGAAGGGAAATAGCTGAGCGTGCGTGAATGTAACTCAAACTGGACCTTGTATTTGGGAAAAAGCAAGTAAATACATCTAAAATCCACAGTACTGGCTCACAAATGTTGCTTTTACTGCGGGATTACTGAACGCTACTTCCGTCCAGTCTTTTTCTCGATTGGGGGGGGGGAGGGAGAAGAGCATGAACGTATGAGAACCCTGGGTTCAGGTGCAAGACTGGCCCAACCACTAGGCGAATGGAGCAGTCACATAGGGCAGCAGTTTCAGGGGAGGGAGTCATGAAAGAGTAGGGTAGTCAGAGCTAAACAGTAGATTCGGAAAGGCAGGGAGGGGTTAAGGTCAGCCCAGGGTGTCAACACCTTGAGCCATCTTCTAAGGCTACCGCTGATCAAGTGAATAATCCACAAGCAGGCCAGCTTTCCTTGCAAGGCTGGCATTATGATGTCAGCACCCATAGACAACACCAAAGAGAAGATTCACATGGTAGAGGTTAGCAGGACAGAATTCCCAAAACCCAGAGAGCCAGAGCCAGAGCCAGTGATCTACCACTGTAGGATAGAACTCTGCAAGAGAACTAAACTAACTTAGGTAAGCAAAACAGAGATGGAAAAATACAGATCGGAACAGCCTAGAATGAAAGAGCAGGATAAGAAGTCCAGGAAGAAGCCCATCCTGGTAGATCCTGATTCCCCAGAAATAATTCCCCGACTGCCTCGAACCCCAGGTCCGATAAGAGTAGCCCGGCGTCCCGCCCCAGAGCCCCAGAGACAGCCGGTGCGGGACCCAACCCCTGACCCACCTCCCGGAGGGCAGAGAGAGGAATTAGCTGAAGAAGATGATATTATAAAAAGCGAGTCAGATGCAGAGGTAGAGGAGGAAGAAAATGAAAATGCCCCAAGCGAGGATGACAGTGTACAAGTGGTTGTCAGCACTAGCGTGCCGGCAAAATGTACACCCAAAGTGAAACCTGTTGAGAAAGCGAAAGTGACCTCCGGAAAGACAGTTACGAAAACAACCCTTAGATCCCACAAGACAGCTAATGCCAAAATGATGCCTCTACGGCAAGTCCCAGGAGTACCTATAAAGAACGATAATGAGGAGGTGGTAGCGGGACCCTTAACTTATGTGTATATCCTTTTCTCTACAACTGATTTGTTAAATTGGAGGTCGCATTATGCCTCCTATACTAGTAAGCCCCAGGAGCTGACAGAATTAGTAACTACTATTATGGAAACCCACCAACCCACCAGGCCAGATTGGCGCCAGCTCCTGACCACTCTATTCACGACAGAAGAGCGAACACGAATTAGAAAAGCAGCTATTGAGTGGATGGCAGATAACCCTGTAGCTCCGGGACAGGGGCTGGACAGAATAGACTATCGGGAAGCAGCCCAGAGAGAATTCCCGAATGAAGACCCCCATTGGGATCCAAATACAGAGAAAGGATCCACAGCCCTGGCCCGTTTTCGCCAAGGCTTTTTACAAGGCCTGAGAAGGGGAGGCCAGAAAGCTATGAACCTTTCCAAAGTTGCAGGAGTTATCCAAGGTGTAGATGAGAGCCCAGCAGACTTTCATGAAAGATTAATTGGAGCATACAGAATGTATACCCCCTATGATCCCGAAGCACCAGGAAGCTTATGTATGGTGAATTCTGCTTTTGTAAACCAGTCTCAACCAGACATTAGACGTAAATTACAGAAATTAGAAGGGTTTGCGGGCATGAATGCAACACAGTTACTGGAAGTCGCTCATAAAGTGTATGTGAATCGTGATAATGAAAGACAGAGAGAATGTGATAGAAAGATGAAGAAGAAAGCTGATTTTTGGCTGCGGCCATAGTTGAACAGAAAAGGGGAGGTATCCCTAGTCGACGGAGCAGAGGAAGAGGGCGGGGCCAAGGCGGAGGCCAGACCCAGAAGCTAGGCGTGAACCAATGCGCCTATTGCAGAGAAGAAGGACATTGGAGAGATACGTGCCTGCAACTCGAAGACGCCCAGCAAGATGACGACAGCAGTCATCAATGGAGAGAAGAAAGACGAGGCTATCCCCGAAACCGCAGAGGAGCCAATCGAGAACAATTCCAGCGAGAAAGAGGAGGAGCCATTCAAGCATTGGCCACAACGATCCATGATGAAAATGACGTGGATTAGGACAGACCGGGCTCCAAGTTTGCTTTAGGTCTCCAGGAGCCTATGGTCGGAATACAAATAGGAGACCAAGTTATGGACTTTATGGTTGATACTGGAGCACAACATTCAGTAATAGATAAAAAGATAGCCCCATTTTCTACAAAAGCAGTCACCATTATAGGAGCAACTGGTGCCAAAGCTACAAAGTCTTTTCTTCAGAATCGTATATGCAGTCTAGGAGGACAGCAAATAACTCATCAATTCCTTTACATGCCCGAATGTCCAGTGCCACTACTAGGACGAGATATGTTAGCCAAACTTCAAGCACAAATATCCTTCTCTGAACAAGGAGAAATGCAAATGACAGTAAATCCCCAAGCCAAACCAGCAGGAATAATGCTGCTGACAGTTCCCCGAGAAGAAGAATGGAGGTATTACATTGATGACTCTATCCAAGACACTTATTTTGAACAAACCTTAAAGAACATTCATGCACCACCTGGAGTATGGGCAGAAGGCAGTCCCCCAGGCCTAGCCAAGCATATAGCTCCAGTAATTGTAACCCTCAAGCCTAGTGCTACACCAGTACACGTCAAACAGTACCCTCTCCCAAGAGCTGCAATTGAAGGCATTCATCGTCACTTGCAAAGATTGCTCGAGTATGGCCTACTAAAAGTATGTCAATCCCCATGGAACACTCCACTTTTGCCAGTAAAGAAACCTGGGACGGAGGATTACCGCCCAGTACAAGATTTAAGGAGAGTAAATGATGCAGTTGAAACTATACATCCAGTTGTACCCAATCCTTACACTCTTCTAGGACTGATACCTGCTGAAGCTACCCATTTCACTGTACCGGATTTAAAAGATGCATTCTTTTGCATAAGATTAGCCCCTGTAAGTCAAATATTGTTCGCATTTGAATGGCAGGACCCCACCTCTGGAAGAGGGGGCCAACTCACCTGGACAAGATTACCCCAAGGATTCAAGAATTCGCCTACCATCTTTAGTGCTGCACTGAATCAAGACCTTTCAAGCTATCCAGTGGCCCCGGGGAAGAGAGTGCTTCTCCAATACGTGGACGATCTGCTGATAGCTGCCATATCAGAAAGTGAATGTATACTAGCCACCAAAGATCTGTTGCAGTTACTAGATGAAGCTGGATACAAAGATTCCAGAGCCAAAGCACAGCTATGCCAAAAAGAAGTGAAGTATTTGGGTTTTCGTATAACCCAAGGAAGCCGAAGATTAGGTAGAGAGAGAAAAGAAGCAGTATGTAGAATCCCAACTCCAACAACCAGAAAGCAAGTCAGAGCCTTTCTGGGAGCATCTGGATACCCAACTTTGCCCAAATCGCCAAACCACTGTATGAAGCCACAAAAGGAGAAGAGAAGTCGCCACTGGAGTGGGGACTTGAGCAGGATACAGCCTTCAAGAAGTTAAAGGAAGAATTGATGTCATCACCAGCACTTGGACTACCAGATGTCCACAAGCCTTTCCACTTATTTGTACATGAAGCACAGGGAAATGCCTTAGGCATGTTGACTCAGAAATTGGGAAAGACCTGTAGCATACCTATCGAAACAATTGGACCCTGTGGCCAAAGGATGGCCACCTTGCCTGAGAGCCGTTGCAGCTACAGCATTATTAGTGAGTGAAGCAGACAAGCTCACACTAGGACAGAACATACGAGTCACTGTGCACATGCAGTCCTTGCCCTTATGGAACAAAAAGCAAATTATTGGCTCACCAATTCCCGAATGTTGAAGTACCAGAGCATGTTATGTGAAAACCCACAGATACAACTAGAAGTGAGTCATGCCTTGAATCCAGCCACCTTGATACCCATCAGTGAAGAACTCCCAGAACATGACTGTATCGAAGTCATGGAAACTGTGTTCTCCAGTCGACCCGACTTGACAGATGTGCCCATAGACAATCCTGACCAAATCTATTATGTTGATGGGAGCAGTCTCATCCTCGATGGACGACGCTGTGCCGGATATGCAGTCGTCACTCAACACGAAGTAGTTGAATCATCAGCTCTAGCCTCAGGCACATCAGCCCAGAAAGCCGAATTGATAGCACTCACCAGAGCATTATTGTTAGGAGAAAAACTTGTGCTAAATGTATATACAGATTCCAAGTATGCCTTCACCACTCTGCATGCCCATGGAGCTCTCTATAAAGAATGAGGGCTCATCACATCCGGAGGAAAATCAGTCAAATATGGTCCCGAGATACTGATGTTACTTGATGCAGTTTGGGCCCCAACACGTGTAGCTGTCATGCATTGTAGAGGACATCAAGCAGGGAAAGGAGAAGTTGCCCGAGGAAATAGGTTTGCAGATGCCTCGGCACGACAAGCAGCTATGACAGGACAGATTACCCCACAAGCTATGCCAATGCAAGCAGCATTGTTTCCAGTACCTCTGAATTTATGGACACCACGATATACCACCAAAGAATTGGATTACTACTGTAACAAAGAAGATGGAGTACTGAAAGATGGATGGATTGAGCTGCCACCAGAAGAGGGCAGTCAACCCCCTGGACGAATAGTAATTCCTGAACTGTTAGGACCATCGTTTGTCAAAGCTTTCCACGAAGCGACCCACTATGGAAAAAGTGCTATGGAAAAAGCACTCAGACCACATTTTTATATCCCTCTATTGACAACCATATCAGCTTCAGTAGCACGTCAATGTCTAACTTGTGCCAAAAATAATGCCAAGCAAGGCCTTATAACGGCACCTCGAGTTCAGTCAGGAGGTGTAACCCCCATGCACAACCTCCAAATTGATTTTACCGAAATGCCAAGAGCCAACGGATACCATTACCTGTTTGTATTAGTTTGTACTTTCTCTGGGTGGGTGGAAGCCTTCCCAACCAGAACTGAGAAAGCCCGAGAAGTTACCAAAGTTCTAATGAGAGAGATTGTCCCTAGGTTTGGAATTCCAGCAGTAATAGGGTCAGACAATGGACCCTCATTTGTCTCCCAAGTTACTCAGCAGTTAGCAAAAGCTTTGCAGATACAATGGAAACTCCACACTGCATACAGACCCCAGAGTTCAGGGAAAGTTGAGCGAATGAATCGTACCCTAAAAGCCCAAATGTCTAAGCTTTGCCAGGAGACACACTTGAAGTGGCCCCAAGTGCTCCCAATAGCTTTACTCAGAATACGCTCAGCTCCTGTAAAGTCAACAGGATTTTCCCCTTTTGAAGTTTTGTATGGTAAACCCCCACCAATAGTGCAGGGAATTAAAGGAAGTTTAGCCCAAATTGGTTCAGAAGTAACCAGACAAGAACTCCTAGCTCTTAGTTTTGTTCTGCAGACTCTCCATGCGTGGATCCAAGACCAGTTGCCTATCAACTTGACGGAACCCTTGCATCCCTATCAGCCTGGTACCTCGGTGTGGATCAAAGATTGGAAGAAGACACCGTTGGAACCCCATTGGAAGGGACCGTACACCGTCATCCTGTCTACCCCAACTGCAGTAAAGGTAGCCGAGATCGACGCCTGGATCCACCACAGCAGAGTCAAGCCCGCCGCTGATCCTGAACCCGAGCAGTGGACAGCAGAGCAGCATCTTGATGCACCCTTGCGAGTTACTCTGAGACGGCAACCAGCAACTTAGACACTTCATCACAGTGCCTTGCAGTAGCCAAGTCTTTTGAAGAGGATTGCTGTTTTCCATGCAGCAACAGTTTTGTTTCAACAAACCCAATTTGCGTGCGATTTTGCACACTACTTTGATACTACATTGACTAACCAAGACTTCACAAGCCAACTGAAATTGCTAATAAGTTGGTTAATGTGTACTGGACAACCTGAGGATCTTCAATCAACACTCAGCACCCGTTAAATTGCTTCATTAGCAAACGGGACGAAGAAAAGAGAACGCCGTGATCAAGATCAGCAAGCTGAGGATTCAGAAGAACTCCAATCAACATCAACATGCATCTTTACTTTTGCTTCATCCTGGTTGCCTTCTTTGGAGGTTTTGAACTGACTTATGCTTTACCTCCATGCACTGCTTGCATTACTTCTACTCGAACTGGACTGAAAGTAACTCAGACTTTGATTTACCACTCTTACTATACCTGCAAGGGAAAAGTGACTCGGTGTATTTATAACACCACTGAACTAAATATTTGCACTTATGGCAAAATTAGAGCATGCTATAATCCGCATCAGAATCCATCCTATTACACGTTGGAAATACGATGGAAGGATGCAGATGGACCTATAATAGCTGCTACACCACCACTCAAGGACATTACTAAACCTGCTGTTTTGAATTTTGATGCATGTAATGTTATCAACCGAGATAGTTATTCCACCTGTGGTACTTGGGAGAAAGCGTATCGGAATGACCATAAGTACATGTGTCCAGAGGGTGCCACAGGATGGTGGAAGTGTACAGGTAAAAAGGAACCAGGCTATAGTACTGCCCCAGCAGCAGACTACTATTGCCCATATTGGGAATGTGTTTTTTATGCTACCTGGAATACTAGTATAGTTGATGAGAAGATAAACGAATGGCCACTTTAACCAAGCCAACCACAAATGATAAATGTCAGAAAGATGCTTGTAACCCTTTACACTTACGCATACACAATCCCTATGCATGGAAGCAAGGATACAAGTTTGGTTTACGTATTGCTGGAGGGGCAATAGATCCAGGTACCATTGTGTATATTAGATTGAATACCCAAGCCCACAAGTCATCTAAATATCATATCCATAATACCTTCTATGAGGCCATGCATGTAAATAAGTTTGAAATTCCTCATCCTTCTCAGAATTTATTTCTAGAATTAGCCGGAGCAGTAGTATCTAGCCTCAAAATCTCAGATTGCTATTTCTGTGGCGGAACCCAAATGGGAGACCAGTGGCCATGGGAAGCCCAAGAATTGAATTATTCTTTGATTTACAATCAGACTGAATTACACAAGACTACTAGTGAATGGGTGTTAGCGCACTCAATCGTTGGACGTCTTTGCTATGCCAGAACTGGACCCCAGTTCACCCAAAAGGTAGGACAGCTGGTCTGTCTTAGCCAGAAGTACTATAATGCCACGACCAAAAAGACGTCATGGTGGTCAGGAATCAGACACCCTGAACCTCCTAACCCATTAGCCAGATTTCCTGAACTTGCAGATTTATGGACTAACCTTGCCAAAGTCCATGCCTGGCAAGCCCCACCTGGCCTATATTGGATCTGTGGAAACCGAGCGTATGCACATCTCCCGCCACAATGGGGAGAAGCATGTGTCTTAGGAACCATCAGACCTTCTTTCTTTCTTTTAAACACTGAACATGGAGAACAATTAGGATACCCTGTATACACTACCCACCGACACCAAAGAGCACTAAGACAGAATAGAGAAGCCTTACAGATAGGCAAGTGGGAGAAGTGGCAGGGTGATGATTGGCCGCCAGAAAGAATCATTGAGTATTATGGGCCTGCCACTTGGAATGATGATGGTATGTATGGTTATTGAACTCCAATCTATATGATTAATCGCATTATTCGTTTACAAGCAGTAGTTGAAATAATAACCAATGAAACTAGTCATGCTCTTACGCTCTTAGCTAGACAAAGTACTCAGATGCGCACTGCTATATATCAGAACCGCTTAGCACTTGATTATTTGTTAGCAGCTGAAGGAGGAGTATGTGGTAAACTGAATTTAACTAATTGCTGTTTAAAAATAGATAAGGGTCAAGTAGTTGAAGAAATTGCTAAAGATATGCAAAGACATGCTTATGTACCAGTACAAACTTGGCACTCATTGAAATTCCCTAACTGGTTTGCTAACCTTTTCTCCTGGCTGGGAGGATTTAAGACTTTCATTGTCTTAGTACTAATTCTTGTTGTTGTTATTTTTCTTATTACCATGTTTAATCCCATGTTGTATGCGTTCTATTCATAATGCTATTGACAGCACAGTAGAGCGGAAGACCGCAACTAAAATAATGGCCCTATATAGAGCCAGCCCTAGTCGTAATCCTTCAATCATGATGTGATTCTTCTAAAGGTGATTTAATTCTCACACCTTATTAAGTAATAGGGTGAGATTAATCAAAGGGGGGAATGTGGCAGGTGCAGGCCTGTGATCCACAGTGTCTGACATAAGCAGGCAGGCCTAACTAGCTTGACCTGTAAATGAAGCCTGTGGAGAGGCTCATAGGAATTGCACATCCCCCAACATGCTGCTATTGTAGGATAGAACTCTGCAAGAGAACTAAACTAACTTAGGTAAGCAAAACTGAGAGATGGAAAAATACAGAAAAATATGTTTAAAAGTTACTGATAAGAAAAGTACATCTGCAAGAAATATAATGGGAGTGCTGACAGATGAGTTGCAGAGCCCTGCTCCCCTGCATGCACAAATTGGCTCTATGGCCTTGAGAGTATGAAAGTAACAAGTTGATGAACTGACCATTGTAATTGGGACTAGAAGGGGGGTATGCAGGTGCTGGGCCCACTGAAGGAACATAATTGGATAATCTTATCAGTACCGGGACCAATGGAAGGGGTACGGGAGGTACGGGAGAGTACCGGGACCAATGAAATGTTTTTCTATACCTAGAATGGAACAGAAGTCTATAAAAGTTGTTGTAATGCTAGAAAACTTTGCTCAGCCATTTTGAATTTGACTTGCTTGAGACTTGCGCACAAATAAATGATTTGGACCTTCTGAACAGACTCCTGGTATCATTGGTTTGTCTGCGCTTTGCTGCTACACCACAAAGTCTTTGAAGCAGTATATCCCTGTCTACACCTTCTGTGTTGTCTATCTTGCCTAGACAGTAAGAGTAGTTACTCACCTGTAACAGGTGTTCTCCAGGAGCAGCAGGAATCAGTCCTCACATATCGGTGTCATTGGCGCCGATGAAGCCCCAGCGGAGCATTTCCCCAGCTTTCTATGAAAGCCTTTGGGAATGCAGGCACACATGCGTTGTAGCAGCAGAGCGCAGACAAACCAATAATACCAGGAGTCTGTTCAGAAGGTCCAAATCATTTATTTGTGCACAAGACTCAAGCAGAATCAAATTCAAAATGGCTGAGCAATGTTCTCTGGCAAAACAACAACTTTTATAGACTTTTGCTCCATTCTAGGTATAGAAAAACATTTCATTGGTCCCGGTAACCTCCCGTACCCCTTCTATTGGTCCCGGTACTGATATGATTATCCAATTATGTACTTGGAGTGGGCTCAGCACCTGCTCACCCCCCTCTAGTCCCAATTACAATGGCCAGTTCACCAACTTGTTACTTTCCTACTTCCAAGGCCATTGGGCTAGTTAGTACGTGTAGGGAAGCAAGGCTCTGTAACCTTTCTGTCAGCAGTTTTAATTAAATCCCTTACAACTGTATTTTCTTATCAGTGGCTTTCAAACATATTTTTCTGTATTTTTCCAACTTTCAGTTCTGCTTGTCTAAGCTAATTCAATACTTTTACTGAGTTCTAATTCTACAATAGCAGCATGTTGGGGGATGTGCAATTCCTTTTAGCCTCTCCACAGACTTCATTTACAGGTCAAGCTAGTTGGGCCTGTCTGCTTATGTCAGACACTGTGGATCACAGGCCTTCACCTGCCACAGCGTGGTTCCCTTCCCGCCTATAGGTGCCATCTTACCTCAGTCAAATGACAGTTTATTTTTTCATTTTTGTGTGCTGTTCTTAGCTATGTACAACTGCAACTCCAAGGGGAAGAGGGAGGGTTGTGAGCACTGTTCCCTCTAAGCTGTGCGCTCGCACACACCTCACCAAGCGAGCGCACATACTTTACAACAGAGCGCACAAAAATTACAGCTCTGATTCTGATAGAAAACACAGACATCTTAAAATTTAAAAGTTATGATTGTAATTACTAGAAATTTCCCACTTCATTTAGTAATCGTCTATTTTCATTTAATTTGATTAAAATCAGTGTGGTGTACATACTGTATTCTGATGTGTACTCAAATTTTAAAGTATATAACTCTGAGTGTCATCATGTGGCACACAAAAATTTAACCTTCCTTCAAAAGCTACACACAGCTGATATTTTATGCGCACACAGACTACAGAAAATTAGAGGAAACATTGGTTGTGAGGACTGATTCCTGCTGCTCCTGGAGAACACCTGTGAGTAACTACTCTTTCTCCAGGACCAAGCAGGAAGTCAGTCCTCACATAAGGGTGACTCCCTAGCTCTGGGCTACCGAGGAACCCAGGCTGAACAAGAGAACTCCCTCTAGTCCCAGCTGCAAAGAAAGGCTTTTCAAGGACACAACCTCCACCGGTAGCCCAACAGAGGGCAGGAGTTGCCTAAACCTCAAAGAGATTCCGGAGTACTGCCTGGCCAAAAGCACTGTCCCTACGGGACTCCCTCTCCAGACAGTAATGGGCCGCAAAAGTCTGGCTTGAAGATCAAGTTGCAGCCCTGCAGATGTCTACCAAGGGCACAGAGCGGAGATGAGCCACTGAGGCAGCCATTGCTCTGACACGATGGGCCGTGACCCTACCCTGCAAAGGAAGGTCAGCCACCTTGTAAGCCCAGGTGATACAGTCAGCCACCCAGATGGACAAGGTACACTTGGACACAGCCAACCCCAACTTATTGGGGTCAAAGGATACGAAGAGCTGAGTAGCCCTTCTATGCCCCTGCGTACAGTCAAGGTAGAAGGATAAGGCCCTCCTACAGTCCAGGGTATGCAGAACTGCTTCAGCCTGGCTTGCATGAGGCCTAGGGAAGAATGTTGGAAGGAGCACCTCCTGATTGAGGTGGAAAGAGGAGACAACCTTTGGGAGGAACTTTGGGTGAGTCTTGAGGACTACCCTGTTCCTATAAATCCTGGTGTACAGCCTGTCACAGACCAGGGCCTGAAGCTCACTTACTCGCCTAGCCGAGGTAAGGGCTATCAGGAAGAGGGTCTTCCAGGAGAGGAAGCGTAGTGGACAAGTAGCCATCGGCTCAAAAGGAGGGCGAGTCAGTTGCTGCAAGACCACATTCAGCTCCCACTCAGGGGCAGGACGACGGATGGGAGGCTTGAGCAAAAGCAAGCCCCTGAGAAAGCGGGACACCAAGGGGTGACCAGATAGAGATTGTCCCTCTACCAATGAGTGGTGAGCTGCTAGAGCTGAGAGGTGGACCCGAACAGAATTGGACTTAAGTCCCTGATTGGATAAGTGCAGTAAGTACTGAAGAACTACTGGCACAATACAGGAGAAAGGATCCTCTGTACGTAGGTGACACCACACAGAAACCCTCTTCCATTTGAGAGCATAGGTTTTCCTAGTGGACTGTTTCCTAGAGGCTAGGACAACCTCCTCAACTTCCTGAGGTAGACCCCAGGGAGCCAAAACTACCCTTGCAGCCTCCAGGCCATCAAATTGAGAGACTTGAGATTGGGGTGCAGAAGGGAACCCTGGGTCCTGTGTGAGAAGGTCGGGTTGCAACCCCAGAGGCAGTGGAGGATCCACCGCCAGTTGAAGCAGAAGAGGAAACCAAGGCTGTCTCGGCCACCTGGGAGCTACCAGCAAGACCGAGGCCTTGTCATGGAGAATCTTGAATAGGGTTCGGGCCACCAAGGGCGTGGGAGGAAACGCATAGAGGAGGCCCTGAGACCAAGATATCAGAAAAGCATCCGCTGCTATCCGCAGAGGATGTGGTTGTCTGGAGCAGAACTTTGGCAGTTGCTTGTTGATGGGGCTGGCAAAGAGATCCTTAAAAGGGAGAACCCATTTCAGGAAGATCTTCTGAACTACTGAAGGATGCAGCTGCCACTCGTGGGGCTGCAGTATCCTGCTCAATCTGTCTGCCAGGTAGTTGTCCTGGCCCGGAAGGTACACAGCCCTGAGGAGCATGTTGTGCTTGAGGGCAAAAGAACAAAGGTCCTGAGCTTCCCGACAAAGGATCCTGGACCCAGTTCCGCCCTGTTTGTTCACATAAAACATGGCAACTTGGTTGTCTGTCTGAATCAGGACAGACTGTTGAGCCAGGGTAGGAGTGAAAGCTTTGAGTGCTAATCAAATAGCTCTGAGTTCTAGGAGATTGATCTGCTGTGCAGACTCCCAGGGAGACCACAGACCCTGGGTGCACTTGCCCAGACAATGCGCTCCCCAGCCTTGCAGGGAGGCATCTGTTGTTAGAATCACTGTGTAACCTGGAATCTGAAAGGGCACCCCTTTCAGCAGATTGGGTGGATGTAGCCACCAGATGAGGGAGTGCAGAAATGGTCTGGACACCCTTATCCTGTCCCTGAGGCTGCCAGTGGCCTGTGACCACTGAGTCCGAAGGCACCACTGTGCAGGCCTCATATGGAGCCTGGCATTGGGGGTCACATGTACTGTCGAAGCCATGTGGCCTAGAAGCCACAGGCAGAGTCTGGCGGAGACCAGGGACCTGCTGAGAAACTGACTTGCCAAGGCCATCAACCTTCGGGCTCTGTTTTCTGGCAAGAATGCCTTTGCCAGGAGAGAGTCCAACCGGGCCCCTATGAACTCCAAGTTCTGGGAAGGGAGCAAAGTGGACTTTGCGAAGTTTATGACAAACCCCAGGCGTTGTAGAAGAGCAATGGTCCTGAGGGTGGCTTGATTGGCCTCCTGACCTGTCTGACCCCTGATGAGCCAGTCGTCCAGATAGGGGAAGACAAAGATGCCCTGATTTCTCAGGTAGGCCGCCACCACTGCTAGGCACTTTGTGAAGACTCTGGGGGCAGAGGAGAGGCCGAAAGGCAGCACTCTGTACTGATAATGGTTTCCTCCCACAATGAACCTGAGGTACTTTCTGTGTTCTGGATGAATGAGGATGTGAGTGTACGCATCCTTTAGATCTAAGGAGCATAGCCAATCTCCCTGCTGGAGGTAGGGCAGAAGGGTTCCAGAGTTAGCATCTTGAACTTTTCCTTCACTAGAAACTTGTTGAGCTTCCTGAGGTCCAAAAAGGAACGAAGGCCACCGGTTTGTTTGGGCACCAGGAAATACCTGGAGTAGAATCCGTGACCTTGCAAGTGGGGAGGCACAGGCTCCACCGCCCTGTCCACCAACAGACCCTGAAGCTCCTGACGGAGAAGGTCTGTGTGCAGAGGAGGCCTTGGAGGCTCCCCTGGAAAGTATGGGGGTGGCAGTTGGTGGAAATGGAGGGCATAGCCCTTGTGGACTATCTCCAGCACCTAACTGTCCCCGGTGATAAGGGGCCACTGGTGGGCAAAGAGGGCGAGATGACCTCTTGTGCAGGGTTGGGAGAGCAGTGGAGGAGATTCTATGCTCAAGGAATCAAAAGCCCCTACCCTGCTGAGTGTGAGCAGGGGCTGGAGGCTTGGGGGTCCTCTGCCTACGGGGCCCATTACCCTGGCCCTTGGCTTGCTGACCCTGGGGGGCAGCTTGGGCAGCCTGATATTGTGGGTACTGTTTGTAGGCAGTGCCCTTCCTCGGGTAAAAGGGCTTTTTACCCGAGCCCTTCTTTTTATGAGAAGGGGCAGAGGTCTTCCTCGACAGCCTTGTCCGGGTGAGGTGCTCGGTCTCGAGCTGAGCGGCCTTCTCGGTCATGGGCTTGCCAAACAGGTTTTCACCTCGGCAAGGGACATCGACCAACTTGTCCTGAACCCATGGCTCGAGGTCCGATGACTGCAGCCATGCCTGGCATCGAGCCGCGATGCCGGCTGCCGCAACTCGGGCTGAAGCCTCGAAGCCATCGTAGGTGGCGCGGGACATGAACTTCGAGCAGTCCCGAATCCCCGAGGACAAGGACTTAAATCTCTGCAAGGGTTCCCCGGAGAGACCAGCAGAGAATTCGGCCAACTCCTTGGCCAGATCCTGCAAGTACATGCCCATGTACAGCTGGTAAGACTGGACACGGCAAGCAAGCATCGAGCCCTGAAAACACTTTCTACCGACGCCATCTAGGTTTCGGGCCTCCCTGCCAGGAGGCACCGCGGAGTGCATCTTCTGACTCTTCAGACGATGCATGGCCGATTCCACAACCATGGAATGGTGTGGTAGCTGTGCTTTCTGAAAACCAGGGCTCTTACGGAGCTGATAGATCGAATCGACCCGCTTGCTAAGAACCGGCGCCGAGGCTGGTGCCTCCCACATACGGAAGAGGAGCCGTTCCAGCATCGGAGGAACCGGGACAGTAAAGGCCTCCTTCGGAGGAGAGTCATACTGCAGCACCTCGAGCTCTTCAGCTCGAGGCTCTTCCTCGGGATCCGCCGGAATAGCCAAGGCAGTGGCCATATCCCGGACGAACTCCGAGAACCGGGTGTCCTCCGGGGGGGACCTACTCCGGGGCTCAGACTGCGGTGAGTCCGAAGGGACGCACCGAGTCTTAAAGGTGTCAGGAGATTCCTCGTCCTCCATCTCCCAAGCAGACTCATCTGAGGAAGAGTCGGGGTCCGACCCCACGGGACCCTGGAGCACCCGCCCCGACACCGGAAGCACCGGCGTCGACGCCCTCGGTCCCGAACGGGAGGTCGAGGGGGACCGCGACCGAGGTCGACTCCGAGCCATGATGGACTCCAGTATCAGCTCGGTCTCCGGGGTCGACTGACGTCGATGTCCCGGTGGTCGGGGCAGATGCGCCAGACAGGCTGGCCATCAGTGCCCGCTGCTGCTCCATGAAGGCAGACATTCTGCTCTCCAAGGCTGTCATCCTGAGACTCAGCTCGGGAGACGCAGCAGCTACCGACTCGGGCCCCGGCGGCGGCTCCCTGGGAGGAGAGTCCACAAGGACTACGGGTCTTACATGTCCAGCAGACTCCGTCTCCACACGAAGAACTTTGGCAGGCTTCTCCGGTTCCACAGGCCCGGGGGTCTTAGACCTGGCCCTCGAGGAGCCAGGGACCTCTTCCGACGACGCCCTCGCGAGCCGTTTCTTCCTCTTGCGTTCCCGGTCGGGGGACCCCTGTCCGAGGAGCTTCAATGGCGCTCGGGATCGGAATCCCGAGATGTCGAGGCCTCAGACAAGGTCCGGGCCCGGCCAGAGGCCGAGTCCGAGAAAAGCCTTTCCTTTTGCTGCTGGTGACTTCGTAGTGCCTTGGAAGACATTTTTCCACAGGCCCCGCACGACTTAGGATCGCGGTCGGGGCCGAGGCACCGAAGGCAGCAGTCGTGTGTGTCGGTGAGAGACATTAGTTTCTTACACTGATCACACTTCTTAAAACCACTGGAAGCCATTGGGGAAAAAAAGAGTCCCCGCAAGGTCAAAAGACCGGCCTTCCAGGGAAAAAGAGAAAAAAGGGCGCGAACGCCAGCCACGAAGGGCAAAAACCGAAAAAGAGGAATCGGGCTTGATACCGGTGTACCGAACCCGGCGGGAGGAGAACCGGCGTCGAACCGGAAGAAAAAAGAGCAAATCGCTGAAAAATCTACTTTTAACCGGGAAAACTGGACACACGTCCGGTGGGCTTCACAGAAAAAAAGAGACTGAGGTAAGATGGCACCTTTAGGCGGGAAGGGAAACCCCCCATGTGTGCCTGCATTCCCAAAGGCTTTCATAGAAAGCTGGGGAAATGCTCCGCTGGGGCTTCATCAGCGCCGATGACACCCATATGTGAGGACTGACTTCCTGCTTGGTCCTGGAGAAAACTCTGATGAGCAGGGAATGTCTTTTACATGTCTGTGCTGTGTTGCGTACGACTTGTAGCGCTATACAAATGCTCAGTAGTAGAGGTCCAAAGTAAGTTGGTAAGATGCAGTAATTCTGAAGATGCCAAATGTCCATACTGCTGACTCAGAGTTACCTCTTTGCATTTGAAATCACTTCAGGAATCCAGGTTGCTGTTCCAATAGTGGTGCCTACAGATCCCGAAGCCCTCCAAAACTGAACATAGATGATGAGCTCTCCCATGCCTTGCAACCTGAAGGTCATCTTTGACCCAATTCTCTCTTTCTCCCCTCACATATAGCATATAGCTAAAACCTGTCATTTTTTTTCTCTATAGCAGCAGTACAATTAGCCACTTCCTTTCAGAGTACAGTACCAAGATCCTTATGTCCCTCTAAGTCATCTCCCATTTGGCTTATTGCAACCTGCCTTGCATCATTCTCCCTCTACATCATTTCTCTCGTTTTAATCCATTCAGAATGGTGGAGGATGAGACTCATGACCCTCCTGTCACTTCATTGGGCACCTATGTTCGCATATAGTTCAAACTTCTCCTAGTGCCTTAGGTGAGGTAATAAGGAGCAGCTAAATGAATATACAGCTCTTCCTAAACCCTTCTTCAGGATCTCAACTCAGACAGATTCCTTCTATCTGTGCCCTTCACTTCCATTGCCAAACTCCAGCGTGTGTTCTTTCCACCTTGCTACACCGTATGCCTGGAACAGAGTATTTGAGTTGGTGTGGAAGGCTCATCTCTGGTCCTTTTTAGATCTAGGCTAAAAACCTACCTCTGAGGCTGCTTTTGTATCCTGACTTTTAGTCTCCAATTTATCTATGTTGCACATCTCTAGTGCCCTCTGTCTCACATAGACTGTAACCTCTATTGAGCAGGAACTGTCAACCATGTGTATATGTACAGTGCTGTACAAAGTAGTAGAAGAGTCCAGAGAACATAGTCAAGTTGGGATTCAAGAGTTTTTGACAAGCTCCTGAAGGAAAATTCCATAAATTATTGCTTATCCCATGTATGGTCTGCTTTTTGGCTCAGCCCTATATGTGTGACCCAGAGACAGGACGCTAGGTTCTTTTTGGTCTGCCACAACATTGCTTTTCTTGCATAGTATATGACGGTAGATAAAGACCATCTAGTCTGCCCCGCAAGAAGAAAAGAGTAGGTGCACTTGCTGCTCTGTGCAGGTCACCCCGCCCCATGCCTTTGTTTAGGGATGTACCCACCGCTACATGCGTTCAGATATGAGACAGTTATGCTTATTTTGACTTTTTCCTGTTACTATAAAGGGAGACACTGTCTGTCCCATGTCATTTTGAGTTTAGTTACAGTGTTTGCCTCCACCACTTCCATCGTGAGGGCATTCCAACCCTTTCAGTGGAAAAGTATTTCCTGACATTGCCTTTTAGTTTACCCCCCCCTTGCAGCTTCATGTTATGCTCTCTAGTTTTATAGCGTCCCCATCTTTGGAAGAGGATGTTTGTCCATTACTACATTTTAAGTATTTAAAAGTCTGAATCATATCTCCCCATCCCTCCGCTCCTCCAGAGTGTACATATTTAGGTCAAGTGTCTTCTCATAAGTCTTCTAATGCAGGCTTCAAAGCATTTTGGTCACCTTCCTGTTCCCTTAGATATAGCCCATCTCATTCCTTTTGCAATATTCTCCATCTCTGCTTTATCCCTATTGTCCATATTCCAACATTTTTCTTGTTTCATTCTCACCCAATCTTTTATTTTCCTTTTGCCTTTCAGAGATATAACTTAAAATGAATTGTCTTGCTTTCCTACCCCAGTGATGGGTGTTTGTGTGTGTGTGTGTGTGGGGGGGGGGGGGTTTGTTAACTCCGCTTCCCTTAACCTTTTTAGAATATTTTTCTGTTACAGGTCTGCTCCAGAGATATCTTACACCTTTCTATCCTTATCTTTTCAGACCCCCTTATTTGAAAATCATAGCGTAGAACATAAGCTTTCTCTTAAAATGTGAGAGACAAAGTTATCAAACAGCAGCTAACAGAAAGTACTACATTTTTGTTATTTCACATTTTGAAGGCTTCTGTCACATCCATCCAGGTAATCTAGTCAATTGTTAAACACACCAGGCATCTATGAAAAATAGGGGGCTAATGGTAGCCCGATGCCAGCAGCTCACTTCCCTGGTATTACCCTTATTAGGTGGCATACCTTACTTTTAGCCATAGTTCCCCTGCCAATTCTCCTTCCTTTGGATTCTATAATAACTATACTTCAGAGCACACACCTTGGATGAATATTTGTGTCTGTCTTTTACAGCCAATTGCACTAATAGATGTTCTCTGCACAAACTTAAGTGATTGTAGCCAATACACAGTAAGTCATCTCTTATTCATTTTCTTTATGACTGATCCAGTCTGTCCCTCCAATGTTTATGTGCAGTACATACTTGTATAATACATATAAAGTCCCACTCATTGCCTGTACTCTGTTTCTTCCAGTAGCACTGGTGTAACTAAGTTACAGCACTTATTTATCATAGCCAATAGACAGTGAGCCACTCCTTATTTGTTTCAAGAACAGTCCCTCCAATGGTTATCTATCATCCTTAATTATTCATGTAACACACAAAATCCTTCCCGCTGCCTACACGCTATGTTTGTTCCACTATTTCTAGTTTTGTCCAAGTTATACAGGTGGATTTATATTAGTTTTAATTATTTCCTAATGCATCATTCTGTTTTATTTTACACACATGTACATGTTTTATTTGATTTGATATCCATTGCTTTGTTCAGTTATGACAATTTTTTTTATAAATGTTAATTTTTCAATATTGTATTTGCTTTGTATTAATGTATTCTTAATGCTTTTAATTATCTAAGTCCCTGCAGCCCCAAGGAAGGCTGTTGCCAAACATGGCCATGTAGGGTAGGATCATATGATGCTTCAATAAAGATCCCGTTTACTATTCTTTCTACAGTTCTTATACCTCGCTCTACACATGACCTCCTAAGTCATTTTAGCACATTATTTCTCTAGTATCCAGTTGGTAAACTCTTCCCCAAACCTCAGGACACATCAGGCTTCTTCAAAAGAACAAAATAAAGAGCAGTCTCAATCCTGCCTAGTCAAGCCACCCAACCAGCACAGCACAGCCCAGCCCTAATACAGTTGCGTTTAATGGTTGGTAGAGGTTGCTTTTGTATGCAAAAAACATGAAATCAGGTTGACCATGTACTCATATACTGAAGTGGCTATAATAATGGCCTCTTTCTCAAATATATTAATTTTCAAAAGATATTTACAATTCTGCTCTTGCTGGAGCTAAATTAGGTGGTGACTGAGAAACCTAAGCATATGTGGGCACATGAGGGACAGCAGAGGAGAAGCTCTGAAGATTAAATACCTAAAATAAATGCTAGTCCACCTGACTGGGGTACCTCTGGATAGAAATAATTTAGAACCATCAGCTAATACTGTATGCTTAGTATATTGACTTAAACCATACATTGGAGACAGTAAGCAGCGTATCGGCAGCAGTCTCCTAACAAGACCCTAGTCTTTCATGTCACCAGAAAATAGGCATGCTTTCAGTTTTATATGTTATTTTCCAACACCAATGTATCATTTATTCTAAATCACTTTAGAAAAATGCACAATAGAAAAACTACAGGCAACAGTAGAAAAGTAGTAGTTGGATGGGGTAAGGGGGGTGTTAATTTCCCATGAAGGGAAGCAGATATGTATGGTTATACTGAATATAACCCATGTTAAAAAAAAAAAGCATGATAGAAGACGTCTCACATTAGTAAGCAGAACTGGTCGGATGCTTCCAAGAGTCAATTCACTATTTCCTGTATATTGGACAGTCTGGTTATAGCAGTTCCTGTCATCATTCTGACCCACAATGAAACCAGTCCATAGCATTCCCTCCAGACCTCCCATTTTGCACTGGTGCCAGAATTTCCTTTTCCCATGCATTTTGCAGTTCCTCCTAGTTTATCCATATACATGTATAAGATTAAATTAGACTTACCTGCTAATTGTAGTTCCTGGAGGAACTCCAGTCTAGTCCCGGAATCTCTGGGTTGTCAACCTCCTCCAGCAGCTTTGGAGACTGAGAAAGTTCACTCTTGTGATGTCACTGGTATATAAGCACTGGCACCGCCTCCTCACACCAGTAACCTATTGACAAAAGCAGACTCACCGGAGCAACAAGTAAGTAGTGAAAGGGTAGTTACTCACCTGTAACAGGTGTTCTCCAGGAGCAGCAGGAATCAGTCCTCACATATGGGTGACGTCGGCGCCGACGGAGCCCTCGTGCGGAGCATTTCCCCAGCTTTCACAGAAAGCCTTTGGGAATTGCAGCGCACATGCGCGGTCCCCTTCCCGCCCAAGGGTGCCAGCTTGCTCAGTCTGATGACATAGCTAAAAGACAGCAAAAAATTAGCAAAAACAAATGATATGACTGCAACTCCAAGGGGAGGAGGGAGGGTTGTGAGGACTGATGCCTGCTGCTCCTGGAGAACACCTGTTACAGGTGAGTAACTACTCTTTCTCCAGGACCAAGCAGGAAGTCAGTCCTCACATATGGGACTCCCCAGCTTAAGGCTACCGGAGACCCCAAGCGGAAAAATGAGCTCCCTCTAGCTCGTCAGCACAGAAGGAAGGAATCTTCTCTGAGAATGCCCCCGGCCGGTAGCCCAACACCAGGGTCGGAGGGTAGGAGTTGCCTAAACCTCAAAGAGTTTATGGAGTACTGCCTGTCCGAAAGCACTGTCCCTGCGGGACTCCCTCTCAAGGCAGTAATGGGCCGCAAAAGTCTGGCTTAAAGACCAAGTAGCGACCCGGCAGATGTCTGCCAACGGAACAGAGCGGAGATGAGCCACTGACGCAGCCTTCACCCTGACACAATGAGTCGTGACTCGACCCGATCCAACGAGAGGCCGGCTGCCCCATAAGCCCAGGCGATACAGTCAGCGACCCATATGGACAACGTATGCTTGGAGACAGGGAGCCCCAAATTATTGGGGTCAAAAGAAACGAAAAGCTGAACAGCCTTCCGATGCTCCCGCGTACGGTCAAGGTAGAAGGATAACGCCCTCCTACAGTCCAGGGTATGCAAGACCATCTCAGCCCGGTTGGCATGCGGCCTGGGAAAGAAGGTCAGAAGAACCACCTCCTGATGAGGTGAAAAGGTGAGACAACTTTAGGAAGAAACGTATGGTGAGTCCGTAGGACTACCCTATTCCGGTAGAACCTAGTGTAAGGATGATCAGACACGAGAGCCTGCAGTTCACTCACTCGCCTAGCAGAGGTGAGAGCTACCAGAAATAAAGTTTTCCAGGAGAAAAAACGGAGAGGGCAGGTAGCCATAGGTTCAAAAGGCGGACAAGTAATCCGCTGTAAGACCACATTCAGATCCCACTCAGGGACCGGTGGACGTAAAGGAGGCTTAAGCAGAAGAAGGCTTCTGAGGAAACGAGCCAAAGGGTGGTTGTAAAGAGGCCTGCCGTCCACCGGTGAGTGGTGTGCGGAGAGAGCACTAAGGTGAACTCGGACAGAGTTAGACTTAAGGCCCAGATTGGAGAGGTAGAGCAAATATTGCAACACTACCGCTACCAAGCACGAGAAGGGATTCTCACTGTGCTGAGCACACCATGTGGAGAATCTACGCCACTTAAAAGCGTAGGACTTCCTGGTGGATGGACGCCGAGAGGCCAAGACTACATTTTCCACCTCTCGAGGTAGTAGTAGGGGAGCTAGAACTACCCTTTCAGCAGCCAGGCCATCAGATGAAGGGACTGGAGGTTGGGGTGCAAGAGAGTCCCCCTGAACCTCATACAGGAGATCGTGTTGAAACCCTAGAGGAAGAGGAGTGTCCACCGCTAGCTGTAGCAGAAGCGGGAACCACGGTTGCCTCGGCCACCGGGGGGCTATGAGAATCAATGAAGCCCCGTCCCGGAGGACTTTGAACAGCGTTCTGGACACAAGTGGTGTGGGAGGAAACGCATACAGTAGGCCTGTGGACCATGAGATTAGAAACGCATCCGCAGCTACTCTGAGCGGATGAGGTTGTCTGGAGCAAAATCTCGGTAGTTGCCGGTTCAGAGGACTGGCGAAAAGATCTATGGTGGGGAGTCCCCACGAGAAAGACCTGCTGAACCACCGACAGGTTCAATCTCCATTCGTGTGGTTGCAGGATCCTGTTCAATTTGTCTGCCAGGTAATTTTCCTGACCTGGGAGGTAGACAGTTTTGAGAAGGATTCCGTGATTGACAGCCCAAGAGCACAGCCGTTGTGCCTCCTGACAGAGAAGGAAGGAGCCTGTGCCTCCTTGTTTGTTCACACAGAACATGGCAACTTGATTGTCCGTCTGGACCAGTACAGACTGGTGAGAGGCGAGGTGGGAGAAGGCTCTCAGAGCTAGGCGTATCGCCCGTATCTCCAGGACGTTTATCTGTTGAGCAGCCTCCCAAGGGGTCCAGAGACCCTGAGTACATGTCCCTTGGCAATGTGCTCCCCAACCGAGAAGAGAGGCATCGGTTGTCAGTACCTGAGTATGCGGAGGGGATTGGAAAACCACTCCGAGTACCAGATTTGGAAGATGAAGCCACCATTTCAGAGAGGAGACCAGGAGGTTGGAGATCCGCACTGAGTCCGCTAGGCCCCCTGAGGCTTGATGCCACTGAGTGCGAAGGCTCCACTGAGCAGGTCGCATGTGCAGGTGGGCATTGGGGGTGACATGAACTGTGGAAGCCATATGGCCGAGTAGTCTCTGGAATTGCCGGGCAGAGACCAGGGAATTGCTGCGAAACTGGCTGGCCAGATCCATTAGCCTGTGGGCCCTGTCCAGAGGCAGAAAAGCCTTTGCTTGAAGAGTGTCTAGTCTGGCCCCTATGAACTCTAAGTTCTGGGACGGGAGCAAAGTGGACTTTGCGAAGTTTATGACAAACCCCAAGTGCTGAAGCAGAGACACAGTGCGAAGGGGGGCCTGTTTGGCCTCCAGGGAAGATTGGCCCCTTATGAGCCAGTCGTCCAGGTACGGGAACACAAAGAGACCCTGAAGCCTCAGATAGGCCGCCACCACTGCCAGGCACTTGGTGAACACCCTGGGAGCGGATGAGAGGCCAAAGGGAAGCACTCTGTACTGATAGTGGTTTCCTCCCACAACAAATCTGAGATATTGTCTGTGGTCTGGATGGATAAGGATGCGAGTATACGCATCCTTTAGATCCAAGGAGCATAGCCAGTCTCCCTGCTGGAGGTAGGGCAGCAGGATTCCAAGGGTAAGCATCTTGAACTTTTCCCTCTGCAGGATCTTGTTGAGGTTTTGCAAGTCTAGGATGGGTCTGAGGCCTCCTGTTCTTTTTGGTACCAGAAAGTACCTGGAATAAAAGCCTTGACCTCTCAGGTGGTGGGGCACCGGTTCCACAGCCTGATCCTTTAATAGACCTGTCAACTCCTGAAGGAGTAGGTCCCTTGTGCAGAGGGAGTCTTGGAGGCTCCCCTGGAAAATAGGAGGGAGGTACCTGGTGAAAATGGAGAAGATAGCCCCTTTGGACTATATGAAGGACCCAGGTATCTGATGTGACGGCTGACCACCTGTGGGCAAAGTGGGCCAGCCGGCCTCCTGTGCTGAGAGAAGCCAGCTGAGAAAAGGCTATGCTGTTTGAGTCAAAAAAGCCCACCCTGCTGAGCAGGGGCCGGAGTTGGTGGCTTGGGGGTCTTCGGCCTATGGGGCCCTTGACCCTGCCCCTTGGCCTGCTGACCCTGTTGGGGAGCTGCAGAGGCCTGATAATGAGGGTACTGTTTGTAGGCCGAAGACTTCCTCGGGTAAAAGGTCTTTTTTTCCCGAGCCCTTCTTTTTCTGAGAAGGGGCAGAGGTTTTCCTGGAAAGCCTAGTCCGGGTCAGAGTCTCGGTCTCGAGTTCTGCAGCCTTTTCAGCCATGGGCTTGCCAAAGAGGTTTTCACCCTGGCAGGGGACATCGACCAACTTGTCCTGGACCCATGGCTCGAGGTCGGATGACTGTAGCCAAGCCTGTCGGCGGGCACCGATGCCGGCCCCAGCTACTCGGGCCAAAGCCTCGAAGCCATCGTAGGCTGCTCGAGAGATAAACTTCGAGCACTCTCGAATACCGGTGGACAAGGCCTGGAACCTCTGCAAAGGTTCCTCGGAGAGACCAGCAGAGAACCCGGCAATCTCCTTTGCCAGGTCTCGGAGGTACATGCCAATGTAGAGCTGGTAGGTCTGGACACGGCAAGCAAGCATAGAGCCCTGGAAGCACTTCCTACCGAGGGCATCCAGATTTCGGGCCTCCCGGCTGGGAGGCACCAAGGAGTGCATCTTCTGACTTTTCAGTTGATGCATGGCCGATTCCACAACCATGGAGTGGTGCGGTAATTGTGCCTTTTATAAGAACATAAGATATGCCATACTGAGTCAGACCAAGGTCCATCAAGCCCAGTATCCTGTTTCCAACAGTGGCCAATCTAGGTCATACGTACTGTGATAAGGAAGCTTATCATAGCTCAGGAAGGAGCTATAGAAAAGGTGATGTGACTCTGAATAAGCAACCTGTCAGTTCTGGTAGAAATAAGAAAACAGAATTTTCCCATAAAAGACTACCAGTCCCAGAATGCACCAGGTTTCCAGCAGCCATTAGAGGAGCTGAAGTGGGGAAACGTGTGCTCAATCAGGAGGGCTGAGGTAATCCCTAAGCACTCATCTCAAAGGGCAGGGCCTGATTCAGCACAGCTGCGCTGTGTTAGGGAGGAGCATTCATCTAAGCAGAATAAAATAGAGTTTATTCTACAGAGAATTATCCTGAGGATCATCATCATCAGAAGCAGAAGCCAAACCGGACGGACAGAGAGGGAAAGAAACCCTTTGGAAGAAAGAGAAGAAAAGCCTTTGAGAGGTCTAGAAGAGTCCAGAGCAGTACGTATACTGGGAGGCATTCCAAGGGCCAGCATACACCATTGGACTGGGGAAAGCCAGAGGAATGGTGCTGCAGAGCTAGGAATCTCCAGACGGTACCTGTGAGAGAGACGGCTGCACGTGGAAGGGACCCTAAGAACCGTGCCAGAAGGTATGTGAAGAGAGATCCAGTGTCCAGGGATCTGGATTGGAAGGCTGGACATAAGAACTGGACTACATACTGGCCAGGCTATATAGAGAGGAACTCTAGCAGCAATGGAAGCTCAGGTATGAACACTGATCTATGCCCTAGCTATAACCTTGAAAGACAGCAGGGAAACAAGTATTCTCCTGAAAGTGCTCCATTGGGAGATTCATCTGTGCCAATCCATGATATTGAACCCATGCTTGTTGAAGAAGAGGGGGTGATAGCAGATGAAGAATCTGTTTACATGGACTGCTCTCTGTCTAAACTCCTTTGGTGATTTTCTGTTATAAAGTACAGCAACCATCACAAAGAAATACAAACTTGTTCTTTTTAATCTACTCAGAAAAACTCCTGAGTAAGATTTCTAGCCACGCAGTAGAAAGCAAGCCAGCTAAGGGGTTTCAGCTGGATAACTGCTAGCAATTGAGCCTTACCTAATTGCTTGTGAGCTAGGAGAGAATCACTTCTGAATCTATGTGGGAAGATATAAGAAGTTTACCTGAAAAGAACAGTTTTTTTCTTTCTTTATGGCTTTTGGTTTGTTGTTTGATATATGCTAAGAAAACATTAGCTAGTGCCTACAGAAAAGACCAGTTTGTACCAACCAGGTCTTATTTCTTTTGCTTTGCTTGCCTGACAAGTCCAAAGGTTGTTTTCCTTATTTTGTTTTTTTCAAGTTTAACACTGAAAGCAAGTAACCTGATTTATGTGCTACCAAGCATATCTGTGTTGGGAGAAATAACCCCATAAATAAATATCTTATTGGCTTTACCCAAAAGCACAACTAATTATTGTGAGCAGCTGTGTCTGGTATGAATGAACTGCATTGCCCACAATCCCTTGCAAATCATATAGATATATGCACTTGCCAAGACTGTGAAGATTCTCACCCAGGCAGCCGTCTGACAGTACGTAGCAGTTTCCCCAAAAGACACTGGGTCAAGCATTGATATCCTGGGTCCCTTTTTAATAATGGTTTATGGACCTTTTCTCCAGGAACTTGTCCAAACCTTTTTTAAACCCAGCTACACTAACAGCCTTTACTACATCCTCAGGTAACAAATTTCAGAGTTTGATTACACGTTGAGTGAAAAAATATTTTCTTTTATTAGTCTTAAATAGTTTACCCTGTAGCTTCATAGCATGTCCCCTAGTCTTTCTATATTCTGATAATGTAAACAATCGATCTACGTTTACCCGTTCCACTCCGTTCATTAATTTATAGACTTCTATCATATCTCCCCTCAGCCGTCTCCTTTCCAGGTTAAAGAGCCCTAACCTTTTTAGCCTTTCTTCATAGGAGTATCCTTCCATCCCCTTTACCATTTTGGTGGCTCTTCTCTGTACCTTTTCTAAAATTGCTATATCCTTTTTAAGATACGGCGACCAGAATTGCACACAATATTCAAGGTGTGGTCTCACCATGGAACGATATAGAGGCATTATATCATCTTTTGTTTTATTTTCCATTCCTTTCCTTATCATACCTAGCATTCTATTTGCTCTCTTTGCTGCCGCTGCACACTGGGCCGAGGGTTTTAACATGGTATCCACAATGACGCCTAAATCTTTTTCCTGGGTGGTGGTTCCTAATGTGGAACCTTGCATCGTGTAACCATAGTTTGGGTTGTTCTTCCCTAGGTGCATAACCTTGCACTTGTCCACATTAAATTTCATCTGCCATTTTGATGCCCAGTCTTCCAATTTTATCAAGATCCTCTTGCAATTTTTCACAATCCTCTTGGGTTTTAACAACTTTAAATAGTTTGTCATCTGCAAATTTGATAACCTCACTCGTTATTCCACTTTCCAGGTCATTTATGAATATGTCAAAAAGCAGCGGACCCAGCACAGATCCCTGGGATACACCACTATTCACCTTTCTCCATTGGGAAAATTGGCCATTTAGCCCTACCCTCTGTTTTCTATCTTTTAACCAGTTCCTGATCCACAATAGTACACTGCCTCCTATCCCATGACTCTTTAGTTTTGCCAAAAGTCTCTGATGAGGGACCTTGTCAAAGGCTTTCCGAAAGTCCAGATACACAATATCAACCGACTCACCTTTGTCCACATGATTATTCACTCCTTCAAAAAAACATAACAGATTAGTAAGACAAGATCTTCCTTGTCTAAAGCCATGTTGGCTGTCTCCCATTAGGTTGTGACTATCTACATGCGGAGTAATTTTATTCTTTATGATGGTTTCTACCATTTTTCCTGGTACTGACGTCAGGCTCACCGGTCTGTAGTTTCCCGGATCACCCCTGGAACCCTTTTTAAAAATTGGTGTTACATTGGCGATCCTCCAATCTTCAGGTATTAGAGATGATTTTAATGATAGTTCACAGATTACTGATAGCAGGTCTGCAATCTCATATTTCAGTTCTTTCAACACCCTTGGATGTATACCATCCGGCCCAGGTGATTTGCTACTCTTCAGTTTATCTATTAGTTGTAAAACATCTTCCCGATGTATCGATATTTTCTTCAATTCTTCCGCACCTTTAAATACCACTTCAGTCATGGGTAACATCCCTACATCTTCCTCAGTAAAGACCGAAGCAAAGAATTCATTCAGTCTCTCCGCTATCGCCTTGTCGCCTCTTAGTGCTCCTTTAACCCCTTTATCATCTAATGGACCAACTGACTCTCTCACAGGTTTTTTGCTACGAATGTACTTGAAAAGGTCTTTATTTCACGTTTTTGCTTCCGCAGCAAGCTTCTTCTCAAATTCTCTCTTTGCCTGCCTTATCAATGCCTTGCATTTGACTTGCCAGTGCTTGTGCTGTTTCCAGGTTTCGTCGTTTGGCTCTTTTTTCCATTTCCTAAAAGATGCTTTTTTGGCAACAGCCGCCTCTCTGACCTCACCTTTAAACCATGCTGGCAGTTTTTTGGACTTCCTTCCACTTTTCTTAAAGCGTGGAATACAGCTGGTCTGGGCTGCCAAGATAGTATTTTTCAACAACACCCAAGCTTGATGTACATCTTTAACCTTTGCAACTGCTCCTTTTAGTTTTTTCTTAACTGTTTTCCTCATTTTATCATAGTCTCCCTTTCGAAAGTTAAAAGGTAGTACTGTGGATTTCCTTACTATCCCTCCTCCACTAATTAAATCAAAGGCGATCATGCTATGATCACTATTGCCAAGTAGCCCCAACACCCTTATCTCTTGCACTAGATCTGGTGTTCCACTAAGGACTAGGTCTAATATGGCTTCCCCTCTGGTTGGTTCATGAACCAGCTGCTCCAAGAAGCAGTCATTTATTTCATCTAGGAACTTTATCTCCCTAGCATGTCCTGACGTGACACTGACCCAGTCGATACCGGGGTAATTGAAATCACCCATTATTATTATTACTGCGCTGTAACTTTTGTTAAGCTTCCTTGATTTCTTTGAGCATTTCATCATCCATTTGGTCATTCTGGCCAGGTGCTCGATAGTACACCCCCACTGCCATTGCCTTCCCCCTTTTATATGGAATTTCAATCCATATAGATTCTACAGCAGATTTTGTTTCCTGCAAAACTTTAATCCTTTCTGAGTCAATGCCCTCTCTAACATAGAGCGCAACCGCTCCACCAATTTGATCAGCTCTATCATTACGATATAGTTTGTACCCAGGTATCACAGTGTCCCACTGGTTGTCCTCCTTCTGCCATGTCTCTAATATTCCAATCATATCTAACCTTTCATTTAGTGCTATATATTCTAACGCTCCCATCTTATTTTTTAGTCTTCTAGCGTTTGCATACAAGCATTTTAGAGAATGTATTTTATTCATGTTAATTTGGCTATTGTTAGACATGGGTAAATTGGGATCTTTAAGCTCTGTCTGCTCCATACTTGAGGGTATTTGGGCTACTTTACTCTTTTGTGGAACCTCTCTGCTTTTGGTAGCATCCTTCAAGGATACATTCTTCCGAACCATCCGCTCTTGGGTGACTGTCAGCTTTCCCCTAATATCTAGTTTAAAGCTGCTCTATCTCCTTTTTAAAGGTTAATGCCAGCAGCCTGGTTCCATCCCGGTTAAGGTGAAGCCCATCCCTTTGGAAGAGCCCCTCCTTTCCCCAGAATGTTCCCCAGTTCCTAACAAATCCAAAACCCTCATCTCTGCACCATTGTCTCATCCACACATTGAGACTCCGGAGCTCTGCCTGCCTTTTGGGTCCTGCGCGTGGAACAGGAAGCATTTCGGAGAATGCTACCATGGAAGTTCTGGATTTCAACTTCCTACCTAAAAGCCTAAATTTTGCCTCCAGAACCTCCCTACCACATTTTCCTATGTCATTGGTACCGACATGTACCAAGACAGCAGACTCCTCCCCAGCACTATCTAAGACCTTATCTAGGTGGCGCGTGAGGTCCGCTACCTTCGCACCAGGCAGGCATGTTACCAGGCGATCCTCACGTCCACCAGCCACCCAGCTATCTACATGCCTAATGATCGAATCACCAACTATAACGGCTGTCCTAACCCTTCCCTCATGGGCACATGGCCCTGGAGAAACTTCCTCGGTGCGAGAGGGTTTTACATCACCTGGAGGACAGGTCCTAGTTACAGGATCACTTCCTGCCACACCAGGGTGATGCTCTTCTGTCACGTGACCTCTCTCCTCCATGGCAACAGGGGTGCTGCCAGACTGGAGGTGGGACTTCAGGACTATATCCCTGTAGGTCTCGTCTATGTACCTCTCTGTCTTATGTTTTCCAAGTCTGCTACTTTAGCCTCTAGAGAACGGACTTGTTCCCTGAGAGCAAAGAGCTCCTTGCACCTAGTGCACACGTAAGACCTCTCACCAACTGGGAGAAAATCATACATGTGACACTCAATGCAAAAGACTGGAAAGCCCCCATCCCGCTGCTGGACTGCTGTCTGCATCTTAGCTTTAAGTTTGTGTCTAGATCTTTAAGTTCTTACTTACTAGGGGTTGCTATGGGTATTTATACCAATAAAACTATCTAATATGTTTAATATACCTTGCTCACCTGAAGCTTAATTAATCTCAGGTCCTTAGTGTATGACTGATTTGGGTAATGAGCTTCACCTGAAAGCACCTCCTGTCTTTTAAGATGTGTAAGTACCTATAAAGTTATGATTATCCTAGGGGTGGGTGGGTGTGGGGAGGGAGGGAAGGAAATAACACTTATTAAAAGAGGGCTGCTACACAGTACCCTGTCTTGTGCTGCTGAGGTAAGCTAAATTCTGATTTGATTTAAATTATAGCTCTTAGCTGCTGCTAGGCTTTAACTTCTTATGAAATTTAAACTACAAGCTCTCTGCTGGGTTCTAAATTTAACCAGAAAGCTCTCTTCTGTGTTTTAAAACTAAAAGTACTTTTCTGATGCTAGGCCCTGAGTGACTATTAAATTTAAACTACAAGCTCTCTGCTGGGTATGAAATGTAACCAGAAAGTTCTCCTCTGTGTTTTAAATTCAAACTTTAATTGCTGCTACTAGGCCCTAACTGATCCAACAAAAAACAGTGGGTTCACAGATTAAGTAGCTTTAATACAAAGAATTCTTTTTAGAAAATTACCAGAAGTATATACTCACAGTTGCGGATTTCTCTCCAGAAGTAACAGTCCCCCTTTCTAATCCTTCAAGACAGAGGATCACAGAGCTCTGGAACCCGGGGCTCTTGCGGACTTGATAAATGGAATCGACCCGCTTGTTTAACACCGGCGTCGAAGCCGGAGTCTCCCACATGCGGAAGAGTAGCCGCTCCAGCATCGGAGGAACCGGAACAGTAAAGGCCTCCTTCAGGGGAGAGTCATACTGGAGGGCCTCGAGCTCCTCGGCTCGAGGCTCCTCCTCGGGATCTGCGGGGAAGGCCAAGGCCTTGGCCATATCCCGCACGAAGTCCGAGAACCGGGTATCCTCCGGTGGGGACCGTCTCTGAGGTTCGGACTCGGGTGAGTCCGAGGGGACACACCGAGTCCGATGGGTGTCGGGTGACTCTTCGTCCTCCGTCTCCCAGCCCGACTCCTTGGAGGAGGAATCGAGCGGCTCCGGTCGGGCGGGCACCGGTGCCCTCTGCCGACGCCGAGGGTGTCGGCGTCGACGACCTCGGCCCCGAACGGGAGGTCGAGGGAGACCGTGGCCGAGGATTGACTCGAGCCCGCATGGACTCGAAGATCGGCTCAGCCTCCAGGGTCGACGGACGTCGAGGTCCCGGTGGTCGGGGCAGATACACCGGTGAGACCGGCGATCAATGCCCGCTGCTGTTCCATGAAGGCAGCGAAGCTGCTCTCCAAGGCCGTCAACCTGAGTCCGAGCTCAGGAGACCCAGCAGCTCCCGACTCGGGCCCCGACGGCGTCGGACCCGACATCGGCTCCCTCGGAGGAGAGTCAACGAGGACAACAGCACTTATGTGTCCAGGAGACTCCATCTCGACACGAGGATGCTTGGCAGGCCTCTCCGACTCCGAAGACCCGGGACGGCTATCGGGGCTATGTGACCTGGCCCTCGAGGAACCAGGAGCATCCACTGATGACGCCCTCGCGGGTTTCTTCTTCCTGCGATGTTCCCGCGAAGGAGACCCCCGCTCAGAGGAACCCCGACGCTGCTCGAGGCCGGAGTCCCGAGACGTCGAGGCCTCTGATGAGGTCCAGGCCCGGCCGGACGCGGAGTCAGAAAAAATTCTATCCCTCTGGTGCTGCCGACTCCTCAAGGCCTTTGAGGACATTTTGCCACACGGACCGCGGATCATCGGGTCATGATCGGGTCCGAGGCAATGGAGGTAGCAGTCATGTGTGTCAGTAAGAGACATAAGTTTCTTACACCAATCACATTTTTTAAACCCGCTGGCAGCCAACGGGGGAAAAAGGGCCCCTGCTAGGTCAAAAGACCGGTCTGCCAGGGAAAAAGAAAAAAGGCGCAAACGCCAGTCACAAAGGACAAAAACTGAAAAAAGAGAGAAAGGACTCGATACCGGCGTATCGGTCTGAGCGGGAAAAGGATCCGGCTTCGAACCGGAGGAAAAATAGAGAAAAATCAACCTTTCCCTCGGGGAAAAACGAACTATGTCCATCGGGCTCCGCGGAAAAAAGAAGACTGAGCAAGATGGCACCCTTGGGCGGGAAGGGGACCGCGCATGCGCGCTGCAATTCCCAAAGGCTTTCTGTGAAAGCTGGGGAAATGCTCTGCACGAGGGCTCCGTCGGCGCCGATGTCACCCATATGTGAGGACTGACTTCCTGCTTGATCCTGGAGAATTGCAACAAAGTAACTAGACAACGTAACTCTAGTTGGGTTTTATAGAGCAATGTGAATGTCAATTACAAATGCAAAAATTGCTCAACTCACTCACAAATTCAGAAAATACTGTCTCACTTAGGGAATAGGTCTCAGAATGAGCGGGGAAGGGTCATATCAGGTAAAAACCTTTAGAACTCCAAACCCCTAAATTGCATCAAGGACCATAATTTTCCCTTTAAATATAATCTTTTAAATCCAGCCACTATCCTGGTATAATTCAGCTGTTGACATGGTCATGACTCATTTAACCACATGAAAAATAGCAAAACTTGCTTATCTGTAAAAACTGTTTGAGTCAAGACACAGATCCCAGATCCCAACGCTAATCCTGAGCGCTGATGCGTTTCACCGCCCATGCGGTTTCTTCGGGGGAATTCAGCTTTTTGTTATCATGCAGCAACTGTTCTGCTCTGTACGTTCTTAGAGCTCTCATCACGGGCTTATCATTATCAAAAGTGCCGTCGCGAAAACCGGTAACGACACCACTTGGTTCATATGAAAATCTGACACCACTTTAGGGAAGAACGATGGCACTGGCCGCAAAACTACCTTAGAATCGAAGACAGACAGAAAAGGCTTTGTACAGGACAGCTTGCAACTCGGAGATTCGCCTCGCCGAGGCAATGGCCACCAAGAACACCACCTTAAGGGTAAGATCTTTCAAGGATGCCTCCGCTAAAGGTTCAAAAGGCGCTTTCCCCAAGGCCTCCAAGACCAACGGAAGATCCCACGTCGGAACTATTCGCTTACGTGGTGGTCGCAGGAGAGCTACTGCCCTCAAAAAACGCTTTACATCTGGAAGACTACCAAGAGACTTGCCCTGCACTTTATCCCTATAAAGAGTAGTTACTCACCTGTAACAGGTGTTCTCCAGGAGCAGCAGGAATCAGTCCTCACTTATGGGTGACGTCGGCGCCGACGGAGCACTCACGGAGCAATTTTCCCCAGCTTTCGCAGAAAGCTTTTGGGAATTGCAGCGCGCATGCGCGGTCCCCTTCCTGCCCAAGGATGCCATCTTGCTCAGTCTGATGACATAGCGGAAAGACAGCAAAACGTTAGCAAAAATATGCAATAAGAATGACTGCAACTCCAAGGGAGGAGGGAGGGTAGTGAGGACTGATTCCTGCTGCTCCTGGAGAACACCTGTGACAGGTGAGTAACTACTCTTTCTCCAGGACCAAGCAGGAAGTCAGTCCTCACTTATGGGACTCCCAAGCTTAAGGCTACCGGAGACCTCAAGCCTAAAAGAGCTCCCCCAAGCTCAACAGTACAGAGGGAAGGAATCTTCTCTGAATACGAATCCGGCCGGTAGCCCAACACCAGGGCCGGAGGGTAGGAGTTGCCTAAACCTTAAAGAGATTGTGGAGGACTGCCTGACCGAAAGCACTGTCCCTGCGGGACTCCCTCTTTAGGCAGTAATGAGCCGCAAAGGTCTGGCTTGTAGACCAAGTAGCGGCCCGGCAGATGTCTGCCAATGGAACAGAGCGAAGATGAGCCACGGACGCAGCCTTCGCCCTGACACGGTGAGCAGTGACTCGACTCTCTAAGGAGAGGCCGGCTGCCACATAAGCCCAGGCGATACAGTCAGCTACCCAGATGGACAAAGTACGTTTAGAGACAGGCACCCCCCCAACCGATTGGGGTCAAAAGACACGAAAAGCTGGACAGCCTTTCTATGCTCCCGCGTACGGTCAAGGTAGAAGGACAAGGCTCTTCTACAGTCCAGGGTATGCAGAACAGTCTCAGCCCGGCTGGAATGCGGCCTGGGAAAGAAGGTCGGAAGAACCACCTCCTGGTTGATGTGAAAGTGGGAGACCACCTTCGGAAGAAACTTAGGGTGAGTCCGTAGGACAACCCTATTCCTGTAGAACCTAGTGTATGGGGGCTCCGACACTAGGGCCTGTAGCTCGCTTACGCGCCTAGCGGAAGTAAGGGCTACCAAAAAGAGCGTTTTCCATGAGAGGAAACGAAGAGGGCAGGCAGCCATGGGTTCAAAAGGCGGACAAGTATGCCTTTGCAGAACCACATTGAGGTCCCAGTCAGGAGCTGGAGGACGCAACGGAGGCTTAAGCAGGAGGCGGCCTCTGAGAAAACACGCCACCAAGGGGTGCGAGGAATGAGGCTGGCCCTCCACCGGCGAATGAAGCGCAGAGAGCGCACTGAGGTGGACTCTGACAGAGTTGGATTTGAGGCCCAGATCGGAAAGGTGAAGCAAGTATTGCAGCACCACCGATACCAAGCAGGAGAAGGGGTCCTCAGACCGCTGAGAACACCAGACAGAGAAGCGACACCATTTAAGGGCGTAAGATTTCCAGGTGGAAGGTCGCCGAGATGCTAGGACGATGGCTTCCACCTCCGGAGGAAGCAGAAGCGGAGCTAGGACTACCCTTTCAGCAGCCAGGCCATCAGATGCAGGGCCCAGAGGTTGGGGTGCAGAAGAGTACTCCGATCGTGTGTCAGGAGATCGGGATGAAACCCCAGAGGAAGAGGGGTATCCACCGCTAGCTGTAGAATTAGAGGGAACCACGGTTGCCTCGGCCACCTGGGCGCTACCAGGATCACGGAGGCCCTGTCCTGGACCGATTTGAACAATGCCCGGGACACAAGTGGTGTGGGAGGGAAGGCATACAGCAGACCCGTGGACCACGAGATGAGGAAAGCATCTGGCGATACTCAGAGAATGCGGGTACCGGGAGCAGAACCTGGGAAGCTGTCAGTTCAGGGGACTGGCAAAGAGATCCACGGTGGGAGAGCCCCACCGGCGGAAGATCTGCTGGACCACTGCGGGGTTCAACCGCCATTCGTGCGGCTGCAGAATCCGGCTCAGTTTGTCCGCCAGGCAATTGTCCTGCCCTGGCAGGTAAACAGCCTTGAGGAGTATGTCGTGACCGACTGCCCAAGAGCACAGTCTCCGAGCCTCCTGACATAGAAGGAGGGAGCCCGTGCCCCCGTTTGTTCACGTAGAACATGGCAACCTGATTGTCCGTCTGCACCAGTACAGATTGACAAAACGTGAAGTGAGAGAAGGCCCGCAGGGCTAGGTGGATCGCCCGTAGCTCCAGGAAGTTTATCTGCTGGGCGGCCTCCCAAGGTGTCCAACTCCAAAGCCTTGAGTGCATGTCCCTTGACAATGCGCTCCCTATCCCAGGAGAGAGGCATCTGTCGTGAGCACCCGGGACGGTGGGGGAGACTGAAAGATCATGCCGAGTACCAGGTTGGGCAGGTGAAGTCACCATTGCAGAGAGGAGACCAAGCGGTCGGAAATCTGTATTAGGTCCGACAGCCTCCCTGTGGCCTGATGCCATATGTAGACGGGCATTCGGAGTGACATGGACCGTGGAGGCCATGTGCCCGAGCAGCTGCAGGAACCGTCTGGCCGAGACCGGTGACGTGCTGTGGAACCTGCCGGCCAGAGCTATGAGCCTGTTGGCCCGTTTCAGAGGCAAGACGGCACGCGCCTGCAGAGTGTCCAGCCGTGCCCCTATGAACTCGAGATCCTGAGAGGGGAGCAAAGCGGACTTTTCGAAGTTTATGACGAAGCCCAAGTGCTGAAGCAGAGCCACTGTGCGTTGAGTGGCCTGAGCGACCTCTGGAGCAGACGGTGCCCGGATGAGCCAGTCGTCCAGGTATGGGAAGACAAAGAGGCCTTGAAGCCTCAGGAAGGCTGCCACCACTGCCAGACATTACGTGAATACCCTGGGAGCGGAGGACAGGCCAAAGGGCAGTACTCGGTACTGATAATGATTCCCTGCCACCACAAATCTTAGATATTGCCGGTGGTCCGGATGAATAAGGATGTGGGTATAAGCATCCTTTAGATCCAAGGAGCATAGCCAATCTCCCTGCTGGAGGTAGGGCAGTAGGATTCCAAGGGTAAGCATCTTGAACTTTTCCCGCTGCAGGAACTTGTTGAGATTGCGTAAGTCCAGAATGGGTCTGAGGCCTCCTGTTCTCTTTGGAACCAGGAAGTACCTCGAGTAAAACCCGTGACCCCACAGGTGCTGGGGCACTGGCTCCACAGCCTGTTCGTGAAGCAGACTTTGCAGCTCCTGAAGCAGTAAGTCCCTGTGCAGGGGGGGTCTTGGAGGCTCCCCTGGAAAGTAGGAGGGAGGCACCTGGTGAAAATGCAAGAGGTAGCCCTTTTGAACCACCTGCAGCACCCAGGAATCGGATGTTATGGCGGACCACCGGTGGGCAAAGTGGGTCAGCCGGCCCCCCGTGCTGGGCGGAGGCCCCTGAGGGGGAGAGGCTATGCTGGCATAGTCAAAAAACCCCACCCTGCTGGGCCGGGGCCTGCGTAGTGGGCTTGGGGGCTTTCTGCCTCCGGGATCCGTTACCCTGCCCCTTAGGCTGCTGCCCCTGATGGGGAGTTGCCGAGGCCTGATATTGTGGATGGTGTTGTTTATAAGCAAACACCTTCCTCGGGTAAAAAGGCTTTTTCCTTGAGCCCTTCTTCTGTGAAGGGGCAGAGGTCTTTCTGGATAGGCGAGTCCTAGTGAGAGTCTCTGACTCGAGCTCCGCCGCCTTTTCGTCCATGGGTTTGCCGAAGAGGTTTTCACCTCTGCAAGGGACATCGACCAACTTGTCCTGCACCCATGGCTCGAGGTCGGATGACTGAAGCCAAGCCTGACGGCGAGCCCCGATGCTGGCTCCGGCTACTCGAGCTGATGCTTCGAAGCCATCGTAGGCCGCTCGAGAAATGAACTTCGAACACTCTCGAATCCCTGTGGACAAGGCCTGGAACCGCTGCAAGGGTTCCTCGGAGAGACCAGCAGAGAACCCCGCAATTTCTTTTGCCAGGTCTCGAAGATACATGTCCATATACAGCTGATATGTCTGGACTCGAGAAGCAAGCATAGAGCCCTGGAAGCACTTTCTACCGAGGGCATCCAGGTTCCGGGCCTCCTTATCCGGAGGCACCGAGGAGTGCATCTTTTGACTCTTAAGTCGATGCATGGCCGATTCCACCACCATGGAATGGTGCGGAAGTTGTGCCTTCTGGAACCCGGGGCTCTTGCGGACTCGATACATGGAATCGACCCGCTTGCTCAACACCAGCGTCGAGGCCGGGCTCTCCCACATGCGGAAGAGAAGCCGCTCCAGCATCGGGGGAACGGGTACAGTAACGGCCTCCTTCGGGGGAGAGTCATATTGAAGGGCCTTGAGCTCTTCGGCTCGAGGCTCCTCCTCCAGATCCGCGGGGAAGGCCAAAGCCTTGGCCATATCCCTCACGAAATCGGAGAACCGGGTATCCTCCGGGGGGGGACCGCCTCCGAGGCTCTGACTCGGGCGAGTCGGAGGGGACGCACCGAGTCTGAAAAGAACCGGGTGACTCGTCCTCCTCCGTGTCCCAGCCCGACTCCTCCGAGGAGGAATCGAGCGGCTCCGTGCGGGCGGGAGCCGGGGACCTCCGCCCCGACGCCGAGGCCGGCGTCGAGGACCTCGGTCCTGAACGGGAGGCCGAGGGAGACCTAGGTCGAGGATCGACTCGAGCTCGTATGGACTCGAGGATCGACTCGGCCTCCGGGGTCGACTTGGGCGTCGACGTCCCGGTGGTCGGGGCAGATGCACTGGCGAGGCCGGTGATCAATGCCCACTGCTGGTCCATGAAGGCAGCGATACTGCGCTCCAAGGTCGTCAATCTGAGACCAAACTCAGAAGACCCAGCAGCCCCCGACTCGGGCCCCGACGGTGTCGGGCCCGACGTCGGCTCTCCCGGAGGAGAGTCCAGGAGGACTATAGCACTCACGTGTCCAGGCGACTCCACCTCGAGACGAGGAAGCTTCGAAGGCCTCTCCCCCTCCAAGGACCTGGGGCGTCCGACGGGGCTATGCGACCTGGCCCTCGAGGGACCAGGAGCGTCCTCCGACGCCACCCTCGCGGGTTTCTTCTTCCGACGGTGTTCCCGGCCGGGGGACCCCCGTTCAGAGGAACTCCGACGATGCTCGGAGCCGGAGCCACGAGACATCGATGCCTCTGACGAGGTCCGGGCCCGACCGGACGCGGGGTCAGAGAAGATTCGTTCCTTTTGCGACTGCCGACTCCTCAGCGCCTTCGAGGACATCTTGCTGCACGGACCGCAACTCATTGAGTCATGTTCGGGCCCGAGTCAGCGGAGGCAGCAGTCATGCGTGTCGGTAAGAGACATAAGTTTGACACAACGATCACACTTTTTAAACCCACTGGCAGCCATCGGGGGAAAAAGGGCCCCTGCAAGGTCGAAAGACCGCGCTGCCAGGGAAGAAGGAAAAAGTGGCGGGAACGCCAGTTGGAGAGAAAAATGTGTGAATGGGCCTGATAGGAGATATTGAGGCCTGGTGGGAAGAAGACACACGAACCAAGAAAAACAACAAAATAAAAGAAAATCAACTTTTTCAGCGGCGACAACAAACTACGTCTGTAGGGCTCCGCGGAAAAAAGACGACTGAGCAAGATGGCATCCTTGGGCGGGAAGGGGACCGCGCATGCGCGCTGCAATTCCCAAAAGCTTTCTGCGAAAGCTGGGGAAAATTGCTCCGCGAGGGCTCCGTCGGCGCCGACGTCACCCATAAGTGAGGACCGACTTCCTGCTTGGTCCTGGAGAATAGGACAATGCCGCCAACTGAACTTTCAACAAAGCCGCTTGCTAAGCCCTTCTGAAACCCATCTTGTAAGAAAGTCAGCACCTGCGGTACTGACGCCCTTAAGGGAACGAACTCCTTCTCCTTACACCAGGCTTCAAAAATACGCCACACTCTAACATATGCCAACGAAGTAGACTTCCGCCTCACCTTCAGCCAAGAAGCAATCACCGCCGCCTTATAACCCCTTGCTGTCAACCTAGCCCGCTCAATAGCCAGGCCGTAAGCGAGAATCGATCCACCTGGGGCATGCAGAGGGGCCCCTGAGTTAGAAGGTCCTTGTGAACTGGAAGCTTCCAGGGTTCCTCCACCAAGAGCCTTACCAAGTCCGCATACCACAGGCTTCTTGGCCAATCCGGCGCAATTAGAATCACTTGCCCTTTGTGGAGCTCTATGCGCTGCAACACCCGACCAATCAACACCCACGGTGGAAACACGTACAGGAGCTGCCCTTCCGGCCATGCCTGAATAAGAGCGTCCAGGCCTTCCGCCATTCTCTCCTTTCTTCTGCAGAAGAACCGATCGACCTTTGCTGACTGGAAAGTCGCCATGAGATACATCACCGGCGTTCCCCAGCGACGCACCAGCATCGCGAATACCTCTGGATGCAGAACCCACTCCCCTGGGTCTACCTTCACGCGACTCAAGAAGTCGGCCTCCACACTGTCCACTCCTGCGACATGCACTGCCGACAAGGCTATCAGATTCTCCTCGGCCCATTCGAACAAACTCTTGGCTTCAGCCTCGAGCGCCACATTGCTGGTGCCTCCTTGATGGTTGATATAAGCCACCGCAGTTGCGTTGTCGGAGAACATCCGTATGGCCTTTCCCTGGAGATACGGGCGAAACTCCCGCAGAGCTAGCGCTACCGCCCTCAATTCCAATCTATTGATTGACCAACTCTTCTCCAGGGCGAACCACTGCCCCTGCGCCAAACGACCCTGATAATGGGCTCCCCAGCCACCAAGACTGGCATCCATCGTCAAAAATATCCATGCGGGTGTCTCCAAGGACATCCCCCTTTCCAGACATCCTGGGCTCAGCCACCATCGCAGTGCCTTGCAAGTCTGCGGCGGGCAAGCCATCTTCTGGGACAGCGAATCCCTTTGATGCGACCACCTCCTCAACAGCGCTCTTTGCAACGGTCGCATGTGGGCCCACGCTCATGGTACCAACTCCAGAGTTGCCGCCATGGTCCCTAACACCCGAAAATAATCCCAAGCGCCCGCTGAGGCATAAAAACTCGTCCGACCCTCGTATCGAAACGCGCTCCCAGATACTTCAGGTTTTGAGACGACTCCAACTTGCTCTTCGCTACGTTAACTACCCAACCAAGACTCTGCAGAAGAGACACCACTTTGGTCGTAGCTGATACACTCTCCACTCGGGACTTTGCCCTGATCAACCAATCATCCAGATACGGGTGTACCAACACCCCATCCTTTCGCAAGGCCGCTACTACCACCATCACCTTGGTAATCCGTGGTGCGGTTGCCAGGCCAAAGGGAAGTGCCTGAAACTGAAAATGCCCCATAGGCACTGCAAACCTGAGGAATTTCTGATGCTCCTGCCGTATCGGAATGTGAAGATATGCCTCCAGGTCTAGGGACATCAGAAACTCCCCTTTTCTCACCGCTACGATAACCGACCTGAGGGTCTCCATCCAAAAATGGGATACCTGGAGGCAGCGATTTACCCTTTTTAGATCTAGAATGGGTCGCCACGTCCCTTCCTTCTTTGGAACTACGAAGTAAATGGAGTATCGACCGCCTCCTAACTGGTTGGTAGGAACTGGTACAATTGCTCTGAGCGATAGTAGCCGTTGCACCGTCTCCTGCACTGCCGTGCGCTTTGCGCTTGCCTTGCATGGGGACTGAATGAAAGAATCGGTCACCAGCCACTGCAACTCCAATGCATAACACCTTCTCAAATCACCTCTAACACCCACTGATCGGAAGCGAGTTGGGCCCAGGCAGGGTAAAAATCCTGTAGCTGACCTCTTACGGGAACTAGCTCCCCCTGGACCCTCCTGACTTCATTGGGACCTTCTGAAATTGGAGGACGAGGATGACGCCGCAAATCCCCTGCTCGCTCCTTGAAACCCCCGAGACCCTTGGGTCCAACCAGGAAAACGCCCCCGCTGTCCCTGTCCAAACCTTGGGTGAATGGAAACGGCGAAACTCCCGCTGCTACCCCCGAGGCCCGGGACTGGAGCGCCCCTGCTTCTGTTTGTCCTCTGGCAATCTACCGGCCCTTGGACTCCCCTAAATCCTTTACCAACTTATCCAACTCCTCTGCAAATAGTAGCTTACCGCAAAAGGGAAGTTTACTTAATCTTGCTTTGGAGGGACCATCCGCTGCCCAATTGCGCAGCCAAAGACATCTCCTCCCCGCGACTACCGAAGCCATACTCTTCGCTAATCCTCTGATAAGGTCATAATGAATATCCGCCAGATATGCCGCCCCAGATTCCAGTCTGGACGCCTCCTCGGTCTCTTCCACTGAGTGTGCCCCCTGAATCCGCTGCGCCCACTGTAAACAGGCTCTCGCCACCCAGGCCCCACAAATAGATGCCTGTAAAGATAGCGCATTTGCTTCAAAGACCTGCTTTAGCAAGGCCTCTAACTTATGGTCCTGTGCATCCTTGAGTGCTGCGGACTCCTCTACCAGGATGGTAGTTTTCTTGCTAACCGCTGACACAGCTGCATCTACTCTCGGAGCCTTAAACAACTCCCTATCCTGATCCAACAGAGGGTAAAGCCGCACCATAACCCTAGACCCCTTAAGCGCGGCTTCAGGCATGTCCCATTCTTCCTGAATCATCTCTTTAAATACTCTATGCACTGAAAATGCCCTCTGAGTCTTCCGAAAGGCCTGCAGCAGTGGATCCTCTAGGGTAGAATCCTCTGCAGGCCCTCCGGCTGGCATATTAAGCGTCTGGAGGGACTATGAAATGAGTGTCAGTAGTTCCTCCCTACGGAACACCCGTACCACCCTTGCCTAATCCTCTTGTTCCTTAATCTAGCCTTCCTGTAGGTCCTCATCCAGGCCCCCTTCCAGGTCCGGCTCCTCTGAGCGTATGTCCTCTGAAATGACCAACTGCTCTGGTCGATCCCTATCCCCCCTGTGCCTTTTTGCACTGACGCCGGACACTTCTGCCGTCAAAGGTGACCTCGGTCTCTTCTCCCCGAGCCCGGCCTCTGCAGCACTTGCTGCCGGCGCCCCCTGGGCACTGCTCAATGTCTCTTGGAGCAGAGCCATGAAATCCGACGAAAAAATCGCTGCCAAACTCCTCGACAAAGGAGCTTGTGAAACTGGGGGGTCCTGTGCTGACTAGGTCCCGGCTCAGGAGCAGGCAGGCTTGATATGCTGTGTTCTAAAAAATGCCCCCGAGATGTCTTGCCACCCTGCCTCAGTTTCTGAAGCTGGTTCCCTAGCCTCTGCACTCCTGACTACAGCCTCTGCACACTCCCTCCTGCGACACGGAACCTCTCCTGGAGCTGCACAACAGGCAGAGCGGTCTGGAAGGCATACTGCGCTCCCCGGAACCTCGCCACGTACTCAAACTGCAAAACTTTTTTTTTTTCTTTTTATTGTTGGCCCTTCAGACAGTCTTCCCCAGCCATAACCTGAAGAAACCCGCTCAAAACGAAGCTCCCCAACCGAATTATGAGGCCCTGAAGCCCATTAACTGCAAAACAGCAATTCCCGTGCTCTGAACACGCGGCCCGGCCTGGAACGCCAAACATTGCCGTTCCCGCCTAAAGCGCCTCCTTACCTCCACTGCCCCTGGCGATTTGACTGGAGCTTCTTGTCCCGTGCTGCCCCGCTCCGTGGAATCAGCCTCGATGGTGCTCAACAGCCGGTGCCAAAAACTGCTGAAATCGTAGCAGCTGCACCCGACGGCTCTAAGCGCTGGCAGGCAACCCCTCTGCACACGCTGAGCTCCGCCTCCCGCTGGTTCCTTTTCCTCCTCCAATTGGAACGGTAACCAGCGATGGTCCTCTCCCCTGGCTGCTTTAGTTGACTGGCAGGCTCCTGACCACCCCTAGAGAGGGAGGAGACAGGACGGGAGGGAACAGAGGACCTCTGGGCAATGGCAGGCACCTGCACAACCCACAGCTAGTGAATTTAACACACCTCTTTCTCTGAGACAGTCTTCCCCTTTATTTATTTTTTTTTAAATCAGACCAAATCCCCTAACAGGTCCTACACTCTGCTCAATCATTACTCTAGTGAGCCCTGTAACCCCTTGGCTCACAACCTCCTCCAGCTGCTTTGGAGACTCAAACTGGTGTGGGGAGGCGGTTCCAGTGCTTATATACCAGTGACGTCACCAAAGCTGCTGGAGGATGTTGACAACCCATAGATTCCGGGACTAGACTGGAAGGACGATCAGGAACCAAGCATTTTTTTTTTTTTTTTTTATTCACTCTATTTACATTTTACATTACAAACATAACACAACAAAAATAAACTCCTGTTACAACACACTAATACAAGCATCAAATAATTCCCCCTTCTCCCCCCCCCCCGACACCTTGCAGACCCAGCCTCCCCCGCCACCTAGCACCCATCCACATTAGAGTAGCTATCCAGTGCAGACCATTTTTTATTATCTCCCACTATACCCTGGAGGCATACATATTATCATATGCTTTTTCATATCGGCTGTATAAGCAGACTAGATTCCACCAGTGTATCCAACTCAACTTTGCAGAATCTTTCCATCTCATAAGAATTACTTTAATGGCAAGTGCCAGCATAAAATTTAACGCAAAGTAATTTTCTTTGATAACATTGGGTATTTCAGCTGCAGCCCTCAAAACTATTATCTTCCAGGAGAGTGGGTGCGTAAAATTTAACACCTGTTGAATCTTCTTCCAAACAGGCCTCCAATACCCCTGAAGGCTTGAGCAATCTAGTAGCATATGTCTTAACGTGCCAATCTCCTTGTGACAAGTCCAGCAATATTGGGACGCTGTATTACTCCACTTAGCTATTCGAACCGGCGTAAAAAACGCTCGATGAGCCAAGAAAAACATGGACTGGGTGAGGGTGGCCGAACGTGACGGCCGCACCAGTGGCCCCCAATTAGAAAAACAGTGATCCTGCGGTAGACAGATACCTAAATCTGCCTCCCAGACCTTCCTTAGTCCCAATAATTGGATGGGCCTCTTGCCTCTGAAAAATCCATATATATTCGATGTTCGGCCCTTCTGCACAACAAGCTCTCTGACAAACTCCTCCAGGCCCCATTTGTCCCGCACTAGTTCAGGCTTTTTTATCTTCTGCCCCACACAATGCTTCAATTGGAGCCACTGATAAAAGCAGGACGTCGGTAGGTTAAACTCCTCGTGCATCATTTGAAAGGACTTCCACTGTGTGTTTTGAAACAGCTGCCCCACTCGCCAAATGCCACATTGTTGCCAAACTTTCCAATTGATTGTCCGCTGATTTATTTTGAAGGCCTGATTATGCCAGATGGGCATTCTTCTTGAGATAGGGTTGTTAACCCCCAGGCAAAGGGAGAGACTATGAAAAGCTCTTTGTGTGGCCGAGATAACACGCCCCGCCCTGGAGGGCTCCGGCAAATTCATCCCCATAGCCAAATGAAGTGGGCGCGGAGAAATCAAACGCTCCTCTAACTCTAACCATATAGGTCTCCGATTATCAGCTCCCTCCGCCGCCCACAAAACGCCTTGACTTAATATCGCTGCCTGATGATACAGATAAAAATCTGGGAAATTCACACCCCCAGCTTCTTTGGAGGCTTTCAATTTCTTCAGCGCGATCCTAGGTGTCTTTCCCCTCCAAAGGAAGCGGCAAAGAATCCTCTCAATTTCTTTGTAAACGGATTCCTCAAAAAATGCTGGAATCATCCCCAGGATATAATTCAATTTCGGCACTAACACCATCTTCAGAGAGTCCAAACGCCCCCACCACGTGAGATGCAAAGGAGACCATTTCTCTGTAAAAAGTCATGCTATTTCCTTCAACTTGACTCCATTTAGTCTGAGAATTTCGTCCAGTGGACCGCCGAATTGAACTCCAAGATATTTGATTGATGTGGACTCCCATTGAAAATCAAACTGCTGTATCATCGAACGCGTCCCATATTTATTGAGGGGGAACGCAACAGATTTTGTCCAGTTAACTTTATAACCGGACAGATCTGAATACCGCCCAATATGATGAAGCACAGGGGAAACCGATTCCGGAGTGAGGAACAGCAACAAGTCGTCCGCATACGCTGAAGTTTTCACTTGAAGATCCTCCACCTCAATGCCCCTAATTTCAGTCGATTGCCGCAGCAACAGCAGCAGAGGTTCCAGGGCCAGATTAAATAACAAAGGGGACATAGGGCAGCCTTGTCGCGTGCCTCTATATAAAAATAAAGGTTGAGACAGCACTCCATTAGCCAGGATCTTAGCTTCAGGCCTGATGTATAACAACTGCACCATGCGAATAAATGAGGAAGGAAGTCCAAACCATTCCAACGTGTGAAATAAGAAGGGCCATTCCACCCTGTCAAAGGCTTTCTCCGCATCAATTGATAGACCGATGTAAGGAGAGTCCAATCCATTGGCGACCTCCAAGATGTTGCAGAATAACCGAGCGTTATCCACCGTAGATCGTCCCGCAACAAAGCCACATTGATCCGGATGAATCAGTATATGCAGGACCTTCTTAAGCCGTGCAGCAAGAATAGAGGAGTATAGCTTATAATCTGTGTTCAATAAGGAGATAGGTCGGTAGTTTCCCACCCGGCTTGGGTCTCGCCCAGGCTTTGGCAACACCACTATAGTAGCCTCTGCAAAGGCGCCAGGGGAACATGCCTGATCCTGGAGCCTCTGGTAGTAATGCAACAATTGCGGCCCCAAGTCTTGGAGAAACAGCTGGTAAAACTCTACTGGGAATCCGTCGGGGCCCGCTACTTTCCCGCTCTGCATGGTGTTTAACACCTCCTTGATGTCCTCCAGCCGTATCGGTTCTTCCAAGACGGCCCTCTGATCCGGTGCTAAGCACGGATGATCGATCTGTTCCAGAAAACTACATATCTCGGCCTGATCCTTAACTCCTTCAGACGTATATAACCGACAGTAAAACTCCGAGAACGCATCCGAGATATCTTGATCCTTATATAAAGGGCCAGCTTGCTCATCTTCAATTGCCACAATGTGAGCTTTCTCGGCACGTGGATTAAGTTGGGCCGCCAGGACTTTCCCTGCTCTATTTGCCTCCACGTGATATCGTACTTGCAAAGGGAATGTAGCCTGCTCTACCGCCGCACTAAGAGCTGAGTTATATTTATATCTCAACTTTTGCAGTCGGATCAGTACCCTGCAATTGAATTGTCGTTGTAAAATTTGCTCTCCAGCTCGAATCTGTTGGTCCAGAATCTTCAGCTCGTATCGACCTGCCTTGTTTTTAGCAATCACATAGCTCGTTATCTGAGCTCGCATGGAGGCCTTAAACGCCTCCCACCAGGCCCAAACAGGGGTATCACTTGCCACATTATTCTCAAAGTACTCTTTTATAGCAGCTCGTAGATAAGCTTTAAAGGACTCATCCGCTAGCAAATATCTCGGGAAGAACCATGCCGCCTTTTTGCAGGAGGCATCCTTGATATCCATGACAAACACTATGGCAGCATGATCAGAAATAGTAGTGCTGAGTATATCTGATGCACTGATACTTTGGACTAAGGTTTTGAGACTAGAAAAAAATCAATTCTTGAGTGAGAACCATGCGGGTGTGAGAAAAATGTGAAATCTGCTTCAGTTGGATGATGCAGCCTCCAGATATCTACCAAATTGAAAGTCTCCATAATCGAGTGCAGCACTTCCAAGGCTCTCTCCCGTCTGTGAGGTCTGCTGGGCTTGCGATCAATTAGAGGGTCGAGAGCCAGATTGAAATCACCCCCGATAATTACTGGAAATCTAGCATATTCTTGAACAGCCTCAGCTAGCGCATGATAAAAACAGGGCTGTCGGTATTGGGGCCATATACATTAAAGAAACTCAGCTGCCGTCCCTCCAGGAGAAGTTGCACCCCCGCCCATCTACCTTCCGCATCTGCCCGAGAAGACAAGATTTGATATTTGAGCGACTTCTTAATCAAAATGGCCACTCCATTTTTCTTCATACATGCAGGAGCGTGAGCCACCAAACAGAATTTACCTTGTGCCAGCTTTAACGTTTCTTTGGAGGACAAATGAGTTTCTTGTAGAAGAAGTATCTCAGCATCTTGCTTTTGACAATACAATAATATTTTTTTACGTTTAATCGGATGGTTGATCCCCTTTACATTTAGGGATAGGCATTTAATTATACCCATCTTAAATTGCACTGGAGCCTTACACACCCCTCTTCCTGGTCCGCACTACCTTTCCAGCAATATCTAGGATGACCAGGCGGGAGGAACATAGCCAGAACTGCAAGGTGTCAACTGTGTCTCTTAAAAGAGAAAACATAGTGGGTGAACATACACAACTACCACGATAGCCCCCAAGACCCCAGCTATCACCCGGACCCATTAGCATCTAACCATTGGTGCTATCTGAGAAATCCTGTCTTCCAATACAACAGGTTCAATCTATCTAGGTACATCAATTACATCCTTTGTCATGCTAAATTGCTCACTATTAACATTGTCCTTTCTGACCTGCCTGCAACACACATATATGCGCCTGCCGAGCAATACCAGGGCACCTAAATGTGTGCAGGAAGGATAAAGGTAACCCCTAACAACCAATCCCGCCCCTGCCATATTACCAGCTCTGATATGGCACGTTAATCCCCAGGCAAAGGCCAATTATTACCCCTACTAGTATTAATAATAGTACCACTAATACTACGAGCCCCCCCCATACCAAGCTGTATTTGCCCCCTTCCATTATCCCTTTACAATATTGCAACAACAAACATATCCAAACTTAAACCGCAGACAGTTACCCTCTGCTACAGAGAATCCCTGCATCGCAGCAGCTACTGTCCTTACATAATCAAGCCTTCAGCCCAAAGAACACAGTCACTGCATCTGCAGAGCTTCCTGCTCTGCGATATACTTTGCTGCCACCGCCGGAACATCAAAGGACTTCGTTTGATTGTGTAGAGTAATCTTAAATCGGGCAGGGTAGAAAAGCCCGTAGCGGGCTTGCAGCTGCTGGAGACGGGGACGCAATGCCAAAAACTGCTTCCGCTTTTCGACCGTGGCTCTGCAAAAATCACGAAAAAATAAAACTTTATGACCCTCAAAAAGCATGGATTTCAAAGTCCTTGCCGCTTCCAGAATCTGTGCCGCTTGCTGATATCGGAGCAAACAAAAAATGATCGGTCGAGGTCCGCGGGCGTGCAGGTTGATCTGCGCTGGCACCCGATGCGCCCTTTCGACCTCAATCGGGCCTGTACTTTTCAAATGGAGCATCGAGGGCAGGGACCGTTCCAGAAAAGATATCATGTCCGCCCCCTCCGCACCTTCCGGGACACCAAGCATTCGAATATTATTTCGGCGATTTCTATTAGCCACATCCTCCAAACTTAGCTCCAACCTCTCCATCCGTTTTGCCATCTTGTCGACACATGCGAGCTTTTCCTCATGGGCAGCCACTGTCGTCCCGATAGAATCCAGTCTTGTGGTAAACTGCTCCATTCGCTCTTTGACCTCCTGCATTTCCGTTTGTACCTTCCCTATTGCCTCTCCATTCGCCAGCACCAGCTCCTTCACCGATCGTAACTCCCCCAACAACTCCCGAATCAGTTCCTCCGACTCCCGGGCAGCCGCCATCTTATGGGGAGAGAGGGGATCAGACTTCGCCCTCTTGGATCCCGCGTTACCGCCTGCTCCAAAGTCTAGCTTGGCAGGTTTAATGTTGGCCATACCAAGATGAATAATTAAAGGTAATTACAGCGCCTACTAATTCCTTTATCTCAGGTTATCTCATAGGATTCATGCGAAGGTCCGGGGAGCTAAGCTCTTAGGCTGCCATCATGGATTCGCGCAAGCTCCGCCTCCAGGAACCAAGCATTTAAATAAAGACAACATGCAGCTCATAGTTTAGTGTTGTCTGGCTGTTAGAAGATGAAGCTGTGGTAAAATATTTACTGTGCCAGCACTTTGTGAACTTGGCACTGAATAGAATAGGGACTTGGCAGAATCACTTTATAGTTTTGAATTTTAAGTTTTTCTCCTCTGCTGGCCTCCTTTGCTGAATAATGATCAAAGCAACCTGCAGCAATTTTAGATTTGTAGGCACAATAAATCCTTTTCCCCAAAAGCTTACAATTAAGAGGTTACAGAAGGCAATGGAATATTTAGAAGCCAATATGTAAACTACAAATGGCTTCACACAGATGTGATTAAAAATAATAATAAAAAAAACAATTTAAAATATACATATTCCATTCTATATGAGTAGGCAGATTACAACCCCCCCCCAAACATACAGAAATATATATGGTATTTAGAAAGCCATCTGTAAATCAGCTATTTTGTCACAACAAAATTGCAAGTGGACAAAGCATAGTTACTTACCTGTAACAGATGTTCTCTGGGGACTGCAGGAATCAGTCCTCACATATGGGTGATAACAGAGCCCTGTACAGAAGCTTCTCCAACTTTCAAAGAAAGCCTTTGGTAGATGCACCACACATGCGTGGTCCCCTTACCGCCCAAGGGTGCCATATTGCCTCACTCAAAATGACATAGCTAAAGACAGCAAAAATGATAGAAAAGCAACTCCACAGGGAGTAGGGAGGGTTCTGATTCCTGCTGTCCAGAGAACATCTGTTACAGGTGAGTAACTATGCTTTCTCCGGGAACAAGCAGGAAGTCAGTCCTCACATATGGGACTCTTTAGCTAAAGGCTACCAAAAACCTGTAGAAATGTCACAGGTGAGCCATGAGCAGCAGCAAATGAGTCAAGGAGACAGACTCTCGAGAGACCCAAGTGTCTAGTGAGAACCAGCACCCTGGTAACCTGAATACAGAAGGGTCAGAGGTCAGGAGTTGCCTACACCCCAAACAGATGGAGTATGACCTGGCCAAAGGTGCTGTCCCATTGGGACTCCCTCACCAAGTAAATAATGAGCTGTGAAAGTGTGGACTGAAGACCAGGTAGTGGCTCTGCAGATGTCAGAGGTACAGAACAAGGTTTGCCACAGATGCTGCAATGACTCGGCACTCCAGCAAGAGCCCAACCTGCTCGTAGGTGAGGGCAATGCAGTTCACCACCTAAGTGGACAGAGTTCACCTGGTCACTGCTTGCCCCAGCTGACTGGGGTCATAGAAGATGAAAAACTGAGGCTTTGCGGTGGCCCTGGGGAAGGTAGGACAGGGCCCTCTTACAGTCCAGGTTATATAGTACAGTCTCAGCCTAGCTGGCATGAGGCCATGGAAAGGTGGTGGGGAGTACCACTTCCTGATTTAGGTGGAAGAGGGACACCACCTTAGGAAGAAACTTGGGTGCGTGCAGAGCATCACCCTGTTCTTGTAGAATCTTGTGTACAGCAGATCCACCACTAGCACCTGAAGCTCACTACCCTGTAAGCAGACGTGAGCACCACCAGGAAGACAACCTTCCGTAAGAGTTACCACAGGTGGCAAGTACCCAGGGGCTCGAATGGTGGCCCAGTGAGCTTGAACAGCAGTACATTGAGGTTCCACTCCATTGCTGGAGGGCAGATAGGGGGTTTGGATAACAGGAGGCCCTGCAAAAAGTGGGTCATGAGAGGTTGGACAGAGGGGCTTGTCTTCAATAAGGCAGTTGTGTGCTGCTAGAACACTCAGGTGCACCCTGACAGAGGTGGACTTCAGTCCTGCCTGCGAAAGATGGAGAAAATACTGCAGTACAAGCTGCAGAGAGCACGAGAATGGGTTGACTTGCTGTTCCGAACACCACACTGAGAATCTGCACCATTTGAAGGCATAGGCCCATCTCTTGGAGATCCTATGGGAAGCCAGAAGGACCTTCTCCATCTCCCCGGGAGGTTGAATGAGGCCAAGATTACCCTTTCAGGAGCCAAGCCGTTAGTGACAGGGACAACAGATTGAGGTGTAGGAGGGAGCCCTCCTCCTGCAACAGTAGCCCCAGGGCACTCCCCAGAGAAATTGGAGTTGCTGTGGACAAGCGGAGAAGCAGTGGGAACCGCAGTTGCTTGGGCCACCGGAGGGCAATCAGTATCAGCGATGCCCTGTTGTGCTGAGCCTTGTACATAGTCTTGGCTATCAGTGGCATGGACGGGAAGGCATAGAGCAGGCCCTACATCCACGGAATGGGAACACATCTGCTGCCCCCATGAGGGGTGCAGTTGGTGGGAGCAGAATCAAGGCAGCCGAGTGTTGGTCAGGCTCACAAAGAGCTCCATCAGGGGAACTCCCCAGAGCTGGAAGAGTCACATGTATGGCTGGAGGACCCTGCTCAGCTTGTCTGCTAGGGCACTGAGCTTGCCCAGCAGATACACCACCCACAGGAGCATCCCATTGCAGAGTGTGAAGGATCAGAGAGCCACTGCCTCCAGGCAGAGGGGATAGGACCACTGTGCCTCCCTGCTTGTTCACGTAGATCACTACCACCTGATTGTCTGTTTAGATCAGCACTGACTGGTGCTGCAGGCAGTGGCGGAAGGCTCGAAGAGGCAAAGCTATGGCCCATAGCTCCATCAGGTTTATCTGGAGTTGGCTCTCTGATTGCAACCATCTGCCCTGGGTGCAGAGATCTTCGCAGTGAGCTCTCCAACCTAGCAGGGAGGCGCCCATAGTGGGGACCCCCTGGGGATCAGGGGCCTGGAAGGACATCCCTGTCTAGAGGCGCTGTGGGACCTGCCACCAACTGAGGGAATCTGCATGTTTATGTTTATTAACTTGCTTGACCGCCCTTCAGTAGTAAGCAGAGCGGTTTACAAATAAAAATAAATTCATCAATTACAGCAAGGCACAAGGCCGGAGGCAGAAAAGGAAGTTACAATTTAAAAAAGGATAGAGAGAAACGAGAGGGGGGCAGGCAGCACGGGGAGAGGATAGGGCTAGGAGGGAGGGGGATTGAAGGCAAGGGAGAAGAGGTGGGTCTTCAGGGCATGTTTAAAAGTGGGGTGATGGGGCTCCAGGCGGTGAGCAGAGGGTAGGGAATTCCAAAGAGCAGGGCCTATGAAGAAGAAAGCTGAGGAACGAGTGGATTGGAGATGAGCAAGTGAGGAGGAAGGTAGTGCGAGACGGTTGAGATGGAAGGAGCGGGGGGTGTGCCTAGGGGTGTGAAAGTGAATGAGATCGGCCAGGTACTATGGTGTAGTGGAAAGGAGGACTTTATGAACAAGCGTGAGAAGTTTGAAGTGGATACGAGAGAAAATGGGAAGCCAGTGAAGACGGAAAAGAAGAGGAGTAACGTGGTCTCTAGGGAAGGAGTAAGACACGAGACGGGCGGCAGTGTTCTGGATTCGCTGGAGCCGTGATAGTTGGAGTTTAGAAATGCCAGAGAAAACAGAATTAGCAAAGTCAATACGGGAGATGACGAGAGCCAGCAGCAGGGTGGCAAGAGCAGGGGGAGAGAAGAAGGGGCGAATGGCACGGATTTGTCTGAGATAGAAAAAAGAGGTTTTGGAGACATAAGAAACATGGGCAGAGAAGGAGAGATCCGAATCGAAGAGCACCCCGAGATACCGAAAGGTGGAGACCAATGAGATAGGAAGACCAGGGAAAGAGGGGGCCACAGGGGGGGGTGGGTGACCATGTGGAAACCAGATAGCTGTGGTTTTCGAGAGGTTAAGGTGCAGGCAGTTTTGAGTCATCCAAACAGAAACAGCGGCTAGGCAGGAGTTAAGCGGGGCAAGGTCGGGGCAAGCAGGTGAGGTATGGTGAAGGAGAATGTCATCCGCGTAATAAAAAGCTGAAATGCCAAATTGCTGAATAAGTAGTGTGAGAGGGATCAAGAAGAGGTTGAAGAGGAGAGGGGCCAGCACAGAACCTTGTGGAACCCCACAGGGTAGGGGAAAGGAATCAGAGGACGGGCAGAGTGGGGAAGAGGAGAGAACAGCACCAGAATGGGAAGAAAGGAGTGAAACCACTGAAAAACAGTGCTACAGAGGCCGGCGTCACGCAGTCGGGACAAGAGGAGAGAGTGATCGACCAGGTCGAATGCTGCGGAAAGATCAAGGGCGACCGCCACCGAGATTTCACCACGGTCGTGAGCTACATGCAGGGCATTGGTGAAGGCAAGAAGAATGGTCTCAACGCTGTGCCCAGGATGGAAACCAGATTGGCGGGGGTGAAGGAAGTTGGTGGAGTCAAGGTGATGGGAGAGTTGGGCGAAAACAACCTTTTCAAGAAGTTTAGAAAGAAAGGTAAGGTGGGAGACTGGGCGATAATTGTTGGGGTTGAGAGGGTCAAGAGAAGGTTTCTTAAGTAGAGGGCGGATTAAGGTGTGCTTCCAGGAGGAAGGGAAAGTTCCAGTGGAAAGACTAGTGTTAAGAAGGATTTGAATATAGGGAAGGAAGGACTGTGAGGGAGACAATAGCCAGGAGGAAGGGATAGGGTCGAGAGGGCAGAAGGTTTTGTTGGAAGAGGAGATGAGATGGTGAAGCTCGGCAGTGGTGGTCAAGGAGAAGGAAGACCATGTGTGAGATAGATGGGAGACTGGGGGTGGGGAGGCGGCTGGAGGAGAAAGAATAGGTGGAGGGTGAGAGGGTAGAGATGCTCTCAAGGAGGAGATTTGGTACTGAAGGCAGAGGCAAGAAGAGAAGGGGTGGGGATAGGATGAGTGGGTGCAGAAGGATGAAGGGAGGTGAGAAATTTGAGGGTGGAATAAAGGTGACGGGTCTGATTAGGAGCGTTGGCAATGGCAGAGGAGAAGGAGGAAGACTTGGCGAGATGAACCTGGGAACGGTAGTAAGAGTGCTGGGCTTTGAAGAGAGACAGGGTGAGGGAGACTTACGCCATTGCCTTTCGGCTCTGCGGAGTTGGGAGCGAAGTAGGAGACCGGGGTGATACCAGGGATGTGAGGGTCGACGTGGAGCTGGGCGTGGACAGAGGGGGGCGATGTGGTCAAGGGCGGTTGAAAGGGAAGAGAACCAAGCGGAGGCCTGGAAATTGGGAGATAAAGAGGCGAAGTCAGAAGGGAGCAGATCTGTGGCTGGGGGAAAGTGCTGAATTGATGACTGGGTAATGGAGCGGGAGAGGCGTGGAGTGGAAAAAGGCGCAAGGGAAGGGGATGTTGTCACCGAATGAGAGCAGGAAGCTGAGAGGCAGAGGTGATCTGACCAGAGAAGGGAGAGGGAGGACAGGTTGGAAAGTGAGAGCATGGAGGAAGAGAGGAAGAGATCAAGAGTATGACCAGCAGAATGCGTGGGGAACGAAACGTGCTGCAGGAGGGACAGGTCGTGTAGGAGGGAGAGGAATGCATGATCTCTGGGGGATGAAGGGGATGTTGATGGGACAGTCACCCTGTCCCACAGCCGTCAGTAGTCTGGGTCCACTGGGAACAAAGACATCATTGGGCCGCTCTAATGTGGAGGCAGGAGTCTGGGGTGACGTGGACTATGAATGCCATATGGCGCAGCAGGCGTAACAGGAGGCAAGCAGACACGGTGCATCTGCACTGCATGTCTGCGACCAGCGCCCTGAAGCAGTCAGCTCATCCAGGGGTAGGAACGCTCTGGTCTTAAGGGTGTCTAGCTGGATGCCTATGAACGCCAAACACTGAGTCAGGAGATGATGGGATTTGGGGTGGTTTATGACAAACCCAAGGTGTTGTAGGAAGCAGATGGTGCAGGCCATAGCTTGCTGCGCCTCAGCGGCAAAGTCTTTTCTTATGAGTCAGTCATCCAGATAGGGAAAGATGAAGGCTACTTGGAGGCAGAGAAGTGCCGTGATGACAGCTATACACTTGGTGAAAACTCTTGGTGCAAACCCTTGAGGCAGAGGCCAGGCCAAAAGAGTAGCACCCTGTATTGGTAGTGGCCACCTCCCACCAAAAATCTGAGGTTGAGATGGATGAGGATGTGTGTACACACATTCTTTTTTTTATTTTTTAACACATTTATTTAGAAAGCACCCATAAACAGCAAGCAAACAGAACATACACAACCTCCCTCCGGGGTTGTTTCTTATCCCCAGAACGGAGGAGACACTCAGTTACACTTACAGTTACATCTTATCATTTTTGTTCCCCCCTCCCCCCATCCACCCCCCCACACCCCCCTGATACCCCCCCCCGGTCATCACCCACCTCCATCCCGGTCCTACGCTACTCATGCCATAGGCTACACATTAAGTACCCACTTGCAGGATCATATTGCGGCACCGAGGGCTCAAACTAAAAATATACGGGTCCCACAGCATCTGGAAGGCGGACCACCTTTTAACGTTACCCTGAGCCCCCCGACACTCCAGTAGCAGCAGCTGATGGAAGGAATTCCGCCACTCCCAAAAAGGAGGGGGGCGGCGTTCCCGCCACTTACGCAGGAGCGACCCCTTACCCACCAGACATGCCTTCCGCACCAACAAACGCTCCCATTTCCCTTTCGGACAATTAAGGCCCAGCTGATCCAAGGTAACAAAAGCAGCATCCCAAGACACCTGTTGTTGTAGAAGGCCCGACATAAACGAGCAAAGTTTCATCCAGTACGGACGAATTATCCTGCAGCCCCACCACATATGAAGTAAGGTCGCCATCGGTGCGGAGCAACGCGGACAACTCCCGTCCAAAGTCAGATGACACCGGAGGACCCGTCTCGGCAAAAAATAAACCCTAGTGATACATTTAAACTGCATTTCCCTCCACCGCATTCCATCGGCTAGTAGCTTTATCCATCTAAGAGCTGCGAGGATGGTACCCTGAGGAACCTCCCGCCCCAACTCTACGGCCCAAGCCGATTCCACAGCGCTGAAATCCGGCCGAAGTCTAAACGCATCCAATCTATTTGTCAGGACACTTATCGACGGGGCCTCCTCTCCGCCCAACTGAAAAAACTCCAAAATCTGCAAAGACCGATCGCAGTGAAGCTCGACCTGCGGGAGAGCAGCCACATAATGAGAAAGCTGGAGATAGGCAAAAAAATGTTTGGGCCCCAAGTCATATTCCCGAGATAATACGGAAAACGACTTACATTTCCCCTCGAGGCCAACAACATGCCCTAGGGTTGCTAATACCTCTCGCAGCCCAAACTCGGAAAAACGCTTCCTCCGTCCCAGGAGTAAAACTAACATTACCCTGAATTGGAAGCCAGCTGGAAACCTTCCAATTCCGACCCCAATAAACATTAAGCTGCCGCCAAGTTCGTCGCACCGGGGCCAATATCACACTAACAGAAAGCTGGGCATAGCGCGGCTCTCCTGATGTAACAAGGCTTGCAAGGTATGGGGAGCCACAAATGCCTCCTCCAAGGCCCGAGGGGTATACACCTCTGTACCACCCAGCCAATCCCCCAAATGCCGCGCCTGACAGGCTAAGGCATAAGCGCCCAAGTCCGGAAGACCCCAACCCCCATAGCTCCCCTTCCCCATCAAACGCCGATAAGAAATACGCGCCCCTTTCCACAAGAAACTCCGGAACTCCGCTTCAAAGCGCCGAATATCCCGTCGCAACAGCCAAACTGGGAGTGTCTGCAGCCAGTAGAGGATCCACGGCAAAAAACCATCTTAATCGCAGCAATTCTCCCCGATAGAGATAATGGAAGGGGTCTCCAAGCCCACAATTGAACCCTCACTCTGGCCATCACCCGGTCCAGATTGCTCCCATAAAGCTGGGCTAGCCGACGTGGCAACACAATCCCCAAATAGACAAATTGGTTCTCTGCCCACTGAAGAGGGAACTCCCCCGGCCAGCCGCTCCGCAACTGACCCGAAATATCTAACGCCACTGACTTGTCTCTATTAAGGCGGAGGCCTGCAAATTTCCCAAAGGTCTGGAATTCCTGTAGCAACCTTGGCAAAGATTCACAAGGTGAAAGCAAGTGTACCAGAAGGTCATCTGCAAAAGCACAGATCTTAAACTCACAGGGCCCAATACCTACCCCCCGTATCTCACGGGATAACTCAACCTTATGTATGAGAGGGTCTAGGGATAGCACAAAGAGGGGAGAGAGGACACCCCTGTCTCGTCCCACGTCTCAGCTGGAAAGCCTCCGACAGCACTCCGTTGACTCAGCGCAGCTGAATAATCTTGGGCCACTAGGATTTTCAAGTTCTCATGGAGCAAACCTCCCTTCTGTCGGGCTGTGCGCAGGATGGCCTCTTTATGGGGAAAGTACAAAAACTGTGCCAAAACAAGGGGTCTTTGATCGCGTGGCTGCCTGGGCCCCACCCGGTGCGCCCGTTCGATCAGCATTTTGCCACCATCTGCTATCCCCTCGACTAACTGTGGTAGCAGGGATTCCAAATGTTGTTTCAAATCCTTGTCGGCAATTGAGTACTGTATGCCCATAAACCATAAGTTGTTGCGCCTCGAGCGATTCTCGAGGTCATCAATTTTGGATTCTTGCTGGAGCATCTGAGCTTTTACAGCCTCCATGGCATGGGTAAGAGTGTCCAGGCCATCCTCGGCCTTCCCGATGCAGTCCTCAGCCTCTTGCAGCCGGCTCCCCAGCACACCCACTGAGCTCTGCAGGATGTCCATTTTCTCATGCAGGGCAGTAAATTGCGTGGCTAGCGCTGCCGATACCGCATTGGAGACCTCCTCCAAAAAGGCCGGGGAGCCCGGCGAACTAGGCTGCGAGTTAGTATCGGCCATCAGACGCCGGACCCACACGCTCCTTCTCCCTTCGCGAAGACTTAACTGAGGTCGCCATGCTGCCGCTGCTGCCCGCCGCAGATCCTTACTCCACACCAGCTTCACCACACTATACCGTGTAACTTAACGATGCTGTTGGCTATAAAAACAGCACTAAAGACCCGGTTTAGGCCAACGGAGACCAGAGCACAGACAGAACACGTCTGCTGTCCTCACCGCATCACCGGATCCCTCCGTACACACATCCTTTAAGTCCAAGGAGCATAACCAATCTCCCTGCTGGAGGTTATGGCAGCAATGTCCCCAGGAAAAGCATCTTTAACTTCTCCCTCACCAGGAACCTGTTCAGGTCCCGCAGGTCAGGGATGGGCTTAGGCTCCCTGTTCTTTTTGATGAGAAAGTACCAGGAGTAGAATCCCTTGCCCCAGAGGTGTGGGGGAACGGATTCCACTGCCTTGTCCTTGAGAAGACCTGCGAGCTCCTGCAGTAGCAAGATCTGGTGGAGGGGAGTCCTGATGGGCTGTTCTGGGAAAAATGGAGAGAAGTCTGCTCCAGGTGGAGGAGGTAGCCTTCCCTGACCACATGTAGTGTCCAGGTGTCGGTGGTGATGGCTGAACACCGGTGGGCAAACAAGATCAGATGTCCCCCTGTGGGCTGCTGGGGTGGGCCTCCTGGGGATGGAGAGGCTATGCCTAAGGAGTCAAAAGCTCCCGCCAGGCTGTGCTGGAGCCGGTGCCTGGGGTTTGGAAGCTTGGCCTGCTGAGGATCTGGGGAGGCCTGATACTAAGGGTAGTTTCCATAAGCTCTTCCCTTCCTCGAGTAAGGGGGCTTTTTACTCAGGACCTTCTGTCAGGAAAGGTAGCGGTCTTCTTGGAGACCCTAGTCCTCGTCAGGAACTCAGACTCCAAATCTGCAGCCTTATCTGTCATGGGTTTGCCAATGAGGTTCTCTCCTTGGTAGGGGACATCAACCAATTTGCCCTGAACCCACTGCTCCAGGTTGGAGGACTGTAGCCAAGTCTGGCATCTGGCACTGATGCCCACAGTGGCTACTCTAGCTGCTGACTCAAAGTTGTCCTAGGCTGCCTGAGCCAAGAATTTGGAGCACACTGATGGTAGAGGATAGGCTCCAGAACTGCCAGAGGGGTTCCTCAGAGAAATCAGTCGAGAACCTGGCTAGTTCCTTCGCCAGGTCCCTCAACATACATGCCAATGTACAGCTGGTATGCCTCAATCTGGCCGATGAGCATCAAGCCCTGGTAGCACTTCCTGCCCAGGATATCCAAGGTGCAGGCCTCCCTACCCAGGGGCACAAAGAAGTGCATCTTCTGGCTCTTGAGCTGTTGCATGACAGACTTCACCACCATGGAGTTATGTGGCAGTTGTGCTTTATGGAAGCCTGGGTTCCAGCAGACCCGATACATCAAGTCCAACCATCTGATCACGATGGGCACCAATGCTGGTATTTTTCACATATGAAGGAGCAGCAATTCCAGGATTGGGGGGATGGGCATTATAAGTGCCTCCTATGGAGGGGCCTCGTACTGGAAGATCTCAAGGTCCTCCATGTGAGGGTCCTCTTCCGACTGTCAAAAAAGATAGCACCTTTGACATGTCTCGCACGCAGTTAAGGAAGGCCATATCCTCGGGCAGGGACTGGCACCGGTTTTTGGAGGGAGACGGGTCAGAGGGCACATCACGATGGTGATGGGTGTTTGGGGATTCCTTGTCCTCCCAGTCCAACTCACTCTGTGACGGAGTCGAGGTCAGGCTGGGGTGCAAGGTCAGGCCCTGAGCCCGACCATCCCCTGCCCCTCAGAGGCTCTGCGGGCAGAGCCAAGGCCACTCATCAGGGAAGATCTCGGTCCCAAGGACTGGGACAGGGATCAAGACCGATGTCTGGGATAGACTCGAGGTTGATGAGACTCAAAGATCGGCTTGCAATCCTTGAGATCGAGACCCTGGTGGTCTGGGCAAATGTCCTGTCTGAACCAGGCATCAAGGCCCACTGTTGGGTCATGAAGGCAGACAAGCTGCACTCCAAGGCTGCCATTCTGGTCTCCAGTCCAGATGGCTCCACAGCCTTCAGCATGAACACAGAGCATCTTGGGCCCGGCACCAACGAAGGGGAATCCTCAACCAGGATGGCCTCGGGGATCCAAGGCCGGTCACTGGAGATCGATGCTTCTTTTTGGGTGACTTTGATAGGCTGCTCCTGCTCCAATCCCTTAGACTTACAGAGTGGACTGCGGAACCAGGCATGGGACTTATCCAACTCATCAATGGACGCTGCCCTTGATGATTTCTTCTTTTTGTGTTCTACCTCCAGGGTGCTCTGCTTGGAGGACCCACGGCTTTGGACAGAGAAAGCAGGGTCACTTCGGGGCTCCAGGGTCCCGGAAGGATGCTTGGAGCATGCTGTGCTGGAGACTCTGTGGCAGAATCTGACCTTTGGAAGATTTTGTTGTGGTACTGTTGCTGCTGACTCTTAATAGCCTTGGAGGACATCTTTTTACAGAGTCTATAAGACAAGGGGTCATGGTCTGCCCCAAGGCAGCGGAGGCAGCAATCATGTGTGTCAGTGAAAGACATGGTCCAGGAACACTGATCACACTTTTTGAAGATGCTGGCAGAGGCCATGGGTGGAAAAAGAGCCCCAGCGAGGTCAAAGACCTGGGGTTCTGCCAGTGAAAAGGGTGCAAATCCATGCTGGTAGAAAAATAAGAGAAAAACAAACAGAGATGCGATGCCAGGGCAAGCAAGCTTGGGGGCAGGAAAGGGAGCCATGCAACAGAGGAAGAGAAACTTCCAAGAGGAAAAAACGGACTTTTTCCAGGGGAAAATCAGACATATGTCCAGTGGGCTCCATGGAAAAAAGGAGACAGAAGCAAGATGGCAGCCTTACTTTGAAAGCTGTGGAGAAGATTCCACGCAGGGCTCAGTTGATGTCTATGTCAAGGGTCCAGTTGTCTGGGCAGATGAACCGGACGAACTGGAAATGAACGCCCACTACTGGGCCACAAGGGAAGATACTGTGCTCTAAGACTGCTATTCTGGTCTCCATGCCAGTTGGCTCTGCAGCCTTCGACATGGACACAGAGGGTTTCGGGTCTGGCATCGGCTCTGTCAAAGGTGTCAAAAAGGAGAAGCGTCGCTCTTGCAGACCAAACGGAGAACACAAGGAGCAAGAGACGTAGGTAGGTACAGACTGCTTTGATGATGATAGTCCCTACGCGTTTCGGCAAACGCCTTCCTCGGGGGACATACAGCAGTGCTGTGTCAAGTCAAATGTCTCATTAAGACAGTTTTGTCGGATTGTTATGCAATAAATTTACCGGCACCATCCGGGTGAAGAGAGAGTGAGAAATTAATCTTGTGCAGATCGTTTTACAAACCCTCACGAAATCGAAACCAGGTACTGGAAATAAAAACTGATTATACGCTGTTTTTATTTCCAGTACCTGGTTTCGATTTCGTGAGGGTTTGTAAAACGATCTGCACAAGATTAATTTCTCACTCTCTCTTCAACCGGATGGTGCCGGTAAATTTATTGCATAACAATCCGACAAAATTGTCTTAATGAGACATTTGACTTGACACAGCACTGCTGTATGTCCCCCGAGGAAGGCGTTTGCCGAAACGCGTAGGGACTATCATCAATAAAGCAGTCTGTACCTACCTACGTCTCTTGCTCCTTGTGTTCTTCTCTTGGGTGTCAGAGGCCAGTAGGTGGGTACCGATGATGTCTTTCAGGGCTTCTTGTGAGGCCACTCCCACTCCGACTCCTCTGACTCACTGTGGGGCCTGAAGTAGGATTTTTCCCATCTTTCCAGATCCAGTCTATGAGGTGGTCTTAGAGAACTTTGGTTTCTTGTGTTCCACTTCCGGGGATTTCCTCTCTGAGGAACCACAGCCGTGGGATTCCGAAGTGGCCCCTGCTTTGCAGGGCAGAGGTACCGGAGGGGGCCCTGGAACGGGATGTCACCAGAGAATGGCACAGAGTCTGACTTTTGGAAGAATTTTTCCTGCTGCTGGTGAGAGCTCTTAAGGGTCTTTCAGGTCATACTCCTGCAAAGTTCACAGTCCGAATCGTCGTGTTCTAGGCCGAGGCACCGGAGGCAGCAGTCATGTGTCAGTGAGAGACATCTTGCTGCACCAATTGTACTTCTTGAAGCCACTGGAGACCATTGGGAAAAAGAGGTCCCTCCGCCTGACAGGGGTCAGAGGATTTTGGCCGAAAAAAGGTGCAAACGCCAGTCGAGGGATACCTTGAAGAAAAAAGTAAAACAAAGGAATGAACCCGAGGAGGAATGCCGAAGCGAGCTGGCTCAGGGCAGGAAAGGAGCCAGTACGCAAACCGGACAAAAAGGTAACATAAAACCACAGTTTTTCTGGGGTAAACTGGACAGATGTCCGGAGGGCTCCGCAGAAAAAAGGAGACTGAGGCAAGATGGCACCCTTGGGCCAGAAGGGGACCAAGCATGCATGGTGTCTCTCCCAAAAGCTCTTTGAAAGTTGGGGAGATGTTTCCGCGTGGGCTCCATCGGCACCGATGTCACTCATATGTGAGGACTGACTTCCTGCTTGTTCCTGGAGAAATCAGACCCACATGGACACACACAGACATACAATGGGGAATTGCAGCCTACCTCACTTCCGTGACACAGGATACAAGCTCCCACCATTAAAGAGTTCTGTCACCTTATATAGTTTTTTCTTTCCAAAACCCCTTTGTTTTTCCTTTTCTTAGACATCTGGATTTTCTCTTCCTTATCTCTCTTTTATTCCTCCCTGTGTCTGCCTGGGCCCTTATCAGATTTATGCCTTGTTGTCTTTTGCATGCCCACGTCTGCCTGGGCCTTGTCAGATTTATTCCTTATTATCTGACCTTTTGTCCCACTTGTTCGGTTCTTTGCTCGTTTTATTATTCCCAAGAAATATATCTTTAACTCCCCATCATATTCTGACACCTAAAAATGGGGCCATTTTGTTCCCTTCATGTTAGACTGGAATATTACATATTACAGGGAGGAGTGGCCTAGTGGTTGGGGCAAGTTACCTCAGGCCGGGGTTCAAATCCCACTAGAGGACAGCAAACTTGTGGTCTTGGGCAAGCCACTTAACCCTCCATTGCCTATGTTCCCTGTAAGTATTAGTGTATGTGTCTCATATCCCCTCATGTTAAATGTATCCCCCAATTGTGTTGTGACCACTTTGATTGAAGGATAAGTTGGTATACAAAACTGTCTAAATAAATATATTTTTTGGCCTATTTATATTTTTGTGATTCTCTCTCACCATGTGCCCTTACTGATAAGTGTGTTTTCACATTTTTTCCATCTGTCGTCACCTAATACCTCTGGCAACTCACGTTCACAATTACCATCATTTAGACAGCATTTAGATCTTGTGTTAACCCTCTCTCCTCTGGCCAATAACCCCACAGAACCCAGGACTTCGGTGAACTCAGTACATGCAGTCGAGTCGCCTGCTTACAATGACCACCGATGCCGGAGTCTCCCACACATGGAGAATGAGGCACTTGAGGATCAGAGGGACAGGCACCATGAGGGCCTCTGTCAGAGGGGCCTCATACTGGAGAATCTCCAGTTCTTCCATGCAGTGGTCCTCCTCCACCTCAATCTCAATGGCAAGCGCCTTAGCCATGTCCCGTACAAAGTCAAAGGCAGCGACATCCTCAGGCGGGTAACAGCGCTGGGACATCAGGGGAGACGGGACAGAGGGCACAACTCTGTGCCGTCAAGTATCTGGGGACTCCTTGTCCTCCCAATCAGACTAAGTCCAAGGACAAGGCAGAGGCCCCGTTCTTTCCACAGTTGAGGTGACCCCCTGAGGACCTTCAGTCTGAACCAAGGGCACTGGCTGGAGAGGACTGGTGCCCCAAGGAACAAGACCGGGATCTCGTCCTTTGCCAATGATTTCTTGAGGCCAGTGGTGCTGAAGGATCAGCTCAACATTCAGGGAAGCCCCCGATGTCGAGGGTTTGGTCATCAGGATGGATGAAACAGAACACCAGACATGAACACCTGGCTGCTAGGCCACGAGGGCAGAAATACTGTGCTCCAAAGTCAGCATCTTGGTCTCAATGCCAGTTGTCTCCGTAGTCTTCGACATGGGCACCGAAAATGTCGGACCTGGCTTTTGCTCTGTCAAGGGGGAGTCCTCAATGATGATAGCATTGGGTGTCAGAGACCGGTCACCAGATGCAGATGACTCCTTCCGGGGCAGCTTGTGAGGCCGCTCCCGCTCCGACCCCTCTGACTCATGCTGGGGACTGTGGGGCCTGGAATGGGATCCTTGTCTTCCCAGACTCATCCTCTGAGGTGGTCTTCGAGGGTTTCAACTTCTTGCGTTCCACTTCTGTGGATTTCCTCTCAAGAGGAACCGTAGTCACTGGACTCAGAGGCAGCCTGGGCATAGCGGTGTCGCCGGAGACTCTGGAGCAGAGTGACTTGTGAAAGATCTTTTCCTGCTGCAGCTGACAGCTCTTGGTCGTGGCCAGCTCAAGGCAGCAGTCACGTGGATCGGTGAGGAACATCATCTTACCGCACCAATCATTTCTTGAAGCCGCTGGAGGCCATCGGGGAAAAAAAAAGGAGGGCCCTGCCACCTGGGCATGGGTGTGAGGCCTGTGGCCAAAAAGGGCACAAAACACCAGTCGAGGAACACCTTGAGAAAAAGCAAAAGAAAAAAAAAGGGAACACACCTGAGAGCAACGCCAAGGCGAGATGGCTTGGGGACAGGAAAGGAACCGATACATGTACTGGATAAAAAAAAGACACTTTCCAGGGGAAACTAGACAGATGTGCAGAAGGCTCTGCAGAAAAAAGGAGGCTGGCAAGATGGCACCCTTGTGTGGGAAGGGGACAACACATGCTTGGTGCATCTCCCAAAGGCTTTATTTGCAAGGTGGGGAGATGCTTCCATGTGAGCTCTGTTGGTGCCGATGTCACCCATATGTGAGGACTGACTTTCTGCTTATTTCTGGAGAGAACCACCCTTTCTCTCTCAGCGATTCTTGTGGGGCTTCAAAATGTCTATGAACGTTAGTGGGGAAGTGGGATTTGAAGCCAGAGTTAGCCTTTTCCTAGCATAATGCTGTAAACACTAGGCCATTCCTAATAAAAGCAGCAGTGCCCAAAATACAAACTGAGTATGCTAACTAGGAACTGCCGTGTTGTTAATGTATGCATATTTTCCTTTATGGATTACACTTGGCCAAGTTTTTATATTGCCTTAGTAGAATTTAAGATCAGTACAGTTAAATAGAAGAGGACTTATATTAGTTTGGGGGAATGGTCTTTAAAACACTAGCAAACCAAACATTCCACATAAATTACATTTTTGTTTTTGAAAGCATGTAACACATGTAAAATGGGAGAACAAGACAAACTCAGGCATCCTTTTTTGCAAACTATTTTTATTGTTTTATAAGTTCTTTACAAATATCCACATTTTTATATAGGTTTTACAAAAAAATCCAACTGTCTATTCAAATGTAAGGAACTATATAAGTTACAAGACCGAAAAATAAAACTTCTAATTACAAAGAGGTGAACGTCATTTAACATGTCCAAACCTCTAAAAAAAACTTTAAGTGTGCAGGTCAATCTGCACAAATTCTAGCTAAACGTCCCCCTAAATAATGAACTTCATCTAACAAGATTTTTGTTTTTTCCTTCTTTTCTTCTAGGAAACAGTACAAGCAAACACAGATTACTTAAAAGTGTCTCATCCATTCAAAGCGCTTCACTGAAGTGGGCAGTACCACAATTTCTTTTTAATTTAAAGCATAATTTAGCAGCATAAATGTTTAAAGTGTATGGGACTATCAAATTGCACAATTCATCAGAAAGCACACACTTTGCGAAGGCTGTAGTGTGAACATGGACAGCAAGCAGCCCTGGCTTGTGGAAATCATTTTTAACTATTTTTAATGCAGGACATTCAACTGATTTTTAAAATAAATATAAGGGTGCTGAGAAAGCTCACGTAGCACCAGACTGTAACAAAAAATTCCTTCAGCACCTTTCATTCCAACAATTTCACAAAACCATAAGCCACGCATGGGTGGGTTTGTGGTTATTTGAATGCATGTGCGTATTTCAACCTTTTTAGGAAGAGCAAGAAAAACGTGCCAGCCTCGGACACATACAGCAAATAGAACAAAATTAAAATTTTACCATTTACAGTGTGGAAGTGAACTTCCAAGAGAAGGGAAAAGGTGAGGGTCCAAAGAGCAACATAGTCTTCCAACACATATCAGACCAACTTCCTCCCTTCTCTTAAAGGCATGTTACCGTTCCTAAAGCAAGGAAATGTTTTAATACTTGCTCTGCTTGCTGTTTATGTGAGACAATGGCCTCCCTTTCTGTGTGCTTCTTGTTCTCTTTGGTGCTGTTCTCACTTCAGCCTTCAAACTATCAGACCACCTTTGCTCGGTCACCTTCGAACACACAACACAGCTACTAAGGGTTAAAGCCATGAGCCAGAGGGCTTGCTAACAGAATAAGGATAATTAGCAGTGCCCTTTCTAGGACGGTATTGCATACAGCATTGCATAGTGGCAGAATGTGCTGGGATGCAGTCAAAGATTGGTACCTGCATAAAAATAAATACAGGGTTGGGACAACTCCAGTCCAAGTGCCACAAGCTTGTTGGATTTACTTTTCTGATTCTTAAGATTGTTAATTCTCTCCTTTATGTTTATTCTTACTTTTATTTCTCTTTTTTAACCTTTAATTTTTAATTATATTGTAAACTGCTTTGATGGCTATCTTAAAAGTTGTTATATCATATACAAACCTACATGAGATGTATTTGCATAAATTGAAGCTACGTATGCAAATACATCTTATGCATATTCAGTGTGCATTATCCAGAAAACCCAGCCAGCTCGCGGTATTTGAAGAGCAGTTTAATCTACCCGTTTTAATACATTACAGAAAAATAAGAGACCCAAAGCTTAGAGCACCTTCAAGGGACAAATAAGGTTCCACTTCAGGAAGGAAGCAGAAAGTTGAGAATTTGCATTTTAAAGCCTTTTTTTTTGTAAAAAAAAAAATCTGAACCTTTACAGACCACCACAATATACAAAAATCATATTTCAAAACAGGAAAATAAATAATTTTGACAGTGAGATACATTAATCTTGTGGCACTGGAGAGTAGAAGGAAATTGCATTTCATATTTCACACAGCGGGTGAGTATCAGTGTGAAACAGGAAAATGCACAAGACAATGTAATTTGGTATTACCATTTCCTCTGCATAAAATCTGATTTTGGTTTGAAAAATCTGAAAAAAAGTTTTTGGAGTGCTTTTTATGTCACTATTTTTAACTTCTGAGAGAGAGATGGTGACATGTTTTACTACAACAAGCCTGAATCTTTGGCCATGCTATGGAAAAGTCCTTTCTTCTGAAGAAGGTTGGCTGGGGAATCAAACTCCAGTATTTGACCTTTGTCAAGCACCATAACCCTAAAAGAATAAGAACATATAATCAGAACCCAAACAGATATCTGAACATCCATTAACAACTTTATAAAAACAAGATTGGAAACGCATACTTTATGGGAGTATCTACACTTTTCCAAGGCATTCTTTACACTGGCTGTGCACACCCTCCATATCCCTTGGCTGCACTGGACAAACGGTCATAAGGCATTCCACAGTACCCATACTGTAAAGCAGGGTATCCCAAACCTGTCCCAGGGACTCCACAGCCAGTCATACTTTAAGAGTATCCACAATGTATATGCAAATTTCTCATGCACCTTGATTAAACATACTCTGAACACATGCTTGGCAAAAGCATCCAACACAAACCATGTGCGAAACATGAACACATCCTGACTGGCACACAGTACCACTGGCTGTACAATGCTAGCAGTTCAACCCTTTCCAAAATTCACAGGCCAACTGTGCCATTCTTACAATGCACCTAGGCCGTACTGCATGGTGAGAGCACTACAGCAGTAGCATTTGCTTGAGGAGGACTCTCCACCTCTTCCTCCTCACTGTCAACAGGATTCAGCACAAATATCTTCAAAAGGAGAAGTATGGGTTTTGGCATAGCACAAATAAACCTTGCCAATGTTTGATCGAGAACATTTGATACATTTAATGACCATCACAGGCGTCAAAATTCAGGAAAGTAGAATATTTCAGTTTGTTCAATGTAAACCGTACTGATGCAGAATAGCGCGGTATATAAGAGAATATAAATAAATATTTCCAGTGAATCTAGCTTCACAGCTTTCCAGGGATAATTTTAGCTTTATAGACTCTTAAACCTATTAAAGAGAAGGAGGTGCCAATTTCACTTTCAAGTGCAGCTGGTTTTCCTCATCGAGAATACATTAAGGACCTGAGATGAATTAATCTCGAGGTGAACAAAGTCCATTAAACATATTAGGTATAGTTGTATTAGTATAAGTATCCCCAGCAAATCTAAGTAAACAACTTAAATACCTAAACAAAACCTTAAAAAGAAGCTGCAGTGAGCAGTCCAGCAGAGAGATGGGGGGCTTTCCAGTTTTTTGTATCGAGTGTCACATGTATGACTTTCCCCCCGTTGGTGAGGGGTCTTACGTGTGCACTAGGTGCAAGGAGCTCTTTGCTCTCAGGGAACAAGTCGGATCTCTGGAGGCTAGAGCAGCAGACTTGGAGGTCATAAGGAAGACAGAACTATATAGACGAGACCTACAGGGATGTAGTACTGAAGTCCCACCTCCAGTCTGGCAGCCTCCCTGTTGCCATGGAGGAGAGAGGTCAAATGACGGAAGAGCCATCCTGGTGTGGCAGGAAATGATCCTTTAACTAGGACCTGTCCTCCAGGTGATGCCTGACTCACACAGAATCCTTCTCCTCTCCATCTGCCTTCTCATACTATCAGATTTACTCTGTAATGCATTGAGCCTTACCCCAATACACCTTACCATTCCAGTCATCCATGGTTATGGCTTACTATGTCATGCGTACTTGCCACACAGAACGAGAGAAATAACTCCATCTAATTCAGATCCCTCTCCAGGAACGTTACACTCAGGAAGCTACCACCCAAAGCCATACACCACCTAAAATGCACCTTAATAAATGCCCACTCAGCAAGCAACAAGATCCAGATCCTAAACGATTTCATAATTAACAACCTAGACATCTTATGCATAACAGAAGCCTGATTTTACAATACAGATACCATCCTAATCAACCAATTAAAACCACTGGATTATGACTACATCTTCAACTGTTCTCATTCTGACTGCAGGGGTGGCAGAGTCTGCATTTTAGCAAGTAACAATTTACTGTTTAAATTAACATAGGCTTTCACAACTGGCAGGCTTGACTTAGTGTTGACTGTTTAAGATTACTATTATGTCTGGCCTACTGCCCCCTTACAAGCTAAGCATGATGAGCTAGTATACATCCTAGAAATAGCCAGTACATATATTCAGCCATCATCCTACCTCACACTAATGAGCGACATGAACCTTTCCTCTGCTCCACTAAACTAATCTAAATCCTTCATGGAAGCCATGCGACACCTTCAATTCACCCAACTAATCCAAGCTCCAACACACTCTAAAGGAAGCACCTTGGACCTCATATTCATCCAGACCCAACTCCTTGTAATCCACACAATCCCCAACCCGCTGATCACAGAAGTCCCATGGTCAGACCACTCCACCATCACCTGCCACCTACCACAGCACCCAAACCCAAAAACACCCACTCCCCACCAAATATATAACCACAGATTCAAGCTCTTCAACAAACCTACCTTCATAGACAAAATCCTCCACTCTCTTGACACAGAATCCCATGATCTTGACCGGACAATAAAAGTGATAGACTCAACAAAAACCTTTGCCACAGTACCTCCCTCCAGCCCTGTGAAACCATACTATTGAATCCACAGCCCCTGGTACGTGCCAGACCTCACAGTACTAAAACAGAGACTGTGGAAATTTGAGCGCAGACAAAAGGAATCTACCTATTCACCCTTCAAACATACTGTACTGAGACCAACAAAGCAAGAAGAGAACACCACGCCAAACTAATAATGAACGCAATAAATAAACCCAGGGAACTGTATAACATAGTTAGACTAGTGAAGGACAGCACCCAAGATCACAGCATAAATACTAGTGAACCACAGGAGTTCGCTGCATATCTTCAATCAAAATCCCCTGCTTTCTCACAACTGGCTTTCTTCTGCAAGCTCGGATAAAGCCACAGATCAAATCATCACTAACACATTGCTGCAATTCTTTAGCCCTACATACACAGCCTCAACACAACTACATCCATGACAGACCTATGCCGTTACCTAGTTTAAAAGCACTAAATAAGAGCTTGCCCCAGTCCTACTCAAAATAATCTCGACCTTCTTCACCCAAGGATATTTCCCGACATACATGAAAACAGCATCCATTCGACTAATCTTCAAACACACTAAGCTAGATCAGAGCGACCCAAGCTCTTAGAGGCCTATCTCCAGCTTACCGTTTATTGTGAAAATCAGAGAAAGTAGTCCTCTACCAACTGCAAGATCATACTGACACAAATGCTCCCTTAGACACACAGAAACATGGATTCTGCAACCACCATAGGGTAGAAACCCTACCAATCTCCCTAACAGAGAGGTTTATCAAGGGCATGGAAAATACAAAATAAGGCTTCATTCTCATCTTTTTGGACATTGCAGCAACATTTGACACCATATACCATGACCTCCTCATGCAGCACTATTCAACATAGGAATCCGTGAGACTGCGCTAGAATGGCTTCACTCATATCTCACAAAATCAAAGACAGTATGTGCAAATCGATCAAAAAACCTCCAACCAAATCTCTCAAATACAAGGAGTCCCTCAAGGCTCTTCCCTTTCAGCATTATTATTTAACATCTACATACAGTCAGTCTGCATCATCATAAATGCATATAATTTCAGCTACCACCTGTACACAGACGATATCATGATATATGCACCATTTACCATCACGAACGCAAACTACTCATCAATCCAAGCTGCTTCACCGCCATAAACCACTGGTTATCAGAACACAAACTTAATGTCAACTTCAAGACAAAGGTCCTATTCCTCACCAGAAATCAATCCTTTCTCCCCTCCCAAGTCCTTAAGGGTTGACAATGCCAACTTAGAGGTTAAAATAGAGGTGAAATACTTTGGCATCATCATTGACCAACGTCTCACATTTCAACCACAAAGTATATCTCAGTGCATTTACAACAAGTTAAGATCACTCTGCCACTTATGGCCCCTTCTCGAACCACATGATTTTTGAACGTTTTTTCAAGGAATGGTACTACCACACTGATTTTTGTAACTCCATCCTACAAGGTATTACGAAGAACTCCCTACAGCCACTCTAGCTCACCCAACATGCACCTGCACAAATCCTGATGTGCTTACCTGGGCATAGTCACATCACACCCATTCTGAAAGTGCTACATTGGCTACCTCTCCTCAGCTGAATTAAGTATAAAGCTCTGATGACAACATTCAAAATACTCCATCAATCATCCTCTCTATACCCACAATCCATCATAACAAAGACCGTAGAAAAATGGCAAAGAAGAAGTAATGCAACAAACCTTCTAGTCCTGCCTCTAACACTGACCAAGAGTAATCAGACCACCTGTGCTAGGGCATTTTCCTTACATGCCCCCTGCCTCTGGAATGCCTTACCATACCACATCAGAGACACTCATGACCTAACATTAAGGAAACTACTAAAAACCCATCTATTCACGGAACGCTTCAACAGAATTACATGATTCAGCCCTCATCCTTTCAACCCTCTCCCTATTCTCTCTCGCCTCACCTCCTGTCCCTAAGTAAGATAACCTCATCCTCTTATCCCTACTGAAGATAAACCCTGGTAGATTACAAGCAACCTCACTATATTGTATACAGTGAACACCGTTCTAGATTATCTCTAGTTTCTATCCATTATAATATTAACCTATTACAAGCAAAATTGTTCAATGTAATATGTTCTGTTCTCTGTAAACTGCATTGATCACCGGAAACGCACAGAGGTGGTTTCTACAGAACCATGTGCCCATGAGGGAAGAGTTAGGACAGCCATTATAGTTGGTGACTCGATCATTAGGCATGAAGATAGCTGGGTGGCTGGTGGACATGAGGATCTCCTGGTAACATGCCTGCCTGGTGTGAAGGTAGCGAACCTCACGTGCCACCTAGATAAGCTTTTAGATAGAGTTGGGGAGGAGTCTGCTGTCTTGGTACATGCTGGTAGGAATGACAAGGGAAAGTGTAGTAGGGAGGTTCTGGAGGTCAAATTTAGTCTTTTAGGTAAGAAGTTGAAATCCAGAACTTCCACAGTAGCATTCTCAGAAATGCTTCCCGTTCCAAGCGCAGGACCCAAAAGGCAGCTCCTGAGCTCCAGAGTTTCAATGCGTGGATGAGACGATGGTGCAAGGAAAAGGGTTTCGGATTGGTTAGGAACTGGGCAACATTTTGGGGAAAGGAGGAGTTTTTGCGAAGGGATGGACTCCACCTTAACCAGGATGGAACCAGGCTGCTGGCATTAATCTTTAAAAAGGAAAGAGCAGTTTTTAAACTAGATAAGGGAAAGCAGACAGCCGCCCAAGAGCGCATAGTTCGGAACAATGTATCCTTGAAGAATACTAGCAAAAGATTGAAGTTGGGACATATCAGAGATTTCAAGACAAAAGTAACCCAAATGCCCTTAAGTACAGAGCAGGCAGAGCTTAAAGATTCCAAATTACCCCTGCCTACTGATAACCAGATTAATATGAATACTTGTATGCAAATGCTAGAACTCTAAAAAAAATAAGATGGGAGAGTTAGAATATATAGCACTAAAAACGAGGTTAGATATGATTAGTATCTCAGAGACCTGATGGAAAGGGGACAACCAGTGGGACACTGATACCTGGGTACAAATTATATTGCAATGATAGAGTAGATCAAATTGGTGGAGGGGTTGAAGCCATGTAAAAAGGGGAAGACAATGGCAGTGGGGGTGTACTACCGACTGCCTGGCCAGAATGAACAAATGGATGATGAAATGCTCAAAGAAATCAGGGAGGCTAAGTTACAACAGTAATAATAATGGGTGATTTCAATTACCCCAGTATCGACAGGGTCAGTGTCACAGCAGGATATGCTAGGAAGATAACGTTTCTAGATTAAATAAATGACTGCTTCTTGGAGCAGCTGGTTCTTGAATCAACAAGAGGGAAAGCCATTCTGGATCTAGTCCTTAGTGAAATACAAGATCTGGTGCAAGAGATAAGGGTGTTGGGGCCATTTGGCAATACTGATCATAGAGTGATAGCGTTTGATTTAATAAATGGTGGAAGGACAGCAAGGAAATACACAGTACTATCCTTTAATTTTCAAAAGGGAGACTATGATAAAATGAGGAAAATAGTTAAGAAAAAACTAAAAGAAGCCGCTGCAAAGGTTAAAGATTTATATCAAGCATGGGTGTTTAAAAATACTATCTTGGAAGCCCAGACCAGCTATATTCCACGCTTTAAGAAAAGTGGAAGGAAGTCCAAAAAACTGCCAACATGGTTTAAAGGTGAGGTCAAAGAGGTGGTTGTAGCCAAACAAGCATCTTTCAGAAAATGGAAAAAGCAGCCAAATGACAAACTGGAAACACAAGCACTGGCAAGTTAGATGCAAGGCATTACTAAGACAAAGAGAATTTGAAAAAAAGCTTGCAATGGAAGCAAAAATGCATAACAACTTTTTCAAATACATTTGTAGCAAAAACCCTTTGAAAGTCAGTTGGACCATTAGATGACAGGGGTGTAAAAGGGGCACTAAGAGGGGACAAGGCCATAGCAGCGACACTGAATGAATTCTTTGCTTCGGTCTTTACTGAAGATGATGTAGGGAAGTTACCCATGATTGAAATGGTATTTAAAGGTGATGCATCAGAAGAATTGAAATAAATATCGATAAACTAGGAAGATGCATTAAAACTATTTGATAAACTAAAGATTGGCAAATCACCTGGACTGGATGGTATACATCCAAAGATGCTGAAAGAACTAAAAATGTGAGACTGCATTCCTACTATTAGTAATTTGTGAGCTCTCATTAAAATCACCTGTAATACCTGAAGATTGGCGAATGGCCATTAACACTCCAATTAAGGGTTCCAGGGGTGATCCAGGAAACTAGACACCGGTGAACCTGACATCAGTACCAGGCAAAAATGCTAGAAACCATTATAAAGAACAAAATTACTGAATATGTAGATAGTCATGGCTTAATGGGAGAAAGTCAACATACATTATATGTTATATTTTTTTTGAAGGTGTGAAACACGCAGACAAAGGTGAGCCGGTCGATATAGTGTATCTGGACTTTCAGAAAGCCTTTGACAAGGTTCCTTATGAGAGAATCTTGGTGAAATTAAAAAGTCATGGGATAGGAGGCAGTGTACTACTGTGGATCAGGAACTGGTTAAAAGATACAAACCAGAGGGCAGGGCTAAATGGCCAATTTTCCCAACGGAGAAATGTGCTCTAACATATTCGTAAATGACCTGGAAATGGGAACAACGGAGTAAGGTAATCAAATTTGCAGATGAGACAAAATTATTCAAAGTTGTTAAAAACCCAAGAGGATTGTGAAAAATTGCATGAGGTCCTTGATAAATTGGAAGACTGGACATTCAAATGGCAGATACAATTTAATGTGGATAAGTGCAAAGTTATGCACTTAGGAAAGAACCACCCAAACACTATGGTTAGACAATGCAAAGTTCCACATTAGGAACCACCACCCAGGAAAAAGATTTAGGCATCGTGGATAACACGTTGAAACCCCCTGCCTAGTGTGCAGTGGTGACCAAGGCGGCAAATAGAATACTAGGAATCTTAAGGAAAGGCATGGAGAATAATACAAAGGATATTGTAATACCTCTGTATCCTTCCATGGTGCAACTGCACCTTGAACATTGTGTCCCATTCTGGTCATCATATTTTAAGAATATAGCAGAATTAGAAAAGGTACAGAGAAGAGCCTCCAAAATGGTCAAAGGGATGGAAGGATACTCCTATGAGGAGAAGCTTAAAAGGTTAGGGTTCTTCAACCTGGAAAAGAGATGGCTTAGGGAGGATATGATAGAGGTCTATAAATTAATGAATAGAGTGGAACAGGTAAATGTAGATCGATTGTTTACGTCATCAAAAAGTAGAAAGACTAGAGGACATGCAATGAAGCTACAGTGTAATCCATTTAAGACTAATAACAGAAAATATTTTTTCACTCAACATGTAATCAAACTCTGGAATTCATTACCGGAGGATGTAGTAAAAGCTGTTAGTGTAGCTATGTTTAAAAAAAGGTTTGGACAAGTTCCTAGAGGAAAGGTCCATAAACCATTATTAAAGAGGACCCGGGAAATCCACTGTTTGTCCCAATACAAGCAATGCGGAAGCTGTGTATCTTTTTGGGAAACTGCTAGGTACTTGTGACCTGAATTGGCCACTGTTGGAAACAGGATACTGGGGCTTGATGAACTTTGGTCTGATCCAGTATGGTATGTTCTCTTCAGCTGGGGAAATCCTGAGCGCGCAGACTGGAACCAGGTTCAGGACACTTCACGCTCGTCAGCTGAGGAAAGATGTCTTCCAGTTTGTTCAGGACTCTGCAGTTACCTTTATACACCTCAACAAACAAGTGATTGAAGGTTGGCCAGCAAGACTCATCACCTGATATGTTCATATAAAGCCACATACAAAAATCTTCCCGGTCAGAATTCCTGCCCATCTCATACAGCCATCTATCCTCATCCTCAAACCTCCTTCCTATGCAGCTATACACTGACAACATGCCCAGTACATAGTGACCCAAGCAGAGTTCAGTTCAAACAAAGTTCTACCTCTCCTGATTCTTTTAATTTTTTTCATTCCTATAACATCACGTCACATCAGCAATTTATAAAGTGAATACTCTTGGGATGGATCCTAAAGTGACTGACTGGCTCAGTGGGAGGCACCAGAAGGTAGTAGTAAATGGAGTTCACACTGAAGGTCAGGGTGTTATTAGTGGTGTGCTGCAGAGATTGGTCCTTACACCTATCCTTTTAACATTTTTGTAAGTGATATTGTGGAAGGTCTGTTGGGAAAGATATGCCTCTCTGCAGATACTAAAATTTGCAACAGAGTAGAAAACCTGGAAGGTGTGAACAATAAGAGAAGAGATCTAATGAAGCTTGAAGAATGGTCACTAATTTGACAGCTAGAATTTAATGCTAAAAAGTAAAATCATGCATTCAGGATGGAAATAACTAAGGGAGCAGTACAGTATAGGGACTTAAGTACTTAAATGCACAAAAGAAGAGCAGGACCCGAGGGCAATATCAGATTACCTTAAAGTGGTCAAACAGGTAGAAAAAGCAACAGAAAAAAACCAGAAAGATGTTTGGGTGTATCAGGAGAGGAATGGCTAGAAGGGAAAAGGAGGGGACAGTGCCTTTGTGGAAGTCTCTAGTAAGAACACATTAGGAGTACTGTGTACAATTCTGGAAGATATAAACAGGATGGAGTCTGTTCAGCCACTAAAATGGTCAGTGGTTTTTATCATAAGGCAATGGGGATAGATAAAGATCTCAATATGTATACTTTGGAGGAAAGGTAAGAGGAGATATAAGACAGACATTTAAATACCCCAATGATGTAAGTTCAAAGGAAGCTCTGGAATGCAGGGTCACAGGATGAAGGTGAAAGGAGATAGACTTCAGTAATATGAGGAAATATTTCTTTACTGAAAGGATAGTGGATGCATGGAACAGTCTCCCAGCGGAGGCAGGAGACTAGAACTATCATCTGAATTTAAGAAAGCATGGGACAAACAGAGGATCTTCGAAGGATAGGAAGGGATTGTAGAACTTAGCTCTTATAGATAAGCAAATGGGATAGGCCATATGGTTTTCATCTGCCATCATTTTCTATGTTTCTATATAACCAAAGCAGGACACAGAAGACCCGGACTGAAGATTGAAGATAAATCCCTCTGTTTGGCAGTTCAACTGAGCCAGCCATCATATCAATTTGCATTCAGGATCTAAATTTAAAAAAAAAAGAAAATAAAATTGAATCTAGAAGCCATGCAATTCCTTTAGCTCTGCCACAGTTTACCTTGTATAGTCCATGATAGTGTTGAGGCGATGCGCTATCGTTATCACAGTACAGTCTTTAAACTGAATCCGAATGGTTGACTGAATGAGGTTATCTGTTTCCAGATCCACTGCTGCTGTAGCTTCATCTAGTACAAGAATTTTGGTCTTTCGAAGCAAGGCTCGAGCCAGGCATACCAACTGGCGCTGCCCAACGCTGCCAATATAAAAGAAAATGTGTGATCTCCTGATTTTTCTAATTTCATCCTTATGCTTTTTCCTTCATTTCTTTATTAGTTACCTTCTACTCCATCCTCTTATGTCTTTCAAAGCTTTGTACTTTTTTACACCACTCCTATGTTTCCGCAGTGCAACAGCTACTATGCGTGCACAAGCACACTCCACAATGTACACCCTCTTTCTGATGAAATTCACACAACATGGAACAGTGATCTACAAAGATACAAAAGCGTCTGAAAACTTACTGTGCGTTTGTTTCTAACTGCAAGGGAACTTTTGAAAAAGAAAGATACAAGGAGATATAAGTGCTTTGATTCCAGGACCATCCTGACACTACTACTACTACTACTACTAGAGTAGTTACTAACCTTAAGAGGTGTTTCTCCAGGAGCAGCAGGAATCAGTCCTCACTTATGGGTGACATCGGCGCCGACGGAGCCCCAGTGCAGAGCATTTCCCCAGCTTTCAAGGAAAGCCTTTGGGAATGCAGCGCACATGCGCGGTCCCCTTCCCGCCCAAGGGTGCCATCTTGCTCAGTCTGATGACATAGCTAAAAGACAGCAAAAAAACAAAATGAAGTATATGACTGCAACTCCAGGGGAGGAGGGAGGGTCGTGAGGGCTGATTCCCGCTGCTCCTGGAGAAAGAGTAGTTACTCACCTGTAACAGGTGTTCTCCAGGAGCAGCAGGAATCAGTCCTCACTTATGGGTGACGTCGGCGCCAACGGAGCCCACGCGGAGCAATTTCCCCAGCTTTCGAAGAAAGCCTTTGGGATTGCAGCGCGCATGCGCGGTCCTCTTCCCGCCCAAGGATGCCATCTTGCTCAGTCGAATGACATAGCGGAAGACAGCAACCATAAGAATGACTGCAACTCCAAGGGGAGGAGGGAGGGTAGTGAGGACTGATTCCTGCTGCTCCTGGAGAACACCTGTTACAGGTGAGTAACTACTCTTTCTCCAGGACCAAGCAGGAAGTCAGTCCTCACTTATGGGACTCCCTAGCTTAAGGCTACCGGAGACCTCAAGCTGGAAGGAGCTCCCTCCAGCTCAACAGCACAGAAGGAAGGAATCTTCTCTGAATATGAATCCGGCCGTTAGCCAACACCAGGGCCGGAGGGTAGGAGTTGCCTAAACCTCAAAAGGATTGTGGAGGACTGCCTGTCCGAAAGCACTATCCCTGCGGGATTCCCTCTCCAGGCAGTAATGAGCCGCAAAAGTCTGGCTGGAAGACCAAGTAGCGGCCCGGCAGAAGTCTCCCAACGGAACAGAGCGGAGGTGGGCTACAGACGCCGCCTTCGCCCTGACACGGTGCGCCGTGACTCGACTCTCCAAGGAGAGGCCGGCTGCCTCATACGCCCAGGCGATACAGTCAGCTACCCAGATGGACAGAGTACACTTAGAGGCAGGGACCCCCAACCGATTGGGGTCAAAGGAAACGAAAAGCTGGACAGCTTTCCTATGCTCACGCGTACGGTCAAGGTAGAAGGACAAGGCTCTTCGACAGTCCAGGGTATGCAGAACAGTCTCAGCTCTGCTGGTATGCGGCCTGGGAAAGAAGGTCGGAAGAACCACCTCTTGATTGATGTGGAAAAAGGAAACCACCTTTGGGAGAAACTTAGGGTGCGTCCGTAAGACAACCCTATTCTTGTAGAACCTGGTGTAAGGGGGCTCCGACACTAGGGCCTGTAGTTCACTAACGCGCCTAGCGGAGGTAAGGGCTACCAAGAAGAGAGTTTTCCAGGAGAGGAAACGGAGGGGGCAGGTAGCCATGGGTTCAAAAGGCGGGCAAGTAAGCCTTTGTAAAACCACATTGAGATCCCAGTCAGGAGCCGGAGGGCGCAACGGGGGCTTAAGCAGAAGCAGGCCCCTGAGGAAACGCGCCACAAAGGGGTGCGAGGAAAGAGGCTGGCCCTCCACAGGTGAATGTTGTGCCGAGAGAGCACTGAGGTGGACTCTGACAGAGTTGGACTTGAGGCCGAGATTGGAGAGGTGAAGCAAGTATTGCAATACCACCGATACTAGGCAGGCGAATGGGTCCTCAGAACGCTGAGAACAACAGACCGAGAAGCGACGCCATTTGAGGGCGTAAGATTTCCGGGTAGAAGGTCGCCGAGATGCCAGGACGACAGCTTCCACCTCCGGAGGGAGCGAGAGCGGAGCTCGGACTACCCTCTCAGCAGCCAGGCCATCAGGTGAAGGGCCAGGAGGTTGGGGTGCAGGAGAGTACCCTGATCTTGGGTCAGAAGATCGGGCTGAAACCCCAGAGGAAGAGGGGTGTCCACCGCTAACTGCAGGAGCAGAGGAAACCAGGGTTGCCTCGGCCATCGGGGCGCTATCAGGATCACGTAGGCCGCATCCCGGACAACCTTGAAAAGCGTCTGGGATACCAGCGGTGTGGGAGGAAAGGCATAAAGTAGGCCTGTGGACCACGAAATGAGGAAAGCATCCGGAGCTACTCTGAGGGGATGCGGATGCCGAGAGCAGAACCGGGGTAGTTGCCGGTTCAGGGGACTGGCAAAGGAGGTACACGGTGGGGGAGCCCCACCGGCGGAAGATTTGCTGGGCAACACCGGGGTTTCAACCTCCACTCGTGGGGCTGCAAGACCCGGCTCAGCCTGTCGGCCAGGCAGTTTTCCTGCCCGGGCAGGTAAACAGCCTTGAGGAGGATGTAGTGGTTGACAGCCCAGGAGCACAGTCTCCGGGCCTCCTGACAGAGCAGGAGGGAGCCCGTGCCCCCCTGTTTGTTCACGTAGAACATGGCCACCTGATTGTCCGTCTGCACCAATACAGACTGACGCGAGGTGAGGTGAGAGAAGGTCCGCAGAGCTAGGCGGATCGCCCGCAGCTCCAGGAAGTTGATCTGTTGAGCCGCCTCCCAAGGAGTCCAAAGGCCCTGAGTGCGTGCTCCCTGGCAATGCGCTCCCCACCCCAGGAGAGAGGCATCTGTCGTCAGCACCTGGGAAGGTGCGGGAGACTGAAAGGGCATGCCCAGTACCAGGTTGGGCAGGTGAAGCCACCATTGCAGAGAGGAGACCAGGCGGTCGGAGATCTGTAGAAGGTTCGCCAGACTCCCTGTGGCCTGATGCCATTGAGTGCGAAGACACCACTGGACAGGCCTCATATGCAGCCGGGCGTTCGGTGTGACATGGACTGTGGAGGCCATATGACAGAGCAGCTGCAGGAACCGTCTGGCCGGGACCGGGGACGCGCTGCGGAACCTGCCGGCCAGAGCCATGAGCCTGTCGGCTCGCTCCCGAGGCAAGAAGGCACGAGCTCGCAGAGTGTCTAGCCGTGCCCCTATGAACTCGAGATCCTGAGAGGGACTCAACGCGGACTTCCCGAAGTTTATGACGAAGCCCAAGTGCTGAAACAGAGCCACCGTGCGCTGCGTGGCCTGAGCGACCTCTATGGCTGACTGCGCTCGGACGAGCCAGTCGTCCAGGTATGGAAAAACGAACAGGCCTTGAAGTCTCAGGAAGGCCGCCACCACTGCCAGGCATTTTATGAACACCCTGGGGGCAGAGCACAAGCCGAAGGGCAGCACGCGGTACTGATAATGTTTCCCTGCCACCACAAATCTGAGATATTGTCGGTGGTCCAGATGAATAAGGATGTGGGTATAGGCATCCTTCAGATCCAAGGAGCATAGCCAATCTCCCTGCTGGAGGTAGGGCAGCAGGATTCCAAGGGTAAGCATCTTGAACTTTTCCCGCTGCAGGAACTTGTTGAGGTTGCGTAAGTCCAGAATGGGTCTGAGGCCTCCTGTTCTCTTTGGGACCAGGAAGTACCTCGAGTAGAACCCTTGACCCCACAGATGTTGGGGCACTGGCTCCACAGCCTGCTCCCCCAGCAGCTCCTGAAGGAGCAAGTCTCTGTGCAGAGGGGGCCTTGGAGGCTCCCCTGGGAAGTAGGGGGGAGGCACCTGGTGAAAATGCAAGAGGTAGCCCCTCTGAACCACCTGCAGCACCCAGGAATCGGACGTTATGGCCGACCACCTGTGGGCAAAGTGGATCAGCCTGCCCCCCGTGCTGAGCGAAGGATGCGGGGGGGGGGGGGGGAGGCAATGCTGGCAAAGGCAAAACCCCCCACCCTGCTTGGCAGGGGGCTGTGTAGCGGGCTTGGGGGCCCTCGGCCTACGGGGGCCATTCCCCTGACCCTTAGCCTGCGGGCCCTGAGTGGGAGCCGCTGATGCTTGGTATTGAAGGTGGGGTTGCTTATAGGCAAGCACCTTCCTCGGGTAAAAAGGCTTCTTCCCCGGCCCCTTCCACTTCTGCGAAGGAGCGGAGGTCTTTCGGGACAGGCGAGTCCGAGTGAGAGTCTCGGACTTGAGTTCTGCCGCCTTGTCAGACATGGGCTTACCGAAGAGGTTTTCACCTCTGCAGGGGACATCGACTAGCTTGTCCTGTACCCATGGCTCGAGGTCGGATGACTGAAGCCAGGCCTGCCGGCGGGCACCGATGCCGGCTCCCGCCACTCGGGCCGATGCCTTGAAGCCATCGTAGGCCGCCCGAGAAATGAACTTCGAACACTCACGAATGCTATCGGACAAGGCCTGGAACCTCTGCAAAGGTTCGGCGGAGAGACCAGCCGAGAACCCGGCGAGCTCTTTCGCCAGGTCTCGGAGGAACATGCCCATATACAGCTGGTATGTCTGCACTCGGCAGGCCAGCATGGAACCCTGGAACCACTTCCTCCCGAGGGCATCCAGGTTTCGGGCTTCCTTACCCAGGGGCACCGAGGAGTGCATCTTTTGACTCTTAAGCCGATGCATTGCCGATTCCACTACCATGGAGTGGTGCGGCAATTGCGCCTTCTGGAACCCGGGGCTCTTGCAGACTCGATACATCGAATTGATCCGTCTGCTCAACACCGGCGTCGAGGCCGGATTTTCCCACATGCGGAAGAGCAGCCGCTCCAGCATCGGAGGGACCAGCACAGTAAAGGCCTCCTTCGGGGGAGAGTCGTACTGGAGTGCCTCGAGCTCTTCCGCGCGAGGCTCCTCCTCGGGATCCGCAGGGAAAGATAAAGCCTTGGCCATATCCCGCACAAAATCAGAGAAGCGCGTATCCTCCGGAGGGGATCGCCTTCGAGGCTCCGACTCAGGCGAGTCGGAGGGGACGCACCGGGTCTGAAAAGAGCCGGGCGACTCTTCCCCTTCCGTGTCCCAGCCCGACGCCTCCGTGGAGGAATCGAGGTGCTCCGTGCGGGCGAGGGTTCGTCCCGACGCCGACGACCTCGGTCCCGAACGGGAGGCCGAGGGAGACCTCGACCGAGGATCGACTCGAGCCTGCATCGACTCGAGGATCGACTCGGCCGCCGGGGTCGACATGGACGTCGACGTCCCGGTGGTCTGGGCAGATGCACTGGCGAGGCCGGTCATCCATGCCCGCTGCTGGTCCAAGAAGGCAGATATACTGCGCTCCAAGGTCGTCAATCTGAGGTCAAACCCAGAAGACCTGGCAGCCACCGACTCGGGCCCCGACGGCGTCGGGCCCGACGTCGGTTCCGTAGGGGAGTCCAGGAGGACAATAGTACTCACGTGTCCAGGCGGCTCCACCTCGAGGCGGGGGAGCTTGGAAGGTCTCTCCGCCTCCGAGGACTTGGGGCGGCAGGTGGGGCTATGCGACCCGGCCCTCGAGAGACCAGGTGCGTCCTCCGACGACGCCCGCGTGAGTTTCCACTGCCGACGACGCTCCCGGCCAGGGGACCCCCGTTCAGAGGAACTCCGACGGTGCTCGTGGCCGGAGTAACGAGACGTCGACGCCTCCGATGAGGTCCGGGCTGGACCGGACTCAGGGTCAGAGAAGATTCGGTTCCTTTGCGATTGCCGACTTCTCAGCGACTTGGAGGACATCTTGCCGCACGGACCACAACTCCCGGAGTCATGGTTGGGTCCGAGGCAACGGAGGCAAAAGTTATGCGTATCCGTAAGAGACATTAATTTAGAACAATGATCACATTTCTTAAACCCGCTGGCAGCCATCGGGGGAAAAAGGGCCCCCGCGAGGTCGAAAGACCGTGCCGCCGGGGTGGAAAAGTAAGTGGCGGGAACGCCAGTTAGAATAATCGAAAACAAAACAAAAAATGTGAACGGACTCTATAAGGGAAAATCAAGGCCGGGCAGGAAAAGGACACGCGAACCGAGAAAAACAACAAAGAATTAATCAACTTTTTCAGCGGTGGTAACAAACTACGTCTGTAGGGCTCCGCGGAAAAAAGACGACTGAGCAAGATGGCATCCTTGGGCGGGAAGAGGACCGCGCATGCGCGCTGCAATCCCAAAGGCTTTCTGCGAAAGCTGGGGAAATTGCTCCGCGTGGGCTCCGTCGGCGCCGACGTCACCCATAAGTGAGGACTGACTTCCTGCTTGGTCCTGGAGAACACCTGTTACAGGTGAGTAGCTACTCTTTCTCCAGGACCAAGCAGGAAGTCAGTCCTCACATATGGGACAACCCAGCTCTAGGTTACCGGGAACCCAAAGCTGAAAAAAATGGCTCCCTCTCAAGAGCTTCAGCATCCGTGATAAGAATATCCTCTGAGAACGCCCCCATACGGTAGCCCAACACAAGGGCGGGAGGGTAGGAGTTGCCTAAACCTCAAAGAGATTACGTAGTACCGCCTGTCCGAAAGCACTGTCCCTTCGGGACTCTCTCTCGAGGCAGTAATGGGCTGCAAAAGTCTGGCTTGAAGACCAAGTAGCGGCCCGGCAGATGTCTGCCAACGGAACAGAGCAGAGATGAGCTACTGACACGGCTTTCGCCCTGACACGGTGGGCCATGACTCGACCCTGCAAGGGGCGGTCGGCTGCCTTGTACGCCCAGGTGATACAATCTGCTACCCAAGTGGACAACGTATGCTTGGAGACAGGTGACCCCATCTTATTAGGGTCAAAGGAGACGAAGAGCTGAGTAGCCCTTCGATGCCCTCGCATACGTTCTATGTAAAAAGACAACGCCCTCTTACAGTCCAGGGTATGCAAGACTGTTTCAGACTGGCTGGTATGAGGCCTGGGAAAGAAGATCAGAAGAACCACCTCCTGGTTGAGGTGGAAAGAGGAGACCACTTTTGGAAGGAACTTCGGATAAGTCCGTAGGACCACCCTGTTCCTATAGAACCATGTGTACGGCTTATCAGAAACCAGAGCTTGTAGTTCACTCACACGTCTGGCCGAGGTAAGAGCCACCAGGAAGAGCACCTTCCAAGAGAGGAAGCGCAAATGGCAAGTAGCCATCGGCTCAAATGGTGAGCAAGTAAGTTGCTGCAAGACCACGTTCGAATCCCACTCAGTCGCCGGTGGACGAACCGGAGGCTTGAGTAGAAGCAGACCTCTGAGAAATCTAGACACCAAGGGGTGAACCGACAGACTGTCCTTCCACCGGTGAGTGGTGCACTGACAGAGCACTGAGGTGGACCCGAACAGAGTTAGACTTAAGGCCTAGGTCTGACAGATGAAGTATATACTGCAGTACTACTGGCACAAGGCAAGAGAAAGGATCTTCATTGCGCTGAGCACACCATACCGTAAACCTACGCCACTTGAGGGCATAGGACTTTCTGGTGGACTGCCTCCTAGAGGCCAAGACCTCCTCCTCGACCTCCTTAGGTAGAAGTAAGGGAGCTAGCACTATCCTTTCAGCAGCCAGGCCATCAGATTGAGGGACTTGAGATTAGGGTGCAGAAGGGAACCCTGATCTTGAGACAGGAGATCGTGTTACAACCCCAGAGGGAATGCAGTTTCCACCGCCAACTGCAGAAGTGGAAACCATGGCTGCCTCGGCCATCTGGGGGCTACCAGAATCACCGAGGCTTTGTCCCAGAGGATCTTGAACAGAGTTCGGGCCACCAGGGGTGTGGGAGGAAACGCATACAGGAAGCCTGTAGACCAAGAGATCAGAAAAGCATCTGCCGCCATCCTCAGGGGATGCGGCTGTCTGGAGCAAAACCTGGGCAGCTGACGGTTTTGTGGACTTGTAAAAAGATCGATGGATGGAAGTCCCCAGCGGAGGAAGATCTACTGGACCACCAATGGATTCAACTGCCATTCGTGAGGATGGAGAATTCTGCTTAGCTTGTCTGCTAGGAAATTCTCCTGACCAGGTAGATCAACTATTTTGAGAAACATGCCTTGCTTGACTGCAAAGGAGCAAAGGGCCAGTGCCTCCTGACATAGGAGCCTGGACCCCTTGTTTGTTCACGTAGAACACTGCCACCTGATTGTCTGTCTGAACTAGAACAGATTGGTGAGAGAGGGCATGAGAAAATGTTTGCAGAGCTAAGCGGATTGCTCGCAGTTCCAAAAGATTGATCTGCTGCGTAGCCTCCCGAGGAGACCAGAGGCCTTGAATGCACGTGCCCTGGCAATGTGCACCCCAACCCTTCAAGGAAGAATCAGTCATCAGCACCCTTGTGTGTGCTGAAGCCTGAAAAATGTACCCCCGAGGTGGTTTGGGAGATGTAGCCACTACTGTAAGGAGTCCAAAAGTGGTTTGGACACCTTTACTGTGTCTTGGAGGTCGCCTGTGGCCTGCGCCCAGTGAGCTCTGAGGCACCACTGAGCAGCCCGCATGTGCAGACGGGCATTCGGAGTCACATGCACCGTGGATGCCATGTGGCCCAGGAGCCGCAGGTAGTGCCTAGCAGAAACATGATAACTGCTCAGAAACTGGTTGGCCAAGTCCTCGGGCAAGTAAGCTCTTGCCTGCAGGGTGTCTAATCTGGCCCATATAAACTCTAGGTTCTGAGAGGGGAGCAAAGTGGACTTTGCGTAGTTTATGACAAAGCCCAGATGCTGATGAAGAGAGACAGTGCGATGAGTGGCTTGTCCCTGATGAGCCAGTCCAGGTATGGGAAGACAAAAATTCCCTGATTCCTGAGATAGGCCGCCACCACCGCCAGGCATTTGGTGAAAACCCTGGGGGCAGAGGTTAGGCCAAAGGGAAGTAGCTGGAGTGGAGGAGTAGCCTAGTGGTTGGGGCAAGGTACTTCAGGCCGGAAGGTCGGGGGTTCAAATCCCACTAGAGGACAGCAACCTTGGGCCGGAAGGACTGGGGTTTCTAGTCCCACAGGTGCTCCTTGTGGTCTTGGGCAAGCCACTTAACCCTCCATAGCCCATGTTCCCTGTAAAATAGTTATCTCCAAGTTATAATGCCCTGTTCAATGTAATTTCAGTTTGTTCAATGTAAACCGCACTGATGCAGAATAGAACGGTATATAAGAGAATTAAATAAATAAAAATAAATAAATAAAGTACCCTGTTCTGAAAATGGTTTACTCCCACCACAAATCTGAGATATTGTCTGTGGTCTGGATGAATGAGGATGTGAGTATAAGCATTCTTTAGGTCTAAGGAGCATAGCCAGTCTCCCTGCTGGAGGTAGGGCAGCAGTATCCCAAGGATAAGCATCTTGAACTTTTCCCTCTCCAGAAACTTGTTTAAGTTTCGCAAGTCTAGGATAGGCTGGAGGCTTCCTGTCCTTTTTGGTACCCGGAAGTACCTGGAGTAGAAGCCTTGCCCTTCCAGGTGGTGAGGTACCGGTTCCACCGCCTGTTCCTTTAGAAGACTTGCCAACTCCTGAAGGAGGAGGTTTCTGTGTAGAGGGCATCTTGGAGGCTCCCCTGGAAAGTAGGAGGGGGGGGGGGGGTAGCTGGTGCAAGTGGAGCATGTAGCCCTTTTGGACTATGCCGAGAACCCAGGTATCCCCTGTGATGGCTGGCCACCTAAAGGCGTACAGGGTCAGCCGACCTTCTGTGCTGAGTGGAGCCAGCGGCGGAGAAGAGGCTATGCTGTGGGGGTCAAAACCCCGCTCCCTGCTGTGCAGGAGCCGGAGCTGGTGGCTTGGGGGTCTTCTGCCTACGGGGCCCATGCCCCTTGGCCTTGCTGGCCCTGTTGGGGAGCTGGAGAGGCCTGATATTGAGGGTAGGATTTGTAGGTAACATCCTTCCTCGGGGAAAAAGGGCTTCTTTCCCGAGCCCTTCTTTTTTTGAGAAGGGGCAGAAGTCTTCCTGGACAGCCTTGTCCTGGTGAGAGTCTCAGTCTCGATTTCTGCAGCCTTTTCAGTCATGGGCTTACCGAAAAGGTTTTCACCTCGGTAGGGGACATCGACCAACTTGTCCTGCACCCATGACTCCAGGTCTGATGACTGTAGCCAGGCCTGATGGCGTGCACCGATGCTGGCCGCGGCTACCCGGGCCGAAGCCTCAAAATCATCATAGGCCGCTCGAGAGATAAACTTCGAGCACTCTCAGATCCCTGTTGACAAAGCCTTGAACCTCTGCAAGGTTCCTCGGAGAGGCCAGCTGAGAACCCGGCAATCTCCTTTGCCAGGTCTCGTAGGTACATGCCCATGTACAGCTGGGTAGGTCTGGACATGGCAAGATAGCATAGAGCCCTGGAAGCACTTTCTACCGAGGGCATCCAGGTTCCAGGCCTCCCAGCCGGGGGGCACTGAGGCGTGCATCTTCTGACACTTCAGACGGTGCATGGCCAATTCCACAACCATGGAGTTGTGCGATAGCTGTGCCATTTGGAACCCAGGGCTCTTACAGACTCGATAAATAGAATCGACCCGTTTGCTAAGAACCGGTGCCGAGCCCGGTGCCTCCCACATACAGGAGAGCAGCCGTTCCAGCATTGGAGGAACCGGAACAGTAAAGGCTTCTTTTGGAGGAAAGTCATACTGGACGGCATCGAGCTCCTCGGCTCGAGGCTCCTCCTCGGCGTCCGCAGGGAAGGCCAAGGCTTTGGCCATGTCCCTCACGAAGTCTGAGAACCGGGTATCCTCCGGGGGGGGGGGGGGAGGGAGAGCCTTCTCTGAGGCTCAGACTCCGGTGAGTCCGAAGGGACCCGGGGATTCCTCATCCTCTGTCTCCCAAGCCGATTCCTCCGAGGAGGAATCGAGCGGCTCCAGCTGTGTGGGCCTCGGTGCCACCCGCCCCGACGCCGAGGGTATCGGCGTCAACGACCTCGGCCCAGCACGGGAGGTCGAGGGGGACCTTGACCGAGGATCGACTCGAGACTTCATTGACTTGAGGATCGGCTCGGTCTCTGGGGTCGACTTGGAAGTCGAGGTTCTGGTGGTCGGGGCAGATGCACTGGTCAGACCGGCGATCAGCACCCGCTGCTGTTCCATGAAGGCAGTCAAGCTGTTCTCCAAGGCCGTCAACCTGAGTCCACGAGGACAACAGCACTTATGTGACTTGGGGACTCCGGCTCCACGCGAGGTAACTTGGACGGCCTCTCCGACTCCGAGAGCCCAGGGCGGTGGTCAGGGGTACGCGACCTGGCCCTCAAGGACCCAGGAGCCTCCACCGACGCCACCCTCTCAAGCTGCTTCTTCCTTTTGTGCTCCTGGGTGGGAGACTCCCTGTCAGAGGAACCCCAACGGCGCTTGGGGTCAGACTCCCAAGATAGATGTGAGCTTTTAACATGGACTTGAAAAGGGGCAGAGATGAAGCCTGATACACACTCAGGGAGCCTGTTCAGGGCATAAAGATCAGCAAGATGAAAGGACAGAAGTCTGGAGTTGGCAGTGGAAGAAAAGGGCAGAGAAGCAAGTCAGTAGAAGAGCAGAGTTCAAGAGGAGGGGTGTAGGGAGAGGAGGAGAGAGGAAAGATAGTGAGGAGCAGAAGAGTGCATGTATTTATAGATCAGAAGCAGCAGCTTCAATTGGATACGCAAACGGAAAGCAAGCCAGTGAAGTTATTTAAGAGGGGTTATATGAGTATATCAAGGCTGGTGAAAGATTAGTTGCGCAACAGAGTTCTGAACAGACTGAAGGGGAGCGAGGTGGCTAAGAGGGAGAGCAGCAAGGAGGAGGTTGCAATAGTCAAGATGAAAAGTAATTAGCAAGTAGACAAGTGTTTTTGTGTGTGTTCACAAAGGAAGGGGTGAATTTTGTTAATGTTATAGAGAAAACTAAAAACTGTCATTTTTATCTATTGGCTATGTGAGGAGAAGGAAAGGGAGGCGTCAGTGATGACCCCAAGGTTGCGGAAAAAGGAAGTAGAAGAGATATCCACAGATAGAGAAAAGGAGGAAGGGGGGGGAGGAAGGTTTAGGAGGAAAAATAAATTCAGTTTTGGCCATATTTAATTTCAAACAGCAGTGAGACATCCAAGTGGCGATGTCAGTCAGACAGGCAGGCAGAGATGTGGGTCTAGAGTGTCGAAGCGATATCAGGTGTAGAAAGATCTGAGAATTAGCATAAAAATCATACTGAAATCCATGGGAGGAGATGAGAGCGCCAAGGGACTGGGTTTAAAGAGAGAAAAGGAGAGGGCCAAGAAAGATCTCTGGAGTATACCAACTGATAGTGGAATAGCAGGAGGAGGAGGAACCACCAGAAGGAACATAAGAGGAGAACCAAGACACCATAGAGTCCCCAAAACCAAGTAAAGACAACATGTCAAGGAGGTGGTGGTGATGGTCAAGTGTCAAGAGCAGCAGAAAGGTCAAGAAGGATGAGGATAGAGTAAAGGTCTTTGAATTTAGCCAGGAACAAGTCACCGGAGATTTTGGCAAGTGCAGTCTTGGTAGAATGTAAGGGATGAAAGCCAGATTGGATCCAGCAGGTCTTGAGAGAAAAGAAATGCCGGAGGACTGCATGCTCAAGAAGTTTAGAAATGAAGGGAAGAAGGAAGATGGGTTGATAATTAGAAGGACAACCTAGGGTCAAGAGAAGGTTTAAGAAGCATGCTTGCAGGCTGCAGGAACTGTGGCAGTGGAGAGCGAGACACTGAGAATACGTGAGATGGAAGAGATAATAGGAGGAGGAAATGAAACCGAGAAAGGTGGGGATAGGATTGGAAGAGCAAGTAGTAAGTTTAGAGGAGGAAAGGAGATGAGAGGTTTATCAGAGATCATAGAAAAGGAAAGAAAGAGTAACAGATTGAGAGGAAAGGTTGGTATTGAGGTGGGGGAAGAGGGGATGAAGATGATCTAATGTGGAATTGGGTGTAATCTTGTGACTTTTTCATGGAAATAGTTGGCCAGGGGTTTGGGCAGAAAGAGGAGGAGGGGTCAGAGCAATGAGAAAAGAATTGAGAAAAGACGGCAGGGGTCATTGACAAGAGAGTTGGTCAGATGGACACAGTAGTTTTGCTTGGCGAGTGCTAAGGCTGATTGGAAATAGGTAAGCATGAATTTGAAGTGAAGAAAGTCAGAGAAGGAGCAGGATTTGAGCCAAATGCACTCAGTTGAGCAGGCACAGGAGTGTAGATAGATAGGTGTCACTTAGGGGTCAGTTTCTTTTTTAGGGTGTGTGGAGATGGTTGCGGCCAAGAGCACCTGCAGTCAAAGCACAGCAATAGATCTTGACAGCCAAACAAGAGTTTATACTTTCTTTACCTGAGGAGACTGCTTTCTGAAATTGTCCTCATTACGCATGCTAAATATTGAACTTTGCTTTGTATGCAAAGTATGATAATCATCTAAAAATGCATCGATGAACATCTCATCACCCATCCCAGAACAATCATGATTGGTGTGTTTAATTTAAGTATCTTAGAGTGGGGACATGTGCACAAGGATGAAAGTTTGCCTAGGACATCTAATACCCTTGTAACAACCATGTTAATAACAGTCCAGTCAAAAGACTAAGTGACCTGCCAAAAAAGCAGCAGCAGGTAAGGGGGATCAGAACTTGGGTGCTATGAGTATTCTAGATTCCCATGTAAAAGTCCAACCAATAGATTACATCTGCCCCTCCAAATACTGCCACATTATATAGTCTCCCCAACAGTAAACACCATACAAGGCAGATCAGCAGCAAACAGCAGTGTGGCATTCAGTCATGTATTAGGTGAGATAGCATCACCGTAGACCTTGTAGTGTCTGCGTACTCTCAGCTGACTGCTGTTGTCCACCCTGATATAGCTATAAGATGCTGAGATCATTTATCACCTGTGTATATTATTTTGTGCCCTTGCTCCCTTCTTTATGTGGGCAACACAATTAAAATAATTGAACCCAGAAAATGGCGGCATATCCAGTCTGAACATCCACACTAACTACAAAGCTCTCCCTCCTGTGCTTTATTGAATTCTGGTTGCCTCTCCCCACTTCCACTAGGAAGCTGTTCCTCATATCCACCCTTTAGGTAAAGGCATTTTTCCATCGATTTCTCCTGAGTATGACCCCCTTTTGCCCTCATACTATGACTCCTAATTCCAGAGCCTCCTTTCTATTGAAAAAGGTCAAACTCTTGCACATTTATACCTTGGAGGCACTTAAATGTCAATTATAGCTCTTGTTTCCCCATCTTCCCTCCCAGGTATGTGTGTTTAGATTTTTATATCTACCCCCATAGACTTTATGACAAAGATCACTGACCATTTGGACTGACTCCATTCAGTTTCCCTCTTTTCAAAGGTATGATGAGAGGGGTTTCTCCATGGACAACAGGATAAATCAGCCACACATGGACAATGTCATCCCTGACAGCATGATGTCTAAATCTGCTTTCCCAAAGCCAAGAAGAGTCTGGAAAACTCTAAGCATGCACAAGTGCCCCCTCTTGCATGACCGTTGCTACTCCCCCTCAGTTAATTTTATAGCTTAGAGAACTTCAACCAAAAGGGGACATGGATGGAATTGGGTAGCTTATCTATCTTGCTTTCCACAGAGAACTCATTACAGTTATATAAGGTCACTTTCTCCTTGGACGAGCAGGATATAATCAACTGCACATGGGTGACTCAAGTTGAGGGTGCAAGAACAAGTGATATTTAAATTGTAATGGATGGCCCTTATAGGGAGGAGCCACATCTATAATAGGTTGAAGCAGGATAAGCAAGAGCTTTTTGGACTGTAGGGGGTAACCCCATTAAGACTGGTTTGATGTGCTAGGTTTCCAGTCATCAATTAACCCTTTGAAGGCCTACTTTAAACTTTTAATCCACATTCTGCAGCTGGGTTAATTTTTGCATATTTCAGGAAAATTGTATCCGTCTTATTCAATATGTTCTAATAGTGACTTTCCTTCTGCTATGGTCATGTATTATATACCATTTGATAAGAATATTTAGTCAGAATTTTGGATCCCGAGAGTTTTGGGCTCGGCCTGGAAAGGGTTAAGGGAGAACACAGCAAATAGGTCATCTATGCAGTGTTCAGTTCAGGTTGATGCATGCTACTCAGCAGAAATGTGGGAGTGAGCACATTGACGTATGTCCCTTCAACTGTGCTGCATGCAGGTGAGCATAGTAATAGCAGAATCCAATGCAAGGGCAACCAATAAGCATAATGACAATAGAGCATCCTTGCAATTTGGACATTGCTGTGGTTGGGTGAAACTATTTTAACAAGTAGGCTAAGGATGACTATCTGGCCATGTCGCCACTATGAAAACTTGGGGGTAAACCTACTGATAGCCAAATGCAGTAATAAAGATGCAAGCAGTAAAAGATCTTGGAAAGAGATCAGACTTCAAAGAAGTGCATCTTATGCACAAAGGATCTCTCAAGAGAAAAGAAAAGATTGTAGAGTTTAGTAATTTGTATGTATGTATTGTAGCAAGGAGGCCTATCCAGAGTCCGGGGGAGGACAAAGACAGGGAATTCGCCCTAGTAAAGGGCCCCCTTTTACAAGACAAGGTAGGAAAGCCATAAACAGCTCCAGGGATCAGAAAACTTCCACGTGGACCACATTTCAGGCTCCCCCTAGTGGAATGAAGGGGAGAGGATACAAGGCTCAGAACCCATTAGGCAGTGAATGCTTCAAGCACTCAGGTGCCCGGAAGTCAGGCTGATTGCTGACACTTGAGTAGGGTGGGGTTGGAGCTAGAGACCTGGAAGTATAAACCCAGAGCAGAGTATGATTTAGTGAAAAGGAGGAGAGGAGAAGCAGGAAGCCAGGCTGAGCAGAGCAGAGGAACGGAGCTTCTAGCTGGAGAGAGTGCTATTTGGCATGTAGCACGGCTGCAGGAGAGTTTGGAGCCAGGAACAAGAGAGACTCCAAGATCCACCGGAAGGCTGTTAGCTAAGCAGGAAGGGGAGTCAGAGCCTATGCAGCTGGGAGAGCCCGAGGTGAAGCTGACTGAGGACGACACTCCCATGGACTGTTCCTTGTGCCAAGCTATAAACCTGGGGAACGTAGAAAAAGCAAGCCAGTCCTGAAAGAAGGTCTCCCAGGAAAAAGGTACCCTTATACCACAAGCAGGGTGGCTGAGAGCCCCATGTGTTTATAAAGGGGAAATTTACCACAGACTTTAAATGTGCTTTTTGTTGGGTGCTTTAGCCAGCAAAGCTAAGAAGGGAATACAATTAGGCTTGCTGGTAAAGACTGTGTATCCTGCAAGAGAGAGAACCTTTAAAACTGCATTTTGTGGTTGAATGTGTTTTGGACAATTTTTGCTTCAAAAAGTCCTAAACCAACAATCCTATGTGTGGTATGATTGAACCATTGTGAATATAAAAATAAATTTCTGTCATTTGCCTTACCTACTTGAGCCTGACTACAGCTTTCTGCATGGTGCATTCATACAGCTGAATAAGGACTACATTTCCCTGAGAGCATTGCAGGGAAATAGTTTTTAAAAAAGCTGAAAAAGCATACAACAGAAAGTTCCTTCAATAATCCATGCCCCTCTAACCTAGAGGCGAGTGGTGGTGGTGTGACAGTATGTATGAGCAGACTGGATAAGTTGTATGGTCTTTATCTGCCTTCATTTTCCCTGATTCTATGAGATCTATGGCATATTGCCAAGCTGGTCCAAAGGGACTTTTAAGACAAAGCTAGTTGTAGTGGTGCAGTCAGGAGGTGCAACTGCTCTACCACTTAATATTGAGAGAGAGAAGGGGGAAGTACTGCAGACTGACACTTTTTAGTACGAGTACTCCAGAGAAGGAGTGACCAGAGCTGGAGAGGTATTTATCACTAAGCGAGTACACTGTTGTAGAAGCATTTTTTTTCATTATTTATTTTTTTAACTTGAAGACTGGATTGTGTTAAGGCAGAGAACACAGGCTAAGTTTAAATCCAGTCCTCATTTGGAAGTGCGACAGAGTATTTCCCTTTTAAAGCTAAAGGAGCAATGCCTAGATAGTACTCCAGAGCCATGCTATATGAGAGTGAGCAATTAAGTTTGGGAAAAGAAAAAGGGACCCAATTTAGCTCACGCCTTTCTCAGAATTTCAAGGCAAGTTACATTCAGGTAAGAACATAAGAAAAGCCATACTGGGTCAGACCAAGGTCCACCAAGTCCATTCTCCTGTTTACAATAGTGGCCAATTGATATCAGAAGTACCTGGCAGATTTCCAAAATGGAACACAGAGGTTTCACAATGCTTATCCTGAGGTAAGCAGTGGATTTAGCGTAGTTACTCACCTGTAACAGGTGTTCTCCAGGAGCAGCAGGAATCAGTCCTCACTTATGGGTGACGTCGGCGCCGACGGAGCCCTCGCGGAGCAATTTTCCCCAGCTTTCAAAGAAAGCCTTTGGGAATTGCAGCGCGCATGCGCGGTCCTCTTCCCGCCCAAGGGTGCCATCTTAGCCAGTCAGATGACATAGCTAAAAAAGACAGCATAAAAATTTGCAAAAAGAACATAAGCAGACGATTGCAACTCCAAGGGGAGGAGGGAGGGTAGTGAGGACTGATTCCTGCTGCTCCTGGAGAACACCTGTTACAGGTGTGTAACTACGCGTTCTCCAGGACCAAGCAGGAAGTCAGTCCTCACATATGGGACTCCCAAGCTCAAGGCTACCGGAGACCCTAAGCACAAAAATGAGCTCCCTCTAGCTCAGCAGCACAGAAGGAAAGAATCTTCGCTGAATTATCACCCACCGGTAGCCCACATCCGGGATGGAGGGTAGGAGTTGCTCAGACCTCAAAGAGATTACGGAGGACTGCCTGTCCGAAAGCACTGTCCCTGCGGGACTCCCTCTCGAGACAGTAATGGACCGCAAAAGTCTGGCTCGAAGACCAAGTAGCGGCCCGGCAGATGTCTGCCAGCGGAACAGAGCGGAGGTAAGCCACTGACGTAGCCTTTGCCCGAACGCAATGAGCCGTGACTCGACTTTCTAAGGAGAGTCCGGCTGCCCCATAAGCCCAAGAGATACAGTCCGCAACCCAGATGGACAGAGTACGCTTGGAGACCGGGAGCCCCAATTTATTGGGGTCAAAAGACACAAAAAGCTGAGCAGCTTTACGGTGCTCCCGCGTACGGTCAAGGTAGAAGTTCAAAGCCCTTCTACAGTCCAGGGTATGGAGGACCGTTTCAGCTCGGCTGGAGTGTGGTCTGGGAAAGAAGGTTGGAAGTACCACCTCCTGATTGATGTGAAAAGGGGAGACCACTTTTGGAAGAAATTTTGGGTGAGTCCGTAGGACTACCCTATTTTTGTAGAACCGAGTGTAAGGGGGATCAGACACGAGGGCCTGCAATTCACTTACGCGTCTAGCGGAAGTGAGGGCTATCAAGAACAGTGTTTTCCAAGACAGAAAACGGAGAGAACAGGTAGCCATAGGTTCAAAAGGCGGACAGGTGATCCGCTGCAAAACCACATTCAGGTCCCAGTCAGGCGCTGGCGGGCGCAGAGGTGGTTTAAGTAGAAGGAGACCTCGGAGAAACCTCGCTACGAGAGGGTCGCTGGAGAGAGGTCTACCGTCCACCGGCACATGATGTGCCGAAAGAGCACTGAGGTGAACTTTGACGGAGTTGGACTTAAGTCCCAGATTAGAGAGGTGTAGCAAGTACTGCAAGATCACCGACACCGGGCAGGAGAAGGGATCCTGAGACTGTTGGGTACACCAGACGGCAAAGCGACGCCATTTAAGGGCGTAGCATTTGCGGGTAGAAGGCCGTCGCGAAGCCAAGACGACCTCCTCCACCTCTGCCGGCAGGAGAAGGGGAGCAAGGACTACCCTCTCAGCAGCCAGGCCATGAGGTTGAGAGACCTGAGGTTGGGGTGTAGTAGAGACCCCTGATCCTGAGTGAGGAGATCCGGTTGTACCCCCAGAGGGAATGGATCCTCCACCGCTAATTGCAGTAGGAGCGGAAACCACGGCTGTCTGGGCCAGCGAGGGGCCACCAGGATCATGAAGGCTTGTTCTCGGAGAACCTTGAAAAGAGTCCGAGAGACTAGCGGGATGGGAGGGAAAGCGTACAGAAGGCTCCCCGACCATGAAATTAGAAAAGCGTCCGCAACCCGAAGGGGGTGTGGCTGACGAGAGCAGAAGCGAGGAAGCTGCCGGTTGTGAGGACTGGCAAAGAGATCCACCGTGGGGAGGCCCCACTTTAGGAAGAGCTTCTGAACTACCAAGGGATCCAGACGCCACTCGTGCGGCTGGAGGATCCTGCTAAGTTTGTCCGCCAGGCAATTCTCTTGGCCCGGGAGATAAACTGCCTTGAGGAGAATGCCGTGACTGACGGCCCAAGAGCAGAGCTTCTGTGCCTCCCGGCAGAGGAGGAAGGAGCCCGTGCCCCCCTGCTTGTTCACGTAGAACATGGCAACTTGATTGTCCGTCTGGACAAGGACGGACTGGTGGGAAGTCAGGTGGGAGAAAGCCATGAGAGCCAGGCGGATCGCCCTGAGCTCCAGGAAGTTGATCTGCTGAGCAGACTCTCACGTGGTCCAGAGGCCCTGAGTACGTGCCCCTTGGCAATGTGCTCCCCAGCCCAGGAGGGATGCATCCGTGGTCAGCACCCGGGTCGGCTGAGGTGACTGGAAAGGCATTCCGAATATCAGGTTCGGCTGCCGAAGCCACCACCGGAGAGACGAGATCAGCGGCTCGGAGACGCGCACTAGGTCTGCTAGGCCGCCTGTGGCTTGTCGCCACTGCTGGCGGAGACACCATTGAGCAGGCCGCATATTCAGGCGGGCATTGGGGGTCACATGGACGGTGGAAGCCATATGGCCGAGCAGTCTCAGGAAGCGCCTGGCGGAGACCAGGGGCTGGCTGCGAAAACGGTCGGCTAGGTCCATGAGCCGTTGAGCCCTGTCGAGCGGTAGGTACGCTCGTGCCTGAGGAGTGTGGAGCCTTGCGCCGATGAACTCGAGATCCTGTGAGGGGAGCAAAGTGGACTTTGCGAAATTTATAACAAAGCCCAAGTACTGCAGAAGAGTCACCGTGCGGCGTGTGGCGCTGGTGACCTCCGGAGCGGACGCCGCTCTGATGAGCCAGTCGTCGAGGTACGGAAAGACATATAGGCCGTGAAGCCGGAGATGGGCCGCCACCACTGCGAGACATTTTGTGAAGACTCGCGGCGCGGAGGACAGGCCAAAGGGCAGTACTCTGTACTGGTAATGATTTCCTGCCACCACAAACCTTAGGTATTGGCGGTGGCTTGGGTGGATGAGGATGTGCGTGTAGGCATCCTTTAGATCCAAGGAGCATAGCCAATCTCCCTGCTGGAGGTAGGGCAGAAGGATTCCAAGGGTAAGCATTTTGAACTTCTCCCGCACAAGGAACTTGTTGAGGTTGCGCAAGTCCAGGATGGGTCTGAGGCCCCCTGTTCTCTTTGGTATTAGAAAAATACCTGGAATAAAAGCCTTGACCTCTCAGGTGGTGTGGCACCGGTTCCACCGCCTGTTCCTGCAGAAGACCTGCTAACTCCTGAAGGAGTAATTCCCTGTGCAGAGGGGGTCGTGGAGGTTCTCCCGGAAAATAGGAGGGAGGGACCTGGTGGAAGTGGAGAAGATAGCCTTCCCGCACGACTTGAAGCACCCAGGCATCTGCGGTGATGCTGGACCACCTGTGGGCGAAGTGAACCAGCCGGCCTCCGGTGCTGGGAGGAACCAGCGGGGGGGGGGGGGGGGGGGAAGGGTATGGTTGTTTGGAAAAAAACCCCCACCCTGCGGAGCAGGGGCTGGTGGTGCAGGCTTGGGGGCTTGCTGCCTACGGGACCCGTTACCCCGTCCCTTGGCCTGCTGGCCCTGTTGGGGAGCTGCAGGGGCCTGATAATGGGGGTATTGTTTGTAGGCAGCCGCCTTCCTCGGGTAAAAGGACTTTTTCCCCCGAGCCCTTCTTTTTCTGGGAAGGGGCGGAGGTCTTCCTAGAAAGCCTGGTCCTGGTGAGAGTCTCAGTCTCAATTTGCGCAGCCTTTTCCGCCATGGGCTTGCCAAAGAGGTTTTCGCCTCGGCAGGGGACATCGACCAACTTGTCCTGCACCCAGGGCTCAAGGTCTGACGACTGAAGCCAAGCCTGTCGGCAGGCACCGATGCCGGCTGCGGCCACCCGAGCCGATGCTTCAAAGCCATCATAGGCTGCCCGGGACATGAACTTTGAGCATTCCCGAATGCCAGTGGACAAGGCTAGGAACCTCCGCAAGGGTTCCTCGGACAAACCAGCGGAGAATCCGGCTAGCTCTTTAGCCAGATCCCGGAGATACATGCCCATGTATAGCTGGTAAGTCTGGACACGACATGCGAGCATAGAGCCCTGGAAACACTTCTTACCAAGGCCATCCAGGTTACGGGCCTCCCTGCCAGGAGGCACCGAGGAGTGCATCTTCTGGCTCTTAAGACGATGCATGGCCGATTCCACTACCATGGAATGGTGTGGCAGCTGTGCCTTTTGAAAGCCAGGGCTCTTGCGGACTCGATAGATAGAATCGACCCGCTTGCTCAGGACCGGCGAGGAGGCCGGACTCTCCCACATGCGGAAGAGTAGTCGTTCCAGCATAGGAGGAACCGGTACAGTAAAGTGTTCCCTCGCGGGAGAGTCATACTGGAGGGCGTCGAGCTCTTCGGCTCCTCCTCGGGATCCGCAGGGAAGGCCAAAGCCTTGGCCATATCCCTAACGAAGTCCGAGAACCGGGCATCCTCCGGGGGGGACTGCTTCCGAGGCTCGGACTCCGGTGAGTCCGAGGGGACACACCGAGTCCGGAAAGAATCAGGCGACTCTTCCTCTTCAGACTCCCAGACCGACTCCGACGAGGACTCGGTGGGGTCGGCCCGGGCAGGGCGCGGCGCCTGCCGCCCCGACGCCGAGGGAGTCGGCGTCGGCGACCTCGGTCCCGAACAGGAGGCCGAGGGTGACCTCGACCGAGGATCGACTCGAGTTCTCATCGACTCGAGGATCGGCTCGGTCTCCGGGGTCGACTTGGATGTCGACGTCCCGGCGGTCGGGGCAGCGGCGCCAGCGAGGCCAGCGAGCAGTGCCCGCTGCTGGTCCATGAAGGCAGACAGTCTGCTCTCCAAGGCCGTCAACCTGAGTCCGAGCTCAGGTGACCCAGCAGCCCCCGACTCGGGCCCCGACGGCGTCGGGCCCGACGTCGGCTGTCGCGGAGGCGAGTCCAGAAGGACCACAGGACTTACCCGAGCAGGCATCTCCGACTCCAGGCGAGGTCGCTTCGTGAGGTGTTCCTTCTCCAAGGACCCGGGGCGGCTGTCGGGGCTATGCGACCTGGCCCTCGCGGAACCAGGAGCGTCCACCGACGCCGCCCTCGCGGGTTTCACCTTCCGACGATGGTCCCCGGAGGGAGAACCCCGGTCGGAGGAACTCCGGCGACGGTCCGAGCTGGAGCCTTTCGACGCGGAGGCCTCCGACGAGGTCCGGGTACGGCTGGCGTCAGCGAAGATTCTATCACGCTGATGCCGCCGACTTCTCAACGCTTTTGAGGACATTTTGCCGCAGGGCCCACAGATCAGTTCCTCATGATCCGGGCCCAGGCAGCGGAGGCAAAAGTCGTGTGTGTCAGTTAGTGACATATTTCGGTCACACTGACCACACCGCTTAAACCCACTGGCAGCCATCGGGGGAAAAAGGGCCCCTGCGAGGTCAAAGGACCGGGCTGCCAGGGAAAAATCGAAAACGAAAGCTGACAAAGTCAGAAAAACCGAAAAAAGTAAGAGGACTCGTGACCGGCGTCGCGAGTCCGGGCGGGAAAAAGATCGGTGTCGAACCGAAGGAAAAAGAATAAAATAATGAAGAAAAAATCGACTTTTTCGCGGGGACAAGACGGGGACGTCTGTAGGGCTCCGCGGAAAAAAGAAGACTGGCTAAGATGGCACCCTTGGGCGGGAAGAGGACCGCGCATGCGCGCTGCAATTCCCAAAGGCTTTCTTTGAAAGCTGGGGAAAATTGCTCCGCGAGGGCTCCGTCGGCGCCGACGTCACCCATAAGTGAGGACTGACTTCCTGCTTGGTCCTGGAGAACCCTGGTTCTCTTTAACAATGGTTTATGGATCTTTCCTCCAGGAACTTATCCAAATCTTTTTTTAAATCCAGCTACACTAACAGCTTTTACTACATCCTCCGGTAACGAATTCCAGAGTTTGATTACGCGTTGAGTGAAAAAATATTCTCTCTTATTAGTCTTAGATGGAATTACAATTGTAGCTTCATTGCATGTCCCCTAGTCTTTCTACTTTTTGATGGAGTAAAAAAAATCTATGTTTACCATTTCCATTCATTAATTTATAGACCTCTATCATATTTCCCATCAGCTATCTTTTTCCTCAAGTTGAAGAATCCTAACATTTTAAGCCTTTCCTCATAGAAGAACCCTTCCATCCCCTTTACCATTTTGGTGGCTCTTCTCTGTATCTTTTCTAATTCTGCTATATCCTTTTATAGATACGGCGACCAGAACTGCACACAATATTTGAGGTGCGGTTGCACCATGGAACGCTACAGAGACATTATATCATCCTTGGTTTTATTCTCTGTTCCTTTCCTTGACTCCCAGCATTTTATTTGCTTTCTTGGCCGCCACTGCACACTGGGTGGAGGGTTTCAATGTATTATCCACAATGATGCCTAAATCTTTTTCCTAGGTAGTGGTCCCTAATGTGGAACCCTAGCATCATGTAACCATAGTTTGGGTTGTTCCTCCCTAAATGCATAACTTTGTATGTAATCTTCTTGTCTCTGGAGGGCCTACAAGCTAAGTTTGTACCTGAGGTGAGGGAGGGTTAAATGACTTGCCCAAGATCACACGAACAGCAGTGGGATTCAAACCTTATTTCCCCAGTTCTCAGCCCACTGCTCTAACCCTTAGATTACGGAAACAGCAACCTCTTTGGAATCCGGATCCTCCTCCTAGATGCTATGCATTACTGAAACTGAAAGCATACTTTGGGGCCATTGCAGTAACATCAGCGCATGCTTAGTACGTAATTAGCATGACATCTGCACATATTTTTTATGTGCTGTCATGCCACAATGTAGAAAGAGGATAGGCACAAACAGTCACTGTACGGATGCCAACGCGACTGCCAGCACACAGCCCATGTAGAGGTATTTGAATTTGTATGATAATTAAGCAATTAGCTATGCTGCACAGATGCAGAAAAGTGCACAAAAGGCTGAGCTCAATGCCAGGACTTTAACACCAGGTCAGGGGAGGCATTAGGGGTTTATGCGCAGTGCTGAGGAGGTCTTTATGCCCATTTGAGTGGGCAACCCCCACAGATTTTTAGGGTGGCTTTGCTGAAGTGAGCGAGACCTGAAAAATAAAACAAAAAAAAACCTGCTGAGGAAGCATAGTAGAATGCTATATGGTGCATAGAGCTATCAATTTTTTTCTGAATATCACTGGTGTTCAAGGATATTCGCAGCAGGACTTCTGACTGGAATGACTGCCCTAAGTGCCACACAGCATTTCATCCATGCGCATAAGTGCTTTTCTATGTGCAGACGTTTTATGCAGGTATGCAGTAAACAAATATGCAGATTATGCACATGGCTCATTTGCATAATATTTGCTTAATGCATACCTGCATAAAACGTCTGCGCTAAACCTGCTTTTGGAAACCCTGGGTTAGAACGTTAGCTCAGGATTTTTGCATTGGCCCCTTTATGAAGCTAGAAAGAAGTTCTGGTGCATGCTGTCCCAATGCTGTTTTGCCCAGAAAACACAGTTTAGAGAGATAAAGGAGACGAACCCATTTCATTAGTCTATCGTTTATATGGTACCAATTGTTACTCTTCGGTTATAAATGATAGAAGGAAGTGCCTTTTGTTCAATAAACAGACTTGGCAGGTGGATAACCTGTAGGCCAGCAAAAGAAGTTCTAGCAACAGATTAAATTTGAGGTTAGACTAAGTATGAGAGCAAAAAGAACAAAAACTGCCTCACCACTTCCTTGGGAGCAAAATTAAGGTCAAATAGCGAAGAAGACACTATAAAAAAAAACTTGTGTACACAAAACCAAAGCAACTATTTAATTGCGTTTGATTTTATTTATGCTGTATAAACTAATCAGCTACTGCCTGAGTTCAATCCTTGTGAAACTTAGGTAAGGGCTTAGGGTGTCTGCAAGTTTATACATCACCGTTATTCCCCGATTGCTGGTATGAATATTTTGCACGAGAACAAGCTTGATGGTTCTGCATTCAGATTAGCAGCACTCTAATGCATATCTGTGTGCATGTCTCTTTCATGCTAATCTGCACAAGGAAAAGCTGCCCCAGCAGACTGCCTCCAACTGAAGGGCATACACTCACTTGATTACTTGAGATTTGGCAGGTTTCTTTCTTCCATAGCTACTCCCTTAGTGGTTCTGAAACTGAGCAGTCCAAAAGACTTGTTGGGATGGTCTATAAACGAAATGCATTGGCCAAGGCAATATTCACCCTTGATCTGCTGTTAGATGGCACTACTAAGCGGCTTCCTAACCTCCCAGCTATAATAATCTAGTTTTAGGAATAGTGCTGTGGATGCAAATCATATGTAATGCAGTATTACTGGGGGCAGACCTAGAGTGACCCCAGAGTACATCTTGTGTGGGAGGGACAATACTTCTGTAAATTTATTATACTGCTTTTCGATAGCAGGATCTATCCAATGTAATTGTCCATAAATTAAGTATTTGCCAGGATGACTCTTGGGACTCATTTCTCCTTGTGAAAATGGCTATAACTGAATAGGAGAAGTAAAAAACTGGAACTAGATTTCAAGCAATGTACAGGGGATAACAGAAAAAAAAACTCTCCTCTGTGTTTATCTACTTTAGATGAGATCCGCTATGCGCTGTTGTGGCGAGAAGTCAAAATGGTGGCATGGGGCTGCTGTGCTGGCACCGACAGCATACTGTGATTTGCCGTCTGCATGGGAGAAGGCAGCGGCACAGATCTGGCTCTGCGCAGGCTTAGTCCAGCAATGCCACTCCACACAGTAGATGGATAAATCTGTTTCCCCCATGCCAGCTGTGATCAGCACTATAGGGACTGTGCTTCATACTATTGGGGCTGTGTAGCACCAGAACAGCACCTCTGACATTGACTATTCAGAGGTGCTTCATTCACTATTCTGACCTTGAAACATCTGCTGGTCGTCACTGACTAAGGCACACATCCTCAGATGCACACTGCATCACCACATCTCCATGACTCGACAGCATGGGCATGTGTGGCCTCTGCATGCTGTCCATCAAGTGCCTTGACTACTTTCAGCACTGAAGACGGTCATGGGGTTCCCTGAAGAGGCAGCCTATTATCAGAGCTGTAAAAGAATCCTAGTCTTTGCTGCACTCTGGAGGCATGTCTCTGCAGACCTAGTGTTTTCATACAGCACTCACAAGCAGCAATCAGCACCTTCATAATGGGGGCGGTGTGAAATGTTCAACAACTGGAACCCAAGCATGGCATGCAGGTCCATCTGGTGTCTGCACAAGAGGCTCAGCACCTGTCACAGTAGAAAAGGGCACTTCTGCACCTTTGCAGGCAGGATAGACAATACATCCAGGGTGCAGATCTGCCTAAGAAATGTTATTCCAGTCAGATGCAAGAGAAACTGCTGCTACCCCACAGGTTGCTGATCTTCCCTCAGGATCAGTCTATCCTGTTTAAGTGGTTCTATCCAGATATCAACTGTTTCCCTTGGAGAAAGGGACATTTTATAATGTGCAAAGACAATTTTGAAACTTGAGAATAGATTAAAAAAAACACTCTGTGCTGTCCAGCCAAGCAGAACAAACAGACTGAGGAAGAGAAGTAATAGTCATGCAGGAGAGAGCAGTTGCACATGCCCAGAGAATATTCTGCGTTCTGGAGGAACAGATCAGACCTAGTGCTATGAGGGATGTCACATGAGTGATTAATTATATCCTGCTTGTTCAAAGACAATCCAGAATTGCACAGAGTACCCCCAAATGAGGTCAGAGTCCTATACAAAGGCACTATCACCTTTTTCCTACTAGCCATTCATGTCCTAATGCATCCTGGCACCTTTATGATTTTTCCCTGTTGCCTTGCTCGCTTGTTTGGCCACCTTAAGATCAGACAGAATCACCTCCAGGTTCTGATATTGTACCACTCTCGTTTTTGCAAACCAAATGCATGAACCTGCATTTTTAAGCACTCAGGGCTCAGTACAGTAACATGCACTAGGCCAGGGGTCTCAAACTCAAATTGCTTTGAGGGCCAAATGAGGACTTGTAGAGTAACCTGGGGGCCGCACAAGACGTGGGCCTCATTTACATAAGGGGCATCATTTGCATAAATATTTGCATAATATTACCATACACTAACTTTTAGTAAACATGCCTCTTAATGAGTGTATGGATAAAGAAAGACTAAAAGATTTCTACATTACTATAAACCAGTGCCAACCGCCAAGCACATTAGGAACTACTACAAACACTGCCCATTTAGAACCCATAGCAAACCTGCCATATCCTAACAGCACTACCAGGACTCACAAAGCACCATACCCTAACTATCAAAAGGCAACACTGCAAATATTAAATCAATACATTTCAGAGAACAACAATACATGACATACTGGGGAAAGAGAACAAGTGGCAATGTCAAATAGGAATTACATAAACAGAATACCTCAGCTCAGTTACACATGCAGAACATACACCATCAAACAAGGAATCACAATTTAGAAACAGGAAGACAATAATTAAACTGGGAACCCCAAAAGCCAAACTTAGAATATGTAGAAATAAAACTATAAATTAATTTCCTCTTGTATTAAATAAAGTGCAGACGTTAAAGATGCACATTTCCAAGAGCTGACATATTTCAGTTAATAAATTCAAAATAAAGAGATATTTTTCTACCTTTTGGGCATTTTTTTTCAGTTGCAATTGTTCCAGCCACTTTCTTCTGGTTTCTTCGTGTCTTCTGCTAACGCTCCATTGTCTGCTGTCCATTTGTCCTTCCTTCTCTCCTAGTTTTTTTTTCCATTCTCTCTCTACATCTGCTTTAACATACTAATCTTTCTCCTTTTGCTCTTTCCTCATTCCTATTTCATCCACTCAAATTTTACCCCTCCATCCTCAATCCCCACTTACTCTCCCAATACCCGGCCAATTGTAGATTTTTCTTCCCTCCCACACAAAACATTTTTTCCCTCTCCATTTCACTCTCCCAGCCCCATCCCATCCCATTCTAATCGTCCCCAAACATCAACTCCCTTCTAGCTCCTGCCCCACCCAGCATCCGCTCCCTTCTAGTCCCCGCATCATCAGCCCATTTCCAGTCCTAGCTCCCTCCCCTCACAGCCCATTTCCTTTCCAAGCCCCCCTCCCCATCAGCCCATTTCCATTCCAAGCCCCCTTCCACTCAGCCCATTTCCATTCCAAAACCCTGTCCCCATCAGCTATTTGCAGTTCAAGCTCCCCCTTCTACTCGGCCCATTTACAGTCCTAGCACTCCCCCCCCCAGTCCATTACCAGTTGTAGCCCCCCCATAGCCCATTACCAGTCCTAAGCCCCCCAACAGCCCACTTCCAGTCCTAACCCTTCCATCACCCCATCTTCATTCTTAGCCCCCCATAACCCCATTTTCAGTCTTAGCCCCCCAATCAGACCATCTCCAGTCCTAACCCCCATCTGCCCATTACCAGTCCTAACCCCCCATCACCCCATTTTCAGTACTATCCCCCCATCACCCCATTTTCAGTCCTAACCCCCAAGTAAATTTAAAAATTAAAAACAAAACAAACCCCTGGCTTCTGCTGCTGCCGCCGCCGTGGCAGCGGCAGAATCAACTGTCCCGCGGCCCCTTCCCGTCTGCCCGGCAAAGCATCTTGTCAGCTCCATCAGCAGCGGGCTTTTCAAGCTGCGAAGAGAAGAGTGATTTCCCTCTCGCGGCTCTGTTAAGCCTGCCGGGGCTTAACAGAGCCGCGAGAGGGAAATACTACTCCCTTCGCGGCCCTGAAAGCGGCCGCTGATGGAGCTGACAAGACGTTAAAGATGCTTTGCCGGGCAGACGGGAAGGAGCCGCGGGACAGTTGATTCTGCTGCTGCCACGGCGGCGGCAGCAGCAGAAGCCAGGGGTTTGTTTGGGGTTTTTTTTTTCTTTCCTCTGCATCGCGGGCCGCACAAAGTTCTCTCGTGGGCCGCATGCGGCCCGTGGGCCGCGTGTTTGAGACCCCTGCACTAGGCTATGCGCACAGGTTAGCTCAGTTTTTGTGCTCCACCAATTTTGTGCACTACCAATGCAGACTGCAGCACACAGTGCATTTAAACCCATGACAATGAAGCAATTAGCGATTCAGTGCAAATGCAAAGAAGAGTACAGAAAGCTACATGCAAGGCTGGTGAGAAATTTATGATCATTACTACTCTATATTGAGCATATAGCACCCACAAATCTTTTCTGGACTTGAAAGGAGTGGTTAAAAAAAACACACAAGGGAGGTGTGCTGGAATAATGCTAACTGCATATCCAGGCATTATACAATCTGTTCCCGAATGTTTGCGCTAAACAAGGACAGCAAGCTAGACACATGCACACACGGGTCTATTAGCAGCATCTATATCTTGTCCTGTTGGGCACCTCTGCACATGATGGAATACTATCTGGTGCATATACATCGATATTATTCTGTATAGAATTTCAGTATAGAATCATACTGGAATTTATTAACACTGATATTCTGAGCAGAACTTGTGCATAGAAAAATATTGACGTTTATGTATCAGATAGCATTCCAACATGCGCAGAGGTCCCCAACAGGACAAGACAGAGATGCTAGCACAGACCCGTAGGGGCATGTTGGCTTGCTCTCCTTGTTTAGCACAAACATTCAGGTACAGCTTATTTGCATGTCATCTGCTTACAGCATTGGATAGCAAAGGTTCTGCACTACACTTGTGTTAGGAAACCCTGCTTGGAGCTTTAGTGCAGGGCTCTAAGACAGGGTTTCTTCACTCGCCTGTTTGCTGTGACTGTAGTTTTTACTTTTGTTTGAGTTTAGAATTATTATTCATGGTTTTTGATTGTGTTCTTGTTTTGTTTGTGCCTTTGGCACTAACAATTATGACCTATTATATATTTATTAACAGTGTGTTGAATGTGTTGAGAAAATATCTATTACTCACCTGTAACAGGTGATCTGCGGGAACAGCAGGAATTTAGTCTTCACATATGGGTATCGTCGGTACCGACGGAGCCTGTGTGGGAATGCTCCCCAGAGTCCAATAGGAACGCTTTTGGGAGCATCCCTCAGCACATGCATGCTGCCTTCCCAACTGTCCCTCTCCAGTTAAGATTGTAGCTGAGTGAAAGGATAGCGGAAAGAGAGAGATAGAGAGACAACTCCTAGGGGAGGTGGGTGGGTTGTGAAGACTAAATTCCTGCTGTTTCCAGAGATCACCTGTTACAGGTAAGTAACTACACTATCTCCAGGAACAAGCAGGAATGTAGTCTTCACATATGGGGACTCCCTAGCTGAAGATGCCAGGGAGCTAGCCCCAGGAAGCTGCCACCCAAGTAAGGTGGGCCATGCTTCCTCCCATGGATCTCTGGCATCCCACCAGGGTTGGTGGGTAGGAGTTGAATTAGGTCTGGAAGAGATTTTGAAGAACAGTTTGGCCAAAGAAAGCATCCCGACGGGAGGCTTTATCTAGGCAGTAGTGGGTTGTAAAGGTGTGTACTGAAGCCCAGGTGGCTGCTCGACAAATGTCATCAATAGACACAGAGTGAAGGTTAGCCATAGAGGCTGCCATGGCTCTCACATTATGAGCTGTGACATGGCCTTGAAGAGGAAGACTCTTTCTCTCATAAGCAAAGGATATGCATTGTGCAATCCATTTGGACAGAGTTCTCTTGGAAACTGGAAGTCCCAAATGACTAGAATCAAAAGCAATAAAAAGTTGAGAAGACTTTCTATGTTGCTGTGTTCTTTGTAGGTAAAAAGCCAAGGCTCTTTTACAATCTAAAGTATGAAGGTTCCTTTCTGCATTAGAGGCATGAGGCCTCGGAAAGAATACAGGAAGATAAACTGATTGATTTAAATGAAAAGGTGAAACCACCTTTGGCATAAAGTGTGGATGAGTTCTAAGAACAACCTGATGAAACCTTGTATAAGGAGGATCAGCCACTAAAGCTTGCAATTCACTAATGCGACGTGCAGAGGTGATTGCAATTAGGAAGATGACCTTCCAGGACAAAAGCTTTAGGGCTGTAGTGGCAGTTTCATGAGCTGCCCGAGAACTAGGTTTAAATCCCATGCCACTGGTGGTGTCCTGATGGGAGGCTTTGTTAATAGAAGACCTCTCATAAATCTTGTTATGAGTGGATGAGAGGAAATTGGTTGTCCATTTAGAGGCTTATAGGAAACTGCAATTGCACTAAAATGGACTCTTACTGAATTGGTCTTTAGACCAGAATTTGATAAATGAAGTAGATACTCTAGTATCGATTCCAAAGGTATCATAAGAGGGTTTAAACCATTCTGTGACCACCATATAGTAAAACGTTTCCACTTGAAAGCGTAAGAGCATCTTGTGGTTTTCTAGAAGCCTGAAGGATATCCTTTATTTGTTGGGAAAGGTTAAGATCCTGAAGGTCTAAGCTTTCAGCAACCAGGCCCTGAGATGCAGGGACTGGGGATTCGGGTGCCATAGCATCCCGTTCTCTTGGGAGAGGAGATCTGGAGCACAGCCTAACTCCAGAGGTGCAGCTTGAGAGAGATGTAGAAGCAGGGGATACCACGTTTGGCGCGGCCACCGTGGCGCTATGAGGATCATACGATCTCTGTCTCTCTGAAGCTTGAAGAGTGTTTTGGGGATGAGGGGAATGAGTGGGAAGGCATAGAGGAAGTCGTGACCCCAGTGAAGGAGGAAGGCGTCCCTTGCCTGGCAATTTTGAGCCGGAATCCTGGAACAGAACCGGGGAAGTTTGGCATTCAGTGGACTTGCAAATAGGTCTATCTCTGGGGTTCCCCAGATCTGAAATATCTTGGCCACCTGGTCTAGGTGGAGAGACCATTCATGAGGCAGCAGTACTCGGCTGAGTTTGACTGCCCAAAGGTTTTGAATGCCTGGAAGATATACCACGAGAAGGTGAATTTGATGCTCTCTGGCGAGGGCCCATAGTTGTAAAGCTTTGTTGCATAACGACAGAGAGCCTGTTCCGCCCTGCTTGTTCATGTAGAACATAGCTACTTGATTGTCCGTTTAGACTAGGACTGTCTTGTAGCTGAGCTGGGCATGGAATACTCGAAGAGCTAGATAGATTGCTCTGAGTTCCAGGAGGTTTATGTGAAGACAAGCCTCTTGTGGAGTCCAGGTACCCTGGGTAGAGAGATGATTCAGGTGTGTTCCCAATCCCACCTGTGATGCATCTGTTAGGGTAGCCTGGAATAGGGGTTGCTGGAAAGGAGAGCACACTAGAAGATTTTCCAGTGATTGCCACCATTGTAGGGACAAGATCAGTCATCGTGAGTTTGATATCTTGTCAGACAGACGTCCTGTAGCCTATGTCCACTGTGTGGATAGGGTCCACTGGGCTGCTCGCATATGAAGGCGAGCGTAGGGAACCATATGAACCGTGGATGCCATATGTCCCAATAGTTGTAGTAGTTCGAGAAGTTAGGGAGGACTTCACCACTGCTTGAGAAGCTAGCTGCATTAAACGAAGACAGAGGGGTTGTGGGAGAAAAGCCCTTGACTGTCTGGTATCTAGACGAGCTCCTATGAACTCTAGGGACTGAGATGGAGCAAGTTGGGATTTTGGGAGGTTTATGACCAATCCCAAGTATTGAAGGATTCGCATTGTGCGAGACAGTGCAGATCTGGTTTCTGGAACCGTGGGGGATCGAATGAGCCAGTCGTCCAAGTAAGGGAAGACGAATATTCCCAGGGTTCGCAGAAATGCAGCTACTACTGCTATGCATTTCATGAATACTCTTGGTGCCGAAGTCAGACCAAAGGGAAGAACCCTGTATTGGAAATGTTTTCCCTTGAAAAGGAATCGTAAGACTTTCCTGTGATCTGGATGGATCAGAATGTGAGTATATGCATCCTTTAGATCTAGAGAACAAAGCCAATCCTGACTTTGAAGGTATGGCAGAAGAGTTCCCAGAGAAATCATTTTGAACTTTTCTCGGAACAGATATTTGTTCAATTCTCTGAGGTCTAGAATGGGTCTGCTGTGTCGTCCTGTTTTCTTTGGAATAAGAAAATAGGGGGAGTAGAACCCTGCACCCTGCTGAAGAATGGGCACCTCCTCTATTGCTCCTTGAGCAAGGAGTGTTGAGACCTCTTGATCCAGTAGATTGCCTGTAGAGGTTTGGGAATTGAACTGTCTTACGATTGTAGGAGGGGGCATACTGTGAAAATGAAGCTTGTACCCCTCTCCCACAATGGACAGAGTCCAGTTTTCTATTATTTGGTGTCATCTGTTGGCAAAATGACAACCTGCCTGGAATGTTTAGGGGTTCTGGCCCCTTCAGAGGCAGGAAGGCTGAGTTCTCTATGAAGGAGTCAAAGCCCTTGAGGGGGCTGGGCCTGTGAAGCTTGTTGAGCTCTAAGGACTTTTGGCTTCTTTTGTCTGGATTGTTGTTGTTGACCCTTCTGGGCAACTTGACCCTGAGCTTGCCCTTGCTGGGTATAGGATGGATAAAATGTCCTCTTTTTGCTGAAAAAGGGTTTTTTTATAGGGGTTCTTTTTGGCTGGAATGGCTGTAGATTTTGACAATCTGTCTATTGAGATTGTCAGTATCTATCTCATTAGCCTTTCTCCTGCCAATTCTTGCCAAAGAGGTTTTCTCCTGTGCAAGGGATGTTTCCCAATTTATCCTGTACCCAAATCTCCGATGCCTGAAGCCAGGCAATTCGACGTGCACCAATGGCAATAGCAGAGGTTCTGCTGATGCATTCAAAGCAGTCAAAGGCTACACGGTTTACAAACTTGGAGACATCTTGAGCATGCTTGACCAGAGTGAGAAAATCCTGTCGTTTGTCCTCAGGGAAAAGGGGGCTCATAAGCTCCAAATCTCCTGTGACCTCTTTGAGGAGCATTCCCGTATATAAAATATATGAGCTGATCCTAGCTGAAAGCATGGAAACCTGAAAAGTCTGACACCCAAAAGCGTCAAGAGTCCTGCATTCACGACCTGGAGGATTGGATGCATGTCTCTTTGCACTTTTCATCCTACGCATGGCTGACTCCACTACCAATGAATAGTGTGGCAGCTGAGTCTTTTGAAAACCAGGACATGGTGGAACTCGATACATGGTATAGAGTCTCCTAGAATGAGGAAATGTGGTCAAAGGTGTCTCCCACATTCTGAGCATCAAATCATGAAGAATTTCATGAATGGGCAGAGTGGCTGCTTCCTTGGGAGCCTTAGGGTATTGGAGAATTTCCAATTCCTTTGCTCTAGGTTCTTTTTCAGGAGCTACCGTGATTGAAAGGCCTTGGGACACATCACGAATAAAATCCTGAAAAGATATGTCTTCTGGAGGAGACATTCTGCATTGGGGAGAAGAGGAGTCTTCCGGGAGAAACACTCTGGTACCGGCAGAATTATCAGAGTCATCGGAATCGAAGGATTCGAAGTATCTCTGATCCCGATGTTCATGCAAAGCACGGTCTCGGTATCGATCAAAATCGGTACCGAATTGGTCCGGTACCAATCTGTCCATGCCAGAAAAAGTCTGCAAGGGAAGGATTCCCACCGGGGCTGGTACCTGTACCGGTGCTGGTACTGGCATCGGTACCCGTTCAACCACTGGTGTCAACGGTACCGCAGCTGTAAGGAGAGCTGCAAGACTGCGTTCAATAGCGAGAATCTCTGGTCTATCGATACTGCAAATGCTTGGGTATCAGTACTGGTAAAAGCAGCCGGAACACCTGAGCATGGCACCAGTAGTTCTGCCGAGGTTGAAGCCTTGAGAACATCCCAGAACCCCGTTGATGCTTTGGAGGCCGAAGCCTCCCGCCGGGGCTGTTTTGCAGGTGTAGTTTCCTCAAGGGCAATGCCAATGGCCTCTCGATGCTTTAAAGGAGAGCTACCCTTTGAGGACCAGCTCTTATGTTTAGTTACCTGAGATCCATGGGAGGAAGACGAGGCTCTTGAAGACGTCGGTGCAATGGACCTGGTATCCGATGAAAAGAGGGTACCGAGCTTTGCAGCTCGGTTCTGTCTTCCTCTTTTAGTCATCCCCATACAGGAGGAACACTCAGATGGAAAATGGTCAGGGCCTAAACATTTTAGACACCAGTCATGTGTGTGGGTGACGGAGATGGTACCGCCACATTTAGTATATATATATTTTTTTAAAACCACTAGCTGGTTTTTCCATCTTTTGGGAAAAATGGGGCCTAATGCCCAAAATGGCGCCTAGCACCAAAAGAAAAAGTTTCTGAAGAGAAACAGTTCAAAAAAAAAAAAAATTTTTTTTTTAAAGAAAGAAAGAACCGGCAGTACCGGTAGGTGTCATGCGGAGGCAGGCGCGACCACAAGAAAACAAATTTAAAGAAGAAATTTTCTGCGGTGACAGGATATGTGTCCTGTCAGCTCAGCAGAAAAAGAAGAACTGGAGAGGGACAGTTGGAAAGGCAGCACGCATGTGCTGAGGGATGCTCCCAAAAGCGTTCCTATTGGACACTGGGGAGCGTTCCCGCACAGGCTCCGTCGGTACCGACGATACCCGTATGTGAAGACTATATTCCTGCTTCTTCCTGGAGATTACAAATTCAGCAGGCTTTGTTTTAAGTAATTTAAAGTCAGTTAATCCCAAATATACTGACTTTAAATGCAACATTTCTATGTAAGAGAATTTTCTGCACCAGAATTTTAGTGCTACAAAAATAAGACAGATCTACTTTGTAGAGGTAGGGATAAAACTTTCTTCAAACCAGAATTTGTTATGAGACAAGGCTATTATATTTTATTCAACATTTTACCTCAGATTCTCTCCTCCTTCAGTGCACTCATGATTAAGTTTGTCAGGGAGACCCACTACAAAATTCTTCAAGTGGGCCAGCTCCAAAGCTGTCCAAATCTCTTCATCACTATATTTATCAAAGGGATCCAAATTCATTCGTAAAGATCCAGAAAACAACACAGGGTCCTATGAAGACAGAAAATAAAATTACACATCAGCATCACTCAAAAGGTACAGAATGAGACAAGAGACTTTTCTTCTCCCTAGGTACAGGGAGAGTATGCTAATTTAGAGGGTAAAGCATAGTTACTCACCTGTAACAGGTGATCTCCAGAAACAGCAGGAATTTAGTCTTCACATATGGGTATCGTCGGTACCAACGGAGCCTGCGCGGGAACGCCCCCCAGCGTCCAATTAGAAAGCTTTTGGGAGCATCCCACAGCGCCTGCGTGCTGCCTTCCTGCCTTTCCCCTCTCCAGTTGAGTTTAAAGCTGAGACAAAGAGAGAGGGAAAGAGAAAGATAGAGAGCTACTAGGGGAGGTGGGTGGGTTGTGAAGACTAAATTCCTGCTCTTCCCGGAGATCACCTGTTACAGGTGAGTAACTATGCTATCTCCAGGAACAAGCAGGAATGTAGTCTTCACATATGAGGACTCCCTAGCTTTAGATGCCAGGGAGAGACCCCAGAAGTTGTGTGTCCCTGTGAAAGGGCTCCACTTCCCCTCATGGATCTCTGGCATCCAACCAGGGATGGTGGGTAGGAGTTGATTAGGTATGGAACAGGTGCTGGAGAACAGCCTGACCAAACAAGGCATCCCGACGGCAGTCCTTGTCCAAGCAGTAATGGGCTGTGAAGGTATGAACAGAGGCCCAAGTGGCTGCTCGACAGATGTAGTCGATAGACACAGAGTGCAGATGAGCCATTGAAGCTGCCATGGCTCTCACATTGTGAACTGTGACATGGCCCTCCAGAGGAAGATTCTTACTCTGATAGGCAAACGAAATACACCGTGCAATCCAGCTGGACAGTGTTCTCTTGGAGACTGGAAGTCCCAAATGAGAAGGATCAAAAGCAACAGAGTTGAGAGGACTTTCTATGTTGCTGTGCTCTTTGTAAGTAAAAGGCTAAAGCTCTTTTACAGTCCAAAGTATGAAGATTCCTTTCTGCATTTGATGCATGAGGCCTTGGAAAAAACACAGGCAGGTAGACCGCTTGGTTAAGATGAAAAGGCGAGACCACCTTTGGCATAAAGTGTGGATGAGTCTTAAGGACTACCTTGTCATGATGGAACCTTGTATAAGGTGGATCAGCCACTAGTGCCTGCAACTCACTGATGCGAAGTGCTGATGTGATTGCAATGAGAAAGACAACTTTCCAGGAGAGGAATTTCAATGAAGTAGCAGCTAAGGGTTCGAAAGGTGGCTTTATGAGCTGGCCAAGAACCAGGTTTAAGTACCATGCCACAGGTGGTGGCTGAATGGGAGGCTTAGTTAAAAGAAGGCCTCATATAAATCTTGCTATAAGAGGATGAGAGGAAATAGGTTGTCCATTTAAAGGCTTGAAAGAAGCTGAAATAGCACTCAAATGGACTCTTACTGAGTTAGTTTTAAGTCCTGCATTGGATAAATGAAGGAGATACTCCAGTAATGATTCCAGAGGTATCGCAAGGGGGCTAAGACCCTTCTGCGAGCACCATATGGTAAACCTTTTCCACTTGAAAGCATAAGAGCGTCTTGTGGAAGGTTTTCTGAAAGCATAAAGGATATCCTTTACTTGCTGAGAAAGATTAAGATCATGAAGATCTAGGCCTTCAGCAACTAAGCCCTGAGATGCAGAGACTGGGGATTGGGATGCCATAACATTCCGTCCTCCTGAGACAGGAGATCTAGAGCAGACCCTAACTCCAGAGAGAGAGCTTGAGAAAAGATGTAGAAGCAGAGGGTACCACACTTGCCGTGGCCAATGTGGAGCTATGAGAATCATACTGCCTCTGTCTCTCTGAAGCTTGAACAAGGTTTTGGGAATTAGGGGAATGAGTGGAAAGGCATAAATGAAGTCTTGACCCCAATGAACGAGGAAAGCATCCCTGGCCTAAGAGCCCTGAGCCGGAATTCTGGAACAGAACCGGGGAAGCTTGGCATTTAACAGACTTGCAAAGAGATCTATGTCCGGGGTTCCCCAAATTTGAAAAATCTTGGCCACCTGGTCTGCATGTAGAGACCATTCATGTGGAAGCAGAACGCGACTGTCTGCCCAAGAGTTTTGGATGCCTGGAAGATACACCGCCAGGAGATGAATCTGATGCTCTCTGGTGAGGGCCCATGGTCGCAAAGCTTTGTTGCAAAGCGACAGAGAGCCTGTTCCCCACTGCTTGTTCACGTAGAACATGGCTACTTGATTGTCCGTATGAATGAGGACTGTCTTGTAGCTGAGCAGGGTGTGGAACACTCGAAGAGCCAGGAAGATTGCTCTGAGTTCTAAGAGATTGATGTGTAGATGAGTCTCCTGTGGAGTCCAAGTGCCTTGGGTGGAGAGGTCTTGCAGATGAGCTCCCCAACCCACTGGTGAAGCATCTGTTGAGAGAGTTGCCTGGGGTAAAGGTTGTTGAAATGGAGACCCCACCAACAGGTTTTGAGTGGGCTGCCACCATTGGAGGGACAAAATAAGGCGATTTGTGTTTGCTATTTTGTCTGACAGGCACCCTGATGCCTGGGTCCATTGAGTGGATAAAGTCCACTGGGCTGCTCTCATATGGAGGCGAGCATAAGGAACCACATGCACGGTAGATGCCATGTGGCCTAGTAGTTGTAACATTTCTTGTGCAGTGAGATGAGGCTTTAGCACTGCTTGAGAAGCTAACTGCACCATGCGAAGGCAACGGGTCTGGGGAAGATAGGCTCTTGCTTTTCCGGTATCCAGCAAAGCTCCTATGAACTCTAGAGACTGAGTGGGAGTTAGGCTGGATTTTGGGATGTTTATGACTAGACCCAAATACTGAAGGATACGCATTGTGCAAGATAGAGAAATCCTGGCCTCTGACTCTGAAGGGGCTCGAATGAGCCAGTCGTATAAGTAAGGGAAAACGAATATTCCTAGAGTGCAGAGAAATGCTGCTACCACGGCCATGCATTTCGTGAACACCCTTGGTGCTGAGGCCAGGCCAAAAGGAAGCACCCTGTATTGGTAGTGCTTTCCTTGAAAAAGGAACCGAAGGAACTTTCTGTGAGTTGGATGGATAAGAACATGAGTGTTCTCATCCTTGATATCTACAGAACAAAGCCAATCCTGACTCTGAAGGTATGGCAGCAGAGTTCCCAGAGAAATCATCTTGAATTTCTCTTTGAACAGGAATTTGTTCAATTCTGAGGTCTAATATAGGTCTGTCCCCCCGTTTTCTTTGGGATAAGGAAATAGGGGGAGTAAAACCCTGTACCCTGTTGAGGAATGGGTACCTCTTCTATTGCCCCTTGGGCAAGCAGCATAGTGTCCTCTTGATCTAACAGGTTGATGAGAGAGGTCTGAGAAATGAACTGTCTTACCATTGTGGGAGGGGGCATGCAGAGAAAATAAAGCTTGTACCCCTCTCTTATAATGGAGAGAGTCCAATGTTCTGCTGTTATCTGCCCCCATCTGGGGGCAAAGTAACAACCTTCCTGGAATGGTGGAAGGCTCTGGTCCGTTGAGGGCCGGGAAGGCTAAGTTCTCTAGATGGAAGTCAAAGGCCTTGTGGAAGCAGAGACTGCTGAGATGGTTGAGGCTTAGCAGTCTTTGCTTTCCTTTGTTTAGGTGGTTGCTGACCCTTCTGGGCAGGCTGACCTGCAGAACGTCCCTGCTGGGAATAAGAGGGATAAAACCATTTCTTTTTGGAGAAGAATGGTTTCTTGAAAGATTTCTTCCTGGCAGGATCAGCTGTGGCTTTGGATAATCTATCCAAAGTGGAGTTGTCAGCATCCAACTCATTGGCTTTCTCTTGCCAATTTTTGCCGAATAGATTCTCACCTGTACAAGGGATATTGCCCAGTTTGTCCTGCACCCAAAGCTCCAAATCGGATGCCTGGAGCCAGGCAATTCTATGTGCACCTATGGCAATGTCAGAGGTTCTGCTTATGCACTCAAAGCAGTCAAAAGCTGCATGATTGACAAACTTAGAAACATCCTGGGCACGTTTAACCAGTATGAGAAAATCCTGCCTCTTATCCTCAGGAAGGAGGGGGCTTAAAATCTCCAAATCTCCTATAACTTCTTTAAGGAACATTCCCATATATAAAATATAGGAACCGATAATGGCAGAAAGCATGGAAGCCTGGAAAGTATGACGTCCAAAGGCATCCAAAGTTCTACACTCACGTCCTGGAGGATTAGAGGCATGCCTCTTTGCACTCCTGATCCTTCTCATAGCTGATTCCACTACAATAGAGTGGTGAGGAAGCTGAATCTTTTGGAAACCAGGACAAGGAGGGACTCGATACATGGTATCTAGTCTACGAGAGTGAGGAGAGGTGGTAAGAGGTGTTTCCCACATTCTTAGCATGAAATCATTTATTTATTTAGTATACATTTGTCTACCGCTACTTCCAGCGATCAGCAGCGGTTTGATTACAGATTGGAAATTGTCAAATCATGACAGGAAATTTTTGAAGTATAAACACATTGATTAGACAGGAAAGCACAGCACACAGAGAACTATTGGAACTATTAAGACATGTAAGATCTCATGGACAGGCAAAGTAGCTGCCTCCTTAAGAGCCTTGGGATATTGTAGAATCTCCAACTCCTTTGCCCTGGGCTCTGTTTCAGGAGCCACAGTAATGGAAAGACCTTGAGCCACCTCCCTGATAAAATCCTGAAAGGAGATATCTTCTGGAGGAGACATCCTATGTTTAGGAGAGGAAGGCTCCTCCGGGAGAAGTATTCCGGTACCGACAGAGGTGTCAGAATCCTCAGAGGATTCAAAATACCTTCTGTCCAGATGCTCTTGTAGAGCACGATACCCGTACTGACCGAAGTCAGTGCCGGGGGTAATCGGTACTGGTGTATCGGTACCGGAAAGCATAGCATAACTGGGTGCCGGCAAAGCAAACACCGATGTCGATGCCGGAGTCAGTGCCGGTACCAGTTGAACTGTCTGACGCGGTTCCGAGGGTGTCGATGCTGCAAGGAGAGCCGCCAGACTGCGTTCAATAGCCAGGAACCTCTGGTCTATCGACGCTGCCGATGCCTGGGTATCGGTACCGGAGAAAGCACCTGGAAGACGTCGATGCCACAGAGGTTGCATCGGAGGGAAAAAGGGTGCTGAGCTTAGCAGCTCGGTTTTGTCGACCCCTCTTGGACATCATGGCACAGGCCATACACTCCAAGATGGAGTGGTCAGGACCTAAACATTTAAGGCACCACTCATGGGTGTCGGTGACAGAGATGGTACCGCCACACTTGGTGCACTTTGAAACCAGAAGCGGGTTTTTCATAGTGGAGGAAATTTTGGGCCTAAGGTCCAAAATGGCAGGTGCACCTGAGGAAGAACAGTTTTTAAAAATACTATATATTCTTTTTTTTTATTAAAGAAAGAACGAACCACCAGCGGTACCGGTATAGCGTCAAGGAAGGCAGATGCGACCACAAAAAGGAGAATAAGAAACATTTTCTGCGGTGACAGGAACGACGACCTGCTGGCTCCGCAGAAAACAAAGAACTGGAGAGAGGCAGTTGGGAAAGGCGGGAAGGCAGCACGCAGGCGCTGTGGGACGCTCCCAAAAGCTTTCTAATTGGACGCTGGGGAGCATTCCCGCGGAGGCTCCGTTGGTACCGACGATACCCATATGTGAAGGCTACATTCCTGCTTGTTCCTGGAGATTGCTATTAACATGCTGCTTAATTTGTGCAGCAGATACACACAAGTTACACCAGTTTTTAAAGAGAGTACACATGCTTTCCCTTTGAAAATTACATGCACATTTCTATTTAGCAATTTTTTTTTTAAACTTAGCAATCCTTATAGACTTCTTTTTACCGGGTCAAAGCGGTGGACATTCAGGTACAGTATATATTTCCCTTGTACCTGAAGGGCTCACAATCTGTTTTGTACCTGAGGCAACAGAAAGTTAAGTGGCTTGCCCAAGGCCACAAGGAGTGTCTGTGGGACAAGAAACCCCAATCCCCCTGGCCAAAGATTGCTGCCCTCCAGCGGGATTCAAACCCCCAGCTCGCCGGCCTGAGGCAACTTGCCCCAGCCACTAGGCCACTTCTCCCTCCTTATATTATCCCTCCTTATTTATATCTGCTCTTTGGGCACACAAATTTCCCAGTTAATTTGGTATATATATGTTCACATTTTATAAAGCATGTGCCTAATTCCAAACTGCCCCCAGGAATCTTTCTGCTCAGGTTGGATAAACACGCATATACAGGGTATAAGTAGATAAGTTAGGTGCACCTACTCCAGGCAATTTTAGTAAAGGCCATTCCTATAACATACTTGTAGCATTAGATGAATCCATATTCCTGACACTAATGTATAAGATAACTGATGTCTCTCTATATCAAATCCAATTTTTTTTTTTTTTTAATATTTTATTTATAGACCACCAAAAAAATTTGTACAATATACAGGAAAACAGGACTCTCCAGGGGGGGGTGGAACTCTTATCCCCCTCCAGAGAGTTACAACAAAGATATAAGAGCAGGTGGGTTATAACACATTGAACCCTCCCACCCCCTCCCTCCCTACCCCTCCCACCCCCACCCGTAGCAACACTCCTCCAGAAGACAAGAGAGAACTACTAGCATGAGGTCAACCTGCATCCACCCCCATCCCCTTACAAGACCTCCATCAACTACCTATATGTAATACTTCATTCCGGCACCGAGCCCCCAGGCTTTGAATGTAAGGTTCCCAGACAAACATGAAGGCTGTCCATCTTTTGACACTGCCCCGTGCACACCATCTCTCCGTCAACATGAATTGGTGAAAATAGTTCCGCCACTCCCCGAAGGTAGGTGCTTCCCTTTCCCGCCAGAGGCGAAGAATAGGCCCCTTCCCCACCAGACAGGCTTTGCGCACCAGCAGCTGTTCCCCAGCTCGCGAGAGACCGGGGGAGTCCAACCAGTTTAACACTACCAGGGAGGCAGACCACCGCAATCTCTGCTGCAGGAGAATCCCCATAAACCTTGAGATCCTAGCCCAGTAGGGCCGGATAGACCTACATTCCCACCACATATGCAACAGAGTGGCCATGGCCTCAGAACATCGAGGGCAACGGCCGTCAGCTGTGATGCGGCTCCGAAACGCCCGCCGCAGGGATATATGGGCTCTAGTGATACATTTAAACTGTACTTCTCTCCATTGCGCCCCAGATGTAAGTTTCACTATCCGTTTTAAAGCCATACAAACCGTCCCTGGAAGTACCTTCCCGTGTAGCTCCGCCGTCCAGGCCTCTTCCACCGGCCTGTAATCTGGAGCTACCCCGTTACGATCCAGGCGGCTCTTTAAGATCGATATCGAAGGCGGGTAATCCCCCTCTATTCCAAAAAATTCCATGATCTGTGACGATCGTTCTAGTCTGAGCGCTTCCTTCGACAAAGAGGACACATAAGATACCTGTATGTAAGCAAAACAATGTCGAGAGGATAGATCGTATTCCCTGCTCAGAGTCAAAAAAGATTTACAGGAGCCGGTAGGGTCCACTAAGTGCCCCAGCTTCTGAATGCCTCTGTCACTCCAGTCCCGGAAAATCGCCGTTTCAGACCCCGGGGTAAATTGTACGTTCCCTTGTAATGGTAGCCAGCTAGATACGGTCCACGAAGTGTTCCAAAGTTTATTGAGGTGTCTCCAGGTTCGTCGGGCCGAACTAATCAATTCACTCTGCACTATCCGGTTGGGCAAATCGCGGTCCGCCCCATGTAAGACTCCCAACAAAGTGTGTGGGGCTACTAATCCCTCTTCCATCGCTCTCGGCGTATATACCTCGGTCCCTCCCAGCCAGTCTCCGATATGCCTGGCTTGACAAGCTAAAGCATAGACCTTTAGATTGGGCAATCCCAGTCCCCCCTCCCTACAGGTCCCCAGCATCCGATTCCAGGGTATACGGGCCCTTCCCCCCTTCCACAAAAACACCCTTATGAGGGCTTCTACCCAGCGCAAATCGCGGCTTAACAGCCATACCGGTAGCGTCTGCAGCCAGTACAGGATCCTCGGAAGTATAACCATCTTGATGGCTGCTACCCGTCCCATCAAAGAAAGCGGGAGGTGACCCCAGTCTTTCAACTGGGTTTGCAGTCCCTTAAGGATGCGGTCCAGGTTGCGCCCATATAGGGCGTTGACTTGCCGGGGCAACATGATACCTAAATATTTAAACTCCTTATCGGCCCATTTTAGGGGGAACCCCTCCCACCCCCCTCGCAGCCGACCTGAGATATCCAAAGCCTCAGATTTATCTTTGTTGATGCGCAATCCCGCAATTCGTCCAAAACGTGTAATTTCTATTAATAAACACGGCAGCGATCGATCAGGGACAAGCAAATGCACCAGCAGGTCATCTGCAAAGGCCGCAATCTTGAACTCTCTCTTCCCAATCCGGATACCTTTTATCTCCAGAGAAGCCTCTATGATCCGTATCAGGGGGTCAAGAGAGAGGACAAACAGTAAAGGTGAGAGTGGGCAGCCCTGTCGGGTGCCTCTTTTGAGCGGAAAGGTGTCGGAGAGCACCATATTACAAAGAACCCTGGCCGTCGGCTGCGCATACAGGCTATCCACCATGCTACAAAAATAGCCGCCCAGACCATATTGTGGGAGTAGACAATGCAGGTACCGCCAGTCAACCCTATCAAAAGCCTTTTCGGCATCGAAACTAACTAACAGAGAAGACAACTGATGGTCCTGCACCCATTCCAAAGAAGTCAGCAGCTTACGCATATTTCGGACTGCATAGCGCCCCTTAACAAAACCCACCTGGGATTCATGTACCAGATCACCCAGCATCTCTGCCAGGCGCACTGCAAGGATCTTCGCCAATAGTTTTAGGTCGAAATTGAGCAGCGAGATAGGCCGATATGACGAGGCCTGAACTGGATCTTTACCCGGTTTAGGAATGAGTGTGATATGGGCTTGATTCTGTCCCCACCGAAACCCTCCCTGCTCCGCACATCGTCCAAACACTTCAACCAATACTGGACTAACATACTCCCGAAGGATCTTATAAAACTCTGCGCCTAGGCCATCTGGTCCTGGCGTTTTGTAGCAACTGGCACTTGAGATAACCGAGCAGATCTCCTGAACGGTAATCGGCTGCTCCAAGAGTGCTCTCTGCGTCTCAGACAATTGGGGCAAATTCAACTTGCTCAGAAAGTCATGCAGCTCCGCATCTGGAGCAGGCTCCGCCGTATAAAGGGATTGAAAAAACGCACGGAATACTCGAGCAATCTCGGTGCTCTCCCGATGAAGCGTCCCCCCCCCCATCCCGAAGCGCCGCAACCAATGAGGAGCCTCTATGGCCCTTCTGGCATCTGGCTAACAGCTTCCCTGGTTTATCCCCATGGCAATGCAACTGGTGGCGATAATAGAGGGCTGACTTCTTGGCCCTCTGGTGTAGAAGTTCGTTGAGATCCGCCTGGGCTTCCCAAAACCTCTTTTTATTCCCCCCCCGTCGGGTTGCGCGCCGACTGGCGTCGCAGACCAGAAACCTGTCGTTCCAGACGGATGATACGCTCCGCGATCAGCCGACCTTTCCGAGCCATGTAGCCAATGATCTCGCCCCGGAATACCACCTTGGCCGTTTCCCAGACTAATTCAGGGTCTTCTTTATGGGAGCTATGATCACTCTCAAACTCCCGCCATCGCTGAAGGAGGAAGCTCCGGAATCGAGCATCATGATAGAGTTCCAGCGGGAAGCGCCATAATTGTGGTCGCACCTGCTTCTTCCCCCAACTTAACTCCATCCAGACCCACGCATGATCTGAGATCTTGGTGGGACCGATCTGAATATTGCCCGCCTGGGCGAATAAGCCCCCGGATAACAACAAATAGTCAATACGCGCACTGGATCCATGGGCTCAAGATTGATGCTTATAATCACGCTCTAGTGGGTGGACCAGCCTCCATGGATCCAAGCAGCCCAGTCTTTTACAAAAACGTTGCAACATCCGAGCTGTGGGGACACGCTCTCTCGCCTTCTCACCCCGAGATGTGTCCAAGTCCACGTCAAGGACTCCGTTGAGATCTCCGCTGAGAAGCAGGGGGCATTCCGGCAAGCTCTCCACCCGCGAGGCCAAAGTACTATAGAAACTTGGATCTAGCACATTAGGTCCATAAAGATTTCCCAAGATCACGGGTTTACCCTCTAAGTTCCCATACACCAATATGAATCTCCCCTCTTCATCTCCTGCAGCAGTGATCATCTCAAAACGAATACGTTTATGGATTAGAATAGCTACGCCCCCTTTTTTACCCCGGGCAGGTGAACCCCACACTTGTCCCACCCAGTCTCTACGCAGTTTACTGTGCTCTTCAGCCGTCTGGTGCGTCTCTTGCATAAATGCTATGTCACATCGTTGTCTATTTAATACCTGCAATATTTTATATCTTTTGATGGGATTCCCTAACCCACAGACATTCCATGTGATAATCTTCAGTGGCACGGGGCAGTGTCACGATGTGTCAATAAGCCAAATCCTACCTGCCTAGAAGGGGCCCCCCCAGCCTGGAGCCCCCTCCCTCTAGTAATTGAGTGTCTACTGGTCTGACCATTAAAGAATAACGGAGTGTATGCTACCCCTCCCACAGAGCCCCCTCCCTTCCCTACCCTCCCCCCCCTTTTACACCCCCCATCCTCCCCTCTGCATGCCCCCCATGTCCCTCCATGGACCGTGCTGACTTCCTTTGGCAGTCGGGTCCACCCCTCTTCCCAGATCACCTCATATCTTTACACCGGGCCCATTGTGTCTATGCTAAGGCCACCTCTATCCCCTTATCAAGACCCCAGGACTGTGCCACCCTCCCCAATCAACCTAGACACCTAGTGCCTCCCCCCCCATCAGGAACCCAATAAGGAGCCCATACAGTCTAAACCATCCCCCATTCCACCCATAGCAGACACAAACAATCCTCGCTACCCCTCTTATAATGGAAAGTAAAAGGAACCTGTAATTGATACAATATAATCAGCAATGTAACTACTATGACCCAGGGAAAGATATACAAAGAAGCAATGGTAGACATGTAGCAAAATGTATCAAATAAGCACTCTCACTAAGCACACAACACTACTAAGGTTAGCTAAGCACACACCCCCCCCTAGGATCCCCAAACCTCCCTCTTTAATTCCAGGCCAGGCCTTCCCCGTCGGTAGGGTCAGGCTCCGGAGCGTGGGAAGGGCCCTGTAATCTGCACAGGCCCTCCGACGATGTTATCCTTAGTCCAGGGACCAGTCCTACTTCAAGCTTGCATCAATCGGCTCCGTTCTCCCCCACTCTCACTGGGCAGCTTCCATAGTAGCCGGCAGACCATCCAGAAAAGACTGGGCCTCACTTGGAGTCAGCAAAAATCGGGTCCGGCCTTGAAACTCCACCCGCAGCCGAGCTGGGTAGAGCAGAGAGAAACGCATTCCCCGGTTGATCAGGTGGGTACAGACAGGGGAGAAGGCACGACGTTGCTGACTCACCAGAGCAGAATAGTCCTGAAAAACAAGTAGCCGGTCCGGATCCCCGGGTTAAGAACATAAGAACATAAGACATGCCATACTGGGTCAGACCGAGGTCCATCAAGCCCAGTATCCTGTTTCCAACAGTGGCCAATCTAGGTTATACGTACCTAGCAATATCCCCAAAAGACAGGTTCCACAATGCTTGTACTGGGTCAAGCATTGATATCCTGGGTCCCTTTTTAATAGTGGTTTGTGGACCTTTCCTCCAGGAACTTGTCCAAACCTTTTTTAAACCCAGCTATACTAACAGCCCTTACTACATCCTCCGGTAACAGATTCCAGAGTTTGATTACACGTTGAGTGAAAAAATATTTTCTCTTATTTGTCTTAAATAGTTTACCCTGTAGCTTCATTACATGTCCCCTAGTCTTTCTATACTCTGATAGCGTAAACAATTGATCCACGTTTATCCGTTCCACTCCATTCATTAATTTATAGACCTCTATCATATCTCCCCTCAGCCGTCTCTTCTCCAGGCTAAAGAGCCCTAACCTTCTTAGCCTCTCTTCATAAGAGTAGCCTTCCATCCCCTTCACCAATTTGGTGGCTCTTCTCTGTACTTTTTCTAATAACGCTATGTCCTTTTTAAGATACGGTGACCAGAGTTGCACACAATATTCAAGGTGCGGTCGTACCATGGAGCGATACAGAGGCATTATAATATCCTTTGTTTTGTTCTCCATCCCTTTCCTTATGATACCTAGCATTCTATTTGCTTTCTTGGCCGCCGCTGCACACTGGGCGGAGTGTTTTAACATGTTATCCACAATGACTCCTAAATCTTTTTCCTGGGTGGTGGTTTCTAATATGGAGCCTTGCATTGTGTAACTATAGTGTGGGTTGTTCTTTCCTAGGTGCATAACTTTGCACTTGTCCACATTAAATTTCATCTGCCATTTGGATGCCCAGTCTTCCAATTTATCCAGATCCTCCTGCAGTTTTCCACAATCCTCTTGGGTTTTAACTACTTTAAACAGTTTTGTGTCATCTGCAAATTTGATAACCTCACTAGTTATTCCCTTTTCCAGGTCATTTATGAATATGTCAAAAAGCAGCGGACCCAGTACAGATCCCTGGGGTACTCCACTATTCACCTTTTTCCATTGGGAATATTGGCCATTTAGCCCTACCCTCTGCTTTCTATCTTTTAACCAGTTCCCGATCCACAATAGTACATCCTCCGGGTTGTTGCTTGCGGGTTCGGGCAGCCCTTAACACCTCCTCTTTCTGGCGAAAATCTAAGAACCTTGCAATGACCGCACGCGGCTTCTGTGCTTGATCACGCTTCTGGCCCAGCCGGTGGACCCGCTCCAAACGAATGGGGCCTTCTCCTCTGCCGCTCAGGAGTTTTTCAATCCAAGCGCTGACAAAACCCATCAGGGCTCCATCTGACACGGTTTCTGCTATGCCGACGAAGCGGAGATTCTTCCGACGACCCCGATTCTCGAGGTCGTCAAGTTTTTCACCCTGTTGTTTCACCGTCTTTTCTAGTGCTTCAATCTGGGCCCGCATAGAGAGTTGCGTATCCTCGGCAGCCGAAATCCTCGTTTCTGCCTGTTCCATGCGCCCTGAAAATTCTGTAAATCGCTGGCTTACATTCTGCAGCGTCTCCGCTAAGTCCTGAAAGCGGGCGTCCAGGGCTAGCACCACCGCGGCGCTGACTTCAGCCACCAGGCTCTGATTTTCCCCGGGCTTAGGGCTTCGAGGTGACCCCTCCGCCATCTTGCTCTCTGGGGCACGCGGTTTCTCCCTACGAAGTGCTTTTGTGGCCATCGTTGGCACTCGGATTTTCCACCTCCGTGCACCTGGTGGTTCAGTGAATGTTTGTCAATGAGAATCGCGATGATCCACCGCGTTTATAAAAGAAATGTTGCAAGTTTGTGGGGTAGATGTCCCGGAGCCGATCGACCCCCGTCAGGTCAGTTCATTGCCAAAACCGGAAGTCATCAAATCCAATTTTATGTATTACTCTGATGGCGAACATAACCTGGACTGGAAATTCTGGGCATAAAGACCCTGGAAACATTGACTAAGATAGATATAAGCAGCACTCTCGCTCATGTACAGTAGCATAATCTGGGAAAGGCTAAATTACAGGGGCCCGATAAAGCAGCTCAAAGCTACCTAGAGAGGGCCAAGCCGGAGTGCATACAGACATCTGAAACTGTTCACAGTGAAACAAAAAAATGGGAAGGACCACTGGATTTATGCATATGGAAGAGGGTCGGCTCAAGGAGCTGTGGCACCCTGAGACAACTTTTGCTTTAGGGACCCCATTCCTTCCCTATCATTCTTCTCCTGTCTACCTTCAGTCTTCTATGCCTTACTCTCTTATCCAGGTTTCCATTCCTCCAGCTCCCTTATTTCTACCTTCTCTCATCTCCTTCAAAGGCCTGTCCCCTAACTTGTCTCTCATCCACTACAGTGCCCTCTGTTCTTTCAACTCTCTTCAAAACCTCCAAGTCCTTCAAACCCTCACCACTCACAGCCCTACTCGCATCACTTAATCCTTAGACCCCATTTTCTTCCTAATCTCTGGTAAATTTCTTAGTCCCCAAATTCACCCTCCCCCCCCAGCTAATCTTCCACTTTCACCCTACCAGTACCCACGTACTCCCAAATACCTGCCAATGGATTGTCTTCTGCTCTTCGACCCAATTTTAAAGTCTCCACCTAAATCAGAGTCCCTACCTTCCTGCCTCCTACTTCCCTTCCCCATCAACCATTCATTTACTTCAGCTCTCTTCCAGTCCAAGATCCTTTCAGCATGAATCTTCCTTCACCATCAGCCCATTTTTAATTCCTCTCCCCCCAATATCAGCTCTCTTGCAGTCCCAGCCACCCTCCCCATCCATCCAGCATAAGTCCTAGCCAGTCACCTCCCCACCCCTCCCTCTCAGTTGCGTTTATTTACACAGCCATGGCAGCATTTTGCTTTGTTCCTGCGACTATGTTAAGCTGCAAGTGCTGGCACAACTATTCCTAAAAGTCAAGTACAGGTACTTTGTGTCTCGCGCAAGAAGATAGGAAGTGCCTGTGTGAGTTTCATAAAACGCGGCAGTGCCAGTGCTTGCAGTTTAGCACAGCCACGAGAGCAAAGAAAAATGCTGGTGGGCGTCTCATGGCACTATTAGGGGTCAAGCTGCCAAATAAGGCATTTGGCAGCGTGGAGCACAGCAGTAAGTCCAGGACACTACTGATAAGGGTTATGTATGCCATTTGGAACCTGGAGTTGTAGAAGCGACTGGGGATTGATCCTGCTCCCCCCATTACACCCCCAGGAACTCCTGCAGCATGGGGAAGGGGCACTAGTGGTCAGGGGGGATCAGATATGAATGTCTGCTTTTCTACATACCCTTCAAGTTGGCACTTGTGTACACCCAAGGGCAAATGTAAAGGCCACTGTAAAATTGTTACTATACACATGCATTCCTGTCTAAAATGGTCACATGATGGGTTTTTTTTTGGCCCATCCAACCATACTATCCATGCCTAAACCACACCCCCTTGGAATTTTGACATGGTATAAATCTCTGCTTGTATCTGTAGCCATCTACACACATAATGCCACTATTTGCATGTGGAGATCTTCTAAAATAAGAGCCCCAGCATGTACACCATGTTAGAGTTTATATTAGATCTAATGCTGCAAATGGGCCATTTTCTATGTAAACTTGGAGAATAATAAACTCTGCATCAGTTTAAATTTCACTCAGGCATGAAGGACTTTCACATCAAGGATATGCTCCATTGGTGATGCAGTTCTCACATGGTTGTGTTTTAGACAAAATTAAGGCAGTTATACATTTACACATTTGATTCCTGGGTCAAAACTCGTCTCTGGCTCAATTTGAACAGGGATTGCTACACGAATGGCATTTACAGCTGAGGAAAGGAGATTCCAATTATTGCACAACAGTGACCACTAGTGGCTGGATTTCAGGCCCATAACTACTAGAGTAAGATGAGCTGTTCCTGCAACCTTCAAGCATGCTGCTGTCACACCTCTCCAAGAAACCTTCACTAGACCCTACCTACCCTAATTATCAACCTATCTCCCTCCTCCCCTTCATTTCTAAACTTCTTGAACGTACGGGTTCACTGCCGTTGCCTTAACTCTTCTCTCAAATCCTTCTGGATCCACTGCAATCTGGCTTTTGTCCTTTACATTCGACTGAAATGGTTCTTGCCAAAGTCTAGAGCGACCTGTTCCTGGCAAAATACAAGGACTTTTACTCAATTCTCATCCTTTTACCTTTCTGTTGCTTCTGACACTTGACCACCACCTTCTCCTTGACACCTTGCCCTTGCTTGGTTTTAAGGGCTCTGTGCTATCCTGGTTCTCTTCTCTCCCATCACACTTTCAGTGTTTGTTCTGGTGGACCCTCCTCTACTGCTATCCCATTCTCAGTTGGTGTACCCAAAGGGTCTGTCTTGGGACCACTCCTTTTCTCTTTATACCCAGTCCCTTGGTGCACTCACCTCCTCCCACAATTTTCAGTACAACTTTTACACTGATGACACTACACCGAAAAGCTCTCCAGCAATCCAGGCCTGGATCTCTGCTTATCTGATATTGCTGCCTGGATGTCTCACTGCCGTTTGAAATGGAACATGGCAAAAACTGAGCTTCTAATTTTTTTCCCCTAAACCCACCTTCCCCCTTCCTCAATCTCTGTTGATAATAGTTACTCCATTTCCTCTGCTTGCAACCTTGGGGTCATTTGACTCCTCCCTCTCCTTCTCCACACACATCCAACTGATAGCTAAAAACTGTTTCTCTGCAATATCTGCAACATTTGCTCCTTCCTCTCTGAACACACTGCTAAGACATCTACTCTTAGTCATCTCCCATCTAGACTATTGTAACCTCCTTAGTCTCCCTCTGAATCATCTCTCCCCTTCAATCTGTTCAAACCCAGCTGTGAGCTAATCTTCCATCAGCCTTGATATGCTCATATAACCCATCTCCCCATGTCTCTTCATTGGCTCCCTATCCGTTCTCGTATCCAGTTCAAAACATTCCTATTGACATATAAATGCACTCATTCTGCTGCTCCTTGCTACCTCTCCTTACACCCTCCCTCGTGAACTCTGCTCTTCTGGTGGATCGCTTCTGCCTGTGCCCTTCTCTTCCACTGCCAACTCCAGACTCGATCCTTTCACCTTGCTGTTCCTTATGTCTGGAACAAACTACCTAAGTCTGTACATAAGTATTTAAAGTATTTAAAGGTCTTAAGGAGAAATAATGAACAAACAAACCTCTTCCAAAGACGGGGAAGCTGCAAGGTGGAAAACTTAAAGGCAATATCAGGAAATACCTTTTCACTGAGATGGTGGTGGATGCTTGGAATGCCCTCTCGATGGAGGTGGTGGGGCAAATACAGTGACAGAATTCAAAATGGCATGGGACAGACACAATGGATCCATTTATAGCAACAGAATAAAATCAAAATAAACTGAACCATCTAACTTCTCAACAAATAGGGGTGTCCTGCATGGAGCGGTGGGTTCACCCCTAAACAAAGACATGGGGAGGGCTGGCCTGCACAGAGTGGCACCTACCCCTGCCATCTTACTACGGCCATCTTACTGGGCAGACTAGATGGACCATACTGGTCTTTATCTGCTGTCATTTACTATGTTACTATAAGGCTTCATCTCTGGCCCTTTTCAAACCCAGGCTAAAAACTCACCACTTCGAGGCTGCTTTTGGATCCTGATTTGCTTAGTCTCCTATGTGTTACCGTACCCTAGATATATCCTTGTCTCTGGCTGTTGTGTTGTCCGTCTTAACTAGATTGTAAGCTCTGATGAGCAGGGACAGTCTTTTACATGTGCCTGTACAGTGTTGCGTACATCTTGTAGCGCTATACAAATGATCAGTAGTAGAAATGGCACCAGTGCCAACTGAGTTGTTGGAAGTACCAAAGAAGCAGGATGAAACTGGGAGGTCAAAACTATATAATGGAGTGAAGGATTAGCCTAACAGTTAGAGCACTGGCTTGGGAACCAAGAGACGAGGGTTTGATTCCCACTAGCCTCAGAAAAATTTGAGTTATCAATGTCCCTGTTTAATGTACATTACCAAGTTTAAGTTACAATGTAAACTGCTTTGATTGAAATAATAAAGCAATACAAACACGCCGTTAAATATATATATATATATATATATATATCTCAAATAGTTATGACCTTCCAGTTTCATCCTGCTCCTTTTGTACATCTAGTTCAGTTGGCACTGGTGCCATAAGCCAGCTCACCTTACTCCAATAGTCATGGATCTGAAACCCAGCCACTAGTGATCACCACTGTGCAATATAGATCTGAATTTCATAATTACTTGCCTTTCCAAATATGAGCTCAAGGCAAGTTTCAAACTGAGCACTGTAGATAATTCTCAACCCAACAGAGCTTGCAGCTTGTACTTGAAGCAATGGAGGGTGTTAAGTGACTTATCAATTGTCAAATGAGGTGCTAGTGGAGGAAGCAGGTCTCAGGACTGCAGCCACGCTCGAAGCTGGACTCTTATGCCAGCCGCTGTCACATGGATGGAAGATTCGAACCCATCATATGCAGCGCGGGAAAGTTATTTTGAGCAGTGTGCGACCGATCTCAGGAGTGTCTGAAATCTGAGGTGTTCACCTCCAAGTCCCGCAGAGAAAACACAGTTCTTTAGCGAGGTCGCGAAGGAACATACCCATATATAGCTGGTATGCCTGGATGCAGCAATGCCAACATGGATCCCTGGTAGGCCTTGCGCCTGAGGGAGTCAAGGGCACAGGATTCTCTACCAGGCGGGACCAAAGAGTGCGACCTCAGATTCTTCTGTTTCCGCATCGTGGATTCCACTACCATGGAGGTAAGGGGAAGTTGGTTCTTTTGAAACCCAGGGCCGCGCTGGACTCTATACATGGCATTATGTCTTTTACTGACAGTAGGGACTGAGGTGGGTGCTTCCCACATGCGGAGCAGCAGCTGGGTCAAGATGGATGGCACAAGGACTGCAAGATACTCCCTAGAGGAGACTCATATTGCAAAATGTCAAATTCCTCTGCCCTTGGCTCTTTCTCAGTCTGCGTGGGCAGATTGAGGGCCTAAGCCATATCCTGCACAAATACCAAGAAGGGGGTATCTTCGGAAGGTGACCACCTTTGTGAGGCAGGCGGGGAAGGATCAGAAGGAAGGTCCCTATGGATGAGGGTTTCAGGGGACATGTCCACATCCGATTCCAAGCCCAAGAGGTCTGAGGACTCCTCAGAATTGGGCTTGTCCCCATATCCGGTGGCCAAGGCCTGCTTGGAGCCAGAGGCACTGACTCTGGAAGACCTCGCCCCCGAGGAACAGGATGGCGAGCGAGACCGGTGCCAAGGACCCATTCAAGGGCCCCTCGATCTTGAGGCGCAAGCCAGCTGTGCTGGGCAAAAATGCCTGCTGGGCAGATAGGAAGGCAGAAATGCTGCGCTCTAGTACCAGCATACGGGATTCCCACTCAGGGGTGGGTCCCTGTGACGCCGATGCCGGGGTTACCAGGTCTGGCATGGAGGAGGAGAGGGGGTCCTCACTGGGATGACCCTCAGGAGACTGGGTGCCATTGCCAGAGGCCTCCGTATCTGTACAAAGTACCTTTCAAGGCTGCTCCTTGTCTGACTCTCGGGAACGCCGGGGAGAACTAAGGGAATGAGCGCGAGAACGCTCACGCTTATCTAGAGCCCCCAACGGCAACTTTGAGGTCATCTTCTTTCGCCGTTCCACCTCGGGCGAACCCTGGTTGGAGTGATGCCTGGGATGCGGCATCACTGCGGGGGACCCCGCAAGTGGTGGATCGGTGGAGCGGGCCGCCACCGGGGACCCTGGGGCTGCCTTATGAAAAATGTCATCAGACCTCTGCTTACCGCTTAGCAAGGCCTTAGCAGACATTTTCTTACAGAGTGAGCAGAGCTTCAGGTTGTGGTCAGTCATAGAGAGAACGTGGAGAAAGCACAGTTACTTACCTGTAACAGGTGATCTGTGGGAACAGCAGGAATAAGTCTTCACATATGGGTATCGTCGGTACTGACGGAGCCTGCGCGGGAACGCTCCCCAGCGTCCAGTAAGAAAGCTTTTGCGAGCATCCCACAGCGCCTGCGCGCTGCCTTCCCGCCTTTCCCAACCGCCTCTCTCCAGTTCGAGTTTTAAAGCTGAGACAAAGAGAGAGAGAGAGGAAAGGAAAGATAGAGAGATACAACTCCTAGGGGAGGTGGGTGGGTTGTGAAGACTTATTCCTGCTGTTCCCAGAGATCACCTGTTACAGGTAAGTAACTGTGCTATCTCCAGGAACAAGCAGGAATGAGTCTTCACATATGGGGACTCCCTAGCTGCAGATGCCAGGGAGAGACCCCATGGCTGTGTGCCTTTGCAGAGGGCTCCACTTCCCCCCATGGATCTCTGGCATCCGACCAGGGTAGGTGGGTAGGAGTTGATTAGGAATGGAACAGGTGTTTGAGGACAGCCTGACCAAACGAGGCATCCTGGCAGGAGTCCTTGTCCAAACAGTAATGGGCTGTGAAGGTATGAACCGAGGCCCAGGTGGCCGCTCGACAGATTTGGTCGATGGACACAGAGTTTAGATGAGCCATTGAGGCTGCCATGGCTCTCACATTGTGAGCTGTGACATGGCCCTCCAGAGAAATGTTCCTACTCTGGTAGGCGAAAGAAATACACTGAGCAATCCAGTTGGACAGTGTTCTCTTAGAGACTGGAAGTCCTAAATGAGAAGGATCAAAAGCAACTAAGAGTTGAGAAGACTTCCTATGTTGCTCTGTTCTTTGTAAGTAGAAAGCGAGAGCTCTCTTACAATCCAAGGTATGAAGATTCCTCTCTGCATTTGATGCATGAGGTCCTGGAACAAAGACAGGTAAATATACCTCCTGGTTCAGATGAAAAGGAGAGACCACTTTAGGCATAAAGTGTGGATTGGCCCTGAGGACTACCTTATCATGATGGAACCTTGTATAAGGAGGATTAGGCACCAAAGCTTGCAACTCACTGATGCGGCAGCTGAGGTGACTGCAATGAGAAAAATAACCTTCCAAGAAAGAAATTTCAAGGAGGTGGTGGCTAAAGGTTCAAAGGGTGGCTTCATAAGCTGGCCAAGAACCAGGTTTAAGTCCCATGCCACTGGAGGTGGTCTAATGGGAGTTTTAGTTAAAAGAAGGCCTCTCATGTATCTTGCTATAAGAGGGTGAGAGGAAATATGTTGTCCATTGAGAGGCTTGAGGGACGCTGCAATAGCACTCAAATGGACTCTTACTGAATTCGTTTTCAGGCCTGCATGGGATAGATGCAGGAGATACTCTAGTAGAGAATTCAGAGGTATTGCAAGAGGGTTTAGACCCTTCTCAGAACACCAAATGGTAAATCTTTTCCATTTGAAAGCATAGGAACGCCTAGTAGGCGGCTTTCTAGAGGCATGAATAACATCTCTGACTTGCTGAGAGAGATGAAAATCTTGAAGGTCTAGGCCCTCAGCAACCAAGCCCTGAGATGGAGCGACTGGGGGTTTGGGTGCCACAATGTTCCCCCTTCCTGGGACAGAAGGTCTGGTGCAGAGCCCAAGTCCAGGGAAGGAGCTTGAGAGAGATGCAGAAGTAGAGGGTACCACACCTGGCGTGGCCAATGTGGAGCTATGAGGATCATGGTCCCTCGATCTCTCTGAAGCTTGAATAGTGTTTTGGGAATTAGGGGAATTGGTGGAAAGGCATAAAGGAAGTCTTGACCCCAGTGAAGGAGGAAGGCATCCTTGGCCTGAACTCCCTGACACGGAATTCTGGAACAGAACCGGGGAAGTTTGGCATTCCACGGACTTGCAAAGAGGTCTATGTCCGGGGTTCCCCAAATTCGAAAAATCCTGGCTACCTGGTCCATGTGGAGGGACCACTCGTGTGGGAGCAGAACTCGACTGAGTCTGTCCGCCCAAGAGTTTTGAATGCCTGGAAGATATACTGCCAGAAGATGGATGTGATACTCTCTGGCGAAGGCCCACAGTCGCAAAGCTTCGTTGCAAATGACAGAGAGCCAGTCCCGCCCTGCTTGTTTACATAGAACATGGCTACTTGGTTGTCCGTATGGATGAGGACTGTCCTGTAGCTGAGCAGGGAATGGAATACTCAGAGCTAAGAATATTGCTCTGAGTTCCAAGAGATTTATATGCAGAGGAGACCAGATGCCCTGGGTGGAGAGATCCTGCAGATGAGCTCCCCAACCCATTGGAGAAGCATCTGTTGTCAGAGTTGCTTGGGGTAGCGACTGCTGAAAAGGGGACCCCAGCAACAGATTTGGAGGGGACTTCCACCACTGGAGAGACCAAAATAGGCGACTGGAGTTTGCTATTTTGTCTGACAGGCAACCTGATGCCTGAGTCCATTGGGTGGACAAAGTCCATTGAGCTGCCCTCATGTGAAGGCGAGCATATGGAACCACATGCACGATGGATGCCATGTGGCCTAATAGTTGTAACATCTCTCGAGCAGTTAAATGGGACTTTAACTGTATCTGGGAGGCTAACTGCACCAAGCGCAGGCAACGGGCCTGAGGAAGATAGGCCCTTGCAGTTGTGGTATCCAGCAAGGCCCCTATAAACTCCAGGGACCGAGTAGGGGTGAGATGGGATTTTGGGATGTTTATTACCAGTCCCAAATAATGAAGGATACGCATTGTGCAGGTTAGACAAATCTGGGCCTCTGACTGGGATGGAGCTCGAATGAGCCAGTCGTCCAGATATGGGAAAACAAATATTCCTAGAGTGCGCAGAAATGCAGCTACTACTGCCATGCATTTTGTGAACACCCTTGGTGCAGAGGCCAGACCGAAAGGAAGCACCCTGTATTGGTAGTGCTTTCCTTGAAAAAGGAACCTTCTGTGTGTTGGATGGATGAGGACATGGGTGTACGCATCCTTGAGATCTAGAGAACAAAGCCAATCCTGACTCTGAAGGTATGGCAGCAAAGTACCGAGAGAAATCTTGAATTTCTCTTTGAATAGAAACTTGTTCAATTCTCTGAGATCTAAAATGGGTCTGTAGCCCCCTGTTTTCTTTGGAATAAGAAAATAAGGGGAGTAGAACACTGAGCCCTGTTGAAGAAGGAGTACTTCTTCTATTGCCCCTTGGGCAAGAAGGGTAGCAATCTCCTGACCCAGAAGGTTGAGGAGAGATGTTAGAGAATTGAACTGTTTCACCATGGTGTGGGGAGGAAGGTTTAAGAAATGAAGCTTGTACCCTTCCTTTATAATGGAGAGGGTCCATTGCTCTGCTGTGATTTGTTCCCATCTGGGAGCAAAGTAAGCTAACCTTCCTGGAATGGTGAGGGGCTCTGGTTCTTCCAGAGCCAGAAAGGCTAAGTTCTCTAGTTGCAACTCAAAGGCCCTGAGGAGGCTGAGGCTGCTGGGCCGTGGGAGGCCTGGCAGCCTTTGACTTGGCCTGTTTAGGTGGTTGCTGACGCTTTGCAGCAAAACAACCTGCAGAAGATGCCTGCTGACCAAAAGCAGGATAGTATCTTCCCTTTTTAGAAAAAGGTGTCTTTTTGAACAATCTTTTCTTAGCAGGAGCAGAGGTAGACTTTGAAAGTCGATCCAAAGCAGAGTTCTCAGCATCCATCTGAGTGGCCTTTGCTTGCCAATCCCTGCCAAAAAGGTTCTCACCTGTACAAGGAAGATTTCCCAGTTCATCTTGGACCCAGAGTTCCAAATCAGATGCTTGTAACCAAGCAATTCTGCGTGCACCTATGGCAATAGCCGAGGCTCTGCTTACACACACAAAAGAGTCAAAGGCTGCACGGTTGGAATATTTGGAAACATCTTGGGCATGTTTAAGCCAAGTGAGAAATTCCTGCCTTTTATCTTCTGAAATAAAAGGGGTTAAAATCTGCAGATGATCTGTGACTTCTTTTAGAAACATCCCCATATAGAGACTATAGGAGTTGATTCTGGCAGCAAGCATATTAGCTTGGAAAACCCTTCTGCCAAAAGCATCAAGGGTTCTGCATTCACGTCCTGGAGGATTAGAGGCGTGTCTCTTTGCACTCTTTATTTTCCTCATGGCAGACTCTACCACAATAGAGTGGTGAGGAAGCTGAGCCTTATGAAAGCCAGGACAAGGAGGGACACGGTACATGGTGTCTAACCTACGAGAATGAGGAGAGGTAGTAAGAGGAGTCTCCCACATGCTCAACATGAGATCATAGAGAATCTCATGAATAGGTAAGGTGGCTGCTTCTTTAGGAGCCTTAGGGTATTGCAAAATATCTAATTGCTTGGCTCTAGGCTCTGACTCAGGGGCCACTGTAATGGAGAGGCTCCTAGCCACTTCCCTAATGAAGTCTTGAAAAGACAAGTCTTCTGGAGGAGACATTCTTCGTTTTGGAGAATCAGACTCCTGAGGAAGAAGTACCGGTGCCTCGACAGAAGCCTCCGACTCATCAGAGTCTTCGGAGGAATCGAAGTATCGCCTGTCTGGATGCTCCTGTAAAGCCCGATACGCGTATCGAGTGGGATCGACATTGGGAGTAAGCGGTACCGGTTCGGTACCGATAGGCATCATAGGACAGGGTACCGTTGCAGTCAACACCGAAGCCGATGTCGATGCAATCGGTACCGGCACCGGAAACGATGCCGGTGCCAGAGTCGGTACCGGCAATGGAGATTGTTGCGGTACCGAAGGCGTCGAAGCCTGTATAAACGCCGTTAGGGTGCGCTGCATGGACAGAATCTTCTGATCCATCGACTCCACCAGAGTCTGGATGTCAGTACCGGTGGAGGCCACTGGTACTCCAGAACATGGCAACAGGTGATTGGTCGAGGCCGAGCCATCAATGTCAACCTGTGACCCCATAGATAATGCTTTGGAAGCTGGAACTTTCCGTCGGGGTAATTTTGCCGGTGCAGATTCCTCGGAGGCATCTCGATTCTTAGAGGGAGATTTGCCCTTCGAGGACCAGCTAGATTTATGTTTGGTTACCTGAGATCCATGGGAGGAAGAAGCAGCCCTGGAAGACGTCGATGCCACCGAGGCTGCATCAGAGGGAAACAGGGTACTGAGCTTGGCTGCTCGGTTCTGCCGACCTCTTTTAGACATCAGTTACTCTTTTAGACATCAGTTACAGACACAAACAGGGCTTTCAGTTTTTATGTACCCAAATGCTGGAATGCTCTACCCCCTGACATTAGGGCCATAGCCAACCTATATCAGTTCAGGAAGGCTCTCAAAACTCACCTATTCCTCCAACACTTACCAGACAGCAATTGATCCAAGATATACATCTCAGGAAATGACCCAATTTAGAAAGGCCCTTACATGCATTATCTGACTTTTACCTATCCTTCCAGTGTAAATAGCTTATGTATATAGTTAACCCTGTTATCCAAGTTTGTACTCCTGTTCGATGTAAAACCTGACAGCTTGTTGTTATGGTCGTTAAGTTATGATGTAAACCGCGCTGATGCTAAATAGCACGGTATATAAGAAATTGTAATAAATAAATAAATAAATAATAATAAATAATAAATCATGGTACAGGACACACAATCCGTGATGGAATGGTCAGGACCCAAACATTTTAGACACCAATCATGGGTGTCGGTGAAAGAAATAGTACCGGAAGCGGGCTTCTACATGAGGAGAAAAACGTTCAGGCTTAAGGCCGAAACTGCAAATGTACAGTTGAAGACAGAAAAGGGTTTTGTTTTTTTTTGTTTTTTTAAGAAAGAAAAGAAAAGACCAGCGGTACCGGTCTGACGGCGAAGAAGGCTGACGCGACACAGAAAAATAAAGAAAAAAATAAAGAATTCTTCTGCGGTGACAGGAACATGACCTGCTGGCTCCGCGGAAAAGAAGAACTGGAGAGAGGCGGTTGGGAAAGGTGGGAAGGCAGCGCGCAGGCGCTGTGGGATGCTCCCAAAAGCTTTCTTACTGGACGCTGGGGAGCGTTCCCGCGAAGGCTCCGTCAGTACCGACGATACCCATATGTGAAGACTCATTCCTGCTTGTTCCTGGAGATACACCTGATCACTTGACAGATGTGTGTGTATGACAAAGTGTATGTGTGTGTATATATACATACACGACACATAATATATATATATACATACACACAGAGTTTTTGGTTAAACTTCTGAATGATTCACTTTTGACTGTGACAACACATCACATCCTACTGGGCCAATGGGAAAATTCCCACAGGACGATTTGGAGCTTTGCTGTTAAAAGGTACAGATTCTTAGTGCCTGGGAAACTCCAATCCTTTAGAGCAGGGGTATCAAACTCCAGTCTTGGAAGGCCACAAACCACTGAGGTTGTTAGGGTATCCCTAATTAACAAGCATGAGAGATATTTGCACACAATGAAGCAGTGCATGCAAATCTCTCTCATGAACGTTCGTTAGGGACATCCTGAAAGCCAGGCTAGTTTGTGGCCCCTCCAGGGCTAGCATTTGACACCCCTGCTTTAGAGAGTCTACATTTTACTTTTAAATATCTAGCCTGGCTCCTATGAACTCTAGAGACTGTGTCGGGAGGAGGCGAGATGAAGTAATTTATGACGAGCCCCAGATGTTGCAGGACGCTGATGGTGCAGGCCATGGCTCGCTGCACCTCAGTGGACGAGTCTCCTCTGATGAGCCAGTTGTCCAGATAGGGAAGACTAAAGACCCTTGGGGCAGAGGCCAGGCCAAAGGATAGAACTCTGTATTGGTAGTGGCCTCCCCCCACCATGAACCTGAGGTACTGTCTGTGGCTTGGGTGGATGAGGATATGTGTGTACACATCCTTTAAGTCCAAGGAGCATAGCCAGTCTCTCTGCTGGAGGTATGGCAGCAGTGTTCTAAGGGAGAGCATCTTGAACGTCAATCGCACCAGGAACCTATTCAGGTCCTGCAGGTCTAGGATGGGCCTTAGGCCTCCCAGTTCTTTTTGGTACGAGGAAGTCCTGGGAGTAGAACACTCTGCCCCAAAGACATTGGGGTAAGGGTTCCACCGCCTTGTCCTCGAAGAGGTCTGCGAGCTCCTGAAGTAGCAAGGTCTGGCGGAGGGGGGAGTCTGCTCCAAGTGGAAGAGGTAGCCCTACTTGACCACTTGGAGGGCCCAAATGAGCAGGGACAGTCTCTTACATGTGTCTGAAGTGCTGCGTATGTCTTGTAGCACTTCACAAATGCTCAGTAATATTTTTGTGGAGAAGTTGACAAAACTGTTAGCACTTAAGGATTCAAATATATTTAATATATTGGAGTGGAGGAGTAGCCTAGTGGTTGGGGCAAGGTACTTCAGGCCGGAAGGTTGGGGGTTCAAATCCCACTAGAGGATAGCAACCTTGGGCCAGAAGGACTGGGGTTTCTAATCCCACAGGTGCTCCTTGTGGTCTTGGGCAAGCCACTTAACCCTCCATAGCCCATGTTCCCTGTAAAATAGTTATCTCCAAGTTATAATACCCTGTTCAATGTAATTTCAGTTTGTTCAATGTAAACCGCACTGATGCAGAATAGCGCGGTATATAAGAGAATGTAAATAAATAAAATAAATAAATAAAATGTTACACACTACCAAATCAGCTTGAGTTATATTTCAGCTTGCTCACGAGGTGGCGCTATAAAGGTCACGTAAAGCAAATATCAGCTTTAAACTTCAGGCATTATACTTATAGCAAATAAAATAGTGCAAACACACCACAAGTCAGCTTTTTGCTCAAGGCTTTCAAAACCTTCAGATAGAGGAAGTCCATACAAAAAACAATTCCCCCAAATACTTCTGCAAGAACCCATTGTCAGACTTTTACTCTCGGTGTGAAATTCTAAAAAGATATAAACGTTTAAAGTGGGGGTTTTTTTTTTAAACATTTGCAATTTTGTTTGTTTGACTTTATTCTTTCAGAAGTTACAATGGCCATGCAAACGTTTCTTAATATACCTTCATCCTATGCTGCTGTTCCTGTCAAGATTTACTGAATTATATGATTTGTTCGGCTGTCTGACTTGTTTTTCTTCATCATTTAAGGTATTGTGACATTTATACACATTTCTGGAATTCAAAGCAATTAAAAAAAATACACAAAAATATGTGGTGTGGGAAGGGGCAAGTGAAATGCAAAGCATAGAGAAAACATTACCAGCTGGTGTCAAAATTCTCTCCAACATTTTCAAATTACCATTTCCAACCAGAGTGAATATTTAGCAAGCCCACCAGTTTTCTGGCCCTGAGAAAGACCTGCTTTGCAAATCAAAAGTGTTTTACATACGGTAGTCCCTACACACTACATTTGTACATATATTTTTTACATGCTCAAAATATTGAGTAGTCCAGTCACCTCAGTAAAAGAAAAAGCACCATCTGTACCTGAGGGATAATTGTGATCTTGAACCTGAGATCATGAAGACCTATGTTTGCTATGTTGATGCCATCGATGATAATCTCCCCTTCAGCCGCCTCATTGATGCGAAACAGGCCCAGGGTAAGAGAAGATTTACCAGCTCCTGTTCTTCCAACTATCCCAACCTAATGCACACAAAAAAAAAGTGCACACGCATTTACATTTATATGGCATATATATCGGGTGACGCCTCCTTGCACCCTATTTAAGTTGAGAATTTATGATATTTTCTATCTAATCAAATATGTAACTATTCTTACATTTCTACATGCTTTGTGAAGAGGCAAGAAATGCAGTTTCTACAGGAAATATAGGGAGTAGCCTCTGTGGATAATATTACAGCTTCAATCTGCGTGGACAGATCGTTCGAGCAAAAGTGGTGAGGGAAGTAAGATAGTCTGGAGACAATACAGCACTGACTGCAAGATGAGTGCTAATCAGAGAAGAGAGCTTGGACTATGATTAGTATGGGTTGGGGTACCCTGGAAATAATTCCCAGCAAACAGCATATCTATGAATATAGTGTAGTTATTCACCTGTAACAGGTGTTCTCCGGGAACAGGAGGAATCCATCCTCACATATGGGTGACGTTGGCGCAGAAGGAACCCTGCATGGAGGCTTCTCTCCCCATTATCAAAGAAAGCCTTTGGGAGATGCACCACGCATGTGTAGTCCCCTTCCTGCCCAAGGGTGCTATCTTGTCTTAGTCAAATGACATTGCTAAAAATGGCAAAAAATGACAAAAAGCAACTCCACAGGGCGGAAGGAGGATTGTGAGAACTGATTCCTGCTGTCCCCAGAGAACACTTGTTACAGGTGAGCAACTATGCTTTCTCCAGGAACAAGCAGAAGTCAGTCCTCACATATGGGATGCCCTAGTTACAGGCTACCGAAAAACCTGCAGAAATGCCACGGGTGACCAGAAAGGTTGAGCCGTGAGCAGCAGCAATTGAGTCTTAAGGAAACAGACTCGCAAGAGACCCAAGTGTTCAGTGAGAACCAGCACTCTGGTAGCCTGAACACAGAAGGGTCAGAGGACAGGAGTTGCCTACACCCCAAACAACGGCATACAGCCTGGCCAAAAGCACTGTCCTGTCAGAACACTCTCTACAGGCAGTAATGAGCTGCAAAAGTGTGGATTGAAGACCAGGGGTGGCGCAGCGGATGTCCGGCAGAGGGACAGAGCACAGATTTGCCATGATCCTGATGCTGTGTGCTATGACCCAGCGCTCCGGCGAGAGCCCAGCTTGCTCATAGGCGAGGGCAATGCAGTCTGTCACCCAAGTGGACAAAGTTCACTTAGTCATCACCTCCCCCAGCCGAATCATTGGAGATGAAAAGCTGGGAGGCTTTATGGTGGCCCTGGGTACATTGAAGGAAGGAGGACAGGGCCCTCTTCTTACAATCCAGGGTATGCAGTATGGTCTCCGCTCAGCTAGCATGAGGTCGCAGAAAGAAAGTGGGGAACACTACCTCTTGATTGAGGTGAAAGGGGGACACCATCTTTTGGAGAAACTTGAGGTGCGTACAAATCACCACCCTGTTCTTATAGAACCTTGTGTATGGCGGATCTGCCACTAACACCTGGAGCTCACTGACCCAGCAAGCGGACACAAATGCCACTAGGAAGGCAACATTCCATGAGAGGTACTGCAGGTGACAGGTAGCTAGGGGCTTGAATGGTGGCATGGTGAGCTTGGATAGCACCACATTGAGGTCGTACTCTGCTGCCGGAGGGCAGTCCGGGAGCTTGGATAACAAGAGGCCCTGCAAAAAGCAGATCACGAGAGGCTGAGCAGAGAGGGCTTGCCTTCAATAAGGTGGTGGTGCATCACCAGAGTGCTCAGGTGCACCCTGGCCAAGCTGGACCTCAGTCCTGCTTGAGACAAGTGGAGCAAGTATTGCAGCACAAGCTGCATCGAGCATAAAAACGGGTTGACTTGCCGTTCCGTGCACTACACCGAGAATCTGTGCCACTTGAAGGTGTAGGCCAATCTCAGAGACCTTAGGGGAGGCCAGCAGGACCTCCCCCTGAGAGGTTGAAAGGAGACAAGGCTACCCTTTCAGCAGCCAAGCTATTAGCAACAAGGATCCCAGGTTGGGATGTAGAAAGGAGCCCATCTCCTGTGACAATAACCCTGGAGCACTCCCCAGAGGGACCAGTGGTAAAGAGGACAAACAGAGAAGCAGCAGAAACCACAGTTGCCTGGGGAATCGGGGGTGGGGGGTGGAAGCCAGTATCAGTGATACCTCTTCAAGGCTCAGCATGACAGGGCAATCAGCAGCATGGGCGGGAAGGCATAGAGAAGGCCCTCTATCCATGGGATGAGGAACACGTCTGCTGCCACCTGTGAGGGGTGCAACTGACGGGAGCAGAAGCAGGGCAGCTGAGTGTTGATTGGACTCGTGAACAGGTCCATCAGTGGAGTTTCCCAGAGCTGGAAGAGTTGAGAGGCCACTCTGGGGTCCAGCTGCTACTTGTGGAGCTGGAGGACCCTACTCAACCTGTCCACCAGTGCACTATCCTGGACCAGCAGGTACACCGCCCGCAGGAGCATCCCATTGCAGGGCACAAAGAAGCAGGACCCTGTACCTCCCTGTTTCTTCATGTAGAACATTGCCACCTGATTGTCTGGACTAGCACCAACTGGTGCTGCAGGCGGTGGCAGAATGCTCAGAGCCAGGGCTATGGCCCTTAGCTCCAGCAGGTTGCTCTGCAGTTGGCTCTCTGCCTGCAACCAGCTTCCCTGGATGCAGAGGTCTTCGCAATGAACCCCCCCCCCGAACCCAACATACGGTAGTCCATACACACTACGTCGGTAGTGAGGACCCTCTGGAAATCAGGGGTATAGAAGGGCATCCCTGCCTGGAGGCACTGCGGGGTCTGCCACCAGCCAAGGGAGTCTACAAGTTGGCAGGTCACCATCACCCTATCCTGCAGCTGACCTGTGGCTTAGGTCCACTGGGAGTAAAGGCACCATTGGGCTGCCCTCATGTGGAAGCAGGAATCCAGGGTGACAAGGACCACGGATGCCATGTGGCATAGCAGGAAGCAAGCAGACATAGTATGTCTGTATTGTATGTTTGCAGCCAGTGCCCTGAAGCAGTCGGCCCTGTCTTGAGTTAGGAACGCCCTAGCCTGAAGAATATCTAGCCTGGCTCCTATGAACTCTAGAGACTGTGTCGGGAGGAGCTGAGACTTGAAGTAATTTATGACAAGCCCCAGATGTTGCAGGACGCTGATGGTGCAGGCCATGGCTCGCTGCACCTCAGTGGACGAGCCTCCTCTGATGAGCCAGTCGTCCAGATAGGGAAGACTAAAGTTCCTTGGAGGCAGATGTGGGCCGCAACCACCACTAGGCACTTGGTGAAGACCCTTGACGCAGAGGCCAGGCCAAAGGATAGAACTCTGTATTGGTAGTGGCCTCCCCCCACCATGAACCTGAGGTACTGCCTATGGCTTGGGTGGATGAGGATGTGTGTACACACATCCTTTAAGTCCAAGGAGCATAGCCAGTCTGCCTGCTGGAGGTATGGCAGCAGTGTTCTAAGGGAGAGCATCTTGAACTTCAATCGCACCAGGAACCTATTCAGGTTACACAGGTCTAGGATGGGCCTTGGGCCTCCCGGTTCTTTTAGGTACGAGGAAGTCCTGTGAGTAGAATACTCTGCCCCAAAGACGTGGGGGTAAGGGTTCCACCGCCTTGTCCTCGAAGAGGCCTGCGAGCTCCTGAAGTGGCAAGGTCTGGGGGAGGGTGAGCCTGCTCCGTGGAAGAGGTAGCCCTACTTGACCACTCGGAGGGCCCAGGTGGTGGTGGTGATTGTTGGCCACCTGTTGGCAAACAGGATCAGACGTCCCCCTGTGGGCTGCTGAAGTTGGCTCCTGGGGTTGGAAAGGCTATACCCAAGGAGTCAAACTTCCCCCAGGTTGTGCTGCAGCATGTGCCTGGTTTTGGGAAGCTTCTGCTTACAAGAGCTATGCCTTTGTCCCTTGGCCTGCTGACCCTGCTGGGGAGGCCCGATACTGAAAGTAGTTTCCGTAAGCTCTTCCCTTCCTCAAATAAAGTTAAATTAGGTCTTACTTGCTAATTGGCATTCCTAGAGTAACTCCAGTCCAGTCCCACACCTCTCGGTAGTCAACCTCCTTCAATAGCATGGAGACTGAGCATGTCATCCTTTTTGATAACATCAGTATACTTAGGCAGCTGGCTCCACCTACCAGCCCCAGAAACCTATTGACAAAGCAGACTCACAGGAGCAATAAGTAGTCAAATTCCATCTATCTATGGGACCGTAACCGTAGGACCCCTGCCCCCTGGAAAGAGGCAGCTTTACCTGTAGACAACATAGTTGAGATGACCCAAAGGCCCTATAAATAACCCTGCCACCAACATGGCAAGCAAAACCCAAAGAGCGCAAGGCAAAGACAGACAGCACTCTTGTCCAGTCTTATTCGCCTCCATGCAGAGCCGTCATATGTCCCGTGACCACCCAAAAAGACAATGTAACATTCTTCAGGTCCAGGATCACACGCTGAATAATGTATACAAACAGGGAGGGGGTTCCGGGACTGGACTAGAATTACTCAAGGAATGCCAATTAGGAGGCAAGGCCTAATTTAACTTTCTGTATTGTCCCTCCAGTCCAGTCCCTCACCTCTAGGATGTAACAGAACAGTTCTATTGCTGGGAGGGACCCACGATTCCGGCCTGAGTTACTGCAACTCCAAATCTAGCATCCCCCGCCACCTGCACATCCAGCCGATAATGTTTTGCAAAAGTGTGAAGAGAGGATCAAGTGGCTGCCCTACAAATCTTGGCAGGTGAAGCCATACCATACTCTGCCCACAAGGCTGCCTGCACCCTAGTCGAGTGCGCTCGCAGCCCCGGTGGCACCAACCTTCCCATCAACATTTGCAGCGCTTTATAAATGCTTAGTAATAATAATAATAATAATAATAACAACACATAAGCTGACATAATAGCTTCTCTAATCCACCTGGAAATGGAAGCCTTGACCGCTGCTTCCCCCTTGCGTGGACCCCCAAACAGCACAAATGCTCCAATTTGCAAAACAGCGCTGTTCTCTTCAAGTAATGCCACAACACCCTCCTTACATCAATCTGATGCAGCTGCGAATCTGCGCGTCCCCCCGACCCCTCCGAGAGCGCTGGCAGGGAAACCGGCTGATACAAGTGAAAAACGGACACCACCTTGGGCAAAAAGGAAGGCACCGACCTAAGAACCACCTTCTCTTTTACTTATTTAACAAGTTTTATATACCGCTTTATCATTTCAATCAAAGCAGTTTACATTGAAACTTAAACTTGGTAATGTACATTAAACAGGGACAGTGATAACTTGGATTTTTCTGAGGTAATGGAGGGTTAAGTGACTTGCCCAAGGCCACAAGGAGTGCTAGTGGGAATTGAACCCTGGTCTCTAGGTTCCCCAGCCAGTGTTCTTAACCATTAGGATACTCCTCCACTCTTGAGATGGAAAGGTAGGGCTCCTTGCATGAGCGCGCCTACAGTTCTGTAATTCTCTGGGCTGAGAAAATTGCCACCAGAAACACTGCCTTAAGAGTCAAATCCTTCAGCGAGGAAGTACTCAAAGGCTCAAACGGCTCCTTCGCCAGTGCTAAGAACAAATTAAGACCCTTCAAGGGAATGATGGACCGCAATGGTGGCTTGAGGTGCTTTACTGCCTTCAGGAACCATACCATATCTGGGTGCGTCCCCAAAGCCACTCCATGGATTCTGCCATAACAGGAAATAGCTACTACTTGCGCCCTCAAGGCACTGGCAGCTAAACCCTTCTCAAACCCTGCTTGCAGAAAGGCCAGCATGTCTGGTACTGTCACTAGAAATGGTTGACACTGCCTCTCTCCACACTAAGCTTCAAAGATGCGCTAGATGCGGATAAGACAGGGAAGTTGACTTCTTCTGTGCCTTCAGCAATGTTGCGATCACTGGCTCAGAACAGCCACACTTTGTCAAACATGCCCTTTCAAGTGCCATGTCGTAAGTGGGAATCGATCCATCTGAGGCATTCGCACCAGCCTCTGGGTCAAGAGATCCCCCCCACCCCCCTCGCCGGAAGATGCCAAGGCCGGTCTGCTTTCAGCCTTACCAGGTCAGCATACCATGGGCACCTCAGTCAGTCCGGAGCAATCATGATCACCAGTCCCCGGTGAGCCACTGCATGACATGGCCTGTGAGTGCCCAAATGTCGCCATCAGATCCATGATCGGAGTGCCCCATCTGTTCACCCCTTTAAGACGACCTACTGCCAGAGTGTCCACTCTCTGGGGTCCACTTGAACTCGGCTCAGGTAATCTGCTGTTATGTTGTCCGTTCACGCAACGTGCACCGCCGACAGTTTGAAGATGCTCTTCAGTCCATGTTAGCAGCGTCTCGACCTCTGCTTCTAAGGACACGCTGCCTGTACCTCCTTGCCAACTGATGTAGGCCACTGTGGTCACGTTGTCTGAGAAAACCCTGACGGCCTTCCCTCAGAGCCAAGGTCGAAACCTCTGTAGTGCCAAGGTGACCGCGTGCATCTCAAGCCTGTTTATAGACCAACCGGCTTCCTGCAGGCTCCACTGCCCCTGAGCAATGTGTCCCTCGCAGTGTGTGCCCCAGCTTGACAGACTCATGTCTGTCATTAGCGCTACCCAACATGGCTCAAGAGGCATCCCCCCGCTAATGTTTCGCAGCGCAGCCACCTCCTGAGCATCTTCCTGGTCTCGAGCAGGGCAGCCGTTGTGACAAGGGATGTCTCTGGCACGACCACCTACGTAGCAGTGCTCTCTGCAAGGGATGCATGTGAGCTCTTGCCCCTGGCACGAGTTCAAGGGTTGCCACCATAGTTCCGAGTAGCTGCAGATGCTGCCACGCTGTTGGCGCCATCATCTGTAGGAACTGGCGCACCAGCTGCCACAGCCCCTTTCTTCTGTGGATGTTGAAGCGCGCCCCTAGATACTCGCGTTCTTGGGATGGCACAAAGTGACTTTTTGACTATCACCCAACCAAGACCTTGCAAGGCCTCGACTACTCTTGAGGCCACTTGTTCTCTTTCTCTCCTTGACTTCATCTGAATACGCCAGTTGTCAAGGTAGGGATGCAGCCGCCGCCACCACCACCACCACCACCACCATGACCTTGGTGAAGGTACATGGAGCAGTCGCCAGTCCAAAGGGAAAGGCTCAAAAAGGAAAATGGTCCATGGGCATCGCAAAGCAGAGAAACTGTTGATGTTCCGATTGGATAGGAATGTGCAGATATGCTTCCGTGAGATCGAGGGATGTTAAAAACGCCCCCTCTCTCACTGCCATTATGACAGACTGCTGTGCTTCCATATGAAACCAGGGCACCCGCAGACACTGGTTCACGAACTTGAGGTCGAGAAAACGCCGAAAGGAGCCCTCCTTTTTGGGCACACCAAAATAAATGGAGTACAGACGATCCATACTGGTCTTTTAGAATATGCACCATGGCCCCCAACTGCCAGTCACCCCAAGGTGTCTTACGACTGCAGCTTTGTCGCGTGCCTTGCAGGGGGGCTGTACGACTTACGGGTCCAGCGGTCTGGCAAACTCCAGCATGTAGCCCTTTCTGATGACCTCCAGAAACCATCAGTTAGACATGATCTGGATACAGGCAGGGTAAACCTCCCACAGCCAACCTCCTATGGATTGCACCTCTGCCTGGGTTCCCCTCAATTCACTATGACTTCTTAGACCTGAAGGACAGGGAGGTTCCATAAAAGCCCTGCCCTGCTCCTTGAAACGCTCGAAAACCCTGACCCAAAAAGGGGAAATTACCCCTCTGGTAAGGTGCAAAATGTACAGCAAGAAAGTCAGAAATCCTGTGGCTGACCATGAGCTGAGCTGCAGGCCGGTTTCTGTTTATCCTTGGGGAGGCGGCCTCCTTTGGACACCAAGTCCTTCACCAACCTTTCCAACTCCTTTTCAAACCAGAGTTTCCCCTTGAACAGAAGCTTACTAAGCCAGGCCTTGGAGGACCTATCCGCTGCCCAATTCCGCAGCCAGAGACAGCGGTGGGCTGCCACCATTGAGGCCATACTCTTGGACAGATCTCTAATGAGATCGTAGAACATGTCTGTAAGGTATGCGGCCCCCGGTTCAAGATTAACCGCTGGCCCTGCAGAATTGTGATTGGACTCTTTTGGCTCCAGAATCCCCTGGGCCCATCTCAGGCAGGCTCTGGCCACCCAGGCCCCATACACTAAAGCCTGCAACAAGAGCACATTGCTATCAAATGCTTGCTTCAACAAGGTGTCCAACTTCCTAGCCTAAACATCCTTGAGCACTGTACTGCCCTCTAATGGGATTATGGTCTTCCTTGTAACTGCCAATACTGCTGTATCCACCTTTGGTGAACAGAGCATGTCCCGTTCTTGATCTGGCAGCGGGTACTGCTGGGTCATGGTCATGGTCCTCCCCCCCCACCCCGGAGCCCAGCCTCAGGCAGATACCACTCATGCTGGATCATCTGCTTGACCATTGGAAACACCTTCTGCGTCTTCCGAACTGCCTGGAGGAGTGGGTCCTCCAATGCCTCTTCCTCCACTGGGAGACCTGCCGGCATATTAAGGGCCTTCAATGATTCCACAATGAGCTTTTGCCAATTCCTCATGCCAGAACACACTGACTATTCGGGACGACTCCTCCTGTGGAATCTCATCTTCCTCTAGCTGTTCCTCTGCAACCAATTCCGTTTCTGGGTCCGCCACTTCCAGTTCCTCCAAGACCAGGGACTGTTCCCCCCAGCCCCACTCTAGAGCCCGCCATTTGGCCGGCTCAACCTTCTGTTCCTGCGCTGCAACCAGCCACTTCCTTCCCTGCAGTGCCAATTTGCCACTCATCCCTTGCTTTAGTATACAGAATGCCTTATGCATGAGGACAACAAACTCAGGTGAAAAAACCCCTGCAAGGCTCTCACCCCCTAGGGCTTGAGATGTGGAGGGTCTGGGAGGGGCCTGGCCTGAATCATATGATTCCAGCAGCAGCAGCACATTGCCCAAACTCCCAAGCTCCCCCGCTGTTGCACTCTGCCCCTCCTGGGGATGGGACGAACTCCCTGACTGCTCCACAGAGTCATCCTGCAAGCCCTGATCGATCATTCTGGCCTCTTTTTCACAGCCATGGCAAAAGCCTGTTTTGGAGAAGAACCCCTGCCGGGCCCGGCACGCCACACTGCGGACTTCCTGGCATGGCTTCCAGAATAAGCCGACTTGCTCTTCTGGAAATCTTTTGCTGACAGGCTCTCCTGACAGCCTTTGCTGACAGGTAATGGAGGGAACAAAAAAACTGGTTTGCTACTTTGCTACTTTGGCAGCTACCAGATGTAACACGTGTCTTACGTTTTGTTTTGTTTTTTTAAACCCAAAAAGAGAAACCACAGTCCCAAAACAAACTTCCACAGGGCCCCACCATCTGACATTTTGCAAGTCTTTCCCCTCAGACCCTTGAGGCCTTGCCAACGCCGCTGCAACAAATGGTGCTTTTTCCTGCATTGCTGAGGGAACTTCTATTAACCACACGGTTATCCTCATGCGTGTCAAAACTGAAACCAGGTATTGCCATTCGCCACTCCGTGCTCCCCGCAGCTCACACCCACACTCAACGGCTGACAGAAGAATTGCCACTTCAGACTGTTACTCCTGCCACATGCTCAGCCTGCTTCCTTTGGCTTCGGCACAGAGGCGGGAGAGCCAAGAATGTGCCTCCTCACCTGGTCAAGGGTTCAGGAGTCACTGATCTTGGATGGCCGTGCCCTGTGCTCTCAAGCCCCTGCAAACCCCTTCCTTCACTAGTGGGGGGGGGGGAGTATGAGGAGACCCCTCTCTTGATCTGTGTACTTACAGGCTTCCACTGGTCCCCCAGGCAGTCAGTTAAAGTCTTTTTTTTTTGTAACAAATAAATGAACTTACTAAATGTCTAAGCCACTAAACTGATCTCTCCTCAGTTGTCCCTTCAGTGAGTCCAGCTTCTGTGGATCACTCCTTCAGATGCTTGGAGACTGAGTTTACTGGGGCTGGTAGGTGGAGCCAACTGCCTAAGTATACTGATGTCATCAAAAAGGATGACATGCTCAGTCTCCAAGCTACTGAAGGAGATCACCTACCCAGAAATGTGGGACTGAGTTGAAGGGATTATAAGGGAGGGGACCTTTTACTCGGGGCTTTCCATCGGGGAAAGATAGTCTTCTTGAAGAGCCTAGTCCTCGTCAGGAACTTGGACTCCAACTCTGCAGCCTTATCTGTCATGGATTTGACAAAGAGGTTTTCTCCTTGGCAAGGGACATCGACCAATTTGTCCTGAACCCACTGCTCCAGATCGGAAGACTGCAGCCAAGCCTGGTGTCTGGCACGATGTCTGTTGTGGCTACTCTAGCTGCGGACTCAAAGCCGTCATAAGCTGCTGAAGTCAAATTTGGAGCACACAGACAGCAGAGAACAGGCCCCAGAACTGCTGGAGGAGTTCTTCAGAGAGATCAGCCGAGAACCCAGCGAGTTCCTTCACCAAGTCACTCAAGTACATGTCCATGTACAGCTGCTAAGCCTGAATCCAGCTGATAAGCATCAAACCCTGGTAGCACTTTCTGACCAGGGTGTAGGCTTTCCTACCCGGAAGCACAGAGGAGTGCATCTTCTGGCTCTTGAGCAGAAGCATGGCCAACTGCATCACCATGGAGTTATGTGGCAGCTATGTTTTCTGGAAGCCCGGGCTCCGGCCGACCCAATACCTCAAGTCCAGTAATCTGCTCATGATGGGCACCAATGCTGGCGTTTCAAACATGCGGAGGAGCAGCCGTTCCAGGATCAGGGGAATGGGCACCGTGTGCCTCGTTCCAAGGGGCCTCGTAGTGGAGGATCTTGAGTTCCTCCATGCGAGGGTCCTCATCCGACTTGCTGTCAAATGATAATGCCTTTGACATATCCTGCACGAAGTCAAGGAAGGCCATATCCTCAGGCGAGGACCGGCGTTGGGTCTCTGAGGGAGATAGATCTGAGGGCATGTCATGGTGGTAATGGGTGTCTGTTGAGTTCTCATCCTCGGTCTCCCAGTCAGACTCAGTCTGTGGAGTCATCGAGGTCGGGCTGGATAACAAGGTCGGGCCCCGAGCCTGACTGTCCATGCCCATCGGAGGCTCTACAGACGGAGCTGCAGCCACTCAGTAGGGAGGACCTCTGTCCCAAGGATCAAGACAGAGACAGATGTAGAGGATCAACTCGAGGCCGGTGGTGTTTGAGGATCAGCTTGACATCCAGGAGGTCCTTGAGATCAAGGCCCTGGTGGTCTGGGCAGATGACCCAGTGGAACTGGGCATCATGGCCCACTGCCAGGCCACAAAAGCAGACAAGCTGCACTCCAAGGCTGCCATTGTGGTCTCCAGTCCAGATGGCTCCAAAGCCTTTGGCATGGGCACAGAGGGTCTCAGGCCTGATGCCGGCTCCGATGAGGGGGGAGTCCTCAACCAGGATGACCTCGTAGTTCTGAGACAAGTCAGAGGCGGCCAATGCTTCTTTATGGGTAACCTTAGTAGGCCGCTCCTGCTCTGATCCCTCGGATTCATGTCATGGACTGTGGGACCTGGCGTGGGACTTACCCACCTTCCCCGACTCATCCATGGACGCTGCCCTCGAGGATTTCTTCTTGTGCTTCACCTCCGGGGTGCTCCTCTTGGAGGATCCACGGTCTCGGTCGGAAGGGGCGGGGTCACCTTGGGGCTCCAGGGTCCCAGAAGGTTGCTTGGAGCATGGTGTCTGAGGAGACTCCAGGGCAGAATCTGACCTTAGGAAGATCTTGTCAAACTGCTGCTGACAACTCTTAATAGCCTTGGAAGACATCTTTTTACAAAGGCTACAATCCAAGGATTCATGGTCTGCCCCAAAGCAACAGTCGTGTGTGTCAGTGAGGCCATGGAGGGAAAAAGGGTCCCCAGCATGATTGAAGACCTGGGGCTCTGCCAGTGAAAAAAGGCATGAAGCCGCACTGGTGAAAGAGAACAGAGAAAAGAAAAACAACGAACCCAAGACATGATGCCGAGGCAAGCCGAAGTGGAAAGAAGTCCAAAAAACTGCCAGCATGGTTTAAAGATGAGGTCAGAGAGGCTGTTGTTGCCAAAAAAGCATCTTTCAGGAAATGGAAAAAAGAGCCAAACAACGAAACCTGGAAACAGCACAAGCACTGGCAAGTCAAATGCAAGGCATTGATAAGGCAGGCAAAGGGAGAATTTGAGAAGAAGCTTGCTGCAGAAGCAAAAACGCGAAGTAAAGACCTTTTCAAGTACATTCGTAGCAAAAAACCTGTGAGAGAGTCAGTTGGTCAATTAGATGATAAAGGGGTTAAAGGAGCACTAAGAGGCGACACGGCGATAGCGGAGAGACTGAACGAATTCTTTGCTTCAGTCTTTACTGAGGAAGATGTAGGGATGTTACCCATGACTGAAGTGGTATTTAAAGGTGCAGAAGAATTGAAGGAAATATCGATACATCGAGAAGATGTATTACAACTATTAGATAAGCTGAAGAGTAGCAAATCACCTGGGCCGGATGGTATACATCCAAGGGTATTGAAAGAACTGAAATATGAGATTGCAGACCTGCTATTAGTAATCTGTGAACTATCATTAAAATCATCTCTAATACCTGAAGATTGGAGGATCGCCAATGTTAACACCAATTTTTAAAAAGGGTTCCAGGGGTGATCCGGGAAACTACAGACCGGTGAGCCTGACGTCAATACCGGGAAAAATGATAGAAACCATCATAAAGAATAAAATTACTCAGCATGTAGATAGTCATGAACTAATGAGAGACAGCCAACATGGCTTTAGACAAGGAAGATCTTGTCTTACTAATCTGTTATGTTTTTTTGAAGGAGTGAATAATCAGGTGGACAAAGGTGAGTCGGTTGATATTGTGTATCTGGACTTTCAGAAAGCCTTTGACAAGGTCCCTCATGAGAGACTTTTGGAAAAACTAAAGAGTCATGGGATAGGAGGCAGTGTACTATTGTGGATCAGGAACTGGTTAAAAGATAGAAAGCAGAGGGTAGGGCTAAATGGCCAATTTTCCCAATGGAGTAAGGTGAATAGTGGTGTACCCTAGGGATCTGTGCTGGGTCCGCTGCTTTTTGACATATTCATAAATGACCTGGAAAGTGGAATAACGAGTGAGGTTATCAAATTTGCAGATGACACAAAACTATTTAAAGTTGTTAAAACCCAAGAGGATTGTGGAAAATTGCAAGAGGATCTTGATAAATTGGAAGACTGGGCATCAAAATGGCAGATGAAATTTAATGTGGACAAGTGCAAGGTTATGCACCTAGGGAAGAACAACCCAAACTATGGTTACACGATGCAAGGTTCCACATTAGGAACCACCACCCAGGAAAAAGATTTAGGCGTCATTGTGGATACCATGTTAAAACCCTCGGCCCAGTGTGCAGCGGCGGCCAAGAGAGCAAATAGAATGCTAGGTATGATAAGGAAAGGAATGGAAAATAAAACAAAGGATATTATAATGCCTCTATATCGTTCCATGGTGAGACCGCACCTTGAATATTGTGTGCAATTCTGGTCGCCGTATCTTAAAAAGGATATAGAGTTATTAGAAAAGGTTCAGAGAAGAGCCACCAAAATGGTAAAGGGGATGGAAGGATACTCCTATGAAGAAAGGCTAAAAAGGTTAGGGCTCTTTAACCTGGAAAAGAGACGGCTGAGGGGAGATATGATAGAAGTCTATAAATTAATGAGCGGAGTGGAACGGGTAAACGTAGATCGATTGTTTACCTTATCAGAATATAGAAAGACTAGGGGACATGCAATGAAGCTACAGGGTAAACTATTTAAGACTAATAAAAGAAAATATTTTTCACTCAACGTGTAATCAAACTCTGGAATTTGTTACCGGAGGATGTAGTAAAGGCTGTTAGTGTAGCTGGGTTTAAAAAAGGTTTGGACAAGTTCCTGGAGGAAAGGTCCATAAGCCATTATTGAGAAGGGACCCAGGATATCAATGCTTGAACCAATACAAGCATTGTGGAACCTGTGTCCCTTGGGGAAACTGCTAGGTACATATGACCTAGATTGGCCACTGTTGGAAGCAGAATACTGGGCTTGATGGACCTTGGTCTGACCCAGTATGGCATATCTTATGTTCTTATGTTCTTATGTAAGCGAGTTCGGGAGCGGAAAAGGAACCGATGCAACCGGGGAAGAAAACTTCCAGGAGAAAAATTGTCTTCTTCCAGTGAAATCAGACATGTCCAGTGGGCTCCACGGAAAAAAGGAGATTAAGGCAAAATGGCACCCTTTGGCGGGAAGGGTACCACACATGCATGGTGCATCTCCCAAAGGCTTTCTTTGAAAGCCAGGGAGAAGCTTCTGTGCAGGGCTCTGTCAGCTCCAACGTTGCCCATATGTGAGGACCGACTTTCTGCTTGTTCCCAGAGAACTGGTTGTTTCCTAGAGGAGCTACACAGTGCTATGAGGGATTAATTTAAAAAGTAGACAGTGTTAGACCATGGTCTTCAATCCAGTCTTCAAGACACACCTAGCCAGTCAGGTTTTCAAGATAACTACAATGAATAGTAGTAAAAGCTGTTAGATGAAGTAAAAGCAGTTAGCGTAGCTGGGTTCAAAACAGGTTTTGACAAGTTCATGGAGAAAAAGTCCATAAGACATTAAACAGGACTGGGGAAATCCACTGCTTACCCCAGGACAAATAGCATGGAATGTGTATACCTTTGGAACCTGGAATGGCAAAAACAGGATACTGGGCTTGATGGACTCTTGGTCTGACCCAGTATGGCATGTCTTATGTTCTTATGTAATCTACATATGAGAGAGACTGGCACACAGTGGAGGCAGTGCATGCAATCCATCATGAATGTGGTTATCCTGAAAACTTGACTGGTTAGGCGAGTCGAGTCTCAAGGACTGGATTTGATAAGACCTGTGTTATTGTTGCCATTTTAGATAGCTGCTTAGACTTGCAGTTCTTTCCTCACCAGGGGGCAAAATAGCTCTCCAAAAATTGAAATGAGCAGAAAGGGATCATGCTCAAATTAAGACAATTAGAAAATAGGCCAAATCAGACCAGAAGTTCCAAAGAATATCCCCCCATAACTGACCTAATTAATTTCAATGGGAGTTCCAGCCCCTGCAACACCAACAGATATACTGACAGCAGTTAATATCTTGCAATATCAATGCCCCTATTATATACCACCATAAATTTTCTTCTAGCTAATTGAAATAAAATTACCATTCTGGGTATTTTGTCTATTCCAGAGGGACAAGGATGCCTGAGATAAGCAGCATGGAATCTGCTTGACCACTGCAGGAAACAGGATCTAGGCTTGATTGACCCTTGGGTCTGACCCAGTATGACATATCTTACGTTCTTATGAACACTCAATGTTGCAAATCAAATCCCAAAGACTGGGAGGTGATAAGCCAGAGCTTTGGACAGTAGCAAGTGTTCTATTTCTGTGTAAGAATTAATGCATAAATGTGCCAATTGCACTCGTTTCTAGAGCATTCTCTCCCAGTCAAAAGCAGCATGATTTATTTATTTATTTAGCTGTATTTATATTCCGCTTTTCACCGGGTCAAAGTGGTCAATTGGGGGATACATTTAACACGAGGGGATATGAGACACATACGCTAATACGTACAGGGAACATGGGCAAATGAGGGTTAAGTGGCTTGCCCAAGACCACAAGGGGTGCCTATAGGACTAGAAATCCCAGTACCTCCGGCCTGAGATTGCTGTCCCCAGGTGGGACTTGAACCCCTGGCCCTCCGGCCTGAAGTACTTTGTCCTAACCACTAGACCACTCCTCCCATATGATGATATTTACAAATCTCTTCTGCTTTGAAAACTAGCACAATGTCCATAAGTGAAACATGTGCAGTTTTTGTCCTAGTGCAAACAATTTGAAATTGTTCCCTTCTCTGACACTGTGTCAATAAAGCATAGTTACTCACCTGTAACAGGTGATCTCCGGGAACCGCAGGAATTTAGTCTTCACATATGGGTATTGTCGGTACCGACAGAGCCTCCGCGGGAACGCTCCCCCGCGTCCAATTAGAAAGCTTTTGGGAGCATCCCACAGCGCCTGTGTGCTGCCTTCCCCAACTACCTCTCTCCAGTTGAGTTTTAAAGCTGAGACAGAGAGAGAGAGGAAAAGGAAAAGGGAAAGAGATAGATACAACTCCTAGGGGAGGTGGGTGGGTTGTGAAGACTAAATTCCTGCTGTTCCCAGAGAACACCTGTTACAGGTGAGTAACTATGCTATCTCCAGGAACAAGCAGGAAAGTAGTCATCACATATGGGGACTCCCTAGCTTTAGATGCCAGGGAGAGACCCCAGAAGTTGTGCGTCCCTGAGAAGGGCTCCACTTCCCCCCATGGATCTCTGGCATCCTACCAAGGATGATGGGTAGGAGTTGATTGGCAATGGAACAGATGTTGGAGAACAGCCTGACCAAACAAGGCATCCCAGCGGGAGTCCTTGTCCAAGCAGTAATGGGCTGTGAAGGTATGAACAGAGGCCCAGGTGGCTGTTCGACAGATGTCGTCGGTAGACACAGAGTGCAGATGAGCCATTGAAGCTGCCATGGCTCTCACATTGTGAGCTGTGACATGGCCCTCCAGAGGAAGATTCTTACTCTGATAGGCAAAGGATATACACTGAGCAATCCAATTAAATAGTGTTCTCTTGGAGACTGGAAGTCCCAAATGAGAAGGATCAAAAGCAACAAAGAGTTGAGAGGACTTTCTATGTTGCTGTGTTCTTTATAAGTAAAAGGCTAAAGCTCTTTTACAGTCCAAAGTATGAAGGTTCCTTTCTGCATTTGATGCATGAGGCCTTGGAAAGAACACAGGTAGGTAGACCGCTTGGTTTAGATGAAAGGGCGAGACCACCTTTGGCATAAAGCGTGGATGAGTCCTAAGGGCTACCTTGTCATGATGGAACCTTGTATAAGGTGAATCAGCTACTAGTGCTTGCAACTCACTGATGCGACGTGCTGATGTGATTGCAATGAGAAAGATAACCTTCCAAGAAAGGAATTTCAAGGAGGTAGTAGCTAAAGGTTCGAAAGGTGGCTTCATAAGCTGACCAAGAAACAAATTTAAGTCCCATGCCACAGGAGGTGGCTTAATGGGAGGCTTAGTTAGCAGAAGGCCTCTCATAAATCTTGCTATAAGAGGATGGGAGGAAATAGGTTGTCCATTTAGGGGCTTGAAGGAAGCTGCAATAGCACTCAAAAGGACCCTCACTGAGTTAGTCTTTGGATAAATGAAGTAGATACTCAAGTAATGATTCCAGAGGTATGGCAATGGGGTTAAGACCCTTCTGTGAACACCATATGGTAAACCTTTTCCACTTGAAAGCATAAGAGCGTCTTGTGGAAGGCTTCCTGGAAGCATAAAGGATATCCTTTATTTGCTGAGGGAGGTTAAGATCATGGAGATCTAGGCCTTCAGCAACCAAGCCCTGAGATGCAGAGACTGGGGATTGGGATGCCATAACATTGCGTCCTCCTAAGATAGGAGATCTGGAGCAGACCGTAACTCCAGGGAGGGAGCTTGAGAGATATGTAGAAGCAGAGGGTACCACACTTGCCGTGGCCAATGTGGAGCTATGAGAATCATATGGTCTCTGTCTCCCTGAAGCTTGAACAGGGTTTTGGGAATTAGGGGAATGGGTGGAAAAGCATACAGGAAGTCTTGGCCCCAGTAAAGGAGGAAAGCATCCCTGGCCTGAGCCCCCTGAGCCAGAATTCTGGAACAGAACCGGGGAAGTTTGGCATTCCACGGACTTGCAGAGGTCAAAGTCCGGGGTTCCCCAAATTTGAAAAATCTTGGCCACCTGGTCTGCATGCATAGACCACTCGTGTGGAAGCAGAACTCGACTGAGTCTGTCTGCCCAAGAGTTTTGTATGCCTGAAAGATACACTGCCAGAAGATGAATCTGATGCTCTCTGGCGAGGGCCCATAGTCGCAAAGCTTCGTTGCAAAGCGACAGAGAGCCTGTTCCCCCCTGCTTGTTCACGTAGAACATGGCTACTTGATTGTCCGTATGAATGAGGACTGCCTTGTAGCTGAGCAGGGTGTGGAACACTCGAAGAGCAAGGAAGATTGCTTTGAGCGCCAAGAGATTGATATGTAGATGAGTCTCATGTGGAGACCAGGTGCCTTGAGTGGAGAGGTCTTGCAGATGAGCTCCCCAACCCATCGGCGAAGCATCTGTTGTGAGAGTTGCCTGGGGTAAAGGGTTGTTGAAAAGGGGACCCCCAGCAACAGGTTTTGAGTGGACTTCCACCACTGGAGGGACAAAATAAGGTGACTTGTGTTTGCTATTTTGTCTGACAGGCATCCTGATGCCTGGGTCCATTGAGTGGATAAAGTCCACTGGGCTGCCCTCATATGGAGGCGAGCATAGGGAACCACATGCACAGTAGATGCCATGTGGCCTAGAAGTTGTAGCATTTCTCTGGCAGTGATATGAGGCTTTAGCACTGCTTGAGAAGCTAACTGCACCATGTGAAGACAACGGGCCTGGGGGAGATAGGCCCTTGCCTTTTTGGTATCCATCAAAGCTCCTATGAACTCTAAAGACTGAGTGGGAGTTAGACTGGATTTTGGGATGTTTATTACCAAACCCAAATACAGAAAGACAGGCATTGTGCAGGATAGAGTAGTCCTGGCCTCTGACTCTGTTGGGACTCGAATGAGCCAGTCGTCTAAGTAGGGGAAGACGAATATGCCTAGAGTGCGGAGAAATGCTGCTACCACAGCCATGCATTTCGTGAACACCCTTGGTGCTGAGGCAGGCCAAAAGGAAGCACACTGTATTGGTAGTGCTTTCCTTGAAAAAGGTGCTTTCCTTGAAAAAGGAACCGAAGGAACCCTCTGTGAGTTGGATGGATGAGAACATGGGTGTATGCATCCTTGAGATCTAGAGAACAAAGCCAATCCTGACTCTGAAGGTATAGCAGCAGAGTTCCAAGAGAAAACATCTTGAATTTCTCTTTGACAAGGAATTTGTTCAATTCTCTGAGGTCCAAGATAGGTCTGTATCCCCCTGTTTTCTTTGGGATAAGGAAATAGGGGGAGTAAAACCCTGTACCCTGCTGATGGATGGGTACTTCTTCTATTGCCTCTTGGGCAAGAAGCATAGTGACCTCCTGACCTAACAGGTTGATGAGAGAGGTCGGAGAATTGAACTGCCTTATCATTGTGGGAGGGGGCATGCTCGAAAAATGAAGCTTGTACCCCTCTTTTATGATGGAGAGTGTCCAATGCTCTGCTGTTATCTTCCCCCATCTGGGGGCAAAGTGAGACAACCTTTCTGAAATGGTGGAAGGCTCTGGTCCAATGAGAGCAAGGAAGGCTAAGTTCTCTAGCTGAAAGTCAAAGGCCTTGTGGAGGCTGAGACTGCTGGGAAGGCTGAGGCTCAGCAGTCTTTGCCTTTCTTTGTTTGGGTGGTTGCTGACCTTTCCTGACAAGCTGACCTGCAGAACGTCCCTGCTGAGAATAAGCAGGATAATATCTTTTCTTTTTAGAAAAGAATGGCTTCTTGAAAGATTTCTTTCTTGCAGGATCAGCTGTGGACTTGGATAATCTATCCAAGGTGGAGTTGTCAGCATCCAACTCGTTGGCCTTTTCCTGCCAATCTTTACCAACCAGTACAAGGAATATTTCCCAGTTTGTCTTGTACCCAGAGCTCCAGATCAGATGCCTGGAGCCAAGCAATTCTACGTGCACCTATGGCAATGGCAGAGGTTCTGCTTATGCACTCAAACAGTCAAAAGCTGCACAGTTGACAAATTTAGAAACATTTTGGGCATGTTTGACCAATGTGAGAAAATACTGTCTTCTATCCTCAGGAAGAAGAGGGCTCAAAGCTTCTAAATCTCCTGTGACTTCCTTCAGGAACATTCCCATATATAGACTATAGGAACTGATCCTGGCAGAAAGCATGGAAGCTTGGAAGACACGATGTCCAAAAGCATCCAAAGTTCTGCACTCATGTCCTGGAGGATTAGAGGCATGTCTCTTTGCACTCTTGATCCTTCTCATAGCTGATTCCACTACAATAGAGTAGTGAAGAAGCTGAGTTTTCTGGAAACCAGGACAAGGAGGGACTCGATACAGAGTATCTAGCCTATGAGAGTGAGGAGAGGTGGTAAGAGGCGTCTCCCATATTCTTAGCATGAGATGATGCAAGATCTCATGGATGGGCAAGGTAGCTGCCTCCTTAGGAGTTTTAGGATATTGTAAAATTTCCAACTCCTTTGCTCTGGGCTCTGTTTCAGGGGCCACAGTAATGGACAGACCCCGAGCCACCTCCCTGATGAAATCCTGAAAGGAAATGTCCTCTGGAGGAGACATCCTGCGTTTAGGGGAGGAAGGCTCCTCCTGGAGAAGTATTCCCGCATCGACAGAACTGTCAGAATCCTCAGATTTCTCTGAGGACTCGAAGTACCTTCTGTCAGGATGCTCTTGAAGAGCCCGATACCCATACCGATCGAAGTCGGTACCGAGGGGAATCGGTACTGGTGTAACAGTACCAGAAGGCATCGCATGACTGGGTGCCAGCAATGCAGACACCGATGTTGATGCTGTCGGTACCGGTACCGATACTGGTGCCGGAGTCGGTGCAGATACCGGTTGAACTGTCTGACGAGGTTCCGAGGGTGTTGATGCCGTAAGGAGAGCCGCCAGACTGCATTCAATAGCCAGGACCCTCTGGTCTATTGATGCTGCCGATGCCTGGATGTCGGTACCAGAAATGATGGCCGGTACCCCAGAGCATGGTACCAGTAGCTCTGCCGAGGTCGAGGCCTTGAGAACATCCTGGAGCCCCGATAATGCTTTGGAAGCCTAAGCCTCCCACCGGGGCAATTTTGCCGCTGTAGAATCCTCAAGGGCAACGCCAGAGGCATCTCGATGCTTAGAAGGAGATCTACCCTTTGAGGACCGGCTAGACTTATGTTGAGATGCACGGGAGGAAGACGAAGCCCTGGAAGACGTCGATGCCACCGAAGCTTGTCAGATGGCTGCCTGGGTGAGAATCTTCACAGTCTTGGCAAGTGCATATATCTATATGATTTGCAAGGTATTGTGGGCAATGCAGTTCATTCACACCAGACACAGCTGCTCACAATAATTAGTTGTGCTTTTGGGTAAAGCCAATAAGATATTTATTTATGGGGTTATTTCTCCCAACACAGATATGCTTGGTAGCACATAAATCAGGTTACTTGCTTCCAGTGTTTAACTTGGAAAAACAAAATAAGAATCAGGAAAACAACATTCAAACTTGTCAGGCATTAGCTAATGTTTTCTTAGCATATATCAAACAAACGAAAAGCCACAAAGAAAGAAAAAAACTGTTCATTTCAGGTTAACTTCTGATAACTTCCCACATAGATTCAGAAGTGATTCTCTCCTAGCTCACAAGCAATTAGGTAAGGCTCAATTGCCAGCAGTTATCCAGCTGAAACCCCTTAGCTGGCTTGCTTTCTACTGTGTGGGTCAAATCCTGCTTCAGGAGCTTTTCTGAGTAGATTAAAGAACAAGTTTGTATTTCTTTGTGATGGTTGCTGTACTTTATAACAGAAAATCACCAAAGGAGTTTGGACAGAGAGCAGTCCATATAAACATATTCTTCATCTGCAATCATTCCCCCTTCTTCAACAAGCATGGGTTCAATATCATGGATTGGCACAGATGAATCTCTCAATGGAGCACTTTCAGGAGAATACTTGTTTCCCTGCTGTCTTTCAAGGTTATAGCTAGGGCATAGATCAGTGTTCATACCTGAGCTTCCATTGCTGTTAGAGTTCCTCTCTATATAGCCTGGCCAGTATGTAGTCCAGCTCTTATGTCCAGCCTTCCAATCCAGATCCCTGGACACTGGATCTCTCTTCACATACCTTCTGGCACAGGTCTTAGGGTCCCTTCCACGTGCAGCCGTCTCCCTCACAGGTAGCGTCTGGAGTTTCCTAGCTCTGCAGCACCATTCCTCTGGCTTTCCCCAGTCCAATGGTGTATGCTGGCCCTTGAAATGCCTCCCAGTATACGTACTGCTCTGGACTCTAATAGACCTCTCAAAGGCTTTTCTCTTCCTTCTTCCAAAGGGTTTCTTTCCTTCTCTGTCCATCCGGTTTGGCTTCTGCTTATCCTTCAGATGAAACTGATGATCAAGCTCAAGCTGATTCTCAGGATAATGAGGATAATTCTCTGTAGAATAAACTCTACCTTTATTCTGCCTAGATGAGTGCTCCCCCCTAATACAGCGCAGCTGTGCTGAATCAGGCCCTGCCCTTTGAGATGAGTGCTTAGGGATTACCTCATAGCCCTCCTGATTGAACACACGTTTCCCCACTTCAGCTCCTCTAATGGCTGTTGGAAACCTGGTGCATTCTGGGACTGGTAGTCTTTTATGGGAAAATTCTGTTTTCTTATTTCTACCAGAACTGACAGGTTGCTTGTTCAGTCTCACTTCACCTTTTCTATAGCTCCTTCCTGAGCTATGATAAGCTTCCTTATCACAAGCTATATCAGAGGGAAACAGGGTACTGAGCTTGGCAGCTTGGTTCTGTCAACCTCTCTTGGACATCATGGCACAGGCCATACATTCCGAGATGGAATGGTCAGGGCCTAAACATTTCAGACACCACCTCATGGGTGTCGGTGACGGAGATGGTACCGCCACACTTGGTGCACTTTTTTTTTAAATTTTAACTCTTTTATTAAGTTTCAACCAAAACAATCAGCCAACAGGGTCATTAAATACATATCCATGCAATATACATCCAACTCTCCCTCATATACAACAAGAACAGTATAAACCCCCATAAGGGCCCAGTTTGGATTCTCATTCCCCCTCCCCCCATCCCCCCTAAACCCCAAGTTCCCCCCAGCCCCCCCCCCCCCCGGATAGAGCCCCCGCCATAACGCTCCCAATCTTGTTTCAAATTTACCCCGCTGTCCCTTCCGCTCTGCTGTTAATCTCTCCATTAACAAAATATGTTGCACACGCCCTTCGAACTCCCCCAACCCTGGTGCTTCTTTACGCTTCCAGGCTGCTGCTACTGCACAGCGTGCTGCACAGAGACAAGCGATTACCCCCCGCCCCGTCCCTCTGCCCATAGCTCCCCCACTAGACAGTAGGAACAAACCTGGGGACAATGCAAGGGTCTCCCCTAATCGATCCCGAATCCAACCCTGAATCTGAACCCAGAATGACTGAATTTTCGGGCAAGACCACCAAATATGCCAAAAGGACCCACTCCCCCCACAGTCCCGCCAACAGGCTGCAGAGACTCCTGGGTACATCTTATGTAATCTCTCAGGGGTGTAATACCATCTCATCAGAATTTTATAACTATTTTCCCGTATACGGGTCGAAAGAGGGGTCCTCTTAAGCTGATCCCATATCCCCTCCAATCCCCCTCCCCCCATTGCACCCACAGATCCTTCTCCCAATCCATCATATACTTAAACTTGGTATCCCCTCCCGTTCCCTCCCCCTTATACAATGCCGAGCTCATCCCCCTAGTATTCCCCATCCCTACCCACACGGCTTCCACCGCTGTCAACTCCGCCGTCAAGTCCCCCTTACCCCTCCTCCCCCTAAGGAAAGACTGAACCTGAGCAAAGGCATAGCGGTCTACCCCTTGAAGCCTATAGCTCTCCCGCGCCTCCCCAAACTGCATCAGCTCATCCCCATCCATCAGCTGGAAAAAGCACTCCAGTCCACGACGGGACCAGCTATCAAAAACCCCTCCTTCCCACCCCGGTCGAAACGCTTTGACCCCCCGCCATGGAGCTGCCAGAGAAAACCGCCGCCCTCCCCCCTTACTACTTTGCGCCCTAACCTCATCACACCGCAGCTACCTGCCGCATAGCCGGGGACCCCAACCCCAAATCCCGCCGATCCTTCCCCCTCACCCATAACCACGCTGCCAACCTCCCCCCTTTCACATACTCCTTCTCCACTCTGACACCCATCTTCACCCCCGCTTTTTCTCTCCAATCCATAACATGTCGCAGCTGCGCTGCTCTATAATAATCCCGGAAATTGGGAACCCCTAAACCTCCCTCCTTTTTACCCGCATACAGCACTTCCTTCGTTATGCGCGGGGGCTTCCGTTTCCAAATATATTGAAACACCTTCCGCTGCAAGACTCGGAACACCTTATCGGGGACCCGTACCAGGAGTACCTGAAAAAAGTACAATATGTGGGGCAGAATGTTCATTTTTACCCCAGCGATCCTACCAAGCCAGGAGACCTCCGCATTCATCCAACAATCTAAATCTCTATACAATTCCCACAACAGTTTGGGGTAATTTGCCCGATATACTTCGTCATACCGCCCGGGGATCTGTACTCCCAAATACCCTAGCGACTTCGAGACCCATCGGAACGGGTACTCGCTCTTCAAGCGTTGTTCCACCCCTTTGGGTACCGAGACATTCATTACCTCCGTCTTTTCAACATTCATCCGAAACCCCGCCACCCCACCATAGCCCTCCACCTCTTCCATAATACTCAAACTTCCCATCGGATTCTGGATATATAATAGAATATCATCCGCATATAAGGAGATCTTATGCTCTACCCCTCCTGCCCAAATCCCCCCTATCTGCTCATTAACCCTAATCCGTTGCGCCAAGGGCTCAATCGCAAGAGCAAACAGCAATGGGGAGAGGGGACACCCCTGTCGGGTCCCCCTCTCTAGTTCAAAGTCTGCGGAGTAACTTCCATTAACCTTCACCCGAGCCCGCGGTCCATGATATAATCCCTCCACCCACCGCATAAAATTCGGCCCACACCCTATCTTCTGCAACACCTGCCAGACAAAGTCCCAGTGCACTCGATCGAATGCCTTTTCAGCATCGATGGACATCAGAATGCACTCCACTCCCCTCATTCGCGCGAGTTCAATTACCTCTATGGCCCTCTTAACATTATCCCCCGTCTGCCGTCCCATAATAAACCCCGTCTGATCCTCCCGCACCACACCAGGAAGCCATGGGGCCAGTCGATCTGCTAGAGCCTTTGCTAAGATCTTAACGTCCACATTAAGCAGAGATATCGGCCTATAAGATCCACATTCCAGAGGGTCCTTCCCGGGTTTTAACAAGATCGAAATTCCAGCTGTTAACATTTCAGGGAGAAGCTCCCCATCCTTCGCGAGCATTCCATTGAAAACTCTCAGCATAAGCCCCTTCAGCTCACCCCAAAACTGTTTATAGAAAACCCCTGGGAGCCCATCTAACCCTGGCGACTTACCCCCCTGTAACCCTCTCACTACCTTCCCCACCTCCTCGTCAGTCAACTCCCCCTCCAAGCCCTCCCGAGCTGCCTCCCCTAAGCGAGGCAACTCCAAACCCGCCAAATACGAGTGAATGTGTTCGACCTCCACCCCCCTTCTTGCCGCCGATATAACTCCCGATAAAAGTGCTCAAATCGCCTCCTTACCGCCTGCTCTTCCCACAGCACCCCCCCATCCCGGTCCCGAATCTGGTAAATCATGGAGGCCCCCATCCGTTTCTTCAGCTTACGGGCTAACAAACGCCCTGCTTTATCCCCAAATTCGTAATATATCTGTTGCACCCGCTGCAGGTCAAACGCTATTTTGTCAACCTGCAATGCCTGCAATTCCCCACGCACCTGTTCTAAAGTTTTCCGAGCCCTCCGCGATCCCACCTCATGGAACACTCTTTCAGCTTCCTTCACTGCAACTTTCAGCTCTTCCATCCGTCGCCCTCTTTCCCTTTTCAACCGCGCCCCCCAATATAAAAAACCGCCCCCGAATATAGGCCTTCAACCCACCCAACACCATAACATCCCGTACCTGTCCCGTATCATTCAGAGCAAGATATTCCCGAATCGCCCCCTTAATATCCGCCACTACCATCTCATTCCGCAAGAGGCTCTCATTCAAGCGCCAGAACCGGGTACCTAATTGTCGCCTGCTATCCACTCCTACCACCACCGCACTGTGATCGGACCAGACAACCGGGACTATCTCAGCCTCACGCACTCTCACCATCCAGTCTTCACTCATCATAATCATATCAATCCGGCTCCAGCAACTATGGGGTGCTGAGAAGAAGGTATATTCTCGGTCCGAAGGATGCCGTTGACGCCAGACATCCACTAGGTTATGCTGTGCCATTAGCTGTTTGAGCCCCTTTCGATTGGACCCCCTCCCCTCCCATCCCTTGGGGTTCCTATCCCAGCCATCCTGCAACGTGGTGTTAAAGTCTCCCCCCACCACAACCTTCCCCAGGGAATCTCGATCCACCAATCTTCTGGTGGAAGCCCAAAAACTCCCCTGGTCTCCATTAGGAGCATACACCGAGATAATAGTAATCTCCTCTAATCCCCACCGCCCAGTAATCCCCACCACTCTTCCCTCCACATCTTTAAACCAATTCCCCACCTGTATCCCCACCCCCTGTCGTAACAAAATGGCCACCCCCCGCTTCCGCCCACCCCCTGGAACACAAGAAAAAAATTGCTCCGGATACCCGGAGTGCTTTAAGCGGGAAATCTCACTCCCTCGAAGGTGCGTTTCTTGCACCAAAATCACATCCCATCTATTATCCTCAATTTCCCAGAAAAGTTGCCGCCTTTTCTGCAGGGAGTTCAGCCCCTTCACATTGAGAGATCCAATGCGGAGCATCTCCCTACGTCACCCCCAACTCCCCCCCGCCGAGTCCATCCAACAGCGGCTCTGTCCCCCCCCCCCCACAACCCCCCCTCCCCCCTCCTCCCTCCCCACCCCCCCCATTCCAGACAAACTTCCGTGTGAGTCATGTCCTATCCCGACTCCCTCCCTCAATGCCCCCCCTGGCCCAACATATCCACCCCAACAACCATTCCAAATCACAAGCAACCCGCCACCCCCAAATTGTAACCCCCTTCAGACATTAAGTCTCATAGAAATATCCCACAACCACTAGTTCACCCGCCACTCTCCAGCGCTGTTCATGTGGGGGCTACAAGGCTCCCGGCAGGCACTTCCTGGGATAATCTTTTAAGCCGCTTCCCTTTTTCACCGGCTCTCTTCCACTGTGACGTTCTGCGCTCCTTTCCACGATCCTCTCTGGGCTCCCCTCCAGCCGCCGGCTGGGGCAAATGCTCACATCCCAGCTCAGCCAAGACTTTCCAGGCCTCCTCCGCTCCTTTAACTCTCCGGGAGACACCATTTGACAGTGAGCAGCAGGCCAAAGGGGAACAACCAGCGGTAGCGCAGACTTTTCCCCCGCAGGAACGCGGTAACGTCTTTCAATCCCCTCCGCTTCTCCAGTGTCCCCGAGGATAAATCATTATAAATTTCTACCTCACATGAATCCCAGGCGATACGGCCGTACTTCCTGGCCAGGTTGAGAACCAGTTCTTTTTGAGGGAAACTGCTCATGCAGGCAATCACGTCGCGGACTTGCGTCCCCCGCCGGGGACCAAGGCTGCGGTGCGCTCTCTCCACTCCAACCATTGCCACCGGCTCAGTTTCCTGGCCCGCCAATCGCAAGACATGTTGGCAAAGCAATTGTACAGTTTTTACACAGTCTTTGTAACTGTCCGCTTCCGGAATACCTTTAAAACGCAGGTTATTCCTTCGTGCCCTGTCTTCCATTTCCTCCAATTTTTCCTGAATCTCTTCTTGCCGCTCTCGTTGGCGCTGTTTCTCCTCTTCTACCTCCCGCAGAGCTCCCGTCAGGGTCTCCACGTGTTCCTCTACTGTCTCCACGCGATGTCCCATGCTGCTCAACTCTTGGTGGAGTAAGTGCAAATCTGCCTTTAAATCTTTGCGCAGCTCTTTGATGTCGCTCCGGAGATCTCTCCGGAACGCTGCCAGCCATCCTTTCAGCTCCGCTCCATCAGAGTGCAGGTCCGACCCGCCGCTTTCATCACCGGAGCTCCCGCCACCGCCACACTCCACCCCGCCTCAGAATTCTGTAGGCCGCGGTCCTCGTGTTGCACATATTTGGATTTAAACCCCTCCAATTTCTGACGGGCTGCTTGCGCGCACCCGGGGGTATCCTTTCCCACAGTTTTCATGCCTGGGGTATCGCTCATGGTCACCGTTAGTCAGGAATCAGACGGAGCTCGGTTACCTCGTGGCCATCCGCTCCGTGACGTCACCGGAAGTCCTCCTTGGTGCACTTTTTAAACTCCAAAGAGTTTTTCCATCGTGGAAAAAATCTTCGGCCTAAGGCCCAAAATGGAACGTGCACCTGGAAAAAATGGGAAAAAAAGTACTAAGAATTTCTTTTTTTTAAGAAAAAGAAAGAAAGAAAAAACGGCGGTACCGGTAAAGTGTCGAGGAAGGCAGACGCGACCACAAAAAAGGAGGAAAATTTTCTGCGGTGACAGGAACACGACCTGCTGGCTCCGTGGAAAACGAAGAACTGGAGAGAGGCAGTTGGGAAAGGCGGGAAGGCAGCATGCAGGTGCTGTGGGATGCTCCCAAAAGCTTTCTAATTGGACGCTGGGGAGCGTTCCCGCGCAGGCTCCATCGATACCGACGATACCCATATGTGATGACTACATTCCTGCTTGTTCTTGGAGATTAAAAATATTCATCTTTAAAATAAAATAAAACCATGTACTTTAGCATGGCAGATGTTAGAATATGCTGGGAACATAGCATTCCCTCCCCAGCTATATATCTAAAAGCGCCCAAAATAAACGGAGAATCATGTGCCTACCTTTTCTCCTCCATTTATGGTCACATTTATATTCTTCAGAGCCAAATCCAAGTCTTCACGATAACGCAGACCATAGTCTCTGAATTCTACTTTGCCTTCATTAGGCCAATCACTCGCTGGTGCAGTCTGCTCTATTCTCCATGGTGCCTGAAATGAAGGCGGAAAACATCAAATCACGGGAATTTACTTTCAACAAGCTGTTCATTTGACTAGGCTGCACTTTATGAAAGCTTTTCACATTTGAATATCTCAAGGGCGTTCATGAAGTGCAAGAAGGTTCACTTCAAGGACTAAGGATCATGCAAGAAGCTGCAAAGGAAATAAGAAAATACTTTTACCAAGTTGATGGTGGATGCCTACCATGAAACAACTTGTAAACCACTGCTATTGTTGCCCAAACTAAGTTAAAAAAATATTTGTCTCTGATCAATCACGGTTCTGGTTTTGTTAGTATAACCAGCCAGTAAACCTCTAGTCCTTTTCATCTTTTTCTGAAATCATACTAAAAATTAGTTGGCATCATTACATATAGAGACGATCCTCCCACCCCTGCCTCTTGTTTTTCTGTATTGAGGAATGAGCAACATAGGAAACAGCACCAACATCTCAGTGAATGAAAAGCCTAAGAACATAAGGCAGAAAAACACCCTTCTACTCTAGACATGTTAAGGAACTGCAACTCAACTTCCCTGAACTTACTGAGGCTCAGGTCTGTTGCTGGGGGTCATTGCTTGGCTTTGTGGCTCTTAGGCCTGTCTCACTGTGCGTGGCTGGTAGAGGAATCCCTGCTTTTAACCAGGCAAACGTCAGCGGATGGTAGAACTTTATTTCTTAGATTTGGATACTGAAAATGGGGCCAGAAAGGAGTGAGCCCACCAGCACACACACTGATTCATTTAATTATAGGGCCAAGGAGAAGAGAAGGAAGTGAGCCTACCAGCACTGATAAGGGAATCTGTGCTGGTGCATATTGAATTTCCTTTCCTGGAATACTGCTATGTGGTATCTGAGGAAGAGATGAGATCTGACAGACTGAAATTCAGGAACTTTTCACTTTACAACACAAAAGTCAAAGACATTGCCTCTATCTCCTTTGATATTATAACTTTGTGAGCTAGCATCAAAGTTTGCGGCACCATGCCATTTCCACTTGGATCATCCTGACAATGGCTGCTAGTATTCCATTGATCTGCTGTGGCAATTACTACAAACTTCCCTGTTGGTTGGCCAATTACCAACTCAAGGCCCTTTTTACTTTATTAATATTACTCAAAAATACCAAAACTTAATTATAATCAAAAATACTTTCGTTTAAAAAGACTGTCAGCCTACAACTCATTACATAGCCTTCTCATCTCAACACAGCGCTGTGTTTCAAACCTATAGTTTATCGTAGTTCTGCATCAGGAGAAAATTAATAAATCTGTAGCTTCCATGTATCAAATTCTGCTTTCATATTTCATTACAAAGACTTTGGGAAATTGAAAAGACGCTCAACCAGGCTGTCAGTCCTTCATACAATAATGGCCGCCATTACTGTGTGAAGCTTTTGAGAGGACAATTGTGCATGTATGCTCGTCTTCCTGCCCGAAAGGAGCCATCTTACTCCAGTATGATGACATAGCTTAATCAAGCAAAAAAAGAGGCAACTCCATGGGGAGAAGGGAGGGCAGTGAGGACTTATTCCTGCTGTTCCCAGAGAACACCTTCTACAGGTGAGTAACTACGCCTTCTCCAAGACCAAGCAGGAAAAGTCCTCACATATGGGACCTCCCAAGCTACAGGCTACCGAAAAAACAAAAACCACAAAACTATAAAAACCCAACAGGGCAATCAGAAAAAAAACCCAGCATGAGAACGCTGAAAGGTTCCAAGAATCGGTGTCCAGCAGGGACATCAACATCAGATCAACTCTACGGTAGCCTGGTCGGACAGGACTGGTGGGAAGGAGTTGCTCTAGTTCCCAAAGAGGTGCTGGAGTGCAGCTTGGCCGAAGTTACTGTCACGCCAGGAATCTTCATCCAGACAGTAGTGGGCTGTAAAGGTGTGGATGGAAGACCACATAGTAGTCCTAGAGATCTCCACCATGGAAACAGAGCACAGGTTGGCCACCAAAGCAACCATAGCTCGGATGTTCTGCGCCGTGACATGGTGTTCCAAAGATAGCCCAGCCTCAGTATAAGTGAAGGAGATGCAGTTTGCTACCCAAATTGAGAGGGTGTGTTTCAATACTGCCACGCCCAGCTTATTGGAGTCAAATGAGACAAAGAGCTGGAAGGAACGGTGATGGGTTTTCATCCTCTCCAGGTAGAAAGCTAGCACTCTCCTACAATTCAAAGTATATAAGGAAGCCTTTGCTCTGAGACGTTGGAAAAAAAGGTTGGCAATACCATCAACTGATTGATGTGAAAAGCAGAAACTACTTTAGGCAGGAACCTAGGGTGAATTCAGAGAACCACCCTGTGAAATCTGGTGTACGCAGGTGCACCACCAATGCCTGCAATTCATTGACACCGTATGCAGAAGTGAGAGCCACCAGAGAAATGACTTTCCAGGTGACTTATTTGAGCAGACAGTAGCTGAGTGGATCAAATGGGGGAGAGAGAAGCTGGCCCAGTACCATGTTGAGGTCCCAGGCCTCCGGAGGGGGCTTAATGGGGGGACAAGATAGCAGGAGGCCCCTCATGAAATGAGCAATCAATGGGTGGGCAGAGATCGAATTATCAGCCATAGTGTGGTGGTAAGTGGCCACAGCACTGAGGTGCACCCTGACAGAGTTTGACTTTAGGCCAGAGTCAGAGGTATAGCAGTTAAGACAGACTGATGTAATTGAGCAACTGAAAGGATCCAGCCTCTTGCTCTTGCACTATATGGAGAACTGGCGCCATTTGAGGGCATAAGCACGACACATACAATCCTTATGTGAGGCAAGGAGCACGTTCTCTACTTCCATCAAATGGAAGGATGCGAGTACTACCTGCTCAGCATCCACACTGTGAGCACCTGGGGCTGTACGTTGGGATGCAGTAGAATCCCCTCATCCTGAGGGACCAGGTCTGGAGCACAGCAGAATCTGAGAGGCTGTCGTCAAGATAGTTTGAGCAACAGGGGATATCAGAGCTATGAGGTTCACGGTATCCTCTTCTGCCTGTATCCTGAAGGTGGTCTTGGCCACCAGAGGCGTCGATGGGAATGCATACACAAGGCAGTCACTCCAGTCTAGGAGAAAAGCATTGGGTGCTATCCGATGTTTGCATGGTACTCTGGAACAGAACCATGGAAGCTGGGCACTGTGAGGAGAGGCAAAGAGGTCTATCGACAGAGTTCCCCATATCTGGAAGATACGGCCGACTACCTGCCTGTTGAGAGCCCACACGTGTGGCTGAAGGACTCAGACGATCCAACAGAACACTGGGCTCCCTTGGTAGATAGACTGCTCTGAGGAGCATGCACTTTGAGATGGCAAACTCCCAAAGATGAACGACCTCGTACTGCCCTGTTTGTTGATATACAACATGGCCACCTGGTTGCCCATCTGAATAAAAGGACCACCTAAATGGAGAGCTGTTGCCCAAAAAAATAGGGTATTGGCAATGGCTCGGAGTTCCAGGAAGTTGATTTGGTGGAGGCTCTCCTGAGCTGCCAGAGGCCCTGCATGAGAAGACCGTTCAGTTGAGGTCCCCAGCCTGCTAGACAGTTTGTGAAGACTCTGGGAGCGGAGGCAAGGCCAAAAGGCAGTACCTGGTACTGATAGTGCTGTCTGCTGAGCATGAAGTGGAGATACTGCCGGTGAAGGGGGTGAATGAGGATATGCACATATAGGCATCTTTGAGATCCAAGGAGCATAGCCAATCTTCCCGGTGAAGGTAGGGCAAAACATTCTGAGGGACACTATCTTAAACTTCTCTTGTACAGGAACTAGTTGAGGTTCCAGAGGTCCAAAATGGGCTGAAACCCCATGTCTTTTTTGGAACCAGAAATTAGTGGGAGTAGAATCCCTGTTTCTTCTGAGATGGAGATACCACCTCCACAGCCCAGGACAAGAGGGTTTGGACCTCCCACTGGAGCAAGAGTCAGTGATGAGGGTCAAGGGGGCACTCCCCTGGGAAAAATGCAGGAGGAAGCTGATGGAAGCATAAGAGCCCTCTTGGGCTATCTGGAGGGCCCAGGAGTCCATTGTTATGCTTAGCCACCAGTGGGCAAAATGAATCATCCTCCCACCCACTTGTGGCGGAACTATATCCAGAATGGGAAGGACCATGTTCCGGAAGGAATAGTCAAAAACCTATACCAGGCTGTGATTGTGGCTTCTAGGCTTCAGGCGGTGCTGTTGGCAATGGTCTTGGCCCTTTTGCTGCTGCTGTCCTTGCTGGGGCACCTGGTAAGAATGGTACAGAGTGTTGGTACAATAGTACTTTTTGGAGTAGAAGGTGACTCCCCCCCCCCCCCCCGAAGACTTCCATCAGGAGGAGTCAGATGTCTTTCAGGAGAGTCTACTCATAGTGAGGTGTTCCTCTCTTTAACTCCAGCTTTCTCCTCCATTAGTTTTCCGAAGAGGTTTTCACCTCTGCAGGGGACATCAACCATTGGCACCTTGTCCTGGACCCATTGTTCGATGTCTGAGGACTGCAGCCAGGCAAGACGGTGGGCCCAGATGATGCCCACAGTGGCCACTTGGGCCATCGATTCAACACCATGACAGGCAGCTCTAGTGATGCATTTTGAGCACTCCTGTGTTTTGGAGACAAGGGCTCAGTAATGCTGCAGCTGCTTCACCAACAGGTCAGTGGAGGAGGACACAGTAAGATCCCCCATGAGATCTTTGAGATACATCCCATATAAAGTTGGTAGGACTGGATACAGGCCACAAGGATCAAGCCTTGACAGCATTTCCTACCAAAGCCATCCATGGTCCATGCCTCCCGGCCCAGGGGCACAGAGGAATGTGTCTCTGAACTTTTAATACTGTGCATGGCTGACTCCATGACCATGGTAGTATGTGATAGATGCAGCTTCTCAAAGCTGGGGCTCCTGCTCATCCGATACGGGGAATAGACTGCTCACCGGAGGCACTGTGATGGTGTCTCCCACATGCAGAGAGGCAGTGTTTGAGGATTTGATGTATGGGCACCATGATGGCCTCCTTAAGGGGGAGAGGGATTTTGGAGGATAACCAATTCCTCTCCCTGGGTTCCTCTTCTGCCTCAATGGTGAATGGCAAGACCTTCCCCATGTCCCGCATGAACTTGTGGAAGGATAAGTCCTCTGGAAGGGACTTTCTTCGTTCATACGGAACAGAGGTGTCAGAGAGAATGTGCTGATGATGCACTGTCTCAGGCAATTTCTCCTCCCAATCACTGGACTCAGATTCAGAGAGGAAATCGAAATACCAACGTGATTCCTCATGGTGTTGGCAGCACTCGGAAGGGGTGGAGGGAGGCAGAAGTTCCTAGTGATCTGACCCCAAGACGCTTGGGGGGAGGGGGGAGAAAAGCCATGCACAGAGAGGGACCTCAAGCACGCACCAGAACCACTGTCCTCTTGGGGGAGAGCATGGGACACCAGAATGGGCTGCATCTCAGTTGGTGAGGCTGCTGCTGTAGATAGTGCCAAGGAACCCAAAGTCATCAGGTCTCAGGCAGCCTGCTGGGTCGGGAACGCAGACAGGCTGCACTCGAGGGCTTCCATGTGCTGCACAGATGCCAGTTCCCTTGGTGGGGACTCCACAATGGTAACAGCACTGGCTCCTCCCCCTCCCCGCCCGGCCTTCTGGGGCCTTCGAAGGCAGCTCTTCCTGCCAGGGCAGCTTGGGGGGGCCACTCGCCGCCCTTGCTCGCTCAGTCCCATCAAGGACTACAATGCTGGTGCCCATGGGTTTTCACCTGGGACTCAGCATCACCCTTCAACGTCGATGGGGCTGGAGTCCAATCCCTTCTGGGGATGCTCCTCTTCAAAGGAGAACCGCTGAGCTGATGCTCCATTACCCCTCAGCTCAGAATGGACCCGGCCTCTGCACGAAGTCAAAGCTTCAGCAGGAGCCTTTGAAGGAGTCTATGCAAATGTCAATGGTGGAGTCTAAGCCGATGACCGAGGAACCGAACAGCAATTCCTGCTGTTTTTCCAGATTCCAAAGCCCCTTGTGCATCATCTGAAGATGGAGTATGCAGGTGGAAAGTTCATAAGGCCCAAGGCACTGAAGGCTCCAGTTGTGGCGGTCCATCACAGAGACAGTCCAGCCACACTGGGTGTACTTTTTAAAGCCAATGACCAGCTTTGACAGTGGGGAAGATGGCTTCCACTAAGTCAAAGAACTCTAATATCTCAGCAGGGGCACGAGAGAAAAAAACCCCCTGTGTGCCTAAAAAGGAAAACAAAAAGAAGATGGTGCAGAGGCAGCAATGCTCCCAGGAACGGGCAAGAGGACTGATCGAGCACATGACGAAAAAGCAAAGAAAAATGACAAAAACTATACCGCAAGGGTATTGACTTTTCTCTGCCAAAAAAAACAACCGAGGAAAGATGTTATGGGTAAATTGGGTCTTAACCTGCTAATTTGCACTCCCGTTAGCAGCTGGAAACTGAGCATGGCCAAACTTCGTGATACCAGCCCATGAGTACCAATTACATTTCCCACTAGAGCCAGTAACTTCCTGACAAGCAGTACCACTGGATCCTGCAAACCAGCACCAAAACAGCACAAAAAACTAATTTGAGAGCTCCCCAAGGAACCCCCTTCTGGGCCACCAAACTGACATTTCCAATCACATCAGTTTCCATTCTCTGGGCATATGGCCTTTTCATCTCCTTTTTCAGCTTTTATTTATTTTTTCCACGTACAGTCAAACCTCGGTTTTCGGTTGCCCCGGTTTTCGTCGGTTTCGGTTTTCGACGTGTTTTCAGACGGCGATCTTGTCTCGGTTTTCGTCCATCGCCTCGGTTTTCGTACTGCAATACAGTACACGCTTGCCTGCCCAGTCCCGGCAGCACTACCCCCCCCCCGACTCACCGATCGCGTGTTGAAATGGAGCAACATCCTCGAGCCAGAGATGCAAGGATTGCAGAGAGGAAGGCCCCGATCTCTCCACCGCCTGCCTGTTCTCTGGAGCGCCCCCTCAGGCTCGGAGGTAGCAGGGTAGCAGGAGATATTGAATGGGTAAGCAGGAGATGTTGAATGAATGTGGCAGGGCAGTTCTTTCTCTTGCGGGGTACGCTGTTGAGACGGAGTCAGCGATCAGATTAGTGTCCTAGGTTATCTGTGTGTTTGCTGTGCTGAGCGGGAGAGTGGTGTTTCCGGTGGCTGTGGCTGGTGCCTTTTTTTTTGTGGATCCTTCTTTTTTTTTTGTTTTCTTTAAAAATTTCTGGATGTTTTTTTGCTGAAGATTTGCATCTTGACTGTGCTGTTAATCTTTCTCCCTTCTCAGCAGTTTAAACAATTTGTCTGCCAAAAATACCTCTGGAGCACCATCTTGTGGCCAGAAGTGGGATTGACTCTCTATAAAATGTATTTTTTGTCAATATTTTTGGGTGTCTGGAACGGATTAATTGAATTTACATTATTTCTTATGGGAAATCTTGCTTCGGTTTTAGTCAGACTTTTTTGAACGGATTAATCATGAAAACCGAGGTTTGACTGTACAAGCATCCGTCTTAAAAGTCAGCAAACGGCACTTTGGGTTCCACTGACCCACTGAGGATCCACCATAAGTACACCTGGGCAACATTCCGAGCAGCCAAATACTGTCCCGACAGCTGCCCGAAATAACTGAGGAGGTACTGCCTAGGTTCGCTCCCAGTCAACAAATAACTGACTGGACGGGTCCTGGACTGGACTGGACTAGAGAGATTTGAGGATAGCAAATTAGCAGTTTACCCTTCCTCTTCATCCCTCCAATCCAGTACAGACCAGCAGGATGTACCAGAGCAATACTGAACGCGGGAGGGTCTGGCAAGCCCAGCCAACAAAACCAAAGCTCCGAAACCCGTATCGTCTGTACGTCCAAGTGATAATGCCTTACAAAACGTATGCAACAAAGCCCACATTGCTGCCTTGCAAATGTTAGCATGCAGCACTAGGGAACACTCCACCCAAGACAACACCTGCACCCCGGTAGGAATGTGCTCACAAACCTTGTGGTACCTGACCTTTAAGGAGATAGGCAGAAGCAATCTCCTCCTTTATCCACCACACCACCAATGCTTTGGAGGCTGCCTCCCCCTTATGTGGGCCTCCAAACACAAACTTCTGGAAGCACTCCATCCGCTTCAAGTAATGACTCAACACTGACAATCCAAGAGATGCAACTGACAGTCCTCAGGAGAATCTCCTGTTCTGGAAAAGTCCAGCAGAATGACTGGTCGGTTCACATGAAAAACGGAAATCAGCTTAGATAAAAAGGAGGGAGTCGTGTGCAGCACCACCTTCTCCTTCAAGGAGGACAAAAATGGCTCCCTACATGAGAGCGCCTGTAACTCCGAAATCTGCCGTGCCAAACAAATCGCTACTAGAAACAGTGCCTTCAGAGTGAGATCCTTCAACACAGCCCCCTTCAGTGGCTCGAAAGGCTCAGCGGTTAGGGCCAATAAAACAAGAGTCAAGTCCCACGCGGATACCGTCAGCCTACGAGGTAGACGCACCTGCTTAACAGTCTGCAAAAACCAGACCATATCCAGGTACGAGGCCAACGAAACGCCTTATATGCGCCCTCAACAACATGCCAAAGCTGTGACCTGCACTCTCAGCGAACCAAGGGCCAAGTCCTTATCCAGCCCCGCCTGAAGAAATGCAAGAAAACCAGGCATCGGTGCCAACAATGCCCGTAAACCATTTTCCTCACACCATCCTTCAAAAATTTGCCACACTCTCGCATAGGACATGGAAGTAGACTGCTTGCAGGTTTGCAATAGAGTGGCAATCACTTGTTGTGCTTATCCCTTCTTCCTCAGCCGAGCCCTCTCAAGAGTCAAGCCCTCAGCGAGAAGTGACCCACCTGTGGCATGAGAATCGGACCTTGTGATAGAAAGTTTGGCACTTCCGGCAGCCACCATGCCCTGTTAGCCAAGAGGTGTGCCAAGTCCACGTACCATGGCCTGCGAGGCCAGTCCAGCGCAATTAGTACTACAAGGCCCCAATAAGCCTATATGCGCTGCAACAGACTGTGAGCGCTCAGAGGGAACACAAAGCAAGCCCTCTTCACGACCAGGGTTGCATTAGTGCATCTAGACCCTCTCTCTTGCCACAGATTAGAACAGGGAAGCCTTCACATTCTCAAAGGTCGCCATCAGATCCATGAGCAGTTGCCCCCACCGGTTGCACCAACCACTTGAACATCATCGGATCCTGGGACCACTCCTCCCCTGGATCCAGATGATGCCTGCTGAGAAAAACTGCCTGCACGTTCTCCTTGCCTGCCATGTGCACTGCCGAGAAAGCTAGAAAGTATTCCTCCACCCACGCTAGTAGCGGAGCCACCTTGTCCTCCACTATGACACTGCCCATACCCCCATATTGATTGACATACGCTACAGTTGCCACATTGTCAGAGAAGACTCGCACCACTGCTCCTTGGATGAGCGGCAGAAACCTTTGTAGGGACAGAAAAAACACTCATATTCAGAAGGATGATGGACCAACCACTCTCCTCGCCGGACCATCAGTCTTCTCACATGACCCTGATTGTGGATCTCCCATCCGGAGAGACACATCTGTGGTCAGAGGGATCCAGTCGGGTGGCTCCAGCGGCATACCTGCCAGAAGAATCCGGGGTTGAGCCACCAATGGAATGACAACCTGGTACCCCTTGGGCACTTGAGCACCACTGACCATTCCTCGATCTGGGGCAACCAACACGCAAGTAACACTCTCTGTAGTGGCCTCATGTGAGCCCGTGCCCATGGGACCAATTCCAGAATCGTGGCCATGGATCCCAATAGCTGAAAGTAATGCCATGCCGTGAGAGCTGACATGTAGAGGAACTTGTGGATCTGCAGCATGAGCTTCTCTGCTCTTGGTTCCAGCAATAAGGCCCACCTGCACACTGCATTTGGAAACAAACCCCCAGATGAACCTGGGATGGTTGAAGATGACCCTTAGCCAAGATGATGACCCAACCCAGCCTCCTGAGGAAATCCATAACCTTCTGGGTGACTTTCTTGCTCTCCTCGGCTGACTTCGCCTGTATCAACCAATCATGGAAATATGGATGCACCAGCACCCCCTCCCAGAATAGCACCACTGCTATCATTATCCTGGTGAACGTCCGCGATGCCGTGGCCAGGCCAAACGGTAGAGCTCAAAACTGGAAATGTCCTGCCATCACTGCAAACTGGAGAAAGCGCTGATGCTTGGGTCAGATGGGAATATGCAAGTAGGCCTCTAACGTCCAAGGACGTAAGAAACTTCCCTACATGCACTGCTACAATGACAGACCATAAGGTCTCCATCCAGAAATGCAGAACTCGCACAAACTTGTTCATCTTCAAGTCTAGAATAGGTCTGAAAGAACCTTCCTTCTTTGGAACCACAAAGTAGATTAAGTATCGACCTGTACTACACTGGTCACACAGCACTGGAACAACAGCCTCTAGTTATACCAAACATTTCAATGTCTCTTGGACCACCCGGGCCTTCTCCAGTGCCCTGCATGGAGACTGTACAAAAGAATCTGGCAGCAGGTGGGTGAACTCCAATGCATATCCTCTCTTAATACTTCCGACACCCACTGGTTAGAGGTGATCTGGGTCCAGGTGGATAGAAAACGTTGCAGCTGACCCCCCACTGGTTCTACCCCATCCTGGGCCTGCCTCGCTTCAATGTGGCTTTTTGGGGGTTGCAGAGGCACTGGCAAAATACCTCCTGCCAACCCCCCTGCTTCCCCAAAAGGACAGCCTCCCCAACTCTGATACCAAGCCCCTTGGAAAGGGGCAAACCATGTGGCAAGAAAATGCTGAAACTTTCTCAACAACCCCGGTGAGTGAGCTTGCCCCCGACTCAGCATGGCTTATCCTCCAGCAACTTAGAATCCTTGGACTCTCTAAAGTTCTTTACCAACTTCTCCAATGCCTCCCCAAAGAGGAGCTTGCCCTTAAAGGGAAGCAGTGTCAGCCAGGTCTTGGTTGAAAAGTCCGCCACCCAATTACGCATCCATAGGAGATGCTGCACTGCCACCATCTAAGCCATAACCTTAGAAGCCACCATAATGAGGTCATAAAAGGCATCTGCCAGAAACGCCATCCCAGACTCCAGGATGCTTCCAAATTTGACTGCTGCGAACGCCCTTCCTGTTCAGGCAACACTTGGGCCTATCGTAAGCAAGCTTGCAAGACATAAGCTCCGCAAATAGATGCCTGACGCATCAGGGCAATGTTATCAAAGGCCTGCTTTAACAGTGCCTCCAGCTTCTTGTCCTGGGGGTCTCTCAAAGCTGCCCCCCCCCCCCTTCCACAGGGGTGGTCATCTTTTTGGAAACTGACACAACCGCATCCGCTTTGGGAGGTAGAAGCTGCTTGCGATCCTGGTCGGGGAATGGATACAGCCATGCCATAGCCCGGCTCCCCCACAGCCCTACCCTCTGGCATCTTCCATTCCGCTTCTATCACCCAGCAGAAGACTCTGTGCACTGGAAAAGCAGTTTGGGACTTACTAACATCCTGAAGCAAGGGGTTCTCCAGAGGCTCATTCTCTGATACCCCCATGAGGGTGATATTTAAGGCCGCCAGTGAATGTGCTAGAAGGGCAGGCAGCTCCTTTTTCCGAAACACACACTCTACTCCTCCCCCAGAGCAGGTTCTTCCTCCAAATCTGCTGGGACCCCTTCCTTTAATAACTCTGAGATTCTCTCAAGGGGATCCTCCCAGTCCGAGATTGCAGATTGGTGTTCCTGTCAAAATTCAAATTTCAACCTGGGAAGACTTTGTTGCTAGCTCTCTGAAATCCCCCTTCCTATCAGGAGCGACATGTGCAGCCTGTAGCACTGTCCCTTGCGTTGGACAGGAGACCTGCACTCTGCGTTACTGCCTTCTGCCTCAGGCAAAAGGCATGATGTAGGAGCAATACAAACTCTGGGGAAAAATCTCCCAAAAGCCCAGAACACATGAGCAACTAGACCCCCAGGGTGCTGGAACCCCCCCCCCCTCCCCCAATTCTTGTCTGCCCAGTCCCTCAGACTGCCTCTGAGAAACCAGCAACAAGGCCTCCTTTCCCACCAAAATTGTGGGGACTCTGGTTGATGCCAATAACCTGTGCTAAGCCTTGGGACTCACCCCCTGTCAACCCCTATATCAGGCTGCCTCCCGACAAGCCACCTTCCGCCAATCTAGTCTCCCACTCAGTGCTGGCAAACCCCGACTGCTGAAACACTGGAGAGGCGTGCACTACAAGCCATGCACAAACCTTTCTGTCGACATGGCAATGTGCAGCCTGCAAAGGCCGTCTGAGTTCCTCAAGAGCCACACAGTGTGACAACTTCCCCGGTATTCACCTCGTGGAAGGCCCCAATGCCACATGGTCCATTCCTTCACAGAGATGCCAAACCCATGCAGAGGCTTACTTTCCGGGATTCCTGTGGCGCTGCACCTCCAAAGCCCCACTGCCAGCTCCTGCGACACTGGCCCAAAAGGCAAGTGTTGGCATACTGAAATCCACAGGGAGACAGACTGCCTTACCAAAGGGTACTCCCTCCAAGCTGGGCTGGACTGAATGGCCCTGGCCTCTCAGGACATCTGCCCTTGGCAGTCCTGGCTGGCTCTCTGCACCACCTTACCCCCAAATGACCCACTTTAGGGTTCAGAACGGAACCCAGCCTCCAAGGTAGAATGGCACCTTTTTATTTTTTCTTTTGAACTTCACTTTCACTTGCTGTTTCCTGGGCAGTCCAAACTAAGCCCTATTTACTAACCGCTTCGAGCCAAACTAGACCAGATCTGGTTGCTCGAGGAGGAGGAGGAGGAAACAGCTGCTGCCTCCTGCCCCAACTGAAAAAGCACTGCTCCCTGTATCTCTGGCTTGTTTCTGGGAATCACACAAACAGCTGCCCTCTGACCTGCTCTGCAATCCATTAGGAAGATGACCTAAACACTAAGGATATCCTACACCAGGCTCTGCAAGGGCTTAGGGCAGCTAGGAAATTAATGTTCTGACATATCAGACCTCAAATTAAAGGACAAAAATCACTTCTATTTGTTTCTGTTGTCCGGAGGCACACAGTACTCTCGATACACTGAAATGTTCCTTGAAAATTTGTAATATAACTAGCTTTATCAGTCCAGCAACTCTGTTCTTTGAAAACTGATGTTCAGGACATCCACCATACAGTAAATATGCATCCAAATTATTTATATGCTTTTAGCCTGAGAAACCACTTATCAGTATTTCAGTCTTCCTGAATACCAGACCTTCTGGTTCTTGAGAACAGATGTGGGTCCACCCTTCAAGTACAGGAAAAATAATCACTAGTTTAGGCTAGCATGCTTCTTAAGATAAGCTATTCATTGTTCAAATTCAATCTGGAATTAAACTGCAACACTCCTCCCCATATCTTACCATGCTCCTAATACAATCTCTTTCCGGCTACAGTCAAAGGAAGGATAAAAAACTTTGCAAAATACAAAGAGAAGTTGTCAATTCTTTCAACATCAAGATAGAGATATTTAACAAATATGAGGAGAGAAAAATCAATTCCAAATTAAGAAATGCTGAGACCAACTAGAACAGCAGCATCCAATCATGCAAGGGTAGTCACGTTGCCTCTGATTGGGGAGAAGTGTATTTCCTTAAAAGAGTTCCTAGGAACCTCTGTATGCCACTTTATTGGTGAAGCACAGAATCACCCGGAATTGTCAGGCCACACCCCACCTCTTTCTCCTTTTCAGAATACTCCTTGACCCTTTCCACAGCAACGATGTTGGTTTCCATTTCTGAAGACATACGCACTAGCCAGTTCAAGTATGTTGTAACCTGCAGGGGGGTGGAGAGGGGGGAGAAGAAAAAAAAAGGAACCATCAGCTTGGAGGACTGCTGGCACGGTTCATCCACACCACCATGACTCCCTCCCCCACAACAGCTCAGACATTTGCATACACAGGATTCTGAAGAGAGATCCCACTGCTGAGCCCTGAGGAAGACACCAGATATTGTGCATTGTGTACAAACAGGCCTGAAATAGTCCAAACATGGCTACAGCCACACAAGTGACTGAAAATTGTAAAGAAAAGTAAAAGAGAATTGAGCAACAAGTGCAATATCTCATTTATTGTACATATGAAAAAGAAAACCTAGAGGGATAAAAACATTCACCCATGTCTAACTGTTATTGCCAGAACATTCATGGCATTCTGTAGCATCCACTAGGGGTTAAACCCTCAGCTACCTGAGGGACTTACTATTCATTTAATAATTCTTCTCCAGGACCAAGCAGGAAGTCAGTCCTCACATATGGGTGACGTCGGCGCCAACGGAGCCCTCGCGGAGCAATTTTCCCCAGCTTTCAAAGAAAGCCTTTGGGAATTGCAGCGTGCATGCGCGGTCGCCTTCCCGCCCAAGGGTGCCATCTTAGCCAGTCTTCTTTTTTCCGCGGAGCCCTACAGACTTACCCGTCTTGTCCCCGCGAAAAAGTTGATTTTATTCGTAATATTCTCTTTTTTCCTTCGGTTCGACGCCGGTTTTCTTCCCGCCCGGACTCGCGACGCCGGTCACGAGTCCTCTTCTTCTTTTTCGGTTTTTCTGATTTAGTCAGTTTCATTTTTGGTTTTTTCACTGGCAGCCCGGTCTTTTGACCTCGCAGGGGCCCTTTTTCCCCCGATGGCTGCCAGTGGTTTCAAGCGGTGTGGTCAGTGTGACCGAAATATGTCACTAACTGACACACATGATAATTGCCTCCGCTGCCTGGGCCCGGATCATGAAGAAATGATCTGTGGGGCCTGTGGCAAAAATGTCCTCCAAAGCATTGAGAAGTCGGCGGCATCAGCGGGATAGGATCTTCGCTGACCCCAGCCGTACCCGGACCTCGTCGGAGGCCTCGGCGTCCAGAGGTTCCAGCTCGGACCGTCGCCGGAGTTCCTCCGACAGGGGTTCTCCCTCCGGGGACCGTCGACGGAAGGTGAAACCCGCGAGGGTGGCGTCGGTGGACGCTCCTGGCTCCGCGAGGGCCAGGTCGCATAGCCCCGATAGCCGTCCCGGGTCCTTGGAGAAAGAGCACCTCTCGAAGCGACCTCGCATGGAGTCGGAGCTGCCTGCTCGGGTAAGTCCTGTGGTCCTCCTGGACTCGCCTCCGAGACCGCCGACGTCGGGCCCGACGCCGTCGGGGCCCGAGTCGGGGGCTGCTGGGTCACCTGAGGTCGGTCTCAGGTTGACGGCCTTGGAGAGCAGACTGTCTGCCTTCATGGACCAGCAGCGGGCACTGCTCGCTAGCCTTGCTGGCGCCGCTGCCCCGACCGCCGGGACGTCGACGTCTAAGTCGACCCCGGAGACCGAGCCGATCCTCGAGTCCATGCGAACTCGAGTCGATCCTCGGTCGAGGTCACCCTCGGCCTCCCGTTCGGGACCGAGGTCGCCGACGCCGACTCCCTCGGCGTCGGGCGCCGCAGCCTGCCCGGGCCGACCCCACCGATTCCTCCTCGGAGTCGGTCTGGGAGTCTGAAGAGGAAGAGTCACCTGAGTCCTTTCGGACTCGGTGTGTCCCCTCGGACTCGCCTGAGTCCGAACCTCGGAAGCAGTCCCCTCCGGAGGATGCCCGGTTCTCGGACTTCGTCAGGGATATGGCCAAGGCTTTGGCCTTCCCGGCGGACCCCGAGGAGGAGCCTCGAGCCGAAGAGCTCGACGCCCTCCAGTATGACTCTCCCGCCAGGGAACACTTTACTGTACCGGTTCCTCCCATGCTGGAACGACTACTCTTCCGCATGTGGGAGAGTCCGGCCTCCTCGCAGGTCCTGAGCAAGCGGGTCGATTCTATCTATCGAGTCCGCAAGAGCCCTGGCTTCCAAAAGGCAGAGCTACCACACCATTCCATGGTAGTGGAATCGGCCATGCATCGTCTTAAGAGCCAGAAGATGCACTCCTCGGTGCCTCCTGGCAGGGAGGCCCGTAACCTGGATGGCCTTGGTAAGAAGTGTTTCCAGGGCTCTATGCTTGCGTGTCGTGTCCAGACCTACCAGCTATACATGGGCATGTATCTTCGAGACCTGGCTAAAGAGCTAGCCGGATTCTCCGCTGGATTGTCCGAGGAACCTTTGCGGAGGTTCCTAGCCTTGTCCACTGGCATTCGGGAATGCTCAAAATTCATATCCCGAGCAGCCTATGATGGCTTTGAAGCATCGGCTCGAGTGGCCGCAGCCGGCATCGGTGCCCGCCGACAGGCTTGGCTTCAGTCGTCTGACCTTGAGCCCTGGGTGCAGGACAAGTTGGTCGATGTCCCCTGCCGAGGTGAAAACCTCTTTGGCAAACCTATGGCAGAAAAAGGCTGAACAGATCGAGACGGAGACTCTCACCAGGACTAGGCTTTCTAGGAAGACCTCCGCCCCTTCCCAGAAAAAGAAGGGCTCGGGAAAGAAGTCCTTTTACCCGAGAAAGGCGGCTGCCTATAAACACTACCCCCAATATCAGGCCCTCGCAGCTCCCCAACAGGGCCAGCAGGCCAAGGGACGGGGTAACGGGTCCCGTAGGCAGCAAGCCCCCAAGCCTGCACCACCAGCCCCTGCTCAGCAGGGTGGGGGCTTTTGACTCCTTCAGCATAGCCTCTCCCCCTCCGCTGGCTCCTCCCAGCACCGGAGGCCGGCTGGTTCACTTCGCCCACAGGTGGTCCAGCATCACTTCAGATGCCTGGGTGCTTCAAGTCGTAAGAGAAGGCTATCTTCTCCACTTCCACCAGGTCCCTCCCTCCTATTTCCCGGAGAACCTCCACGACTCCCTCTGCACAGGGACTTACTCCTTCAGGAGTTAGCAGGTCTTCTACAGGAACAGGCGGTGGAACCGGTGCCCCACCACCTGAGAGGTCAAGGCTTTTATTCCAGGTATTTTCTAGTACCAAAAAGGACAGGAGGCCTCAGACCCATCCTGGACTTGCGCAACCTCAACAAGTTCCTCGTGCGGGAAAAGTTCAAAATGCTTACCCTTGGAATCCTTCTGCCCTACCTCCAGCAGGGAGATTGGCTATGCTCCTTGGATCTAAAGGATGCCTACACGCACATCCTCATCCACCCAAGCCACCGCCAATACCTAAGGTTTGTGGTGGCAGGAAATCATTACCAGTACAGAGTACTGCCCTTTGGCCTGTCCTCCGCACCGCGAGTCTTCACAAAATGTCTCGCGGTGGTGGCGGCCCATCTCCGGCTTCACGGCCTCTATGTCTTTCCGTACCTCGACGACTGGCTCATCAGAGCAGCGTCCGCTCCGGAGGTCACCAACGCCACACGCCGCACGGTGACTCTTCTGCAGTACTTGGGCTTTGTCATAAACTTCGCAAAGTCCACTTTGCTCCCCTCACAGGATCTCGAGTTCATCGGCGCAAGGCTGCACACTCCTCAGGCACGAGCTTTCCTACCGCTCAACAGGGCTCAACGGCTCATGGACCTAGCCGACCGTTTTCGCAGCCAGCCCCTGGTCTCCGCCAGGCGCTTCCTGAGACTACTCGGCCATATGGCTTCCACCGTCCATGTGACCCCCAATGCCCGCCTGAATATGCGGCCTGCTCAATGGTGTCTTCGCAAGCAGTGGCAACAAGCCACAGGCGGCCTAGCAGACCTAGTGCGCGTCTCCGAGCCGCTGGCCTCGTCTCTCCAGTGGTGGCTTCATCGGCCCAACCTGGTACTCGGCATGCCTTTTCAGTCGCCTCAGCCGGCCCAGGTGCTGACGACAGATGCGTCCCTCCTGGGCTGGGGAGCACATTGCCAAGGGGCACGTACTCAGGGCCTCTGGACCACGTGGGAGTCTGCTCAGCAGATCAACTTCCTGGAGCTCAGAGCGATCCGCCTGGCTCTCAAGGCCTTCTCCCACCTGACCTCTCACCAGTCCGTCCTTGTCCAGACGGACAATCAAATTGCCATGTTCTACTGTGAACAAGAAGGGGGGCACGGGCTCCTTCCTTCTCTGTCGGGAAGCACAGAAGCTCGGCTCTTGGGCCGTCAGTCACAGCGTTCTTCTAAAGCCAGTTTATCTCCCAGGCCAAGAAAATTGCCTGGCGGACAAACTCAGCAGGATCCTGCAGCCGCACGAGTGGCGCCTGGATCCCTTGGTAGTTCAGAAGCTCTTTCTAAAGTGGGGCCTCCCCACGATGGATCTCTTTGCCAGCCCTCTCAACCGGCAACTTCCTCGCTTCTGCTCTCGTCAGCCACATCCCCTTCGAGTTGCGGCAGACGCTTTTCTACTCTCATGGTCGGAGAGCCTTCTGTATGCTTTTCCTCCCATCCCGCTAGTCTCTCGAACTCTTTTCAAGGTTCTCCGAGACAAAGCTTTCATGATCCTGGTGGCCCCTCGCTGGCCCAGACAGCCGTGGTTTCCACTCCTGCTGCAATTGGCGGTAGAGGATCCATTCCCTCTGGGGTTACAACCGGATCTCCTCACTCAGGATCAGGGGTCTCTGCTACACCCCAACCTCAGATCTCTCAATCTAATGGCCTGGCTGCTGAGAGGGTAGTCCTTGCTCCCCTTCTCCTGCCGGCAGAGGTGGAAGAGGTCGTCCTAGCTTCTCGGCGACCTTCTACCCGCAAATGCTACGCCCTCAAATGGCGTCGCTTTTCCGTTTGGTGTACCCAACAGTCTCAGGATCCCTTCTCCTGCCCGGTGTCGGTGATCTTGCAGTACTTGCTATACCTCTCTAATCTGGGACTTAAGTCCAACTCCGTCAAAGTTCACCTCAGTGCTCTTTCAGCACATCATGTGCCGGTGGACGGCAGACCTCTTTCCAGCGACCCTCTCGTAGCGAGGTTTTCTCCGAGGTCTCCTTCTACTTAAACCACCTCTGCGCCCGCCAGCGCCTGACTGGGATCTGAATGTGGTTTGCAGCGGATCACCTGTCCGCCTTTTGAACCTATGGCTACCTGTTCTCTCCGTTTTCTTTCTTGGAAAACATTGTTCTTGATAGCCCTCACTTCCGCTAGACGCGTAAGTGAATTGCAGGCCCTCGTGTCTGCTCCCCCTTACACTCGGTTCTACAAAAATAGGGAAGTCCTACGGACTCACCCAAAATTTCTTCCAAAAGTGGTCTCCCCTTTTCACATCAATCAGGAGGTGGTACTTCCGACCTTCTTTCCCAGGCCACACTCCAGCCGAGCTGAAATGGTCCTCCATACCCTGGACTGTAGAAGGGCATTGAACTTCTACCTTGACCGTACGCGGGAGCACCGTAAAGCTGCGCAGCTTTTTGTGTCTTTTGATCCCAATAAATTGGGACTCCCGGTCTCCAAGCGTACTCTGTCCATCTGGGTTGCGGACTGTATCACTTGGGCTTATGGGGCAGCCGGACTCTCCTTGGAAGGTCGAGTCACGGCTCATTGCGTTCGGGCAAAGGCTACGTCAGTGGCTTACCTCCGCTCTGTTCCGCTGGCAGACATCTGCCGGGCCGCTACTTGGTCTTCGAGCCAGACTTTTGCGGTCCATTACTGTCTCGAGAGGGAGTCCCGCAGGGACAGTGCTTTCGGACAGGCAGTCCTCCGTAATCTCTTTGAGGTTTGAGCAACTCCTACCCTCCATCCCGGATGTGGGCTACCGGTGGGTAATAATTCAGCGAAGATTCCTTCCTTCTGTGCTGCTGAGCTAGAGGGAGCTCATTTTTGTGCTTAGGGTCTCCGGTAGCCTTAAGCTTGGGAGTCCCATATGTGAGGACTGACTTCCTGCTTGGTCCTGGAGAAAGCGTAGTTACTCACCTGTAGGAATCAGTCTTCACAACCCTCCCTCCTCCCCTTGGAGTTGCAATCATCTGCTTTAGTTTTTTTGCAAATTTTTATGCTGTCTTTTTTAGCTATGTCATCTGACTGGCTAAGATGGCACCCTTGGGCGGGAAGGCGACCGCGCGCATGCGCGCTGCAATTCCCAAAGGCTTTCTTTGAAAGCTGGGGAAAATTGCTCCGCGAGGGCTCCGTCGGCGCCGACGTCACCCATATGTGAGGACTGATTCCTGCTGCTCCTGGAGAACACCTGTTACAGGTGAGTAACTACGCTTTTTATACTAGTCACGGCAGTTTACATGTAACGAAAACTTGAACTTTATATGGAACATTTTGAGATAAAATAACTAAACTATACACTGTAAACTTTAGAACACTTGAAGTTCTGTGGAATGTTCATAAGCTTGTACGGAAAGTGAAGTGCATTTGTATAGCTAGAAAGCACTAAGCATGCCTCAACTGCACCTGTGTTCTGCTTAGATAGCTCCCACTAGTCAATTGAATTCCTTCTTGTCATGGGTAAGTTCCTGACCTACAAGCTATTCCCTGTGAGTTTCTGGGTCACAGATCTCACCAAAATCTGAGGTCACAGAGTACCAAAACACTATAGTGTCTCACTTACCTGGGACAAGGGCCACTAATTAGTTTCAAAGAGCTAATGAAGGGTTTTTTTTCCTGTTTTAATATTCAGGAATAATGTACAAATATTGAAAGATGTAAGAATGGGAAAAGAAAATGTATACATATTAACTAGTCCTTTATATTAACTTGTTTCCAGAGTTAACCCCTATACCTTCTTTCAGATAGATCACAACTAGTTTTCTGGCCATGACGAGGCTGTCTGTCAAGCTGTACCAAGCTGACAGACCACCATTAGATCAATTACGTCTCCCAGTCTTCCCAACTACAAGGGTGATTCATTTCTCTCTTTTTTTTTTAAACATCCTCAGCACTTAAATCTTTAATTATGTTCTTTTCAAATACCAGCTATCATTAACTTAGAACACCGGGAATTCTAATCAAGGGGCATGACACGTAATGGCCCCGTTTACCATAGTTATAAATACCTCCTCTAACTGCAATGTAAAAACATGCTGCCTTCCTAGACAAGTCTGACTCCCTACAGAAGCCCAGGCCAGAGAGAGAATCCAAGGATTGCTTAAAAAGGAATCACCCAAGTCATAGCTCCTGTAGCCTGTGAAGCCATTCGCTCAAATTTGGGTATATAGCACTTTCCAATCTGATGAGACATGTTTAGACTACGAGGCTGAATTTATACAGCAAACACACTGGCTGGATAAACACTTGCTGGGAAGCATGCTGTACAGCATATGCTAAAAAACATGAGAAATACCATACTGGGTCAGTCCAAGGTCCATCAAGCCCAGAAAGCCTAGTTACTCACCTGTAACAAGTGATCTCCGGGAACAGCAGGAATTTAGTCTTCACATATGGGTATCGTCGGTACCGACAGAGCCTGTGCGGGAACGCTCCCCAGAGTCCAATAGGAACGCTTTTGGGAGCATCCCTCAGCACATGCGCGCTGCCTTCCCGCCTTTCCAACTGTCTCTCTTCAGTTAAGTTTGTAGCTGAGTGAAAGGATAGAGGGATAGAGGGAGAGAGGAAAGAGACAAAGAGATAGAGAGACAACTCCCAGGGGAGGTGGGTGGGTTGTGAAGACTAAATTCCTACTGTTCCTGGAGATCACCTGTTACAGGTGAGTAACTACGCTATCTCCAGGAAGAAGCTGGAATGTAGTCTTAACATATGGGGACTCCCTAGCTGAAGATGCCAGGGAGACAGCCCCTGGAAGGTGCCAAGCCAGAAAGATAGGCATCTTTCCTCCCATGGATCTCTGGCATTCCACCAGGGTTGGTGGGTAGGAGTTGAATTAGGTCTGAAATATTTCAAAGAACAGCATGGCCAAAGAAGGCATCCCGACGGGAAGCTTTATCCAGGCAGTAGTGGGCAATGAAGGTGTGTACCGAAGCCCAGGTGGCTGCTCAACAAATGTCATCGATAGACACAGAGTGGAGATTAGCTGTGGAAGTAGCCATGGCTCTCACATTATGAGCTGTGACATGGTCCTGAAGAGGAAGACCCTTACTCTCATAAGCAAAGGATATGCATTGGGCAATCCATTTAGATAAAGTTCTTTTGGAGACTGGAAGTCCCAAATGACTAGGGTCAAAAGCTATAAAAGGTTGCGAGGACTTTCTATGTTGCTGTGTTCTTTGTATGTAAAAGGCCAAGGCCCTTTTACAATCCAAAGTATGAAGGTTTCTTTCTGCATTAGAGGCCTCAGAAAAAATACAGGAAGATAAATTGATTCAAATGAAAAGGCAAAACCACCTTTTGCATAAAGTGTGGATGAGTTATAAGAACAACCTTATCATGATGAAACCTAGTATAAGAAGGATCAGCCACTAAAGCTTGCAATTCACTAATGCGACGTGCAGAGGTGATTGCAATTAGGAAGATGACCTTCCAGGTCAAAAACCTAAGGGCTGTAGTGACTAAAGGCTCAAAAGGCGGCTTCATAAGCTGCCCGAGAACTAGGTTTAGATCCCATGCACCGGAGGTGGCTTGATGGGAGGTTTGGTTAATAGAAGGCCTCTCATAAATCTTGATATGAGTGGATGAGAGGAAATTGGTTGTCCATTCAGAGGCTTATAAGAGCTGCAATTGCACTAAGATGGACTCTTACTGAATTGGTCTTTAGATGCTTTGGAAGCCGAAGCCTCCCGCCGGGGCTGTTTTGCCGATGTGGTTCCCTCAAGGACAATGCCAATGGCCTCTCGATGCTTAGGAGAGCTACCCTTTGAGGACCGGCTTTTATGTTTAGTTACCTGAGATCCATGGGAGGAAGAAGAGGCCTTTGACGATGTTGATGCAATGGATCTGGCATCCGAAGAGGGTACCGAGCTTTGCAGCCCGGTTTTGTCTTCCTCTTTTAGTCAATCCCCATACAGGAGAGACATTCAGTTGGAGAATATTCAGGTCCTAAACATTTAAGACACCAATCATGGGTGTCAGTGATGGAGATGGTACCGCCACACTTAGTACATTTTTTAAAACCACTAGTTGGCTTTTCCATGTTTTAGGAATATGGGGCCTAGTGCCCAAAATGGCGCCCGGCACCAAAGAGAGAAATTTCTGAAAAGAGTCTAAAGCCAATTTATTTTTTTTTTTTAGGAAAAGAACCGGCGGTACCGGTAAGCGTCGTGCGGTAGGCAAACGCGACCACAAGAAAAGAAATTTAAAGACGGAATTTTCTGCGGTGACAGGGAATAGATCCTGTCGGCTCCGCGGAAAATGAAGAACTGAAGAGGGACAGTTGGAAAGGCGGGAAGGCAGCGCGAATGTGCTGAGGGATGCTCCCAAAAGCGTTCTTATTGGACGCTGGGGAGCGTTCCCGTGCAGGCTCCGTTGGTACCGACGATACCCATATGTGAAGACTACATTCCTGCTTGTTCTAGGAGATTCCGGTTTCCAACAGTGGCCAATGCAGGTCACAAGTACTTGTCAGGTTCCCAAAAGATATAAAGGTTCCACAATGCTTGTCCCAGGGTAAGCAGTGCATTTCCTGGTTACTCTTTAATAATGGGTTATGGACCTTTCCTCCAGGACCTTGTCCAAATCTTTTGGACCTTGTCCAAATCTTTCCTCCAGGACCTTGTCCAAATCTTTTTTAAACCCAGCTACACTAACAGCTTTTACTACATCCTCCGGTAATGAATTCCAGAGTTTGATTACGTGTTGAGTACAAAATGGTGAGAAGAGACTAATAACACACAATAACTCCATCCCACATGCATACAATTACTTATTTCAATGTTCCACACATGTAGATAGTTTTCCCTGGTTAGCCAAGTTGATGCTCCTGTTCTTTGTAATGACCTGACTCTTGTTTTTTGTCGGAAACTGTTAGTTCTATGTAAACCGCGCTGATCGCAAATTGTGCGCTATAGAAGAAATGTAAATAAATAAATAAATAAAAAATTTCAATTTCAAATGCTTGCCTGAGTTTCTTTTTGGGAGCATCATGGGTTCTGATGTATTAAAATAAAAATTACAAAAAGGGAAAATATCTATTTATACTGAATATACTTTGCCAGCCAAACCTTCCAACCATGTGCTCTCCCATCTGTTTTGTTAGCGTGCTGTGGCTCTGTTTGCAGTTAGTTTATGGATGAAGACTATTACTACTACTAGTCATTTGTATAGCGCTACAAAGCATACGCAGCAGAGTACACATACACGAGACCATCCCTGCTCAATAGAGCTTATAATCTTTGCAAGACAAACACAACAAACAGGGGACAAGAAATAGTTATAATACACATGAGTAACGAACAGGAGAATAGAGAGTCAGGATCTAAAAGCAGCCTTGAAGAGGTGGTCTTTTAGCCTGCATTTAGAACTAGATATGGGGACTCATGCACAGAGTCAGGAGTCTGTTCCAAGCATACAGTGCAGCAAGTCTGGAGCTGGCAGTGGAAGAGAAAGGCACAGGGAGACGGGAGCTGCTTGATAAGAAGAGTTCCTGAGGGGTGTAGTAGTGAGAGAAGAGACAAGAAGTAATGAGTAGCAGCAGAGTGTATGCACTTATATCTCAGTAGAAGTTTGGATGCAGAAATGGATAGGGAGCTAATAAAGTGACATGAGGAGAGAGGTTATGCGAGTATAGCGATAATGGCAGAAGATCAGCTCACAGATGAGATCTGAATGGATTGAAGAGGAAAGATGATTCAGAGGGAGACCAGCAAGAAGCATGCTCCAATAGTCTCTAGATGAAGGTGTCTAGAGTGGGTAAGAGTCTTGGTAGGGTGTTCAGAAAGGAAGGGACAAATTTTGCTGATGTTGCAGAGAAAAAAAAACAGGTTTTAGCTATATGTTGGCTATGAGCAGTGAAAAAAAGACAGTCAAAGATAACCACAAGGTGGAAGAGGGGAGGTGGGGGGGGGGGGGGAGAATAAGCTCCGCCTTGGTCAGGTTCAGTTTCTGACGGCAGTGGGACATTCAAGCAGTAATATCAAGCAGGCTGAGATACAGGCCTGGAATCCTGGAGAAATTTCAGGCGCTGAGAGGTAAATAGTAGTCCATGTCAAGATGGCACTGAAAACCATGGGAGGAGACCAGGGCACCAGTGCTAAGTCATAAGGACTGAGCAAGCAACAGGAATGAGGAAAGCACAACAAAGAGGGATGAAGAGCATACTTTGTAAAAATCTAAATCTCTAATGCTTAGTTAAATCTCTTGCCTCCACTACTTCAAAGGGGGACGACTATAAAGAAATACCTGGATTTGCTTCTTTGCACAAGCCTTGTCCTGGGCAAGGTCCTGACCTACAAGCTATTCCCTATGACTTTCTGGGAGCAGATCTCACCACAACCTGAGGTCATAGAGCACCAAGATTCTATAGTGTACCTGGGACCTGGGCCACTAATCAGTCTCAAAGAGCTAACTGCTTTGTTTTTGTTTTTTGTAGATGTAAAGGAAGAATGTACCAATATTGAAAGATTCAACAGATGGAGAAAGAAAATACATACATTAAAGCGTAGTTACTCACTTGTAACAGGTGATCTCCGGGAACAGCAGGAATTTAGTCTTCACATATGGGTAAGAGTAGTTACTCACCTGTAACAGGTGTTCTCCAGGAGCAGCAGGAATCAGTCCTCACATATGGGTGACGTCGGCGCCGACGGAGCCCTCGCGGAGCAATTTTCCCCAGCTTGCAAAGAAAGCCTTTGGGAATTGCAGCGCGCATGCGCGGTCCCCTTCCCGCCCAAGGGTGCCATCTTGCTCAGTCTGATGACATAGCTAAAAGACAGCAAAAAATTAGCAAAAACGAAATCATAGGACTGCAACTCCAAGGGGAGGGAGGGAGGGTTGTGAGGACTGATTCCTGCTGCCCCTGGAGAACACCTGTTACAGGTGAGTAACTACTCTTTCTCCAGGACCAAGCAGGAAGTCAGTCCTCACATATGGGACTCCCAAGCTTAAGGCTACCGGAGACCCTAAGCACAAAAAAGGAGCTCCCTCAAGCTCAGTAGCACAGAAGGAAGGAATCTTCTCTGAGTACGCCTCCAACCGGTAGCCCAACATCCGGGACGGAGGGCAGGAGTTGCCTATACCTCAAAGAGATTACGGAGGACTGCCTGTCCGAAAGCACTGTCCCTGCGGGACTCCCTCTCCAGGCAGTAATGGGCTGCAAAAGTCTGGCTTGAAGACCAAGTAGCGGCCCGGCAGATGTCTGCCAATGGAACAGAGCGGAGGTAAGCCACTGACGCAGCCTTCGCCCTAACACGATGAGCCGTGACTCGACTTTCCAACGAGAGGCCGGCTGCCTCATAAGCCCAAGCGATACAGTCAGCAATCCAGATGGACAGAGTACACATGGAGACAGGGAGCCCCAACTTATTGGGGTCATAAGACACGAAGAGCTGAACAGCCAATCGGTGCTCCCGCGTACGGTCAAGGTAGAAGGTTAACGCCCTCCTACAGTCCAGGGTATGCAGGACCATTTCAGCTCGGCTGGAGTGTGGCCTGGGAAAGAAGGTCGGAAGTACAACCTCCTGGTTGATATGAAAAGGGGAAACCACTTTAGGAAGAAACTTAGGATGAGTCCGTAGGACTACCCTATTCTTGTAGAACCTAGTGTAAGGAGGATCAGATACTAGGGCCTGTAGCTCACTAACGCGTCTAGCAGAAGTGAGGGCTACCAAGAATAAGGTTTTCCAAGAAAGAAAACGAAGATGACAGGTAGCCATAGGTTCAAAAGGCGGACAGGTAATCCGCTGCAAAACCACATTCAGATCCCAGTCAGGGGCTGGTGGGCGCAAAGGTGGTTTAAGAAGGAGGCCTCTGAGAAAATGAGCCACTAGAGCTGGGGTCACCAACCTCCAGAGGGCCGCGGGCCGCACAGCCGACTACCGGGAGCCTCGCGGGCCGCACCCCCCTTCTCCCCGCCCCCGCGAAAAAAAACAACAAACGCAAAATTATGAAAACAATGGCTGATCACCTTTATTGAATTTAATGAGATGGCTGATGATTCATGCTAGCAGACAAACGCTTAAAGTCCGGCTTCACAGATGACACTGACAGGAGAAGGGATGCTTGCAGGTGGTCATCGGTGAGCTGCGAGCGCGTGGATACAATGGCAGGAATCCTTGGCGGGCCGCACGTAATGTTAACCGGGGTAGAGCCTCGCGGGCCGCACGAAGGGACCTCGTGGGCCGCATGCGGCCCGCGGGCCGCAGGTTGGTGACCCCTGCACTAGAGGGTGGCTGGAAAGAGGTCTGCCATCTACCGGCATGTGATGCGCAGAAAGAGCACTGAGGTGGACCCTGACCGAGTTGGACTTAAGTCCAAGATCGGAGAGGCAAAGCAAGTACTGCAAGACCACTGATACCGAACAGGAGAAGGGATCTTGAGACTGCTGAGCACACCAGACGGAGAACCGACGCCACTTAAGAGCGTAGGACTTCCGGGTGGAGGGTCGCCTGGAGGCCAAGACGACTTCCTCCACATCTGGAGGCAGCAGGAGGGGAGCAAGGACTACCCTTTCAGCAGCCAGGCCATCAGATGAAGGGACCAGAGGTTGGGGTGTAGGAGAGTCCCGTGATCCTGGGTGAGGAGATCGGGCTGAAACCCCAGAGGGAGAGGAGTGTCCACCGCCAGCTGCATCAGAAGCGGGAACCAGGGCTGTCTCGGCCACCGGGGAGCCACGAGGATCATTGAGGCTTTGTCCCGGAGAACCTTGAAGAGCGTCCGAGACACCAGTGGCATGGGAGGAAAGGCATACAGAAGGCCTGTGGACCAGGAGAGAAGAAAAGCATCCGCCGCTACTCTGAGAGGATGCGGTTGTCGAGAGCAGAATCGGGGAAGTTGCCGGTTGAGAGGACTGGCAAAGAGATCCCTGGTGGGTAGGCCCCATTTGAGAAAGATCCGCTGAAGCACTAACGGATCCAATCTCCACTCGTGTGGCTCGAGGATTCTGCTCAGTTTGTCAGCCAGGCAATTTTCTTGACCCGGGAGATAAACAGCTTTGAGGAGGATGCCGCGGCTGACGGCCCAAGAGCACAGCTTTTGTGCTTCCCGACAGAGAAGGAAGGAGCCTGTGCCCCCTTGTTTGTTCACGTAGAACATCGCAACTTGATTGTCCGTCTGGACCAGCACAGACTGGTGAGAAGTGAGGTGGGAGAAGGCCCTCAGAGCTCCAGGAAGTTGATCTGCTGGGCAGACTCCCAAGGAGTCCAGAGGCCCTGAGTACATGTCCCTTGGCAATGTGCTCCCCAACCCAGGAGAGAAGCATCGGTCGTTTGGACCTGAGAAGGCGAAGGAGACTGAAAAGCCATTCCTAGCACTAGGTTTGGCAGATGAAGCCACCATTGCAGAGAAGAGACCAGCGGGTCGGAGATCTGTACGGAGTCCGCTAGGCTCCCAGTGGCCTGATGCCATTGTGTGCGAAGGCACCATTGAGCAGGCTGCATGTTCAGGCGGGCATTGGGGGTCACATGGACTGTGGAAGCCATATGGCCGAGCAGTCTCAGAAATTGCCTGGCAGAGACCAGGGAATTGCTGTGAAAGTGGCTGGCAAGATCCATGAGCCTGTTTGCCCTGTCGAGAGGCAGAAAGGCTCGCGCCTGAAGCGTGTTTAATCTTGCGCCGATGAACTCGAGATCCTGAGAGGGGAGCAAAGTGGACTTTGCGAAGTTTATGACAAAGCCCAAGTGCTGGAGCAGAGCCACAGTGCGGTGCGTGGCGTGAGTGGCCTCTTGGGAAGACTGTGTTCTGATGAGCCAGTCGTCCAGGTATGGAAATACAAAGAGGCCTTGAAGTCTTAGATAAGCCGCCACCACTGCTAGACATTTGGTGAACACCCTTGGTGCGGAGGATAGGCCAAAGGGTAGTACTCTGTACTGGTAATGATTGCCCCCCACAACAAACCTGAGATATTGTCTGTGGCTGGGGTGGATGAGGATGTGAGTGTAGGCATCCTTTAGATCCAAGGAGCATAGCCAGTCTCCCTGCTGGAGGTAGGGCAGCAGGATTCCAAGGGTAAGCATCTTGAACTTTTCCTTTGCGAGGAACTTATTGAGGTTTCGCAAGTCCAGGATGGGTCTGAGGCCTCCTGTTCTTTTTGGTATCAGAAAGTACCTGGAGTAAAAGCCTTGACCTCTCAGGTGGTGGGGCACCGGTTCCACAGCCTGTTCCTGAAGAAGACTTGCTAACTCCTGAAGGAGTAAGTCCCTGTGCAGAGGGAGTCTGAGAGGCTCCCCTGGAAAGTAGGAGGGAGGTACCTGGTGGAAGTGCAGAAGATAGCCTTCTTGGACTATGTGAAGCACCCAGGTATCTGTAGTGATGTTGGACCACCTGTGGGCAAAGTGGACCAGCCGGCCTCCTGTGCTGAGAGAAACCAGCTGAGGGGGAGAGGCTATGCTGATGAAGTCAAAAATCCCCACCCTGCTGAGCAGGGGCCGGTGGTGCAGGCTTGGGGGCTTGCTGCCTACGGGACCCATTACCCCGTCCCTTGGCTTGCTTACCCTGTTGGGGAGCTGCTGAGGCCTGATAATGAGGGTAGTGTTGATAGGCAGCCGCCTTCCTCGGGTAAAAGGGCTTTTTCCCCCCGAGCCCTTCTTCTTCTGAGAAGGGGCAGAGGTCTTCCTTGAGAGCCGAGTCCTGGTGAGAGTCTCGGTCTCGATCTGTGCAGCCTTCTCATCCATGGGTTTGCCAAAGAGGTTTTCACCTCTGCAGGGGACATCGACCAACTTGTCCTGCACCCATCTCTCGAGGTCGGAAGACTGAAGCCAAGCCTGTCGGCGGCCACCGATGCCGGCTGCGGCTACTCGAGCCGATGCTTCAAAGCCATCGTAGGCTGCTCGAGAGATAAACTTTGAGCACTCCCGAATACCAGTTGACAAGGCTTGGAACCTCTGCAAAGGTTCTGCGGAGAGACCAGCAGAGAACCCGGCTATTTCTTTAGCCAGGTCTCGGAGATACATGCCCATATAGAGCTAGTAGGTCTGGACTCGACAAGCAAGCATAGAGCCCTGGAAACACTTCCTACCGAGGGCATCCAGGCTTCGAGCCTCCCGACCGGGAGGCACCGAGGAGTGCATTTTCTGACTCTTAAGTCTATGCATGGCCGATTCCACCACCATGGAATGGTGCGGTAGTTGTGCCTTTTGGAACCCGGGGCTCTTGCGGACTCGATAAATGGAATCGACCCGCTTGCTTAACACCGGCGACGACGCCGGGCTCTCCCACATGCGGAAGAGAAGTCGTTCCAGCATCGGAGGAACCGGTACAATAAAGGCCTCCTTTGGGGGAGAGTCATACTGGAGGGCATCGAGCTCTTCGACTCGAGGCTCCTCCTCGGGATCCACGGGGAAGGCCAAGGCCTTGGCCATATCCCGCACGAAGTCCGAGAACCGGGTATCCTCCGGGGGGGACCGTCTCCGAGGTTCGGACTCAGGGGAGTCCGATGGGACACACCGAGTCCGAAAAGAACCAGGTGACTCTTCGTCCTCGGATTCCCAGGCTGACTCCTCGGAGTCGTCGTCGAGCGGCTCCGGTCGGGCGGGCATCGATGCCGTCTGCCCCGACGCTGAGGGAGTCGGCGTCGACGACCTCGGTCCCGAACGGGAGGCCGAAGGAGACCGTGACCGAGGATCGACTCGAGCCCTCATGGACTCGAGGATCGGCTCGGTCTCCGGGGTCGACTTGGACGTCAACGTCCCGGTGGTCAGGGCAGAAGAAGCACCGACGAGGCCAGCGATCAATGCCCGCTGCTGGTCCATGAAGGCAGTCAGACTGCTCTCCAAGGCCGTCAACCTGAGGTCCGAGCTCAGGAGACCCAGCAGCCCCCGACTCGGGCCCTGACGGCGTCGGGCCCAACGTCGGCTCCTTCGGAGGCGAGTCCACGAGGACTACAGTACTCACGTGAGCGGGCGAGTCCATCTCGAGACGAGGATGTTTGGAAGGCCCTCTCCATCTCTGAGGACCTGCCCGGGACGGCTATCGGCTATCGGGGCTATGCGACCTGGCCCTCGAGGAACCAGGAGCGTCCACCGACCCCGCCCTCGCGGGTTTCTTCTTCCGATGATGTTCCTGGGTAGGAGACCCCCGCTCAGAGGAACTTCGACGATGCTCAGGACCAGAGTCCCAAGACGTCGAAGCCTCTGACGAGGTCGGGGCCCGGCCGGAGTCAGAGAAGATACGTTCCCGCTGATGCTGCCGACTCCTCAACGCTTTTGAGGACATCTTGCCACACGGACCACAGATCATCGGGTCATGATCGGGTCCGAGGCAGCGGAGGCAGTAGTCGTGTGTGTCGGTTAAGAGACATGAGCTTCTTACACCGATCACACTTCTTAAACCCGCTGGCAGCCATCGGGGGAAAAAGGGCCCCTGCGAGGTCAAAAGACATGGCTGCCAGTGAAAAAGAAAAAAAGGCGCGAAATCTGACACGAAGGACAAAAAAACCGAAAATAAAGAACGGACTCGCAACCGGCGTCGCGGGTCCGGGTGGGAAAAGAACCGGCGTCGAACCGAGAAAAAAGACAAATAAAATCAACTTTTCTAGCGGTGAAGTACAAACAACGTCTGTAGGGCTCCGCAGAAAAAAGAAGACTGAGCAAGATGGCACCCTTGGGCGGGAAGGGGACCGCGCATTGCGCGCTGCAATTCCCAAGGCTTTCTTTGAAAGCTGGGGAAAATTGCTCCGCGAGGGCTCCGTCGCGCCGACGTCACCCATATGTGAGGACTGACTTCCTGCTTGGTCCTGGAGAATCATTGGTATCGACGGAGCCTGCGCGGGAAACGCTCCCCAGCGTCCATATAGGAAAGCTTTTGGGAGCATCTCCACTGCACCTGCGTCGCCTGCCTTCCCACCTTTCCAACTCTCTCTCTTCAGTTGAGTTTATAGCTGAGAGAGAGAGAAAGACAGACAGACAGCTCCTAGGGAGGTAGGTGGGTTGTGAAGACTAAATTCCTGCTGTTCCCGGAGATCACATGTTACAGGTGAGTAACTACGCTATCTCCAGGAACAAGCAGGAATGTAGTCTTCACATATGGGGGACTCCCCAGCTGAGAGATGCCAGGGAGATGACCCCAGAAAGCTGCAAACCCCAGGTTGAGATGGGTCATGCTTCCTCCCATGGATCTCTGGCATCAAAACCCAGGATGGCGGGTAGGAGTTGTTCTAAGTCTGAAAGAGATGCTGGAGAAAGCACAGTTACTTACCTGTAACAGGTGATCTCTGGGAACAGCAGGAATTAGTCCTCACATATGGGTACGTCGGTACCGACGGAGCCCGTGCGGGAAAGCTCCCCAGCTTCTTAGAATAGAAGCTTTTGGGACCTCCCACTGCACATGCGCACTGCCTTCCCGCCTTCCTGAACAGCTCTCCTCAGTTTCGAGTTTATAGCTGAGTCAACAGAGAGAGGACAGGAAGATAGATAGATAAAAGATACAACTCCTAGGGGAGGTGGGTGGGTTGTGAGGACTAATTCCTGCTGTTCCCAGAGATCACCTGTTACAGGTAAGTAACTGTGCTATCTCCAGGAACAAGCAGGAATAAGTCCTCACATATGGGGACTCCCTAGCTTAGATGCATGGGATCCCCTGTAAAGGTTCGCCATCTTCGTATGGATCTCAGGCATCCATTCTGGGAAGGTGGGCAGGAGTTGTTTAGGAATGGAACAGGTGCTTGAGGACAGCCTGGCCAAACAAGGCATCCCGGCGGGAGTCCTTGTCCAAACAGTAATGGGCTGTGAAGGTATGAACCGAGGCCCAGGTAGCGGCTCGACAGATCTGATCTATGGAAACAGAGTGCAGATGAGCCATAGTAGTTGCCATGGCCCTCACATTGTGAGGCGTGAGCTGGCCTTCCAGTGACTTGATGTTGCTCTGGTAAGCAAAAGAAATACACTGAGCAAATCCAATTGGAAAGTGTACGCTTGGAGACTGGAAGTCCCAAATGGGAAGGATCAAGGCCACAAAAAGTTGAGAAGACTTTCGATGTGGCTGAGTCCTATTAAGATAAAAAGCGAGAGCTCTTTTACAATCCAGAGTATGAAGGTTCCTCTCTGCATTGGATGCATGAGGAGCTGGAAAAAAGACAGGTAGATATACCTCTTGATTAAGATGAAAAGGCGAGACCACTTTAGGCATAAAGTGGGGATTCGTCCTAAGGACCACCTTATCATGATGAAATCTTGTGTAAGGTGGATTAGCCACTAAAGCCTGCAGCTCACTGATGCGGCGAGCCGAAGTGACTGCAATGAGGAAGATGACCTTCCAGGAAAGAAATTTCAAGGAGGTGGAAAACATTGGCTCAAAAGGTGGCTTCATAAGTTGACCGAGCACTAGATTCAAATCCCATGCGACCGGGGGTGGTCTGATGGGAGGTTTAGTGAGAGTCAGGCCTCTCATGAATCTTGCAACAAGAGGATGAGAGGAGATAGGTTGTCCATTTATATGTTTCAAGGATGCTGCAATAGCACTTAAATGGACTCTTACCGAATTCGTCTTGAGGCCTGCATTGGATAGATGCAGGAGATAATCAAGAAGAGAATTCAAAGGAAGTGCCAGAGGGTCAAGACCCTGCATAGAACAACAAATGGAAAAACTTTTCCATTTGAAAGCATAGGAACGCCTGGTAGAGGGTTTCCTAGAGGCAGAAAGGATATCTTTCACTGGTTGGGAAAGATGAAAGTCTTGAAGGCTTAAGCCTTCAGTAACCAAGCACTGAGGTGAAGGGATTTGGGGTTTGGGTGCCACAAAGTCCCCTCCTCCTGAGACAGGAGGTCTGGCGCAGCTCCCAGATCCAAGTAGGATCCCTGGGAGAGCTGTAGAAGTAGAGGGAACCACACTTGGCGTGGCCAGCGTGGAGCTATGAGGATCATAGTTCCATGATCCCTCTGGAGTTTGAACAGAGTCTTGGGAATCAAAGGAATGGGTGGAAAGGCATATAGGAATGCCTGACTCCAATTCAGGAGAAAAGGCGTCCGTAGCCTGAGCTCCCTGACACGGAGTTCTGGAACAGAACCGGGGAAGTTTGGCATTCCACCCACGGACTTGCAAAGAGGTCTATGTCCGGGGTCCCCCATTCCTGAAAGATTCGGTTTATTTGGTCCAAATGTAGGGACCATTCGTGTGGCAGCAGAACTCGACTGAGCCTGTCTGCCCGAGAGTTTGAACTCCTGGGAGATACACTGCTAGCAGGTGAATCTGATGCTCTCTGGCGAAGGCCCATAGTCTTAGTTCTTCGTTGCATAGCGACAGAGAGCCCGTACCTCCTTGTTTGTTTATGTAAAACATGGACACCTGATTGTCCGTCTGAACTAGGACAGTGAGGTTGGCTAGGAGGGAGTGGAAGACCTTGAGGGCAAGGTAAATTGCTCGCAGTTCCAGAAGATTGATATGAAGGGTGGTCTCCTGTAGAGTCCAAGTGCCCTGAGTGGAGAGAGTTTGCAGATGGGCTCCCCACCCTGTTTGGGAGGCATCTGTTGTGAGGGTTGCTTGGGGGTAGCAATGGTTGAAATGGAGCCCCAACAACAGATTCTTGGTGGAAGTCCACCAGTGGAGGGACCAAAACAGACGATCGGAGGTTGTATTTGGTCCTGAGAGCGCTCCTGACGCCTGAGTCCACTGAGTGGCCAGGGTCCATTGAGCTGCTCTCATATGAAGACGAGCATAGGGCACCACATGCACTGTGGAGGCCATATGACCCAGTAGGCGTAGCATTTCCCTGGCTGTCAAGTGAGTGCTGGACTGAGCTTGGGAGGCCAACTCAGGAGGCGCTGGCCTCGAACATGTGGAAGGTAGGCCCTTGCAGTGATGGTGTCCAACTGGGCCCCTATGAATTCTAGAGATTGAGTAGGGATGAGTTGGGACTTGGGAAGGTTTACTACCAGTCCCAGATACTGCAAAAGGCTCCTTGTGTGGTCCAGGGAAATCTGGGCCTGTGACTGAGTTGGAGCTCGGATGAGCCAGTCGTCCAGATATGGGAAGACAAAGATTCCCATGCCTCTTAGAAATGCGGCTACGACTGCCATGCATTTTGTGAATACTCTTGGAGCAGAGGCTAGACCGACAGGGGAGTACTCTGTATTGGAAATGTTTTCCCTGAAACAGAAAGCGAAGATACTTTCTGTGGGATGGATGGATGAGTAGATGTGTATACGCATCCTGTAGGTCTAGAGAACAAAGCCAGTCCTGACCCTGGAGGTAAGGAAGGAGAATGCCGAGAGACAGCATTTTGAATTTCTCCTTGAAGAGAAATTTGTTCAATTCTCTCAGATCTAGGATTGGTCTGAATCCCCCTGTCTTCTTTGGAATGAGAAAATAAGGGGAGTAGAAACCGGACCCTTGTTGAGGAAGAGGAACCTCTTCTATGGCCCCTTGGGCAAGAAGAGAGGAAACCTCTTGACCCAACAGGGTTAGGAGAGATGGGGGAGAATTGAATGGTCTCACCATATGATGGGGAGGAAGGCTGGAGAAATGAAGTTTGTAACCCTCTCGAATGATAGAGAGGGTCCATTGTTCTGTTGTGATTTGTTCCCATCTGGGAGCAAAGTGAACCAACCTTCCGGGTATGGTGAGAGGTTCTGGTTGTGTTAGAACCAGAAGTGGCAAGTTCCCTAGGAGCAAGTCAAAACCCCTGAGGGGTTGGAGCCTGCTGAGCTACAGTAGCTGCTGCAGGCTTAGCTCGTGCTTGTTTGGATTGCTGACGCTTAGCAGTATAGCGAGGTTGAGAAGACTGCTGGCCAGTATTTGAAGCAACTCTGGCCTTCTTATAGTAAGGCCTTTTAAAAGACTTTTTCTTAGTAGGAATTGAAGTGGACTTTGAAAGTCTTTCCAAGGTGGCATTTTCAGCATCCATCTGGGTGGCTTTGATTTGCCACTCTTCCCCAAATAAGTTCTCACCTGTACAGGGCAGATTCCGTAAGCCATCTAGAACCCAAGGTTCCAGATCAGAGGCCTGGAGCCAAGCAAGACGTCGGGCTGCAATAGCAATGCCCGAAGCCCTACTGGCTCCCTCAAAGGAATCATATGCTGCCCTATTAGAGAACTTAGAAACCTCTAAGAGTTGTTTCACTAGGGAAAGGAATCCCTGCTTTTTATCCTCAGGGATAAAGGGGGCAAAATGCCGCACCTTTTTGGCAAGTTCCTCCAGGAACATGCCCATATAGAGACTGTAGGAATTAATCCTGGCTATAAGCATACTAGCCTGGAAAATTTTCCTACCAAAAGAGTCCAAAGTCTTACATTCCCGTCCTGGAGGGGTGGAAGAGTGCCTTTTGGTACTCCTAATCTTCTTCATTGCAGACTTCACCACAATAGAGTGGTGGGGCAATTGAGTCTTTTGGAAACCAGGAGAAGGAGGGACCCTATACATGGTGTCCAACCTACGGGAATAAGGAGACAAAGTCAAAGGATTTTCCCAGAAATCCATCAGTTGTTCTTGAAGGATTTCATGGATAGGCAGGGTAACTGCCTCTAAGGGGCCTTTGAGTATCCCAAAATATCCAGTTTTTTGGATCTGGGTTCCTTTTCAGAGGATGTGGTAATAGAAAGGGCTGTAGCCATATCTAAAACAAAGTCCTGGAAGGACAAATCCTCTGGAGGGGACATTCTCCTTTTAGGAGAAGAGGGCTCCTCAGGTAAGTTGAGTGAAAACTCAGCAGAATCATCAGAGGAGTGAAAATCCTCAGAGGAATCGGTGCTTTCCTCTAACGCACGATACGCGTACCGATCGGTATCGATATCGGGCGTATCGGGTATGGAACCGGTATGGAGCGAAAGCCCATACGGTACCGACTTGCGTTTAGAGGTGGACGGCCTCGATACCGGCATGGCGGACGATACCGGTATCGGGCCCGGAAACCGCTGAAAGCGGAAACCGATGGCGTTGCAGCTTTAATGAAAGCCATGACGGCCTGCTGCATGGACTGTACAGTATCGCCCATGGACGCCATAGCTGCCTGGATGTCGGTACCGGAGTGACCCGGTACCCCAGAGCAGGCTAACAGGTGATCTGTCGAGGCCGTAGCATCGATATCAACCTGAGACCCCTGAATTGGCGTTTTTGGAAGTTGGACTTCCCGCCGGGGTTGTTTGGCTGGGGCAGGGTCCTCAAGTTCTAAGCTAAGAGCCTCTCGATGCTTTGAAGGAGATTTGCTCTTTGAGGACTTGCCCACAGAAGGTTTGGTTACCTGAGATCCATCCGGAGAAGAAGACCTGGATGACTGTGATGCTGTATTCTCTGAAGCAAACAGCACATGGAATTTGTTGGCCCGGTTCTGCAGCCCACGTTTAGACATGTGGGAGCAAGATGGGCAGTCCGGTATGGAATGGTCAGGCCCCAAACATTTCAGACACCATTCATGGGTGTCTGTGACTGAAATAACAGCATTACATTTGGTACACTTCTTAAATCCAGGGGCTGGCTTCTCCATGAGGAGAAATTGAGTAGGCCGAGAGGCCTCTCAGAAGTGACCAAAAAGCTAAAAAATAAGAAAAAAGAATTATAATTTTTAAAGAAAGAAAGAAAAGACCGGCGATACCGGTATCGGTATGGGGAAGGCAGGTACGCGGTCTAAAGAAACAAATAAAATAACAATTTCTTCAGCGGTGACAGGAACACGACCTGCTGGCTCCGCGGAAAAAGAGAAACTGAGGAGAGCTGTTCAGGAAGGCGGGAAGGCAGTGCGCATGTGCAGTGGGAGGTCCCAAAAGCTTCTATTCTAAGAAGCTGGGGAGCTTTCCCGCACGGGCTCCGTCGGTACCGACGTACCCATATGTGAGGACTTATTCCTGCTTGTTCCTGGAGATCAGCATGACCAAACGAGGCATCCCAATGGGAGTCCTTGTTTAAGCAGTAGTGGGCTGCAAAGGTGTGTACCGAAGCCCAAGTGGCTGCTCAACAAATGTCATCAATGGACACAGAGCGAAGGTTAGCCATATAGGCTGCCGTTGCTCTCACATTGTGAGCTGTGACATGACCTTCAAGAGAAAGCCCTTTGCTCTCATAAGCAAAGGATATGCAATTTGCAATCCATTTGGACAGAGCTCGTTTGGAAACTGGTAGTCCAAGGTGACTAGAGTCAAAGGCAACAAAGAGCTGAGAAGATTTTCGATGTTGCTTAGTTCTCTGTAGGTAAAAGGCTAAAGCTCTTTTACAATCTAGAGCGTGTAGATTCCTTTCTGCAATGGAAGCATGAGGCTTAGGGAAAAATACAGGAAGGTAAACCGACTGATTTAAATGTAGTGGCCAGCGATTCGAAGGGCGGTTTCATGAGTTGCCAAAGGACAAGATTTAAATCCCATGGCACAGGTGGTGGCTTAATGGGAGGTTTAATTAAGAGTAGTCCTCTCATAAACCTTGCTACAAGAGGATGAGAGGAAACAGGTTGTTCATCTAAGGGCTTGTGAAAAGCAGCAATGGCACTAAGGTGGACTCTTACCAAGTTGGTCTTAAGACCAGAGGATGATAAATGGAGCAGATACTCAAGTAACGGCTCCACTGGCAGTGAAAAGGGGTTAAACTCCTTTTTAGAACACCAAATAGAAAACCTCTTCCATTTGAATGCGTAGGCTCGCCTTGTGGAAGGTTTTCTTGAAGCCAGAAGGATATCCTTTACCTGTTGAGAAAGATTGATATCCTGGAAGTCTAGGCTCTCAGTAGCCATGCCCTGAGGTGTCGAGACTGAGGATTCGGGTGCAGTAGCATCCCGTTCTCCTGGGAAAGCAGATCTGGAGCATATCCCAACTCCAGAGATCTGGCTTGAGAGAGACTTAGAAGCAGAGGATACCACGTTTGTCATGGCCAACGTGGGGCTATGAGGATCATATGGCCCCTGTCTCTCTGAAGCTTGAACAGAGTTTTGGGAATGAGGGGAATGGGTGGGAAGGCCTAGAGGAAGTCTTGACCCCAGTGGAGGTGGAAAACATCCCTTGCCTGACAGTTCTGAGCCAGAATTCTGGAGCAGAATCGGAGAGGTTTGGCATTCTGACGACTTGCAAAGAGGTCCATCTTTGGGGTTCCCCAGATCTGAAAAATTCAAGCAAGTTGCTCTTGATGAAGAGACCACTTGTGTGGCAGCAGTACTCGACTGAGTTTGTCTGTAAAGATTATGTGTGCCTGGAAGATACATTGCTAGAAGGTGGACCTGAAGATTCCTGGCAAAGGCCCAGAGGCATAAAGCTTCGTTGCACAATGCTTGAGAACCTGTTCCACACTGCTTGTTCACATAGAACATGGCTACTTGATTGTCGGTTTGGACCAGAACCGTCTTGTAGCTGAGGTGGGCCTGAAAAACCTGAAGAGCATAGAAGATGGCTCCGAGTTCCAGGATGTTTATATGAAGGCAAGCCTCCTGCTGGGTCCAAAGACCCTGTGTGGAGAGATTGCTCAAGTGAACCCCCCCAGCCTAACTTGGACGCATCTGTCGTCAAGGTGGCTTTGGGCAGTGGCTGCTGGAAAGGAAAGCCTACGAGAAGGTTTTCCAGTGACTGCCACCATTGTAGGGACGAAATGAGATGTGTTGAATTCCTGATTTTGTCCGTCAGGTGACCCGAAGCCTGTGTCCACTGAGAGGTTAGGGTCCACTGGGCTGCTCGCATGTGGGGTCGAGCATAGGGAACCACATATACAGTGGATGCCATATGCCCCAGCAACTGAAGCATTTCTCGAGCAGTTAACATGGTTTTTACTGCTGCCTGAGATGCCAGTTGAAGTATTCGAAGACAACATGGCTGTGGCAGGAAAGCCTTTGACTGCCTTGTGTCCAGACAAACCCCTATGAACTCTAGAGATTGAGAAAGGGTGAGGTGAGATTTTGGAAGGTTTATGACCAATCCCAAGTACTGCAGAATCTGTATTGTGCGGGAGAGAGCGAAGCTAGCTTCTGGAGCTGTTGATGCTTGGATGAGCCAGTCGTCCAAGTAGGGGAAGATGAATATTCCCTAAGTTCTTAGGAATGTTGCTACTACTGCCATGCATTTTGTAAAGACTCTTGGGGCAGAAGCCAGTCCGAAAGGAAGAACCTTGTACTAGTAATGCCTTCCTTGAAAAAGGAATCAAAGAAACCTTCTGTGATCTATGTGGATGAGGATATGCGTGTAAGCGTAGTTACTCACCTGTAACAGGTGTTCTCCAGGGACAGCAGGAATCAGTCGTCACATATGGGTGACGTCGGCACCGACAGAGCCCTTGTGTGGAGCAATTCCCCAGCTTTCAAAAAAAGCCTTTGTGATTGCATTGCACATGCGCAGTCCCCTTCCTGCCCAAGGGTGCCATCTTGCTCAGTCTAATGACATAGCTAAAAAGAGGGCAAAAGGAATAATATCAATAATAGGACTGCAACTCCAGGGGAGGAGGGAGGGTCGTGAGGACTGATTCCTGCTGTCCCTGGAGAACACCTGTTACAGGTGAGTAACTACGCTTTCTCCAGAAACAAGCAGGAAGTCAGTCCTCACATATGGGACTCGCTAGCTATAGGCTACCGAGAACCCATAGCTGAAAATGGCTCCCTCTAGAAGAGCCACAGCAGCTGCAATAGGAATTCAACCGAGAATGCAACACTCCCCGGTAGCCTGACACCAAAGGGTCGGAGAGTTGGAGTTGCCTAAACCTCAAATAGGTTACGGAGTACCGCCTGGCCGAAAGCACTGTCCCATCAGGACTCCCTATCCAGGCAGTAATGGGCCACAAACGTCTGGCTTGAAGACCAAGTTGCGGCCCGGCAGATGTCTGCCAGCGGAACAGAGCGTTCGTGAGCCACCGATGCGACCTTAGCCCTGACACGGTGGGCCATGACTTGATCCTGCAACAGGTCGGCCGCCCTGTATGCCCAGGCAATGCAGTATGCCACCCAGGTGGAAAGCGTGTGCTTGGAGACAGGTAACTCCAACTTACTGGGGGTCATACGCGACGAAGAGCTGAGTAGCCCTTCAATGCCCCTTCGTACGCTCCAGGTAGAACAAAAGCCCTCTTACAATCCAGGGTATGCAGGACTGCCTCTGCCTGGCTGGAATGCGGCCTGGGAAAGAAGATTGGAAGACTCACCTCCTGGCAGAGGTGGAAAGAAGAGACCACCTTTGGAAGGAACTTCGGGTGAGTGCGGAGCACCACCCTATTCCTATAAAACCGTGTGTATGGTTTATCAGTTACGAGAGCTTGCAGCTCTCTCACACGTCTGGCTGAAGTGAGTGCCACCAGGAAGAGCACCTTCCGGAAGAGGAAGCGCAGATGGCAAGAGGACATCAGCTCAAAAGGTGGGCGAGTAAGCTGCTGTAAGACCACATTCAAATCTCACTCAGTTGCCGGAGGACAAACTGGGGGTTTCAGCAGAAGCAGACCTCTGAGGAATCTGGACACCAGGGGATGAGACGAAGGAGGTTCACTGGCGAGTGGTTTGCTGACAAAGCACTCAGGTGGACCCTGACAGAGTTAGACTTGAGACCTAATTCTGAGAGGTGAAGCAGGTACTGCAGCACCACACCTCAAATCTACGCCACTTGAAAGCATAGTATTTCCTCGTGGACTGCCTCCTTGAGGCCAGTAACACTTCTTCTACATTCCGAGGTAGGAGGAGAGGAGCCAGCGCTACCCTTTCAGAAGCCATGCCATCAGGTTGAGGGACCTGAGGTTGGGGTGCAAGATAGAGCCCAGCTCCTGTGACAGGAGGTCGGGCTGTGTCCCCAGTGGGAGTGGGGTTTCCACTGCCAGCTGGAGGAGAAGTGGAAACCAAGGCTATCTTGGCCATCTGGGGGCTACCAGAATGACAGAGGCCTTGTCCTGAAGGATTCTGAACAGCATCCGGGCCACCAGAGGCGTGGGAAGAAACGCATACATGAGGCCCCCTGACCAGGAGATCAGGAAAGCAAGCATCTGCAGCCACCCTCGGGGAATGTGGCTGTCTGGAGCAAAATCTGGGCAGCTGGTGATTTTGCAGGCTGGAAAATAAATCTATGGACGGATGTCCCCAGTGGTGGAAAATCCGTTGCGCCACCACTGGATCCAGTTGCCATTTGTGAGGTTGGAGAATCCTACTTAGTTTGTCCGCTAGGCAGTTCTCCTGACCAGGCAGGTACACTGCTTTTAGAGACATACCCTGCTTGATGGCAAAGGAGCAGAGGTCCAGTGTCTCCTGACATAGGATACGAGACCCCGTACCCTCCCTGCTTGTTCACGTAGAACATTGCTACCTGGTTGTCCGTCTATCAATACAGACTGATGTGAGAGGACATGACAAAAGGCTTGAAGAGCTAGGCAAATCGCCCACAGCTCTAAGAGGTTGATTTGGTGCGCAGATTCCTGAAGAGACCACAACCCCTGAGTGCATGATCCTTGGCAATGGGCTCCCCGGCCCAGCAAGGACGCATCTGTCGTTAGCACTCTTGTGTGCGAGGGAGTCTGAAAAGGCACTCCCTCAAGCAGGTTGGGTGGCCAACACCATCACTGCAACGATTTCACCAGTCGTTTGGATACTGTTATCCTGTCCCTGAGGCTGCCGGTGGCTTGAGTCCACTGATCTCTGAGGCACCACTGAGCTGTTCTCATGTGGAGATGGGCATTCGTGGTCACATGCACCGTGGAGGCCATGTGGCCCAGGAGGTGTAAGAAGTGTCTCGCTGAGACGCGAGACCTGCGCCTGAACTGTTGTGCCAGTGCTAGTAGCCTCTGTGCGCTGTCCTCCGGCAGATAAGCCTTCGCCTGAAGGGTGTCCAGTCTTGTTCCTATGAACTCTGTTTTGAGTGGGGAGCAAAGCAGACTTTGTGTGGTTTATGACAAAGCCTAGACATTGCAACATGTTGATAGTGCGAGAAGTGGCCTGTTGGGCCTCCTGAGGCGACTGGCCCTGATGAGCAAGTTGTCCAGGTAAGGGAAGACAAAAATTCCTCGACTTCTGAGGAAGGCCGCCACTACAGCCAGGCATTTTGTAAACACTCTGGGAGCAGAGGCTAGGCCAAAGGGTAGAATCCTGTATTGGAAAGGTTTTCCTCCCACTACAAATCTCAAATATTGTCTCTGGTCTAGATGTATGAGGATGTGTGTATAGGTATCCTTCAGGTCTAAGGAGCATAGCCAATCTCCCTGGTGGAGGTAAGGCAGCAACATTCCAAGGGAAAGCATCTAACTTTTCCCTCACCAGGAACTTGTTTAAGATTCTTAGGTCGAGCATGGGTCTGAGGCCTCCTATTCTTTTTGGTATGAGAAAATACCTGGAGTAGAAGCCCTTGCCCTGCAGGTTGTGGGCACCGGTTCCACCGCCTGATCCTCTAGAAGACCTGCCAACTCCTGCAAGAGGAGGTCCCTGTGGGGGTCAGAGGCTCTCCTGGAAAGAAGGAAGATGGTATCTAGCTGAAGTGAAACAAATAGCCCCTTTGGACTATTTGCAGGACCCAGATATCCGAGGTGATGGCTGGCCACCTGTGGGCATACAGGGTTAGCCTGCCTCCTGTGCAAGGTCTTACCATTGGCGGAAGAGAGACTATGCCTTGGGAGTCAAAACCCCCCTCACAGCCGGGTAGGAGCCGGGGCCTGGGGGTCTTCTGCTTACGCGGGCCATGCCCCTGTCCCTTGGCCTGCTGCCCCTGCTGGGGAGGCCTGATAAGTGGGGTAGTTGCGGTAAGCAGTACCCTTCCTCAGGAAAAAGGGCTTTTTACCCGAGCCCTTATTCTTAGAAGGGGCAGAAGTCTTCTTTGAGAGTCTTGTCCAGGTCAAGTGCTCGGACTCTAGCTCAGCAGCCTCCTCAGTCATGGGTTTGCCGAAGAGGTTGTCACCTCGGCAAGGGACATCGACCAACTTGTCCTGAACCCATGGCTCCAGATCCGATGACATTAGCCAGGCCTGGGCGGCGTGCACCAATGCTGGCTGCGGCTACTCGGGCCGAAGCCTCGAAGCCTTCATAGGCCTCGAGATACGAACTTCAAGCACTCCCGAATCCCGGTGGACAAGGCATTGAAGCACTGCAAGGGTACCTCGGAGAGGCCAGCTGAGAACCCGGAAATCTCCTTTGCCAGGTTCCTCAAGTACATGCCCATGTACAACTGGTAGGTTTGGACATGGCATGACAGCATCGAGCCCTGGAAACATTTCTGCCGATAGCACCCAGGAGCACCGAGGAGTGCGTCTTTTGGCTCTTGAGCCTGTGCATGGCCAATTCCACAACCATGGAGTTGTGCGGCAGCTGTGCCTTTGGAACCCAGGGCTCTTGCGTGCTGAGCACCGGCATCGAGGCCGGCGACTTCCACATGCGGAGCATCAGCCGTTCCAGCATCGGAGGAACCGGCACAGTAAGGGCTGCACTCGGGGGAAAGTCATACTGGAGGGCCTCGAGCTCTTCAGCTCGAGGTTCCTCCTCGGTATCCGCCAGGAATGCCAAAGCCTTGGCCATGTCCCTGATGAAGTCCGAGAACCAGGTATCCTCCGGAAGGGACCTTCTCCGAGGCTCCGAACCCGGTGAGTACGATGGGACATACCGGGTCCGATGGGTGTCCGGGGACTCCTCATCTTCCGTCTCCCATGCCGATCCCTCCGAGGAGGAATTGAGCGGCTCCGGCCCCGACTGCCCCAAAACCAAGAGCACCAGCATCAATGATCTCGGTCCCAAGCGGGAAGTCGAGGGAACCGTAGCCGAGGATCGAATTGAGTCTGAAGAGTCTTGAGGATCGGCTCGGCCTCCGGGGTCAACTTGGACGTCGAGGTCCCGGTGGTCTGAGCAGATGGACTGGTCAGACCGACTATCAGCACCTGCTGCTGCTCCATGAAGGCAGACATGCTGCGCTCCAGGGCCATCATCCTGAGACTGAGCTCAGAAGACTCCGCAGCCTCTGGCTCGGGCCCCGACGCCATTGGGCTCGATGCCGGCTCCCTGGACGGGAATCCACGAGGACAACAGCATTTACCCTCATTGGCGTCTCCGGCTCCATGTTTTGAGGTATCTTTGGAGGCCACTCCGACTCCGAGGACCCGGGCGATCGAAGGCATCCAATGACGCCGCCCTCACGAGTTTCTTCTTCCTCCAGTGTTTCCGGGAGGGAGACCCCCACTCAGAAGACTCCCGACGGTGCTTGGGTTCAGACAGCTCCTGAGACATCGAGGCTTCTGATGAGGTCCGGTTCCGGGGGGGGGGGGGGGGGGCGGGGGGGGGGGGTTTGCGGACTCCGAGAAAATCCTTTCATGCTGCTGCTGCTGCCTACTTCGGAGTGCCTTAGAGGACATTTTCCCACACGGGCCACAGACCTTTGGGTCATGGTCGGGCCCGAGGCATCGGAGACAGTAGTCATGTGTGTCGGTGAGGGACATAACTTCTTACACCAATCACACTTTTTAAACCTGCTGGCAGCCATCGGGGGAAAAAGGGCCCCTGCAAGGTCGAAGGACCGGACTGCAAGTGACAATAAAAAAAACAAATAAAAAAAAAAAAAAAAAAAAAAAAAAAAGAGTGAGAACGCTAGTCACTAAGGACAAAAATGTAAAAAAATTGACTGGACTTGATACCGGTGTACCGAGCCGTAGGCGGGAAGGGGAACCGGCGAACTGGTCGAAGAGAATTTCTCTGAAGTTTGACGCACCTTTTCCGCGAGGAATTAGGGATAACGTCCGTTGGGCTCTGTGGAAAAAGGGAGACTGAGCAAGATGGCACCCTTGGGCGGGAAGGGGACTGCGCATGTGAAAGCTGGGGAATTGCTCCACACGAGGGCTCCATCGGCGCCGATGTCACCCATATGTGAGGACCGACTTCCTGCTTGTTCCTGGAGAATGCATCCTTTAGATCTAGAGAACATAGCCAATCCTGGCTCTGAATATAAGGGAGAAGTGTTCCGAGGGAGATCATTTTGAATTTTTCTCGGAACAGATACTTGTTTAACTTCCTGAGGTCCAGTATGGGTCTGTATCCCCTTGTTTAGTTTGGAATGAGGAAGTAGGGGGAGTAGAAACCCATGCCCTGTTGGGAAATGGGTACCTCTTCTATTGCTCCCTGAGCCAATAGTGAGGTGACCTCTTGAGACAAGAGAGTGGTGGAGGGGCCTGAGACTTGAACTGTCTTGTTATGGTGGTGTGAAAATGAAGTTTGTATCCCTCTCGTACAATGGAAAGGGTCCAGTTTTCTGATGCATTTTGTTGCCATCTTCTGGCAAAATGACAGTCTGCTGGGGATGGTGAGAGGTTCTGGATCTTTCAGGGGCAGGTTGACCAAGTTCTCTAGGAAGGAGTCAAAGCCCCTGAGGAGGCTGAGTCTGTTGAGCTCTGGGGGACTTGGCTTTCCTTTGCTGTCTGAGTTGCTGTTGCCCCTTCTGGGGAGCATGAACTGGACAGTGGCCAGACTAGGTGTAAGATGGGTAGAATTTCTTTTTCTTGTTGAAAAAGGGTTTCTTAAATGTCTTCTTTTTTGCTGGGTTGGCTGTAGCCCTTGACAATCTGTTCAAGGTAGTATTTTCAGACTCAATCTGAATAGCCTTATCTTGCCAATTCTTGCCAAACAGATTTTCTCCTGTACAAGGAATATTCACTAACTTATCTTGCACCAATTGTTCTAAATCTGATGCCTGAAGCCAGGCAATACAACGTGCACCGATGGAAATAGCAGAAGTTCTGCTAATGCATTCAAAGCAATCAAAGGTTGCATAATTCATGAAGACACATTCTGAGCATGTTTGACCAGAGTGAGGAAGTCTGTTTTTGTCATCGTCAACGGGGGAGAAGTGGAGCCATGAGCTCTAAATCCCTTGTAACCTCTAAGAAACATTCCCATGTAGAGAATGTAAGAGCTGATCCTGGTTGATAACATCGAGGATTGAAAGCATCGACGCCCAAAGGCATCGAGTGTCCTCGATTCCTGGCCTGGAGGATTGGAAGAATGCGTTTTAGCACTCTTGATCCTACACATCGCCAATTCCACTACCATTGAATAGTGTGGTAGTTAAGTTTTTTGAAAACCAGGGCATTGTGGAACTCGGTACATGGTATTGAGTCTCCGAGAGTGTGGAGACACTGTTAAAGGAGCTTCCCACATTCTTAGCATGAGATCATGCAAGATCCGGTGAATGGGAAGAGTTGCAGCTTCTTTAGGAGCTGCTGGGTATTGAATTTCTTCTGCTCTCTGTTCTTTCTCGGGAGTCACCGTAATTGAAAGTCCTTTGGCTACATCACGTATGAAATCCTGAAATGACATATCCTCTGGAGGAGACAGCCTCCATTGAGGAGGAGGAGAGGGATCCTCTGGTAGAATCACTCCGGTACCGGCGGAGTCATCAGAATGGGAGGACTCGAAGTATCTCCGTGCCGGGTGCCCTTGCATTGCTTGACGCCGGTATCTATTAAAGTTGGCATCGGACTGTCTCGATACCGGTCCCTTGATACCGGATACTGATTCAAGAGCTGGCATGGGGGGAAGCACATCGGTTAAAGCAGGCACAGTCAGTACCGGTACCGATGACTGCAAAACCGTCTGAAGCGGTCTTAGCGGTACCAAGGCTGCTAAGAGAGCCGCTCGACTGCGGCTCGATGGCGAGGATGCGCTGATCCATAGCCCCTGCCGATGCCTGGATGTCGGTACCGGTGGAACAGGCCACGACACCAGAACATAGCACCAGGAGTTCTCCGGAGGAGGAAGCTTCAGGAACATCCTGGAGCTCCGTTAAAGCTTTGGAGGCCGGGGCCTCCCGTTGGGGCTGTTTTGCCGGTATGTTTTCCTCGAGGGAAACGCTAGTAGCATCTCAATGCTTTTAAGGAGATCTACCCTTTGAGGACCGGCCGGTCTTAGAAGACCTGGGTTTAGTTATCTGAGATCCATGGGAGGAAGATGAAGCCCTGGGAGAAGTCGATGTAACGGACATCACATCTGCAGCAAAGAGGGTGACAGGTTTTGCAGCTCTGTTCTGCAGGTGGTCATCTTTATTTATTTATTTTATTTTAGTTAGACAGTTTTGTATACCGCCTTATCCTTCAATCAAAGCGGTCACAACACAATTGGGGGATACATTTAACACACGGGGATATGAGACACATACACTAATATTTACAGGGAACATGGGCTATGGAGGGTTAAGTGGCTTGCCCAAGACCACAAGGAGCATCTGTGGGACTAGAAACCCCAGTCCTTCCGGCCCAAGGTTGCTGTCCTCTAGTGGGATTTGAACCCCCGACCTTCCGGCCTGAAGTACCTTGCCCCAACCACTAGGCTACTCCTCCCTACAGAGGAGACACTCCAATGGTAAATGGTCAGGACCTAAACATTTAAAATACCAGTCATGGGTGTTGGTAGCAGAAATGGTACTGCTACACTTTGAACACTTTTTGAAACCACTAGATGGTTTCTCCATTTTAGAAGAAAAGAGGGCCTAGTGCCCAAAATGGCGCCTGGCAACTACAGGGGACAGACCCTCCAAAAAGAAGAATTCTTTTTTTCCTTTTTTTTAGTAAAGAAGTAAGAAAATGAAGAAAAGACCGGTGGTACTGGTATAGGTGTCGATGGTGAAGGCAGACGCGACCACAAAAAGAAATATTTCTCCGGTGACAGGGTTTGCTGCCTGTCAGCTCCGCGGAAAACTAAAAACTGAAGAGTGAGAGTTGGAAAGGCATAAAGGCAGTGACGCAGGCGCAGTGGGATGCTCCTAAAAGCTTTCCTATTGGATGCTGGGGAGTGTTCCTGCGCAGGCTCCGTCGGTACTGACGATACCCATATGTGAAGACTACATTCCTGCTTGTTCCTGGAGATAAGTAATAGGCCTAAGGTCGAAAAACGAAACACTTTTTTTGAGGGATGAGGACGTGCGTCCAAAGGGCCCGTGGAAAAAGGGAGACTGAGCAAGATGGCACCCTTGGGTGGGAAGAGGACCATGCATGCATGGTAGCAATCCCAAAGACTTTCTTTGAAAGCTGGGGAATTGCTCCACGCATGCTCCGTCGGTGCCAACGTCATCCATAAGTGAGGACTGACTTCCTCTTTGTTTCTGGAAAATATTTCTTTACGGAAAGAGTGGCGGATCCGTGGAATAGTCTCCCAGTGAGGTGGTAGAGATGAGGACAGTATCTGAATTCAAAGGAGCATGGGACAAACACAGAGGATCTCTAAAGGATAAATGGGGACTGTTGTAGTGGTTGATATGGAAGGACAGACTAGATAGGCCATGTGGTCTTTTCTGTCAGGTTTCTATAGGTACCACAAGTCAGACCCACCAAATTGTCAGAATGAATAAAATAAAGCTGCTTCTTGATTGTCCCTTCAGGGAGTCCAGAACTCTGGGATCAAAACTTTCCAACTGCTTGGAGACTGAGTTTACTGGGGCTGGTGGGTGATGCCACCTGCCTATGTACACTGTCATCATCAAAAGATGACATGCTCATTTTCCAAGCTACTGAAGAGGGCCGACAACCCAGAGATAGGGGACTGGAGTGGAGGGATAAGGAAAATATATCAGTGGATGCAATACAAAATTTCTACTGATTTAACCAAGACCCACAGAAAAAAGTCCAAACTTCTTCAGAACGTCTTGGGTAACTACATAGATTTTTTTCAAATTCTAGCCACGATGAAATCTGACTAGTCTAAGTTTGAATCAAATTCTGCAGCCCCGATATATATGTCTTGCTTCTTTCTATAAGCTAAAAGCTCAGACAATTTTACTTAAAGCAAAAATTACATATATGCAATTAAAAACATGGAAATACTTGCCTGCAATGCATAAGACACTGAAAGTCCAACTAATCCAGGGCTGAGACTGTGTCTGGCAATCACTGCAAACAGAGCTGCAAACAGGACTATGCAGTTCCCAACATATTCCAGTCTTATAGCCAACCACCTATAAATAAAATGTTTATGGTGTAATGAGCAAGGATTGTAACTTTAAGAATCTCCTATCCCAAACTCAGTACACAAACTAAGCTTGCTCTGTTATGGTATAAATTGCATATTATTTTCTAGTACTATCTTTTCAATGTCAGCCAGCGTAAGGTGCTAGTAATAACATGCTTGACCCAGTCTCTTCACTTGAGCTTTGGCACTGTATGCAAGCTGCAGGTTATTTTTAGTTTACATTTAGTAATTTTACTATATGCAGGACCACACTATCTCCTAGTCTGTCATGATTAGCAGTAAGTAATGAGAAATTTGGTCTCACGTCCAACCAAACCAGTCTAGAATGTAGCCAGCAGACGGAGACAGACTTGAGAGCTTTAGCCTGTATTAGGCAATATGCAGCCACTTACTATCCAGTATTTCTTTAACAAAGCAATGGCAAAAATTTCCATAACCAAGCCCCCGAGGGAATCCATAAATCCAATCCTAGAAAACTACCGCTCAAATGAATTTAGGATCCCAGCGAACTTCATTAGTCTGCAAATTATAAAGGAAACAGAAAGCAGCACAGAAAGAGGATTGGCCTCTCAATTGATCTGGATATATGCAAGGAAAGAAAATTAGTAGGCAAGGCCAAAATTACTCCTTACTTTTAAACCAGGCCAGTCCAGAATATGCATGAGATGCAACAGAACATACCTTACATTGGGTGATATAAAGCCACCCTTGCTTTTAGTCAGGGCTGTGGAGTCGGAGTCGGAGGAAATTTTGGGTACCTGGAGTCGGAGTCGGCAAACAATGCTCCGACTCAAACTCTGATTAAATTTAGATTGGAATTTAAAAAACACACAAAAAGGAGAAGGCAGCAGCTTCTGCCCAACTACCTCTCTCTGCTAGAAGAGCTTAGAAGAACTTGGTGGAACAGCTTCTTGGATTCAACTGTAAGTGTTTATATTTATTTTAAAACCTGCATGCCTGCTGGTCAGTATGAGGGAAGACATGTGTACATGTTTCTGGAAGAAACTGTCTATCCTAGATTTCTAAGTGTGGTGCTGCAGGAATGTATGAATGTTTATGTATAGTGCAGATTGTTTATATGCTCTGAGTACTAAAATGTAGGCTCTGTGTTATGTGTGTGTGTGTGTGTGTGTGTGTGTGTACAGTACATGTCTGTGCATGTTTTTCTGTATAGGACAAAATCATGTCTAGGTTTAGTGCTGGGATATATAGCTTATTTGTTTGTATAAATCCATGTACGAAAAATAGAAGAAAACTGTATATTAACATGAAAGTAAACGTGTCAGAGGCCACTTGTATGGTTCATAAAAAATGGCATTTGCACAGCCTAAACCATCATTCACAAAGCAACCAGGGGTCTCAGTCTTCCCGGGCAAAAACAAAACCCGCCAGAAATAATCTGGCTAGGCAAAGCCCAAATAACATCAGTGACCCTTATAACAACGTTGCTCTGAGATAGATGTAAACCAACTCTTCCATTTACCAAAGTTAAACCATATTCATAACGAAAGAGTGGTAACTTAGCTTTGCAGTCTGTAGCAGTGCTCGTGAAGTGGTGCTAAACCAATGGCAAGATCTTGCTATTGGTTTAGCACCACTTCACAAGCACTGCTACAGACTGCAAAGCTAAGTTACCACTCTTTCGTTATGAATATGGTTTAACTTTGGTAAATGGAAGAGTTGGTTTACATCTATCTCAGAGCAACGTTGTTATAAGGGTCACTGATGTTATTTGGGCTTTGCCTAGCCAGATTATTTCTGGCGGGTTTTGTTTTTGCCCGGGAAGACTGAGACCCCTGGTTGCTTTGTGAATGATGGTTTAGGCTGTGCAAATGCCATTTTTTATGAACCATACAAGTGGCCTCTGATGACACGTTTACTTTCATGTTAATATACAGAGTTTTCTTCTATTTTTTGACAATATTAGCTCTGTTGTGATTTGACCATCCTTTATAAATCCATGTACGTACAACTTACAAGACTGTGTATGTTGATATTTAAAATCTAATTATATGCCAGTTAGTATAACATTTTATATTTTAGGGAAAGAGGCATCCTAAACAATGGCAAAAAGACTGCTAACAACAAACACGACAAAGTCTACTGTTTATGAGCACTTTGCATTATCAAGTGATGGAAAACATTACGTGTGCCAATGTTTTAGAAAAGATGATGGTAAAAAACCTCCACAGGATGAAGTTCTTCTTTTAAGCAATAGTGGTAACTCAGGATCATCTTCTTCAAACGAAGAATTAGGCTTTGATTCCTTCTTAAACAAAACAGAAGTTGCTAAACGAAAGCGACGTTGCATAAGCGTTACAGAACCAGTAAATGTCCAAATAAAAAAATTCCAACAGGAGTTTTATAAAGCACTAGAAGAAGTTGAAAAGTATGATCGCTCATCAAAACTTACTGTTGAAGAAGCCATCCTTGTTTATCCAGAGATCGTTAGTGATGTGGCCAGAATAGTTACTGCAATGCCACCCACCCAAGTCAGTGTCGAAAGATTATTTTCAGCCCTAAAAATAATACTTAAGAGCCTCTATGAAAGAGGATCTGGCAGAGGCAATTCTCTTCCTTAGAACTCTACATTGAATTGATTTGCATTTGCTAAGCCTATAACTACATTTCAAGATTAATATAAACCATTTCTAGGTTTTACAGATTTTGTTTTTGGTTCATATAGATAAGCTTTGTTTTTGTTCTAAAACAACCAAATAATGTGGTTTGTATTTTTGGACTGGTAAAGTTCCTGTTCCTGATGTTTATGCCTGCTGCTACTATCCTGCCACTTGATTAATTAATAAAAAAAAATTAATAAAACTTTGTTTTCATTGTGTTTGTCTTTTGCTTAAACTGTTCAATACAGTAGACTGTTGGCTTCCCAGCCAGTAGTCCTGTGGTAATGACATGTATGTTGCCTTTCTTTCCTTCATATTAATACAGAGGAGTCCGAGTCGGAAGTACAAAAAATTGAGGAGTCGGAGTCGGAACATTTATCTACCGACTCCACAGCCCTGCTTTTAGTACCCCGCTGCTGAAAGCAGCATTCTCTTGTACATGAACATCAAATCTAATATTTTGCAAAGATTTGCAAGAACCACCATTGTAGCTGCCTTATAAATCTCAACAGTAGCCAAGTGAGATTCAGCCAATAAGGCAAACATGTCTCTTGCTTAATGTGCCTGAAAAAACCTAAGGCAGATTTCAACCCTTCAGAATGCAGGCAGACATGTCCTCCTTAATCCACCTTACAAGAGTGGCTTTAGCTGCCGCCTCACCCTTCTTAGCTTCAAACAAAAAAAATCTGATTTTTAAAATTCATTAGCCACCAAAGGCACCGCCACATATCAGTGAAAATGTGAAAGAAAAAAAAAAAATCAAGGCTGCCCACAGAAAACTATGGCAAAGTGAAAGTCGCTCCCTGCTACCTTGCCCCACCCCTGGTCATCGAAGTGGCACCTGTGTGCTCCCATGGTAGGCAAGGCCTTCTGACCCTAAATAGTACACTGCAGCACAAAGGAATAATCCCCTTGCCATCTGGGAAACAGAATGAGAGCTCCCTCCCATTGCTTATCGATCAGACCAGAGAGTACTGCCCAAAAAAGCACCATCATGGTGGCAGAAAAATTTCAGTGAAGGCACTCTCAACACACAAAATACCACTACCTTTCAAATAGTAACTTGGGGCAAAGGGGGGGGGGGGTGAAGAGAAGGAAATAGAGAAGCAACAGCAAATTAAAATAGAAAAAGGGAAATTGGCAGAAAACCGAGCATCCTAAGACAGACAATCTCCTGAGCTCACTAGCCATGGCGAGGGACCTGGACTCCTCCAGATTATCACCTAAACATGGTCTCTACGAATGGACTGGAAGTCCTCAGATTGTAGCGGCTCAACTGAAGGCCTAGTTTTCCAATTGGACCCAGAAGCACTCTCGCTAGACAGTTCTGCTGCAGAGACAGGCAAATACTGAATAGAAACTGGCTGCACAGTGCCTAAATAATGGCAGAAGCTCAGAGCTCTTGAGTAGGTTTCCAAGCATGATCTTCATAGCTTTCCGGGTCATTTCAAAACTCCTGCCTTTTTCCAATGAACGTTCCCTCCGAAATCAAATTCAAATTTCTCGCCTTTTCTTCAATAGACCTTCCCACCCAAAATTCAAATTTCCTGCTTCAAACCCACCAATCCGGTTTGAGAACCACTGTATATAAGAACAGACATTCACTGCATAACCACTTCACCCTAAAGAAAGCCACAGAAAGATGGCCAAAACCTCAGTTCCACATATCAAGAAAAACTGCAAAGATCATGATACTAGTCGTGGAAGCCTAAGAGAACATACAACCCATGCACATTCTGGACTGGTCTGGTGGACGAAAAGGAATTTAATGTTTCTACACATACACAGATCAAAAACAGGCAAAAAGGTAAAAAAAAGCAACACAGCAGGGCTTTGAATACTTCATTGGGTAAAAATATGTTAACACTATGCACTACAGCTGCTTCTTTTCCACTTCAGACATTTGCAGCAATGGCTCCTTTCTCACTTGAGGCTGGAAATGGCTCTCTCTCCAAGGCTAAAATAAATCACTTTTGCAGCAAATTGTCTATTTTCTACCTCAGAGTCCAAATGCATCATTCCTACAATATGCACAACTGACAGCCCCAACAGAGAAACCGCTGGATCTTGGACAGCAAAGTGGCAAAGTGGCTAAATCAGAGTTAGCTTGAATGAGCTTGCTATGCACACAGATTATATAATTTGGTCTGTGGACTAAAACTTTGATTACTTACTACAAGGGTTTACACATCTAAACAGATTAAACTGAATCTGAAATTTTGCTGTATAGAATATACTCGAGCTAAAAACAAAATCTGATGTAATGTAATGAACTACCATCATAAAAGTTAATCTGATTCTGCTATCTTTTCCATTTTAAACACATTTAGATTTAGGACAATTTCCTGAATTACCAATTGCTCAGTTTCCCACATTGAAATGCTGAGCAAATCTCTTGATGTTTTTCTTCCTCCTCCCATCTCACCAAACAGGTAATTCAACTTTCCCTTCAACTGTAAATGCATGAATTTCACACTTTTAAGCCAAGAAAGCTAAATGCTATCTTTCTTATCAAGATCAAACGTACACCAGATAAAGTAGGAATGCATAACAAACCCAACTGTGAAGACCCGAGAGCCCTAGTTTGGCTCATAAACCCTTAAAGACTAGACATAAAATTCCAATATTTAGCTTCTACAGACAGCCAGTGAAGATCTTGCAATATAAACAAGGTTATTCATCTGCAACAGGTGTTCTGCGACAGCAAGAAAAGTTCTCATATGGGTGATGTCACCAAAAGAGACCTATATGGGAACTTCTCCCAAGTTTTAGAGCAGTCGCTCTATACATAAGTGCATATTCCTACCTGCCATCACCACGCTTATCTCCTCAGTCTGGTAACAAGCTTAGCAGAACAATTCCAAGGGAAAAAGGGAGGGTTGCAAGAACTTATCCTGTTTAGAGAGAACACCTTCTACAGATGAGTAATCTTGTTTTTTCAGTGGACAAGCAGGGTAAGTGCTTATATATGGGATTTCCCTAGCTACTGGATACCTCGAAAAGAAAAAGGAAGAACAAAGTGTTGCAAATAGAGACATTAGCATAACAGCTTTTTTTTGGCAACAGGCCTTTAGAAATATACAAGAATGAGGTAGCACAAAACATAAGAAAATGTGGGCCTGGTGGTGAGAGGGTTGGATTTTAATTCCTGAACAGATTTTGAAGGAGTCTGGACAAATCTCCTGTCACATTGGGAGTCCCTTTTCAACCAGTAGTGTGATGTGAATGAGGACCAAAGTCAATTTATAGCTTTGCAAATCTCTTCCATGGAGGCAAAGTGTAAGTAGGCCACAGACGGAACCATGGCTCGAACACTGAGCTGCGACATGAACGTAGAGCTTCAGACCTGCCTGGACATAAATGAGAGATATGCAGTCTGCTAGCCAGAGTGTTTGTTGATGGCAGCCCTCAACCTACTGGGGTCAGAAGAAACAAAGAGTTGAGTAGACTTTCTATGGTCTTCAGTCCACTACAAATAAAAGATCAATGCTCTCTATGGGCACTGGGTCTTGGGAAAAATGTTGGAAGAATGACCAACTGGATAAGGTGGAAATCAGAAACCACTTTAGGAAGGAATTTAGGATAAGTACACCAAACCACCCTGTTGTGGATAAACTTAGTCAAGGGTGCATCCACTACTAGAGCCTGGAGCTCACCACCTCTGTATGCTGAAGAGACTGCCACCAAAAACAAGACCATCCAGGTCAAGTACCACTAGATAACCTGCGCACCGAAAGGAGCCTTCATCAGTTGAGTTAAAATCATGTTGAGGCCCACTGTAGGACGTTTTAGGGGAGGGATTATAAGAAGCAAGCCTTGCATGAAGGAACAACTAAAAGCTGTACAGAGATAGGTTTACATTCTACATGATGGTGATATGCATCAATAGCACCGAGGTGAATCCTGAGAGTTTGTTTTTAAACCTGTCTCAGGCAAATGTAGAAGGTATTGAATCAGTTTTTGTGTGGGACATGATAAAGGGTTTGCCGCTCACACCAGACAGCAAATCACCTCCACTTGAATCCATACAACCTCCTTGTGAAATCTCTTTTGGAGGCCAGGCTAATGGAGGCAACACTAACTGGTAGGTTCAATTTGGACATCCAAGCTGTGAGGTCTCAGGACTTGATATGGGGTGCAACAAAATGTCCCTGATCCTGCATAATCAGAGTTGGTAAGCTGCCCAAGTGAAATCAGGACCCCAAAGGCAAGTTCTTTCAGAAGAGGAAATCACGGCTGCCTGGACCAATAAGGCACTATGAGAATTAGCGTGCCCCCATCTTCCTTGAGCTTCACAAGAGTTTTTGCTATCAGAAGAAAAGGAGGATAAATGTACAGAACACACACTCCCTTAATGTAGGAGGAAGGCACCCAAGGTTTGTTTGTAATGTCCCCACCCTGGAGCAGAATTTAAACACTTGCCTGTTCCAAGGAGTGACAAAGTATCGAGGGGATACCCCCCTTTCGAGAGACACCAACTCATCTCCTGATTCAGGGTCCATTTGACAGGTATGTGGCTCTAAGTGTCATCCGGTAGGAGATGGTGAAGTTCTATAACCTGACCATTTCCAAAGACTGGAGGTATAAGCCAGTTCCACCTGCTTGTTTATGTAGTAAATTACAACCTGATTAGTGGCCAACTGATTTATCATGATCCAGATGGACAATCTATGAAAGACTTTAGAGCATTCGATATTGCTCAGTTCCAGGATACTGATTTAGTGAAGACTTTCCTGGGTGGACCACAGGTCCTGGGTGTGGAACCCATCTATATGAGCTTGCCAGCTGAGTTAGTGTGGAACTACTGTCATCAATTTTTGGTAGGGAAAAATTTGGAAGCAAAAACCTTTTGCCAGATTGTAATTATCCATCCACCAGGACAAGGAGTCCCAGAGCAGAAGGGTGACAGATGTCCTTGAGTTTGTGAATAGACTGCGCCCACTGTATGCTCAGGACCCACTGAGCTTGTCTCATTTTGATATGAACCATCAAAACCATGTGGCCCAATATTACAAACAAGTCTCTTGACATCTGCTGACTCTTGTGTTCCTTTTACTATCTCCTGCAATCAAGTGAGTCTATCATGAGGAAGACAGATCTTTGCTTAAGCCATGTCTAGCAGGACTCCAATTAATTCAAAATAGTGGGTTGGGCAGAGGATGGACTTGGGATAATTGATAACGAACCCTAATAGCTGTAGTAGGTGGGTGGATAGGCATGTGGACTCCTGAACCCCTTCCCGAGTAGTGCTCTTGATCAGCCAATCATTCAGGGAAGGAAACATGTGGATGGCCCAGTCTATGTAGAAATGCTGGAACTATTGTGGTGAATATTTTGTGAACAAACAAGGAGCGGAGGCAAAGCAAAAGGAAAGTACACTGTACTGGAAAGGCATGTCCTTATAAGGAATCACAGATGCTTCTTGTGACTGGGTTGTATCTACATGGATATAGACGTCCTTTAGATCTAGAGAACGTAGTCAGTCCCCCTTTTTGGGGCATAGGGAAGCAAGTTGCCCAGGGAAAACATTCTGAACTTTTCCTTTAAGAGAAATTTGTTCAAGTCCTTGAGGTGTCAGATAGGGAAGTAATCCTCCCCCCCTCCCGATACCTTTGTCACTAGAAAATACCTCAAATAAAATCCCAGCCCTAACTGCCTAATGGGGGATGAGCTTGACTGTGTTGGCAGCCTGTAGGATGGAGAATGCCTGTAGATTTATTTCTTAACAGTGGGCAATTTCATGAGAATTCAAATAGGTGTTATGTTATGTTTATTTGCATTTGATATACCGCTCAGGCCGAAGCATTAGAGCGGTTTACAATAATATATCATTTGTGGAAATATGAAAGGAACGCCATTTGTAAGATAGGAAAGAGTAGAGGACAAACAGTCAAAAGGATAGGCAAAGAAAAGAAAGGGAACAGCAGGTTACCATAATATAAGCGTATGACAATCCAGACCACATATTCAATGCTCATTTCAGGACAAACGCCATGGACCAACGCCAAAGGTGCAGTCTATATCCCTCCTGGACAATTCAAGACCCAAGAGGTTGAGGTTACAAGGGGTCAGCGATATGCAGAGGAAAAGCCTCTCTCTGAGTGGGGGGTTGTCCAGGAGCAGGATAGGGGTAAAGCATAGTTACTCACCTGTAACAGGTGATCTCCGGGAACAGCAGGAATTTAGTCCTCACATATGGGTATCGTCAGTACCGACGGAGCCTGCATGGGAACGCTCCCCAGCGTCCAATTAGAAAGTTTTTGGGAGCATCCCACAGCGACTGCATGCTGCCTTCCCGCCTTTCCCAACTGCCTCTCTCCAGTTGAGTTTTAAAGCTGAGACAAAGAGAGAGAGGAAAAGGAAAGAGATAGAGAGATACAACTCCTAGAGGAGGTGGGTGGGTTGTGAGGCCTAAATTCCTGCTGTTCCTGGAGATCACCTGTTACAGGTGAGTAACTATGCTATCTCCAGAAACAAGCAAGAATGTAGTCATCACATATGGGGACTCCCTAGCTTTAGGTGCCAGGGAGAGACCCCAGAAGTTGTGTGTCCCTGAACAGGGCTCCACTTCCCACCATGGATCTCTGGCATCCTACCAGGGATGGCGTGTAGGAGTTGATTAGGTATGGAACAGGTGTTGGAGAACAGCCTGACCAAACAAGGCATCCCGGCGGGAATCCTTGTCCAAGCAGTAATGGGCTGTGAAGGTATGAACCGAGGCCCAAGTGGCTGCTCGACAGATGTCGTTGATAGAGACAGAGTGTAGATGAGCCACTGAGGCTGCCATGGTTCTCACATTGTGAGCTGTGACATGGCCCTCCAGAGAAAGGTTCTTACTCTGATAAGCAAAGGAAATACACTGAGCAAACCAGTTAGACAGTGTTCTCGGAGACTGGAAGTCCCAAATGAGAAGGATCAAAAGCAACAAAAAGTTGAGAGGACTTTCTATGTTGCTGTGTTCTTTGTAAGTAAAAAGCTAAAGCTCTTTTATAGTCCAAGGTATGAAGATTCCTCTCTGCATTTGATGCACGAGGCCTTGGAAAAAACACAGGTAGGTAGACCGCTTGGTTCAGATGAAAAGGCGAGACCACCTTTGGCATAAAGTGCGGATGAGTCCTAAGGACTACCTTGTCATGATGGATCCTTGTATAAGGTGGATTAGCTACTAGCGCTTGCAACTCACTAAAGCACAGTTACTTACCTGTAACAGGTGATCTCTGGGAACAGCAGGAATAAGTCTTCACATATGGGTACGTCGGTACTGACGGAGCCTGCGCGGGAACGCTCCCCAGCTTCCCAAAAAGGAAAGCATTTGGGAGCATCCCACAGTGCCTGCGCGCTGCCTTCCCGCCTTTCCTAACCATCTCTCCTCAGTTCGAGTTTAAAGCTGAGACAATAGAGAGAGAGAGGAAAGGAAAGATAGAAAAAGAGATACAACTCCTAGGGGAGGTGGGAGGGTTGTGAAGACTTATTCCTGCTGTTCCCAGAGATCACCTGTTACAGGTAAGTAACTGTGCTATCTCCAGGAACAAGCAGGAATGAGTCTTCACATATGGGGACTCCCTAGCTAAGATGCCTGGGAAATCCCCAAGGATATGAGACCCTGGGAAGGGGTCTACCTCCTCCTATGGATCTCAGGCATCCATCCAGGGAAGGAGGGTAGGAGTTGTTTAAGAATGGAACAGGTGTTTGAGGACAGCCTGACCAAACAAGGCATCCTGGCGGGAGTCCTTGTCCAAGCAGTAATGGGCTGTGAAGGTATGAACCGAGGCCCAGGTGGCTGCTCGACAGATCTGGTCGATGGACACAGAATTTAGATGAGCCATAGAGGTGGCCATGGCCCTCACATTATGAGCTGTGACATGGCTCTCCAGAGAAAGGTTCTTACTCTGGTAGGCGAAAGAAATACACTGAGCAATACAATTGGACAGTGTTCTCTTAGATACTGGAAGTCCCAAATGAGAAGGATCAAAAGCAACAAAAAGCTGGGAAGACTTTCTATGTTGCTGTGCCCTTTGTAAGTAAAAAGCAAGAGCTCTTTTACAATCCAGAGTATGAAGATTCTTCTCTGCACTGGATGCCTGAGGAGCTGGAAAAAAGACAGGTAAATATACCTCTTGATTAAGATGAAAAGGTGAGACCACTTTAGGCATAAAGTGTGGATTTGTCCTAAGGACTACCTTATCATGATGGAACCTTGTATAAGGTGGATTAGCCACTAATGCCTGCAGTTCACTGATGTGGCGAGCTGAAGTGACTGCAATGAGGAAAATAACCTTCCAGGAAAGAACCTTCAAGGAGGTAGTGGCTAAGGGTTCAAAAGGTGGCTTCATAAGCTGACCAAGAACCAAATTTAAGTCCCATGCCACCGGAGGAGGCCTAATGGGAGGTTTAGTTAAAGTTAGGCCTCTCATGAATCTTGCAATGAGAGGATGAGAGGAAATAGGTTGTCCATTGATAGGCTTAAGGGATGCTGCAATAGCACTCAAATGGACTCTTACTGAATTCGTTTTAAGGCCTGCATTGGAAAGATGCAGGAGATAGTCTAACAGAGAATTTAAAGGTAGTGCTAGAGGGTCAAGACCCTTTTCAGCACACCAAATGGAAAACCTCTTCCATTTAAAAGCATAAGAACGCCTGGTGGAAGGTTTTCTGAAAGTATGGAGGATATCCTTCACTTGTTGAGAAAGATTCCAGTCTTGAAGGTCTAGGCCTTCAGTAACCAAGCTCTGAGGTTTAGGGACTTGGGGTTTGGGTGCCACAAAGTCCCTTCCTCCTGGGACAGAAAGTCTGGAGCAGCTCCCAACTCCAGGGAGGGGGCTTGGGAGAGATGTAGAAGTAGAGGGTACCACACTTGGCGTGGCCAGCATGGAGCTATGAGGATCATAGATCCTTGATCCCTCTGGAGTTTGAACAGAGTCTTGGGAATCAAGGGAATGGGTGGAAATGCATACAGGAAGCCCTGACCCCAATGGAGGAAGGCATCCTTGGCCTGAACTCCCTGACACGGAATTCTGGAACAGAACCGGGGAAGTTTGGCATTCCACGGACTTGCAAAGAGGTCTATGTCCGGGGTTCCCCATTCTTGGAAGATTCCGAGTACCTGATCCATGTGCAGGGACCGTTCATGTGGAAGCAGAACTCGACTGAGTCTGTCTGCCCAAGAATTTTGAACTCCTGGGAGGTATACTGCCAGGAGATGGATTTGATGCTCTCTGGCGAAGGCCCACAATCTTAAAGCTTCGTTGCAAAGCGACAGAGAGCCAGTTCCTCCTTGTTTGTTTATGTAAAACATGGCTACTTGATTGTCCGTATAAATGAGGACTGTCTTGTAGCTGAGGAGGGTATGAAAGACCTTGAGAGCTAGAAAAACTGCTCGAAGCTCCAAGTGGTTGATATGAAGAGAGGTCTCCTGTGGGGACCAAGTGCCTTGAGTGGAGAGGTCCTGTAGATGGGCTCCCCAACCTGTTTGGGAGGCATCTGTTGTGAGGGTTGCTTGGGGCAACAACTGTTGGAAGGGGGACCCCAGCAACAAATTTTGAGTGGACATCCACCATTGGAGAGACCAAAAGAGACGTTTGGTGGTTGCTATTTGGTCTGAGAGAGCTCCTGAAGCTTGAGTCCACTGGGTGGACAAAGTCCATTGAGCTGCTCTCATGTGTAGGCGAGCAGAGGGTACCACATGCACTGTGGAAGCCATGTGGCCTAGCAGTTTTAGCATCTCCCGGGCAGTTAAGTGGCTCTTTGACTGAATCTGGGAGGCTAACTGCACTAGACGTTGGCAACGGGCCTGAGGAAGGTAGGCCCTTGCAGTAGTGGTATCCAACCAGGCCCCTATGAATTCTAGGGACTGAGTAGGGGTGAGCTGAGACTTTGGAAGGTTTACCACAAGTCCCAGATACTACAGAATGCGCCTTGTGCTGTCCAGGGAAATCTGGGCCTCTGACTGAGATGGAGCTCGGATGAGCCAGTCGTCCAGGTATGGGAAGACAAATATTCCCAGAGTGCGTAGAAATACAGCAACTATTGCCATGCATTTGGTGAACACTCTTGGGGCAGAGGCCAGACCGAAAGGAAGGACTCTGTATTGGTAATGTTTTCTTTGGAAAAGAAACCGTAGGAATAGTCTGTGAGAGGGATGGATGAGGACATGTATGTATGCATCCTTGAGATCTAGAGAACAAAGCCAGTCCTGACTTTGAAGGTATGGAAGGAGAGTGCCCAGAGAAAGCATCTTGAACTTCTCCTTGCATAGAAATTTGTTCAATTCTCTGAGATCTAAGATGGGCCTGTATCCCCCTGTCGTCTTTGGAATGAGAAAATAGGGGGAGTAGAACCCTGACCCTTGATGAAGAAGAGGAACTTCTTCTATTGCCCCTTGGGCAAGAAGGGTAGCTACCTATTGACCTAGAAGGTCGAGAAGAGATGTGGGAGAATTGAAGTGTCTCACCATGGTGTGGGGAGGAAGGTCTGAGAAATGAAGCTTGTAGCCCTCTCTTATGATGGAGAGGGTCCACTGCTCCGATGTTATTTGCTCCCATCTGGGAGCAAAATGAGCCAAACTTCCTGGAATGGCGAGAGGCTCTGGCTGCTTTAGAGCCAGAAAGGCTAAGTTCTCTAGCATCAAGTCAAAAACCCTGAGGAGGTTGGGCCTGCTGAGTTGCAGCAGCCCCTGTAGGCTTAGGCCTGGCCTGTTTAGGTTGCTGACGCTTAGTGGTAAAGCGACCTGTAGAAGATTGTTGGCCAGAAGTAGAAGGAAATCTGCCCCTTTTAAAGAAAGACTTTTTAAAAGGCTTTTTCTTGGCAGGAATGGAGGTTGACTTTGAAAGTCTATCCAGAGCAGAGTTTTCTGCATCCATTTGAGTGACTTTTATTTGCCTTTCTTTGCCAATTAGGTTTTCACGTGTACAGGGAAGATTTCCTAAGCCATCATGAACCCAGGGTTCTAAATCAGAAGCCTGGAGCCAAGCAATTCTGCAAGCAGCTATGGCAATGCCCGAAGCTCTGCTGGCACCTTCAAAGGAGTCAAAGGCTGCCCTGTTGGAAAACTTTGAAATGTCTTGGGTATGCTTAAGCCAAATGAGGAATTCCTCCTTTTTACCCTCTGGAAGAAAAGGGAGGAAAGTGTGCAGCTTTTCTGCAACTTCTTTTAGAAACATACCCATGTAAAGACTATATGAGTTGATTCTGGCAATAAGCATACTGGCTTGGAAGATTTTCCTACCAAAAGCATCCAAGGTCCTGCATTCTCTTCCTGGAGGAGCAGAAGAGTGTCTCTTTGTACTCTTTATCCTTTTCATAGCTGACTGCACCACAATGGAATGGTGAGGAAGCTGAGTTTTATGAAATCCAGGACAGGGAGGAACACGATACACATAGTGTCCAATCTGCGAGAATGAGGAGAGAGTGTGAGAGGAGTCTCCCATAGATCAATCATGTGTTCATAAAGAATCTCATGAATTGGTAAGGTGACTGCCTCTTTAGGAGCCTTAGAATAGCCTAAAATATCAAATTTTTTTGCTCTAGGCTCTGATTCAGAGGTTACTGAAATAGAAAGTCCTTTAGCTACTTCTCTTATGAAGTCTTGAAAGGACAAGTCCTCTGGAGGAGACATTCTTCTTTTTGGAGAAGGCGGCTCTTCAGGAAGGGCTATGGATACTTCAGGAGACTCGTCTGATGTATCAGAATCATCAGAGGAATCAAAGTATCGCCTGTCAGGGTGCTCTTCCAACGCTCGATACGCGTATCGAGCAGTATCGACATCGGGCGTCCCCGGTACCGGATCGGTACCGATAAGCAGCCCTGGACAAGGAACCGCAGCAGCCGGTATCCTGGTCAATATCGATGTAGTCGGTACCGGTATCGGCGCTGGTGCCGGTACCGGAGCCGATACCGACAACGGAGTTTGTTTCGGTACCAGCGGCATCGCAGCTTGAATGAAGGCCGTAATAGCCCGCTGCATGGACAGAACATTCTGATCCATCAACGCCATGAATGCCTGGAATTCGGTACCGGGAGATTGTGCCGGTACCCCAGAGCATTCTAACAGGTGATCGGTTGAGGCCGTGCCATCGATGTCAACCTGTAACCCCATAGGAGGAGCTTTGGAAGCCGGAGCTTCCCGCCGGGGTTGTTTTGCTGGTGCAGGATCCTCGAGGGCAAGCCCGGAGGCATCTCGATGCTTAGAGGGAGATCTACCCTTGGAGGACCTGCTAGATTTATGTTTGGTTACCTGAGATCCATCAGGAGAAGACGACCTGGAAGATGTCGATGCTACCGACGCTGCATCAGCGGGAAACAGCACATGGAGCTTAGCTGCTCGGTTCTGTAAACCCCATTTAGACAGAGAGCAGGAGGGACAATCAGGGATGGAGTGTTCAGGACCCAAACATTTAAGGCACCATTCATGGGTATCTAACAGAAATAGTACCGCTACACTTAGTGCATTTCTTGAACCCGGAGGCTGGTTTTTCCATGAGGAAAATTTTCTTGTAGGCCCTGAGGCCCAAGAGGAAAAATACACTAAGTGAAGAAAATATATATATATATTTTTTTTTTTTTGAAAGAAAGAGAAAAAGACCGGCGGTACCGGTCCGGAGTCGGGGAAGCAGACACGCGACCAAAGAAATAAAATAAAATAAAGAACTTCTTCAGCGGTGACAGGGCTCGACCTGCTGGCTCCGCGGCAAAGAAGAACTGAGGAGAGATGGTTAGGAAAGGCGGGAAGGCAGCGCGCAGGCGCTGTGGGATGCTCCCAAAAGCTTTCCTTTTTGGGAAGCTGGGGAGTGTTCCCAGCGCAGGCTCCGTCGGTACCGACGTACCCATATGTGAAGACTCATTCCTGCTTGTTCCTGGAGATTGCGGCGTGCTGATGTGATTGCAATGAGAAAGATAACCTTCCAAGAAAGGAATTTCAAGGAGGTAGTAGCTAAAGGTTCGAAAGGTGGCTTCATGAGCTGGCCAAGAACCCGGTTTAAGTCCCATGCCACCGGTGGTGGCCTAATGGGAGGCTTAGTTAGAAAAAGGCCTCTCATAAATCTTGCTATAAGAGGATGAGAGGAAATAGGTTGTCCATTTAGAGGCTTAAAGGAAGCTGCAATAACACTCAAATGGACTCTTACTGAAATTGTTTTCAGGCCTGCATTGGATAAATGAAGGAGATACTCCAGCAATGATTCCAGAGGTATGGCAAGGGGGTTAAGACCCTTCTGCGAACACCATATGGTAAACCTTTTCCATGTAAAAGCATAAGAGCGTCTTGTGGAAGGTTTCCTGGAAGCAAAAAGAATATCTTTTACTTGCTGAGGAAGATTAAGATCTTGGAGATCTAGGCCTTCAGCAACCAAGCCCTGAGATGCAAAGACGGGATTGGGATGCCATAACATTCCGTCCTCCTGAGATAGGAGATCTGGAGCAGACCCTATACACCAGGGAGGGAGCTTGAGAGAGATGTAGAAGCAGAGGGTACCACACTTGCCGTGGCCAATGTGGAGCTATGAGAATCATATGGCCTCTGTCTCTCTGAAGCTTGAACAGGGTTTTGGGAATTAGGGGAATGGGTGAAAAGGCATACAGGAAGTCTTGACCCCAGTAAAGGAGGAAAGCCCCCTGAGCCGGAAATCTGGAACAGAACCGGGGATGTTTTGCATTCCACAGACTTGCAAAGAAGTCTATGTCCGGGGTTCCCCAAAGTTGAAATAGCCTGGCTACCAGGTCTGCATGCAGAGACCACTCGTGTGGAAGCAGAACTCGACTGAGTCTGTCTGCCCAAGAGTTTTGAATGCCTGGAAGATACACTGCCAGAAGATGAATCTGATGCTCTCTGGCAAGGGCCCATAGTCGCAAAGCTTTGTTGCAAAGTGACAGAGAGCCTGTTCCCCCCTGCTTGTTCACATAGAACATGGCTACTTGATTGTACGCATGAATGAGGACTGTCTTGTAGCTGAGCAGGGTGTGGAACACTCGTAGAGCAAGGAAGATTGCTCCGAACTCCAAGAGATTGATATGTAGATGACTCTCCTGTGGAGACCAGGTGCCTTGGCTGGAGAGGTCTTGGAGATGAGCTCCCCAACCCATCGGAGAAGCATCTGTTGTGAGAGTTGCTTGGGGTAAGGGTTGTTGAAAAGGGGACCCCAGCAACAGGTTTTGAGTGGACTTTCACCACTGGAGGGACAAAATAAGGCGACTTGTGTTTGCTATTTTGTCTGACAGGCATCCTGATGCCTGGGTCCATTGGGTGGACAAAGTCCACTGAGCTGCCCTCATATGGAGGCGAGCATAGGGAACCACATGCACAGTAGATGCCATGTGGCCTAGTAGTTGTAACATTTCTCGAGCAGTGAGATGAGGCTTTAGCACTGCTTGAGAAGCTAACTGCACCATGCGAAGGCAGTGGGCCTGAGGGAGATAGGCCCTTGCCTTTCTGGTATCCAGTAAAGCTCCTATGAACTCTAAAGACTGAGTGGGAGTTAGAATGGATTTTGGGATGTTTATTACCAGCCCTAAATACTGAAGGATACGCATTGTGCAGGATAGAGAAGTCCTGGCCTCTGACTCTGTTTGTGCTCGAATGAGCCAGTGGTCTAAGTAAGGGAAGACGAATATCCCTAGAGTGCGGAGAAATGCTGCTACTACAGCCATGCATTTCATGAACACCCTTGGTGCTGAGGCCAGGCCAAAAGGAAGCACCCTGTATTGGTAGTGCTTCTGCTGAAAAAGGAACCGAAGGAACCTTCTGTGGGTTGGATGGATGAGGTCAGTGTACGCATCCTTGAGATCTAGAGAACAAAGCCAATCCTGACTCTGAAGGTATGGCAGCAGAGATCCAAGAGAAATCTTGAATTTCTCCTTGACAAGGAATTTGTTCAATTCTCTGAGGTCTAAGATAGGTCTGTAACCCCCTGTTGTCTTTGGGATAAGAAAATAAGGGGAATAGAACCCTGTACCCTGCTGATGAATGGGTAACTTCTTCTATTGCCCCTTGGGCAAGAAGGATAGCGACCTCCTGACCTAACATGTTGATGAGAGAGGTCGGAGAATTGAACTGCTTTACTATTGTGTGAGGGGGCATGCTTGAAAAATGAAGCTTGTACCCCCTCCTTTATGATGGAGAGTGTCCAGTGCTCTGCTGTTATTTACCCCCATCTGGAGGCAAAATGACATAGCCTTCCTGGCTCTCAGGGGACCAGAGCCTTCCACCATTCCAGGAAGGTTAAGTTCTCTAGTTGAAAGTCAAAAGCCCTGTGGAGGCTGAGCCTGCTGGGCCGGTTGAGGCCTAGCAGTCTTTGCTTTCTTTTGTTTGGGTGGTTGCTGACCTTTCCTGGCAAGCTGACCTGCAGAACGTCCCTGCTGAACATAAGCAGGATAAAACCTTTTCCTTTTAGAAAAGAATGGTTTCTTGAACAATTTCTTTCTAGCAGGATCAGCCATGGACTTGGATAATCTATCCAAGGTGGAATTTTCAGCATCCATTTCATTGGCCTTTTCCTGCCAATCTTTACCAAACAGGTTCTCACCAGTACAAGGGATATTTCCCAATTTGTCTTGTACCCAGAGCTCTAGATCAGATGCCTGGAGCCAAGCAATTCTACGTACACCTATGGCAATAGCCGAGGTTCTGCTTATGCACTCAAAGCAGTCAAAGGCTGCACGGTTGGAAAATTTAGAAACATTTGGGCATGTTTGACCAAAGTGAGAAAATCCTGTCTTCTATCCTCAGGAAGAATAGGACTTAAAGCCTCTAAATCATCTGTGACCTCCTTCAGGAACATTCCCATGTAGAGACTATAGGAACTGATCCTGGCAGAAAGCATGGCAGCTTGGAAGACCCGACGTCCAAAAGCATCCAGGGTTCTGCACTCACGTCCTGGAGGATTAGAGGCATGCCTCTCTGCACTCTTGATCCTTCTCATAGCTGATTCCACTACAATAGAGTGGTGAGGAAGCTGAGTCTTATGGAAACCAAGACAAGGAGGGACTCGATACATAGTATCCAGTCTGCGAGAATGAGGAGATGTGGTAAGAGGTGTCTCCCACATCCTTAACATGAGATCATACAAAATCTCATGAATGGGCAAGGTAGCTGCCTCTTTAGGAGTTTTGGGATATTGTAGAATTTCCAACTCCTTGGCCCTTGGCTCTGTTTCAGGGGCCACAGTAATGGACAGGCCTCGAGCTACCTCCCTGATAAAATCCTGGAAGGAAATATCCTCTGGAGGAGACATCCTGCGTTTAGGGGAGGAGGACTCCTCTGGGAGAAGCATCGCTGCATCGACAGAACTGTCAGAATCCTCAAATTCTTCTGAGGACTCGAAGTACCGTCTGTCTGGATGCTCTTGAAGAGCCCGATACCCGTACCGACCGAAGTCGGTACCGGGAGTAATCGGTACTGGAGGTCATCGGATGACTGGGTACCAGCAAAGCAGACACCGATGTCGATGCTATCGGTACCGATACCGATGCTGGTGGAATTGTCTATTGCGGTTCCGAGGGTGTCGATGCCACAAGGAAAGCCGCCAGACTGCGCTCAATAGCCAGGATTCTCTGGTCTATCGACACTGCCAATGCCTGGATGGTCCGGTACCGGAGGAGACCACCGGTAACCCCAGAGCATGGCACCAGTAGTTCTGCCAAGATCGAGGCCTCGAGAACATCCTGGAACCCCGATAATGCTTTGGAAGCCGAAGCCTCCCGCCGGGGCAATTTTGCCGGTGCAGAATCCTCAAGGGCAACGCCAGAGGCATCTCGATGCTTAGAAGGAGATCTACCCTTTGAGGACCGGCTGGACTTATGTTTAGTTACCTGAGAGCCACGGGAGGAAGCAGCAGCCCTGGAAGACGTCGATGCCACCGAAGCTGCATCAGAGGGAAACAGGGTACTGAGCTTAGCAGCTCGGTTCTGCCGACCTCTTTTAGACATCATGGCACAGGACATACAATCCGTGATGGAGTGGTCAGGACCTAAACATTTTAGACACCATTCATGGGTGTCGGTGACGGAAATGGTACCGCCACACTTGGTGCACTTTTTGAAACCTGAGGCAGGTTTCTCTATGGTAAGGAAAGGTATTTGGGCCTAAGGCCCAAAAAGGCGCATGCACCTGAAGAAAAAGAAAGAGAAAATACATATATATATATATATATTATTTTTAAAGACAGAAATAAGAAGAAAAAAACCGGCGGTACCGGTAAAGCGTCGAAGAAGGCAGACGTGACCACAAAAAAGAAATAAAAAAGAATTCTTCTATGGTGACAGGAACCCGACCTGCTGGCTCTGCGGAAAAAGAAGAACTGGAGAGAGGCAGGTTGGGAAAGGCGGGGAAGGCAGCACGCAGGCGCTGTGGGATGCTCCCAAAAGCTTTCTAAGTGGATGCTGAGGAGCATTCCCGCGCAGGCTCCATCGGTACCGACAATTACCCATATGTGATGACTACATTCCTGCTTGTTCCTGGAGATTGGCTATTTTCTCAATGAGCCAGTCAAAAACCCCATCCCAGGTTTTGGCTGGGACACCGGCTGGGGCTTCTGAACTTTGGCTGCCAAGGGCAGGAACACAAAGGTTGCCTGGTATGGGAGAAGCAGGAGGGAGGAAAATACCTGCATTATGAGAATAGCAGAACTCATTGCCCCCTCTGTGGAACCTCCTAAATGAGGCAGCCAAGTCAAGTAGAGGGCCTGAAGGGCATCCGCAAGATGTCCATTTTGCTGCTTGATCACAGTCACAGCTTCTTGGGCTTTGTATTGGTAGAGATGGACGCCAAGGCACTGCATGACAGCAAGTTGCTCCTGTACACTAGGCTGTAAGTCTTAGGCCCGGAGCCATGACGGTCTCCAAGTGCCAATACTCACTAAATACACTTCTCTATACCATATCAAAATACTGTATATCACTCAGATAATGTATTTTTCACATTCCTTCCTTTGTGCCACTAGGGAGCAATAGTGGTCAACTTTCTCTGGATGCTTTGCAAATGCATTACAATGAAGAGGTGGTAGGACACTGTGGGATGTTAGCACAAAATTAAAAAAAAACAAAACGAAACAAAACCCAAAAACTTTCTCCCAAGGACTGGATTGGAACCTGGAGCTCTTGGCTCTGTTAAGGGCAGATTCAATGACCATGTAGTGGTGCGGAAGCTGAAGCTTTTTGAATCAAGGAACCTTCTGGACTCTATACATGGTGTTGACCTCCTTGCTGATTGGAGGCAGGGGGGGGGGTGTGATCCCACATTCTCAACTGCAGCTTCAGAAGGATGCGGTGCACAGATAACCAAATAAGCCCAGCAAAGTGCAATGAAGAATAAAGCAGCAATGGAATATTGTAGGATGTCCATTCCCTCTGCCCTGGGCTCCTCTCCTCAGTATAATAAAAATGGAAATGGACATGGTCATTTCCCCAATAAAATTGTGTAGGGTAAGCTCATCAGGCAGAGACTTGTACAGCTCATGAGGAGGGGATCTGAGAGTAGCTCTGGAGATCTCTCCTCCGAAAAGTATTCAGAGTCAGATTCCGAGGAGGGCTTAGAATCCAGACTCAGATAGGTACTCAAATGATGTCAGTCTTTGCCTGGCTCAGCCTCTGTTTTGCTGAGAAGGTAGATCTCCTACAGAAGTGCTGATACATTGATGACTTCCAGCACCGCAGGGAGCAATTTTCCCTGATGCAATGGAGAGTGATATTGGGCAGGCAGGCATCGATGTTGAGGCCCTTCAAGTTCTCTATGACAATTCCTCTCCCACAGGCAGACTCAGAGTTTTGAGGATACGCTTGATGTGCCATTGTCAATGCCATTGAAGCTGCAGCCTTGAAAGAGTGAACATAGCCATCCGCTGCTTGAACCCTTTCATGAGCCGCTCTGAGGGCTGCTATGGATAAAGGTGTAAGGCTTTCACACAGCAGAAGCAGCCTATGTCTGTGGAATCTGTGCAGGAATATCAGCGGGCTGGTCTCTACTCTTCTGAGGCTAGTGTGACCACTCTGATAAAGAAGAGCAGTTCTCACATCAGGGCTGTTTGTGTTCGTCCAAAACCTCAATGATCTTGACATTGGCTCCAATGGATCCTGATGTCTATGCAAAGATGTCTCCGCTCCATGCTCACCATCTATAGTCCTCAATGTCTTGGAGGATGAGGATGAATCCTTCCTCTTCCTTGGCATGAAAGCTATAGGTATCCAATGCCAGGCATCTATTGATGCTTGGCTCAGACTGAGCTTGAGCCTCTTGATGTTGATGCACCGCCATTGTCCCATGCAGTGCCAGAAACCATGGAGACCGATGCCACAGATGCTGAAGACGATGGATCGTCTTGTGAGCACCAAAAATATGTTTGCACTGCTTCTCTTAAATACGGAGCCTTCTCCTGGTCATTTATGAATACAAAACATAAGGTAGTGGTTCACAGCAGGCAGCATTTGTGAGTGTTTATAACAGATATGGTCCTGAGGCATCGGGTGCACTTAAACCTGCTGACTGGTTTTTGGGGATAAATCGCATGAGAAATAGCCAGAGTGAAATCAAATGACTTGATTTTGATGAAAGAAAAACTGACTGGAATGCTTGAGGCCTATATCTGGCCTATAGCGGCACTATGAGGAAAAGGGAAGAAACCTTATTGACTGAAAAAAGGAAAAATAAAGGAAAAGAAAAACTACAGAGGTGGCAGGACAGGAGACTTCTACTTAGTGGAAAAAGAAGCAATCGACTAGGTTTAACTGAGGTCAGGTAAAGCAGTTACTTACCTGTAACAGGTGATCTCTGGGAACAGCAGGAATAAGTCTTCATATATGGGTACGTCGGTACCGACGGAGCCTGCGCGGAAACGCTCCCCAGCGTCCAAAAAGAAAGCCTTTGGGAGCATCCCACACGCATGCGTGCTGCCTTCCTGCCCATTCACTTCCCTCTCATCAGTTGGGTTTGTAGCTGAGACAGAAGGAGGGAAGTAGACGAGCGCGAGAGAGCGCGAGAGAGAGAGCGAGAGCGAGAGCGAGAGAGAGCGAGAGCGAGAGCGAGAGAGAGCGAGAGCGAACTCCTCCTAGGGGAGGTGGGTGGGTTGTGAAGACTTATTCCTGCTGTTCTCAGAGATCACCTGTTACAGGTAAGTAACTGTGCTATCTCCAGGAACACGCAGGTATGAGTCTTCACATATGGGGACTCCCAAGCTAGAGATGGCCTAGAGGAGGTCCCGCATGTTGCAAATCTGATAGATGGGCCATGCTATTTTCCAGAACCTCAGGCATCCAAGGAATGGAGGGTAGGAGCTGAATTAAAAAGGGTGTGCTGTGGAACAGCTTGACCAAACAAGGCGTCTAGAGGGGGTCCTTGTGTAGACCATAAATGTTAGTAAATATTGAATTCCAATTATCTAAAGTGGACTTTACTCAAAAGTATTGCGAAAGTATATGTTGAGGCTAATATAGGTCTGGTGCTAAGAGCCAGTACATTAGCCTCAAAGAAGTTACCTCCCTGTGAAGTGGAGGAAAATAAACTTGCAATACAGGCAGAGGTCAGAAGCCTAATGGCTAGAAACTAATCCCAGAAGAAAAAACTGGGTGAGTTTAATGAAGTTGGACTTTGGAGGAGAAGCTAAAGCTTCTGTAGGCCAAAGTTTGAAGCTCTTTGTCCTTGGAGCAGAATAAGGCTCTAGGAAAGAGGAGATAAATCTGACTGGTTTGCAGAAAAAGGATGGGTCTTTAAGACCCCTCTATCCAAATGAAAGAAACAAACATTTGTAGTAGGCGGTGTAGCCTCCAATTTCTTGAAGATCAGTAATGGCTTCCCTAAGCGATGACACTTAGGATGACGACTTTACATGGAGAGCTTCAGATGTAACGTAACCGGAAAGGTTACGGTAAAAGAAGGTAGTCTCTAATTACCATAGAAATTGGCTGCCCATTTAAAACCCTATGGTATGCTGGAACAGCATTAATATGGACAGTAACATATCTTTCAGAGTCAGATATATATATGGATATATATATATATTATAGATTCACTTAACAAGAAGGGGTAAGACCTGCTTGAGAATATAGAAAGAGAATCTCTTTCTGGTTACAAGTGGAAGAACCATAGAGAAGGTTACATGGAAACCAGTGGAATGTTCTTACTTAGGAGAGGTCTAGATTTCTTTAAAAATTCTAGCCCCTGAATAACCAGAAATGGAGACCTACGTGAAGGGGTGCAGAGGAGATCCTTAGTCTTAAGACAACAAGTCTGGATCCTTCTATAACTTCAGTGTGGAGAAGACGCAATATAAGGGGATACCATGTTTGCCCCTCTATGAGGGCAATATGAGTATCATGCGTTCTTTGTTCAGCATAAGCTTCAATGAAGTATTGGGATTAGAAGGAATGTACTAGACAAGGACCGATTGCAGTGAAAAGGAATGCATCCCTGTTGTAAGAGTTCCAATGGAGATGTGGAACAACCCAGGGAATTGAGCAATTCTTATGCTTTCACGTGGTCTAAGCCCTGGTTCCTTTTCTCAAAAGGAAATTTTAAGGAAGATGGTAAGAGCAGGAAAAAACAGTCATGTAGGAGCATGACTGGGCAAAGCCTTTTTAACCATCTGGAAGTTACCTATTAGGAATGGCTCTGACGCTCTCTGGCAAAGGCCCATAGTTGCAGAGCTTTTTTGTATAATTGCAGAAAGCATGTTGTAGGTTGCTTAGGTGAGATCTGGCTGTTTAATTGCCAGTGTGTAACCTAATCTATTCTGTTGGAGCCAAAAAGAATTGAAGATGGCTAAGAATAGTAGACAGGCCAGTTGCCTGCAATGATAAATAGTTCAAGTGGGTTTTGGAACCTCTCTTGGAATTATCTGTTAAGGCAACCGAAAAAGTTAGGTCCTATAGATTGGAAAAGGACCGACAGACATAATTAGGAGTGGTAAAACTCAATTATTGTCTGATAAGCTGTCTTAAAAGAAATATTTGAGAAGATTGCAAAGGGGAAGAAAGTTCTGTATGGAAACCACTTACTGGAGTAGATATTGAAGAAAATCCTATGGGCTTAAAAAGTAAGCCCTCCAGTTGAATAGTATCACTCTTAGACTGAATGTCTCGACTAAGAGGGATAGAAAAGTAATACAGAGTTGAGAAGACTTACAATTTGGCAAGTCCTGAAAAAGGTAAAGCCCCTTGCAGTCAAAAACTATGAGATATCCTCGTACAGGAAAACTGTCAAGGTGAAGGGCATAGTCTACCTTGTTATTAGTTGTTACACCTCTTTTCCTTCAAAAAGGAGAGGAGAAACCTGTTACCTGTAGGGCATGATTATCCTGAATAGCTCTAGGAGCTAAAAGAATGGATTTCTTTTGTGGCAAGAGATTCATGCCTAGAGTCGAGGATTGAGTCAGTGTATCACTGATCTCTCAGTAAGGATGAACTGTAGATGCTTCTGTTGATAAGAAGTAGGTTAGGTGGTTCTAAACCTCAAACAGGAAAAAGAGATTTAATGAATAAAATATCAGAAACCCTGCAACTGCTGGGTTTGCTGAGCCTGTTGAGGTTTTAATTTTCTTAGCCTGGTTTGATGTTGCCCTTCTTTGGAAACATCTGCATGATGGGTAGAAGATGGATGAAACTTTTTTCCCCTAGGGTGATGAAGTTTTTTAGGAGATTTTTTACTAGTTGGAATAGAGGAAAGTTTTGACAATCCTCTGAAAGCAACAATATCAGTGTTTAACTGATTAGCTTGGAATAAAGCATCCTTGTTAAAGAGATTTTCACCAGTACAAGGAGTATTTGCCAGCCTTTCTTGTACCCATTTGTCCAAGTCTGAAGCTTGCAGCCAGGCCATACGTCGTGCCCCTATGGCTATAGCAAAGGTTCTGCTAATAGACTCAAAACAGTCCAGGGAAGCACGATTAAGGAACTTAGAGACATTTTGAGCATGACTGACTAATAAGAAATAGTCTGCTCTTTTATGTTCTTGAAGGAAAGGGTTCAAAAGTTTTAAACTCTTTGTGACCTCTTCAAGAGATAATCTCATATAGAAAATATATGAGATAATTCTTGCTGAAAGCATAGATGCCTGGAAGCATCGACGTCCAAAGGCATCTAAAATCCTAGACTCACAACCTGGCGGATAAGAGGAGTGCTTCTTTGCACTCTTAAAACGCCTCATTGCTGATTCTACAACAATAGAATGATGAGGAAGATGAGTCTTGAAAACCTGGAGAAGGTGGCACCTTGTACAGTGTCAAGTGTTTTAGAAATTGGGGATAACGTTAAAGGAGTTTCCCACATTTTTAATAGTAGATCCTGTAAGATCTGATGCACAGGAAGCATGATCACCTCCTTTGGAATCCAGGGGAATTGCAGAGTTTCTGAATCCCCTGGTATAGATTCTTTACCAGGTATAGAAATGGCAAGTAACTTTGCCATATCAAGCAAAAAAGCTTGAAAAGAAATCTCTCCCGAGGAGGACCCTCTGAAATGAGGGGTAAAGGCTGAAATTATTGAAATTTCAGCCTTGGCACCAATGGATTCATCCCAGTCATCGGGATCGGAAGACTTGAAAGGATGAAGCATCGGATTTTCTTTAAAGAGATGTTTTCGGTACTGCCTGAGGTCGGTACCGAGATGAATCGGTACCGAATCCTCTATGCTAGAGAGCGATTCCAGGCTCGGCATCGAAGGGAGCGAGTCTGTCGAAGAAAACATCGACGGTACCGACACCGGAGCCGATGTCGATACCAGTACCGAAGCCGATACTCTAGGAATTGTCTGCAGCAACTCTAGCGGTACCGAAGTAGCTGAGAGCGCTAGACTACGTTCATCGGTGAGGAGTGTTTCATCCATCACCATAGCCGATGCCGGGGTGTCGGTACCGCTCAAAGCGGCCATAACCACCGAGCATGTCCCAGGTATGTCCATGGAGGTAAGAACCTCGGGAACAACCTGAAGCCCCGTTAATGCTTTGGAGCCCGAAGACTCCCGCCGGGGCTTTATTGCCAAAATGTCCAAGGGCAACGCCAGAGGCATCTCGATGCTTAGAAGGAGATCTACCACTCGAGGACTGGCTAGTCTTAACAGACTTTTGTTTGGTTACCTGATCCTGTGAAAAAGAAGATAATCTGGTTGGTGACATTGAGTCCGATGTGAACTGGGTATCGAGTTGTGCTCGACCCTTAAGACTTCTTCTGTTTGAGCTCCAGCAGGAGAGACACTCCAGTGGGCAATGGTCAGGACGTAAACATTTTAGACACCAAGTATGAGTGTCTAAAAATATATTTGTACTGCCACACTTTGAACATTTCTTAAGGATAGTGGCTGGCTTTTTCATAATGGAAGGATAGAGGCCTAGTGGCCTAGAAACCGTCAGGCACTAAACAGGAAAAAATTCCCAGAGAAAAGAAGAAATTTTTAGTAAAAAGAAAAGCACAGGCGGTACCGGTGGCGTCGAGGGAAGGCAGACGCGACCACAAAAAAACAAGAATAGAAAGAAAAATTTTCTGCGGTGAAAGGAATATGTCCTGCCGGCTCCGCGAAAAACAGAAAACTGATGAGAGGGAAGTGAATGGGCGGGAAGGCAGCGCGCGCATGCGTGTGGGATGCTCCCAAAGGCTTTCTTTTTGGACGCTGGGGAGCGTTCCCGCGCAGGCTACGTCGGTACCGACGTACCCATATGTGAAGACTCATTCCTGCTTGTTCCTGGAGATATAACATGTACCAAAAAGAGAGAAAACATCTGTGGAGCTACACAGAAAACTGAAGATTGAGGATATGAGGCACAGCAGCAGCAAATACATAAAAATTGCAAACAAAGTATGTTTCTGTGTGATCCTCCTAGGATTTTTAGCAGAATATAAATGTTTTTAAATACGTACACATGTACTCAAAGTGGTGTAAAGGTTCCAGTGCAGGGCTCTCTCAGCAACAGTACCCATATCTGAGCACTTATCCTGCTTGTCGATGGAGAAAACTAAGGCTTTTATTCCTAGATATTTATAAATTGGACATCTGAGGTGTTTATTTTCTAGTTAATAGGGTTTCTGGAAGGTACAAAAAAAAAGTGTTTTTAAACCTTAGGTATTATTTAATGGGTACCTTTTCCAATGAAACTAAACTTGTACATTGACAACTCCTAAGTGACAAAGTAGAAAAAGCACAAAAACAGAGTGGCAAATATAAGAGAAACCAGGGAAGCAGTGAGTACTAAAGGAAGTGGTATTTTTCAGGTGTTTATTGGATAAACATCAATTCAATTTTTTTTGCATGAAAAATATTTTTTAGGTTAAAACCTAAAATCAGATACCCTAAGTATAAATGTAATGTAATATGTACTCTCACCAATCTGGCTGGCGTATTCTGCAACAAATATAATTGTATGTTATTTAGATATAACTCCTGATAGAATGAGCTACACTAGTCTAATCTGGTTGTCACCAGAGCATGTAGATCTGCATGGTCTAGATAGGGGTGGAGTTGGTGTAGTAAGCACAAGTGACAAAACACCAATTTCACAACTGTAGGGACACTGCTCATTTTAGTCGACTCCTAAATCTGTTATTGTCCCCTTGGGTTCTAAACAAAATACCAATATCTGAGGTAGTATAGCAAGGGGTCCATTTCTCCTTGATATTCACAATGCCACACATTTATCTATACCAAAGAGGCAAATTTGATGCCACTTCCAAAACAATAGTTTTCATAAATCCTAGAGTCCCCCACTGGGATAGTTAAATACATCCTAGGTGCAGAGAGCACCGCAGTAATGCTTGATAACTGTTAGCTAATTCATTGCCCTTTGCTGGGCTTATCTGGTTCAGCTCACCTGTTTGCAATGATGCTTGGGTAATAAGCTCTCTGATGCTCATCAACCTTAAAATCACTTATCTGTATGAAGCGCTTCTGCTCTTCAAAAGCTCGAATGACACCGACGCCAAGGAGGGTCTCATTGAAATGAGAATACACTGGTGACTGGCTGACTGATTCCAGGCGCTTCAGCTGTCGGGAGGTAGCCACGTAAAACCTCTGACAGCAAAAACACAAGTCAGTCAACAGCTTAAATACATAGCTAAAAGCAAAGAGAAGTTGCAAGTTCTCTAAAGGAATGCCCCAGGATATGAAGTACTTACAAGGCCGAGGGCAACATGGTGCCTTTTAGACTATATTTACTGCTTTGTAGCACAGGAAAAAATCTCTTAAAAATTTCCAAATGACATTACTACTACTGAAAAACAGCACTAGTCCCTTCTGGAGAATACAGTCTATGTGTAAGGACATCTGGTACAGCATGGCAAGAGATGGGGCAAATTTCCTCAAGAACACCCCCAGCATTGTTCTCTCTATTTCAATAGGGACCACCACTATCAGTTTCACTTCTTTTATGGACAAGTGGTTAATCTAGGGGTTCTCAAGTCGGTCAGGTTTGCAGAATAACCACAACGAATATGCATGGGAGAGATCTGCATACAATGGAAGAAGTCATGCAGATTTCTCATATGGTTATGGTTATATTTTATTTGATATACAGCCGATCTATAAACAAACTATGCGGTTCACAATAAAAAGTAAAATACGTTAAAAGATAAACTAACAACTGAAAAACTGTAAATATCATAACAGAATAAAAACCACGGGAGGACCACCATTATTTTGGCAGTAAAGGGATGAAACCCCCCCCCCCCCCCCACCAACCCAAATGAAAGACAGGGTAGGTTTAGAATCAAAGATAGGAAGGGATTACAGGTTGAGGACTACCATCTTCTAATGATCGACAGCACTATCTACCCAGGTGATGTGGTAATTCCAAACGCTATCTAATAAAGATATGCCTTTAGTGTCTTTTTGAACTGTCGAAAGTTCAGTTCTGTATATAGATTAGCTGGAAGCGATTTCCATAGGGCTGATTTTCTGGTTGTCTCATACTTAACGAAAGTAATGTGAAGACAAAAACCGTGGCGTGATCATAGTGCCCTGGTGGGGGCATAAACACAGAAACAGAATCATGACGGCAGAAAAAGACCACATAGCCCATCTAGTCTGCCCTTCTATATCAACTACTACAACAGTCCTCTCTTTTTCCTTTAGAGATCCTCTGTATTTGTCCTATGCTTTTTTGAATTCAGATACTGTCCTAGTCTCTACCACCTCTACTGGGAGACTATTCCACACTTCTTCTACTCTTTCCGTAAAGAACTATTTCTGCATATGACTCCTGAGTCTATTCCCTCTCACTCTCATCCTATGTCCCCTTGTAGCAGAGCTTGCTTTCAATCAAAAGAGGCTCTCCTCTGCATTTATGCCACTGAGGCACAGTATTTAAACATCTCTATCCCACCTTTCCTCTAAGGTGTATATATCAAGATCCTTAAGTCTGTCCTCATATGCTTTATAAGGAAGACCACTAACCATTTTAGTAGCCACCCTCTGCACAGACTGCAACTTGTTTATATCCTTTTGAAGGTGCGGTCTCCAGAACTGCACACACTCTAAATGAGGTCGCAAAGAGTAACCAAGATGCGAAGTATTCTAGTGCTAAATCATGAATGGCTTTGAATGCAAAAGTTACCACCTTGAACAAAACTCTCGATGCTAGTGGAAGCCAGTGGTGCTGCTTAAGAAGTGGTGTTACATGGTCAAATCATTTTGCCTGGACCAATGTATGTATTGCTGAATTCTGCAGTCCAAAGGCATTTTATTTGATACTGTGGAATTCCTAGATAGATTACATTACAGTAATCCACCTTAGCCATAACAGTTTGTAGTAAAACAGATACTTGGGCTGCCGGGTCCATAAACGGTTGAACCACACGAAGGTGTCGTAGTGCACAAAAAGAAGATCAGATAACCTGGACCAGATTACTACTACTACTGAACATTAGTATAGTGCTACAAGGCGCTACAAGATGGTCCTTACTCACCAGAGCTTACAATTTAGTCAAGACAGACAATACAGTAGCTGAAATGGTAAGGAAGCACAAAGGACAACAGGTGAGTCAAGATCCGAAAGTGGCAGCAAAGAGGTGAGTTTTCAGCCAGGATTTGAAAAGGGTCATAGAAGGCATCTGACGTACAGATTCAGGTAGCTTGTTGTAAAACTAAAGAGCAGCAAGGTGAAAGGAACATAGTCTGGAATTGACAATAGAAGATAAGGGCATGGATAGAAGCAGAGGAGTAGAGTTCCTGAGGAGGGGTGTAGCAAGAGGAGAGGAAAGGTAGTGAAGAGCTGCAGAGTGAATGCACTTATAGGTCAGCAGGAGAAATTTGAACTGGATGTGGAAACAGATAAGAAGCCAATGAAGTGACTTGAGAAGAGGGGTAATATGAGCATGACGAGGCTTGCGGAAGATTAGCCATGCAGCAGAGTGTTGAAGGGGATTGAGACAATTCAGAGGGAGACCAGAAAAGAGCAGGTACAATAGTCCAGATGGGAGGTGACTAAGGAATGGATAAGTGTCTTAAGTAGTGTGTTCAGAAAGGAATGGGCGAATTTTGCAGATGTTGTAGAGAATCAGCAGGTTTTAGCTATCAGTTGGATGTGTGCAGAGGAGAGAGAGAGGAGTCAAAGATGACCCCAAATTTGTGCACTGAGGAGACAGGGAGGAGTAGTTATCCACAGAGACTGAGAAAGGAGAAAAGAAAGAGGAGGGTTTGGGGGAAAAATAAGCTCAGTTTTGGCCGTGTTCAATTTCAAGTGGCAGTGAGACATCCAAGCAGCAATGTCAGAAAGGCAGGCAGAGATCCAGGTCTGGATTGCCTGGATGTGGAGATAGTGAAAGCTGGGAGTCTGACCCCAAGGTATTTTAATGTTGGTTGTAGCTTTATAGGTACCCCTCCAATATTGGGGGCTACTACAGGGATCCATAATGAATTTGTAAACCATGTAGCTGTAGTTTTAGATGGATTTAATTTCAGTGAATTGCAGCCCAGCCAAGAGGCACCCTGGTCTAGACACACATTGATCTGCAAAACAACTGATGATAATTCTTTGGTAGGGAACACTAACAAAATATCGTCTGCGTAGCCAGAAACGCCCATGCTCTGAATAAGTATGGTAAGAGTTCAAGAAAATAATGAAAAAGAGAGGATGATAAAGTCAAGCCCTTGGGAATCCCACAAGGAAAAGTATACAAGGATGACAATGAATCTTGGATGTGTACCTTAAAAGGAGCGATCCTAAAAGAAAGGATGGAACCATGAGAGGACTGCACCTCAAAGTCCAGAATCATACAACCAATTCAGCAACATTATGATCTACTAGGTCAAATGCTGCAGAAAGGTCCAGCAAAATTGCAATAACTGCTCTACCCTGATCCCATGCTCTGTAAACCTCATTTAGGAGTGCTGTCATAATGGTTTCCATATTATGCTTCAATCGGAAACCCGATTGTCTAGGATGTAGTACATGAACCTGTTGATCAAGTTGAGCAAAAACCAATGGTTCCATCACCTAGGGAGATAAAAGGAAGGTTAGATATGGGTCTATAGTTTTTAGGATCAATTGTACCTCCTTGCAGGTCCTTCAGAATGGGTTTAAGCAAGACTGTTTTCCATATGCTTGGCACTGTGCCTGATGAAAGGTTTGTGCTGATAATCAACAGCATAATTGGCAAACGTCTTAAGGACTCTTCAGTCAACCAGGCAGAAGGAATAAGGTCAGTCATATAGTCTTATGGATGGTACTCACTACCTTAGATAAGTTTTCGAAGGTAATGGTGGTGAAATTAGACCATGTATGTATTGGATTGATAACAGCTGTGTCCGTTGGAGCAGAAAAGGGAGTTTGTGTCAGATATGGGTGACACTATCCAGAAAATACTTGGCGAGGTCCTCAGCTGAAGATCCCAACCAGTGCTGTCCACAATCTATCAACTTAAAAGATGAAAGCTGGTTAAGAACTGAAAAAACTGCTCGAGTAAAATTAGGAGATGAGTTATTATGGACGAGTAGTAGTCTTGCTTCGCCATAAGGATTATGGAGTCCAGTAATATGAGTGACAACTTTTAAATTTTAAAAGTTCAGATTCGGACCTACTTATCTACCAGTGTCTTTCCACGGAATGTAAATGTTTAATGATCCACAGACCTTCGTGAAACCATTTATGAGTTCTACGTAAAGAGCAAGATTGAGTCATAATGGGAGCCACTTTATCAAGGGCCTTATTAAGAGTGCCAAACCAGGCAATGGCCTGTGATTCCAGTGGAAGTTCAGCAAAATCCGAGGGGAATAAGGTATCAGCAGCAGGAAAAGCTGACTTAGTTTCCTGGGTAATATGATGATACAGTCTAAGACACATCACATGAAGTTAGTGGACATTTGGAGTAAGAGTTAGGTTTAAGGGCTGGCATAGCCAAGTTAAACAGAAGAGTGTTGTCAGTCCAAGACAGTATGCCCTTCTATGTTTGAGTATGAGGTGGAGAGGACGTCACATCCTGGGATGTGATAATGAGACCTAAGATATGGCAGCTACATGAGTGGGACAGGTTACATGCTGTTGCAAACCATGGTCTGACAGAAAGGTAAAGAAAGCTTTATCCTTAGCCCGAGTGGGAAGGTCAATGTATATTCAGATCTCCTAGCACTACTAGGGTGCGACACCATTAGTTCTATAAACAACTGCTGAGTAGGTTTCCATGCAGGCTACAGAAGAGAAGGAGGACAGTACAGTAATAATAAATGAATATCTGTTGGGGGACCCAGTCTAAACAAAAGGGGCTCAGAATCTGCACATTGGGTAACTGCTAACTTTGCTATACTGAGTGCTGATCTACATATTACCGCTACTCCTCCCCTTTGGGAGTCCACAGAGCAGACAGAGCTAGATATTCCAAAGGAAGGCAGATCAAAGATAAGGTCTTCTCCTTTTCAGAGCCAGGTCTCTGTCAAACAAAGCACATCCAAGAAATAAAGAGAGATGCATACTCATTGTGGTTATCCTAAACACCTGATTGGACACACCTAGCCAGAGGACCGAGTTCAGAACCCCTGGATTAATCAAATAACTAAAAGGTACAGGCAAGACTTGGTTTTAATGGTATCTAATGCTTGGCAACCAGAATGCTGTAGAAAAGGTGGCCATCATTCCCCCTGCTAGTGCTTGTTCATCTTTTACCACAATGTTTAACTGGCAGTGAAGATGCAGTCTACATCATCATTATTGCTGGTACAGGAGATTGTTTTGGTAGTCACAGATAAAACTAAGCTCTTTATATACAATATTTATTTTATATTTCAGGCACCAAGTGCTTAGTGCATTACTATGCTGCTCATAAATATTTCTCTTCTTATACTGAACCAGTAAAGGGGAAGAGAGGGCGGGGGCACTACATAACATTTTAGATTGCTTTTATTTTTTCTTTTGATTCTCTCAAACCAAATTTTTTCTCTCCAGCCACTATTAAACAGAGAAACACAGGTTAACCATGCAATATCTTTGTATGGAACAGGTCTGATTTTATACTTACAACATGTAAAAGTGCATGACTGCAGATAAAGATCATTTGACCTTCCCATTTGCCCTATTATTTCCCAGTCTGGTTTTCTACCATTTGGTAAGATGAGCACATAGATTCCCATATTTATACGGATACCAACTTCCCTCTTCCCCTTTATGTCTTTTATCCAACTTCTCAATCCTGTTATCACCACTATCTTCTACATTTGTCCCAAGCATGGGAAATGTTGTGGAATAGCAGCCTAATGGTTAGAGCAACAGTCTAGCACCCAAGAGATCTGGATTCGATTCCCACTAGCACTCCTTGTGACCTTGGGCAAGTCACTTTACCCACCATTGCTTCAGAAGAAAGGTCCTGGCAATTCCAGTCATAGCTTGCAAAGAAAACCCAGGTGCTGTAGGTCGCCAGGAGTCAGCATTGACTTGACACTTGAAAAAAAAATGCTGGCCTCTATCCAAGGCTGACCTCAGTACAGTACAAGACTTCCTCCCTCCAGAGATCTTAAGAATGAGGAGTAAGGGGAGAAGTGAGGAAATTATATCTCCTTGCTTAGCACTGTCATCTCCACTGTGTTGGGTGCATGCCTTGCCAGTGCTTACGAGCAACAGGAACTGATAAGACATCAGGGATAGTGTTATCACAGTAGCAGGGCTGAACTGCACCCCCTCCACCCCTACATCAAGAATGGCCCTATCTCCACTTTCCCCTTGGTAGGCAACCCTAGGTATGGTTTGTCTTCCTCTCTGGTTCTTACAAGTCCCAAATCTTAATCCAATATCAAAACCACTTCCCACATAGCTTTGTAATAATTCAAAGAAAAACAGTTACAAACAAGGTTAAAATTGTACCTGAACAAAAAAGTAAAGAAGTCCCAGAGGTGGAATGATGACCGCAACTATGGGTGTGGCAAAAAGGATGATGATGCATGCGCCAATCACATTAAACATGGAACCCATGAACATTTTGATTATTTGGGGGATTATGGAGTCGATGGTGTCAATTTCCTTTGCAAAGCGGTTCACAAGGTTCCCACTGGGCGTCCGTTCAAAGAAGTTCATGGGTGACCTAAGGATATTGTGCAGTAAGTCCAGGTGAAGATACCGTGAAGCAAATATGCCTCCAATAGATACCGTCATTGAATAGCCAAAGACAGCAATGCCTGGAAAACAGATCATCAAAAGAAAAGATTACTGGCTGTACCTGAGGATTAGTCTGCATACAAACCAAACCAAAAACTATTCTAGGAAGGAGGACTCAAATCCTTAATGTCTCAGACCAAGACCTTTATTGCTCAAATGTCAGAATACGGCTCTAGATTTCAGTCCAAAGCTTCTCAATATAGGAGTGAGTCCCCATAGACTCAGTTTATCATAAGGTGGAAAACAAACAGATCTTAGACTGCATTTTGCTGGGTTTTTAAACAAAGCAAACTGTTGTGTATCTATTAGCATATCAAAGTCCAAGTACATTTGTTTTTATATTACTCAGCATCTAAAATGTTATTTGAGAGGGGAGGGGAAAGAGTAGTTACTCACCTGTAACAGATGTTCTCCAGGAACAGCAGGAATCAGTCCTCACATATGGGTGTCATCGGCACCGAAGAAGCCCCAGCGGAGCATTTCCCCAGCTTTCTATGAAAGCCTTTGGGAATGCAGGCACGCAAGCGCGGTTCCCTTCCCGCCTAAAGGTGCCATCTTACCTCAGTCAAATGACATAGCTAAGAACAGCACACAAAAAATGAAAAATAAACTATGTACAATTGCAACTCCCAGGGGAGGAGGGAGGGTTGTGAGGACTGATTCCTGGAGAACACCTGTTACAGGTGAGTAACTACTCTTTCTCCAGGACCAAGCAGGAAGTCAGTCCTCACATATGGGTGACTCCCCAGTTCTGGGCTACCGAGGAACCAAGGCTGAACAAGAGAACTCCCTCTAGTCTCAGCAGCAAAGAAAGGCTTTTCAAGGACACAAACTCCACCGGTAGCCCAACAGAGGGCAGAAGTTGACTAAACCTCAAAGAGATTCCGGAGTACTGCTTGGCCAAAAGCACTGTCCCTACGGGACTCCCTCTCCAGACAGTAATGGGCCGCAAAGGTCTGGCTTGAAGACCAAGTTGCAGCCCTGCAGATGTCTACCAAGGGCACAGAGCGGAGAAGAGCCACTGAGGCAGCCATTGCCCTGACACGATGGGCCGTGACCCGACCCTGCAAGGGAAGGTCAGCCGCCTTGTAAGCCCAGGTGATACAGTCAGCCACCCAGATGGACAAGGTACGCTTGGACACAGCCAACCCCAACTTAATAGGGTCAAAGGATACGAAGAGCTGAGTAGCCCTCCTATGCCCCTGCGTACGGTCAAGGTAGAAGGATAAGGCCCTCCTACAGTCCAGGGTATGCAGGACTGCTTTAGCCTGGCTTGCATGAGGCCTAGGGAAGAATGTTGGAAGAACCACCTCCTGATTGGGGTGGAAAGAGGAGACAACCTATGGGAGGAACTTTGGATGAGTCCTGAGGACTACCCTGTTCCTATAAATCCTGGTATAAGGCCTATCACAGACCAGGGCCTGAAGCTCACTCACTCGCCTAGCCAAGGTAAGGGCTATCAGGAAGAGGGTCTTCCAGGATAGGAAGCGTAGTGGACAAGTAGCCATCTGCTCAAAAGGTGGGCGAGTCAGTTGCTGCAAGACCACATTCAACTCCCACTCAGGGGCAGGACGACGGATTGGAGGCTTGAGCAAAAGCAAGCTCCTGAGAAAGCGGGACACCAAGGGGTGACCTGACAGAGAATGTCCCTCCACCAGTGAGTGGTGAGCTGCTAGAGCTGAGAGGTGGACCCGAACAGAATTGGACTTAAGTCCCTGATTTGATAAGTGCAGTAAGTACTGAAGCACTACTGGCACAGTACAGGAGAAAGGATTCTCTGTACGTAGCTGACACCACACAGAAAACCTTTTCCATTTGAGAGCATAGGTTTTCCTAGTGGACTGTTTCCTAGAGGCTAGGACAACCTCCTCAACTTCCTGAGGTAGGCCCCAGGGAGCCAAAACTACCCTTGCAGCCTCCAGGCCATCAAATTGAGAGCTTTGAGAATGAGGTGCAGAAGGGAACCTTGCTCCTGTGAGAGAAGGTCGGGTTGCAACCCCAGAGGCAGGGGGGGATCCACCGCCAGTTGAAGCAGAAGAGGAAACCAAGGCTGTCTCGGCCACCTGGGAGCCACCAGCAGGACCGAGGCCTTGTCCTGAAGAATCTTGAAGAGAGTTCGGGCCACCAAGGGCGTGGGAGGAAACGCATATAGGAGGCCCTGAGACCATGGAATCAGAAAAGCATCTGCTGCTATTCTCAGAGGATGCGGTTGCCTGGAGCAGAACTTTGGCAGTTGCTTGTTCATTGGGCTGGCAAAGAGATCTACCAAAGGGAAACCCCATTTTAGGAAGATCTTCTGAACTACTGAAGGATGCAGCTGCCACTCGTGGGGCTGCAGAATTCTGCTTAATCTGTCGGCCAGGTAGTTGTCCTGGCCTGGAAGGCACACAGCCTTGAGGAGCATGTTGTGCTGGAGGGCAAATGAACAAAGATCCTGAGCCTCCCGACAAAGGATTCTGGACCCAGTCCCGCCCTGTTTGTTCACATAAAACATGGCTACTTGGTTGTCTGTCTGAACCAGGACAGATTGATGAGCCAGGGTAGGAGAGAAAGCTTTGAGTTCTAATCGAATAGCTCGGAGTTCGAGGAGATTGATCTGCTGTGCAGCTTCCCAAGGAGACCACAGGCCCTGGGTGCACTTGCCTAGACAATGAGCTCCCCAGCCCTGCAGAGAGGCGTCTGTGGTCAGTACCACCGTGTACCCAGGAATCTGAAAAGGCACCCCCTTCAGTAGATTGGGTGGGTGCAGCCACCAGTTGAGGGAGTTCAGAAATTTGTCTGGACACCCTTATCCTGTCTCTGAGGCTGCCGGTGGCCTGTGACCACTGAGTCCGAAGGCACCACTGTGCAGGCCTCATATGGAGCCTGGCATTGGGGGTCACATGTACTGTCGAAGCCATGTGGCCAAGCAGCCTCAGGCAGAGTCTGGCGGAGACCAATGACCTACTGAGAAACTGATTTGCCACGGCTATAAACCTTTGGGCCCTGTCTTCTGGCAAGAAAGCCTTGGCCAGCAGGGAGTCCAGCCTTGTTCCTATGGACTCCAAGTTCCGGGAGGGGAGCAAAGTGGACTTTGCGAAGTTTATGACAAACCCCAGGCTTTGAAGAAGAGCAATAGTTCTGAGGGTGGCTTGTCTGGCCTCCTGGCACGTCTGACCCCTGATGAGCCAGTCGTCCAGATAGGGGAAGACAAAGATTCCCTGATTTCTCAGGTAGGCCGCCACCACTGCCAAGCATTTGGTAAAGACCCTGGGAGCGGAGGTGAGGCCAAAAGGCAGCACTCTGTATTGATAATGGTTTCCCTCCCACAATGAACCTGAGGTACTTTCTGTGGTCTGGATGAATGAGGATGTGAGTGTACGCATCCTTTAAATCTAAGGAGCACAGCCAATCTCCCTGCTGAAGGTAGGGCAGAAGTGTTCCAAGAGTAAGCATCTTGAACTTTTCTTTCTCTAGGAACTTGTTGAGGTTCCTGAGGTCCAGAATGGGTCAAAGGCCACCGGTTCTTTTGGGCACCAGGAAATACCTGGAGTAGAATCCGTGACCTTGCAAGTGGGGAGGCACAGGCTCCACCGCCCTGTCCACCAACAGACCTTGAAGCTCTTGAAGGAGAAGGTCTGTGTGCAGGGGAGGCCTTGGAGGCTCCCCTGGAAAGTAAGGAGGCAGTTGGTGAAAATGCAGTGCATAGCCCCTGTGGACTATGTCCAACACCCAACCGTCCCCGGTGATGAGGGGCCACTGGCAGGCAAAGAGGGCGAGGTGACCTCCTGTGCAGGGTTGGGAGAGCAGGGATGGAGAGGCTACGCTCAAGGAGTCAAAAACCCCCACCCATCTGAGTGTGAGCAGGGGCTGGAGGCTTGGGGGTCCTCTGCCTACGGGGCCCATTACCCTGTCCCTTGGCTTGCTGACCCTGGGGTGCAGCTTGGGCAGCCTGATATTGAGGGTACTGTTTGTAGGCAGTGCCCTTTCTCGGGTAAAAGAGCTTTTTACCTGAGCCCTTCTTTTTATGAGAAGGGGCAGAGGTCTTCCTAGACAGCCTTGTCCGTGTAAGGTGCTCTGTTTCGAGCTGGGCGGCCTTCTCAGTCATGGGCTTGCCAAAAAGGTTTTCACCTCGGCAAGGGACATCGACCAACTTGTCCTGAACCCATGGCTCGAGGTCAGATGACTGCAGCCATGCCTGGCGTCGAGCCGCGATGCCGGCTGCCGCAACTCGGGCCGAAGCCTCGAAGCCATCGTAGGCGGTGCGGGACATGAACTTCGAGCAGTCCTGAATCCCCGAGGAAAAGGACTTGAATCTCTGCAAGGGTTCCCCGGAGAGACCAGCAGAGAACCCGGCCAACTCCTTGGCCAGGTTCCGCAAGTACATGCCCATGTACAGCTGGTAAGACTGGACACGGCAAGCAAGCATCGAGCCCTGGAAGCACTTTCTACCGATGCCATTGAGATTCCGGGCCTCCCTGCCGGGGGGCACCGCAGAGTGCATCTTCTGGCTCTTCAGACGATGCATGGCCGATTCCACAACCATGGAATGGTGTGGTAGCTGTGCCTTCTGAAAGCCAGGGCTCTTCCTGAGTCGATAGATCGAGTCGACTCGCTTGCTTAAAATCGGTGCCTCCCACATCCTGAAGAGGAGCTGTTCCAGCATCGGAGGAACCGGGACAGTAAAGGCCTCCTCCGGAGGAGAGTCATACTGCAGGGCCTCGAGCTCTTCAGCTCGAGGCTCTTCCTCAGGATCCGCCGGAATAGCCAAGGCAGTGGCCATATCCCGGATGAACTCTGAGAACAGAGTATCCTCCAGAGGGGATCTACTCTGGGGCTCAGACTGCGGTGAGTCCGACGGGACGCACCGAGTCTTGAACATATCGGGGGACTCCTCATCCTCCATCTCCCAGGCGGACTCGTCCGACAAGGAGTCAGGGTCCGACCCCACGGGGCCCTGGAGCACCCGCCCCGACGCCGGAGGCACCGGCGTCGACGCCCTCGGTCCCGAGCGGGAGGTCGAGGGAGACTGCAACCGAGGTCGACTTTGAGCCATGATGGACTCAAGTATCGGCTCGGTCTCCGGGGTCGACTTCGAAGTCGATGTCCCAGTGGTCGGGGCAGATGCGCCAGATAGGCTGGCCATCAGTGCCCGCTGCTGCTCCATGAAGGCAGACAATCTGCTCTCCAAGGCTGTCATCCTGAGACTCAGCTCGGGAGACGCAGCAGCCACCGACTCGGGCCCCGGCGGCACCGGGCCCGACGTCGGCTCTCTGGGAGGAGAGTCCGAGGACTACGGGGCTTGCGTGTCCAGCAGACTCCGGCTCCACACGAGGAACTTTGGCAGGCTTCTCTTGTTCCATGGGCCCGGGGCGACAGTCGGGGGTCTTAGACCTGGCCCTCGAGGAGCCAAGGACCTCCAACAACGACGCCCTCGCAAGTCGCTTCTTCCTCTTGCATTCCCGGTCGGGGGACCCCCTGTCCGAGGAGCTCCGACGACACTCGGGATCCGAATCCCGAGATGTCGAGGCCTCAGACGAGGTCCGGGCCCGGCCGAAGGCTGAGTCTGAGAAAAGCCTTTCTTTCTGCTGCTGGCGACTTCGGGGTGCCTTGGAAGACATCTTCCCACATGGTCCACACGACTTAGGGTTGTGATCAGGACCGAGGCACCGAAGGCAGCAGTTGTGTGTGTCGGTGAGAGACATTAATTTCACACTTCTTGAAACCGCTGGAAGCCATCGGGGAAAAAAAAGAGTCCCCGCGAGGTCAAAGGACCGGCCTTCCAGGGAAAAAGCAAAAAAGGGCGCGAACGCCAGCCACGAAGGGCAAAAACCGAAAAAGAAGAATTGGGCTCGATACCGGTGTACCGAACCCGGCGGGAGGGGAACCGGCGTCGAACCGGGAGAAAAAACAGTGAGGATCGCTGAAAAAAAATCAACTTTTATCCGGGATGACAGGACACACGTCCGGTGGGCTTCTCGGAAAAAAAAAGAGACTGAGGTAAGATGGCACCCTTTAGGCGGGAAGGGAACCACGCATGCGTGCCTGCATTCCCAAAGGCTTTCATAGAAAGCTGGGGAAATGCTCCGCTGGGGCTTCATCGGCGCCGATGACACCCATATTTGAGGACTGACTTCCTGCTTGGTCCTGGAGAAAGGGGGAGAACATACCAAAAAAAGAATACGCCTAAACAAAACTTGTGAAGGCTTTAGAGTCAGGAGATGGCATTTTGCAAACTGCAAGAATAATCACCCAGAAAAAAAACACCCTTTTTAAAATTCAGTCAACACAAAGAAAAGTAGCCTACCTGTAATGGGGTGTTTTCTGTAGACAACAGGATAAAATCAGACACATCAGAAGATGGTGTCACCTGACAGCACAGATATGGAGCCCGTGCTCTCTGAGCTCAAAGACCAGAGACTTTCCAAGCCATGCATGGGTGCTTTCATCCAATGTCTGCTCCTCAGTTCATAATAAAACTTTTCTACATAGAACTTCTTCATGAACTGGATGGGTATGGATAGGATATATCCTGCTCTCTACCTAATGGTTACAGCATTGGCTTGGTAATCAAGAGACCAGGCTTCGATTCCCATTAGTATTCCTTGTGGTCTTGGGAAAGTCACTTAACCCTCCACTACCTCGGAAGAAAGGCCTGGCAATCTTCCGGTCACACTGCCAAGAAAACCCAGGAGCTGCTGGGTTGCCAGAAGTCAGCATAGACTTGAAGGCACACGTTGCTTTTTTTTTTTTGCACACATACGCAGCCTTGCTTTCTCCATCAAGATGACACATCAGTAAGGAATTCCATACAGTGGGTTGCCCTCTTGTCCTACCTTACCACATTTTAGGGGCAACCTGGAGAAGAGAGAGACAGGGAAGGATGTCTGTTAATAGCACTGGACAAAGTTGTTCAAATGTTTTGCTTTCTGAAAAGGTTTTGGTGATTATAATAGACAGCTTCAAGCTGAACACAAATAACTTCAGACTATCACGTAGGAATATGGAGAACATGAAATTAAACTGACTGAATTTGGCAAGTTTAATCGCATGATGCTGCTGACATATTGCACATCACGTGATCCTTCTGTTCTTGCCATATCATCGGGACTGTAAACAGCACGGACTTCAGAGTACATCTGAGCCAAGCTCTGAGATGGAGAGCACATGTTGCACAGCAAATGTGAAGAGCCCAGGATTTGTCTTGATTGCCAACTTTGCAACTGAAGTAGAGCTCATATGCTCTCTTAATAAGTGCAGTCATGCTGCGTTTTTGAGGCTTAACTGCACACTCACCACAAATGAAACAGAATGTATCATGGCTGTTGCAACATTGACAAGACGCTTCTGTTGTAACAAATTGTCGTTTAGACAAGCAGCTTACATGTAAATGCCATTGTTAAGTACACAAACTGATATCAACGTCATGCATAGCATCTGTGTATGAAAGCTGCTTTTATAGCCCATACTGCCAGCATCCATCCTAAGCATGCCACATGTTCCTGAGCAATAGCTTTCCCATTGTACGCTTTGAGCCTGCACTGAGCGTATGTCCAGGCATGCCTGGACTAAACAGCTTACTTTCTAGGCAACATATGAATAGATTTAAAATATGCAAGGAAATCACAAAAATAGGAGATTGCAAAAAAAAAAGTGATGCTCAATAGGAAAATTAAGGTGATTTTCGTAATCAGCAATCCAAAATCCATAAGATACACACAAAAGTGTTCAGGAAGCAAAATTTTTGTTGTCCAGCATAGTAGAAGAGTCCTAACATGACTGGCTGAAGGAACACTAAAACAAGCTGTCTAAACAGCAGTGTGAGTTAAAAGTGTAAAACAAAGACCAGGTTGCCACTTTTACAATTTCGACTGGCATCAAGATGAGGTCAGCAACTGAAGATACTATGTCCAAGTTGTATTCTCTCCAGAGAAATGCTTTAGACACAGCTTGATTCGCTCAGATTGAAGGCCAGAAAGCACCTACGGTGTGGCTGTGCTCTTTGGGGGAAGACCAAAGACAGTCTACAAGCCAGCATGCAAAGTGCTCATTCTCCCTTATTAGTATTCAGTTTTGAAAAAAAACACAGGCAGTTACAATGAACTAACCGATGTAGAACATAGTAAATCTTTCAGCAGAAACTTTAGGTGTATCCAGAGAACTACCTTGTTGAGAAAACGTCAGGCACAAAGTATGTACCACCTTGGCCTGAAGTTCACTTGCTCGTTAGGTTGAAGTGATTGCCACTTAAAAGCAGCAATTTTCAAGCTAGAACTTTAGGTCTTCAGAGCCCATTTGTTTGAACAGGGGCTTCATGAGCTGAGCCAGAACGACATTTTATGTTTCATGAAATTAGTGATTTCCTAAATGGTCACTGAGTGCCAGACACTCTTCATGAATCAGGAGATTAGTATAATAATAGCTTCCCTCCACCTTCACTGATGAGGTTTTAAAGTTCTAAGGAGTGGAGGAGTGGCCTAGTGGTTGGGGCAAGGTACTTCAGGCTGGAAGGTCGGGGGTTCAAATCCCACTGAAGGACAGCAACCTTGGGCCGGAAGGACTGGGGTTTCTAGTCCCACAGGTGCTCCTTGTGGTCTTGGGCAAGGCCACTTAACCCTCCATAGCCCATGTTCCCTGTAAAAATAGTTATCTCCAAGTTATAATGCCCTGTTCAATGTAATTTCAGTTTGTTCAATGTAAACCACACTGATGCAGAATAGTGCGGTATATAAGAGAATGTAAATAAATAAATAAAATACTGATGAGGTTTTAAGAGGACAGAGATGAGAAGTATCACAGGAGATATGATATAGTTGCACCATTCGGTTGCTCCCTAAGTACCATTTTAATTTGAACCAGGTAACTTCCTAGGTGAGGCTTTCCTTGACACTACAAGGATATCTTCCATCTCTCAAAGTTGATGTGGCGAACAGCATTCAACATCCACGCTATTCATGCCGTTCAGGTATTTTTCATTTCAACAAGATCCTCCTTGGCGTCGGCATCATTCGAACCTTTCAAAAGCAGAAGTGCTTCATATATGTGGCCATCAGGTGACATTTCAGCCTAAGCATTTTTGAAAGCTGGGGGCCGGTGCACCATTATGAAGACTGCAGCTGCAAGGTTGAACCTCTGTGTGGAGAGGAATAGAAGGTGGGAAAAGAGGGAATGGGCCCCACAGAAAAAAAAGAAAGAGGCGGCTGAAGCAGTGCTCTTTCATCCATTCTGCAATACCAGAGAGGATAGCAGGCTATTTTGAACAGAGAATGCTCCACAACTGGATGCTAGCTTTAACACTAAGGGGACAAAGAAGCAGCTGCTGCACTGCAATCTGTGCACATGCTTGGAGAGAAGCTTGTCTTTTTGTGCTCAGAGTGGGGTCAGTGCTATTGGATAACATCATTCACCAGTGTGTGACTGATTTTATCCTGCTCCTCAGATAACCCTGTCTCGTGTAAATACAAAAAAAAATGGAGAAACCTCTGGTCTTCAAAATACCAAGATTTTCTAGGCTTTGCAATAAACAAAGGCTAAACAATGCAAAAAAATTACTCTATTTTCTCACCTAAAATATACAAAACTTTCTTTTTTCTTTTTTATGGGAACAGGTCTCAGACTTTAGTCAGGTAGGGTGGAACCCAGGAGGTATACCTCTGCAGTGGTTCCTTAACCCCTTCTTTGCATCAAGGACCCTTATGTTCCCGTTTTATCAAAAAGACTTATGGTAATGATATCAGGAATGATGATTACGAGTGTTATCTTGACAAAATAGACCAATACATCTCTTCTCTCTTAGCTGTTCATTCCATCTGGGCAATGTCACCAATTAATATTCATATGTTTATGGTCTATTTTACTCATAACTCTATGAGATGCTGGCACGATGAAATTCGGCACAAACAAGACTTATCTGCAATCCCAACGCCAATCCGGCGCGCTCATGCGTTTCACTGCATAAGCAGTTTCATCAGGGGATCCGACTTGAATGCTGTACCAGGTAAAGATATCTCCATGCCAGCCCTCAAAATTTTCTTGTGCTATTCTGCTGCTCAAAGGATTCTAAAATCAAACAATGTAAATAAATTCAGTATTTTTTAATATCTGTGGAAAAGATCACTTCTTTAAAAAAAGTTCCATTCCTACCAATTCCTTCTTCTTCGCGGCTCCATTATCTTTGAAAAAAACGCCACGCATGATGCGTGGTTACTATATCCCGGCTCTATTTCTATGTTCTGCTGCTTAGTCGTGGCTTACGGTCTCTGGTAAGGTTCATCAATGAATGAAAAAAGGCAACCAATAGAAATGTTCCTATTAGGAGATTACGTCACTAACTTGAACCTCATTTGTCACTAACTTAGATCTCATTTGCCATTACTATAGCTGACTTAATAGTTTATTACAATGCACGTTGCAAAAGATTCACTACGTTTATAGCCAATGTAATATCTTTCTTTCTTTATGCTTTCGCATATGGCCTGACATTTAGATACAAACAGTCCAATCAATTTGAGCATTCAAACCCCCCGGATAGACCGTGCCCAAAGTGTATATCCATCGTTGTTCTACTGTCAGCAAGTGTTGCCCTCTTGTAACTTTGGCAGAATCTGCCAATATATGATCCACACAAAAAACCTGGAGCTGTTCAAAACTATGAGAATGGTCCAAACAGTGAGACACTATCGGTGCCTCTCTTTTCTGGCAACGTAACTTGCTGCGGTGCTCATTAATACGAACTCTCAAAGGACGAATGGTCTTACCAATGTAGAGTAAAGAACACGGACATCGCAGGGCATAAACTACATAACTAGAGCCACAAGTGGTAAAGTTCCTCAACATATATCGAGTGTCATGATAAACAAATTCAGATATTTCCACTGTTACTGCATAGATGTTGCACTCTCCACATTTTGCATGTCCCTTTTTCACAGGAGAACCGGCCTGAGAAAGCGGCCGCAATACTGTAGGGCTAAGTAATTCTTTGAGATTCTTATGTAGCTGCCACACGCATCGGACTGTTTTACACTCGTAACCCTGGACTGCCCTGCAATATATTAGAATGGCGCTTGGGAATTTTTTGAAGACTCCCACTAAAAACTGAATATCTTGTGATCAGGTTCACTTGCGAATCATTTTGAATAGTGCTCATTCCCCTAGAAAGATAATAAATTATCTCTATGATTAAACCGAGCTCGAGTGACAAAGTTACAAGAGAGCAACCTTGCTGACGGTAGAACAACGATGGATATACACTTTGGGCACGGTCTATCCGGGGGGTTTGAATGCTCAAATTGATTGCACTGTTTGTATCTAAATGTCAGGCCATATGCGTAAGCATAAAGAAAGAAAGATATTACATTGGCTATAAACGTAGTGAATCTTTTGCAACGTGCATTGTAATAAACTATTAAGTCAGCTATAGTAATGGCAAATGAGATCTAAGTTAGTGACAAAATGAGGTTCAAGTTAGTGACAAATGAGGTTCAAGTTAGTGACGTAATCTCCTAATAGGAACATTTCTATTGGTTGCCTTTTTTCATTCATTGATCAACCTTACCAGAGACGTAAGCAGCAGTAACATAGAATATAGAGCCGGGATATAGTAACCACGCATGCGTGGCGTTTTTTCGAAGATAATGGAGCCGCGAAGAAGAGGAATTGGTAGGAATGGAACTTTTTTTTAAAGAAGTGATCTTTTCCACAGATATTAAAAAATACTGAATTTATTTAAATTGTTTGATTTTAGAATCCTTTGAGCAACAGAATAGCGCAAGAAAATTTTGAGGCTGGCATGGAGATATCTTTACCTGGTACAGCATTCAAGTCGGATCTCCCTTGATGAAACTGCTTATCGCAGTGTGGTACAACGCACTGAGCGCACCGGATTGGCGTTGGGATTGCAGATAAGTCTTGTTTGAGCCCGAATTTCATCGTGCCAGCATCACATAGAGTTATGAGTAAAGAGGGACCATAAACATATTGAAATATTATTAATGGTGACATTGCCCAGATGGAATGAACAGCTACAGACAGACGAGATATAATGGTATATTTTTGTCAAGATAACACTCGTAAATCACTCATTTCGGATATCATGACCGTAAGTCTTTTTGATTTAAAACGGGAACATAAGGGTCCTTGATTCAAAGAAGGGGTTAAGGAACCACAGCAGAAGGTATACCTCCTGCGGTTCCAGCCCTACCGGACTAAAGTCTGAGACCTGTTCCCATAAAACAGACAAAAACAAAAAGAAAGTTTTGTATTATTTTCTAGGTGAGAAAATAGAGTAATTTGTTGGCCTGTTTGGTTATTTACGATGAGAAACCCGTAGTTTTCTTTGATAAACAAAGGCTAAACACCTTGGGAAAGCATGCAGAACATGGCTTATTTTGTGTGTGTCAGTGCATCCTATAGAGAGGAGAGGGGTGACTAGCAGTATTAATTTTGAGGAAGTACTCAAAACATTCTGATGATGTAGGCTGGTCATTTTAGAAGATGTGCATAGCTTTTACCATGGAAATCGCCAGAATTTACACGTGTAGATTGGATACAAGTATAAATGGTGATTCTGAAATGTTAATAGTTTTGAACATGTAGAAAAGACTGGCACAAAGGCCTGCTTTTACCTATGGGTGAAAGGGGCAGCTGCCCCGGACCCCTGCAGCTGCCCGGACCCCTGCTTGCAAGAGACGTGAACAGTGCTTTAGTGAACAGATCAACAACTTCCTACTGCTGGTCTGTTCACTAAAGCGCCACTCACTTCTCTTATAGTCAGAGAGCAGAAGCTAGGAACAGAACCAGTGACTGTGCTGCTTTGTGGGGGGGGGGGAAGGGGGAGGGCGCATTCTCAAGAGTTTGCCAAGGGCCCCATAAGAGGCTGAAGTGGCCTGCTGGTACACAAACCTCTAAAGAGATGTGGTATTGTGGGGCAGACCAAAAATGTACCTGTGTATTTCCCATTTTATAACTAACTATTACGTGGAAATGTTAAAAAAACCAAAATCCAAAAACAAATGGCCATTGCCACGTATAATCCATGGCATCTACACATGAAAAAATACTGAGCTGGTGTTGCTCTTTGTGTGGATGCAGGATATATGCTCATCTCTGCTTTTGCTGAAGATGTCAATAATCTTTATATGTATTTTACAAAAAGCTCCATGTTTGACAAAGTCTTTTGTAAACTAATGGGGGGATTTGTAAAGATCCCAACTTTCTCTCAGATAGGAAATTGGGGGCACAACACCATATGGCCCTATCTAGTCTGCCCATTCGTACAAACCACTATGCAACATGGGGGTTAAAACGTGATTATATAGTAAGACCATTAGATGTCACTGTCGACTGATTTCAAAGGAGGGATTTTTACCGTTCTATCACAGGTGCCACTATTCTATGCCCCAAACATATTGCTGTGTTATACCCCACTAGTTGGCAATACACAAAGAAAGAACCCAGCAGCAAACTACATAACTCAATCACTTGAATACCCTGTACATGGCAACCATAAGGTGAAATTAGACTTACCTGCTAATTGCTGTTCCTGAGGAACTCCACTCCAGTCCCGGAACCTCTGGGGTTTA